>CANTUQ010000021.1:8597500-9797500 GCA_947683425.1 Excoecaria cochinchinensis | reverse complement strand
CCACCCAGTTTACAAGAAACTGGGAAAAACCTCTGTTGGTCTAAACTAAAGATGGTGTCCGGAACTTCACACTTATTGGTGTCTTGGTTAATTATAAATGAGTTTTTAAATTATAAAATTTCATTTTTCATCTCACACAATTAATGCAGTTTATTAAAGCGCATATCAATCACATATAAAACGATAAATAAATATAAAAATAAAGATAAAAATAAATTACAATAAAACTAGGGGCGGAATACAACTCCCATTGTAAATGAAATATAAATCATACATAAAACGGGATATTTATTGATGTTGAGGACATTGGTCCTCTCATGCATAATTAAAAATTCATTTTGAAGTGATAATTTATTTTGGATAAAAAAGGCTAGGACATTGGTCCCATTTTATTAGAAAACCCAGGTTTATTTGTAGAAATATTTTTGTGTGATTTTTGATTAAGCGTACAAAAAATAAATGGTTTAATTAATTATTACATGCCAAATAACTCAATAAAACAAACAAAGGAAAAATAACAAGTACAATGAAAAATAGCAACTCCTTGGATCTCCTCCTTCATTCGCACGGGTGCTCAAACAGGGGAACACAAGTATTTGACACCGACAACAAACACAAATAAACTTAATATTAGAAATCGAAACAAGAAAATCAATTAAAGCAAATAATAATAAGTAAATTAAATAAAGCATGCATATTAGGTGATAAATAAGTTTAAATGACATATTTAAATGAATTAACACATTAATAGATCAACATATAAAATATAAAGTAGAAATAATAATAATAATAATAAAACAGAAATTAAATAAACATATAATAATAATAATAATAATAATAATAATAATAATAATACAGAAATTAAATAAATATATATAACAATAATAATAATAATACATAAATTAAATAAATATATATAATAATAATAATAATAATACAGAAATTAAATAAATATATATAATAATAATAATAATACAGAAATTAAATAAATATATTTAATAATAATAATATAAAATATAAAGGAAATAGGGATTTACCTCGCCGGAGCTTCGCCGGAGTAGAGGTGGTCGACACCACCTATGCCGGAAGATAGATCGGCGCCCGAGGATCTTGCCGGAGCCTGTCACGCGCCGATCGGAGGTCTGCTGTCGCCGGGAAACACGCCGCAACGTCTCGGTTCTTCTCCCTTACGCGCCACGCTGCCAGCAACCGACGGAGGGACGACGGCCGTCGTTGGAAGCGTCCGGACGTGCTGGTTCTTCTGGTGGGGCGTGTGCCACCATGTGCAGCGGTGCTTGGCCGGCGGAGGCCTCGCCTCCTCTCTCTCTTTTCTCCTCTTTTCCTTCTCTCCGGCGTCGTTTCCTGCGTTTCCCGTTGGCTATCCCTCTCTTCTTCTTTCCTATTTCCCTTTTATTTCTTTACTTTCACTTTCTTTTGTTTTTCTCTCTATTCTCTTTTCTTTTTTTTGCTTTTCTATTTCGGTTTTTTCTGGGTCCTTGCTCTCAGTTCTCTCTTGCTCTCTCTTTTGCTCTCACTTTCTTTTTCTTTTTCTATTTCTTTGTTCTCTTTGGCCAGCTCCTCTTGCTCTCTGTCTTCTTGCTTTCTCTTCTCTCTTTTTCTTTTCTATTTCTTTTCTTTTCTTGTTCCAGCCGAGCCCCCATATTTTTACTCATCTCATTCTTTTTATACCCTAAAATTAGGGCTAAAGGGCACAATGGTAATTTCCTAAATTTTCATGCTCTTCAATAATTCCTCCCATTTTCATATCTAACTTAATTAAAATTAATACACACATATACTAATTTAATTAATCATTATACATCAATTACACATTAATACAATAATTAAACATCACAATAACTAATCAATTATCATATACATATATATATATATATATATATATATATATATATATATATATATATGCATATATATATATATATATATATACATATATATATATATATATATATGCATATATATATATATATATGTATATGCATATATATATACATATATATATATATATATATATATATATATATATATATGTATATATATATATATATATATATATATATATGTATATGTATATATATATACATATATATATATATATATATATATGTATATATATATACATATATATATATATATATTTATATATATATATATATATAAATTTTATCTAATTAATTATACACTTCAACTTTATTTTACATGCATTTTAATTAACATAATAATATTAACCACTTAATTAACTAACAACATCAACTAATTAATTACCTAATTTCACACACACATATTTATATATTTTTTTATTTTTATTTTTTTTTTCGGAGGGAATAATCGAGGATCAAAATCACCATTTTCATTTTATACCGGAGCTTGGGACCCGGTGTCTACACTAACTCAAAGATTAAGGAACTCCCACATACAAAGGAAGAGAGAGCAAAAACTGGAGGTGAGAAAATGAGAGAGAGAATGTGTGGAGGGAGAGGGCAAAACCAAGTAGCTTCCACGGGAAGCTAAGAAATTTCAGCCTTCCCTCTCTCTACTCCTTTCAAATCTCCATTAATGCACTCACCAACCCTAGCCACTTGTCATTCTACTATTGGACCCCTTCTACAACTTTCTTGACTTTTGCTTCTAGTCCTTACAAATTCTCTTATAAATCCTTGGCAAGTTATAATTCGCTCACTAACAACAATTCTTTCTCTAAATACTTTAATAACTCTTCAATTAAATCCTTAATTCAATTGCATAAATTACCAAAATACCCTTTTATGATCCAATTACACATGCAATTCTACTAGGCCATATTTGGGATGTGATAATGCCTACGGACCAACTTCCACCAATCGTAGGCGGATCCCTGAAGCAATGCCACGACACTCTCAACTTGCCTGTCTGGAGGACACCTAGTCTCCTCAAACACTCGCTCCACTTTTTCAATCCATTTCTTAGCAAGCTCAGACTCATCCATACTAGTCCCATAGAAATCCTCTGCACCAGCTCTCCTCATACTCTCTAATGGGGCTCTTGGAGCAGTTACCCTATCCAAGACTTGAGCCATGTCTTGAGAAATCTTCAACATTACCTCGAAGGGCATAGCTGCGGCCTCAGGCTGAACCCTAGGTGTTTAGCCGAAACAGACACTGAAGGATCTACAGCTTGGGGATTCACACTTTCAGCGAACCCCTCAAGCAACCCATGAACAGAATCATAATCCATCTAAAAGAAAGACAAAGACAACTGCATCAGCCAATACAGTCCTAATCATATATCTATACACAACAATCACCCAGAAAATGCCTAAACCGAAGCTCTGATACCAAAAACTGTAACACCCCCTTCCGATACATACGGGAACCCATCTGTAATGGAGTGAGAACCTGTATGAGCAGGGGTGTCACCAAGTAAAATGGTACAAAACATTCATTCACATAATATAAACATACATATAAATAACAAAAATTAAAAATTTAAAACCAACTGATCATTCATTTATGGAATAAGAATATTCAATACATAATTGTTCTGATACCAACATAATTACAACTTTCAGTGATACATAGCGAAAGCTGAACAAAAGACTAAATGCAAAGAGAGATCACTATTATAAAATAATCATAATACAAAAAGAAGCTAAGTCCTATCAACAATTCCACTATGTTGGCTTGACTGGCGGTGACTCTCCCAAAAGATATACACCTTTTGTACCTACACGAGTGAAAACACCGTGCTAAGCGATAATGCTTAGTGGGGAAACAAACAACAATAGTATGGACGGCCATTCATAATGGTCGCCAAGGCAAATCACATACGTAATGGCATACTAAATATCATAAGTTATAAACATAAACGGATCCAATTCATAACCATTCAAAGGTTCAATATCATACTCATATGCTAGCTGATTCATATGCTCATAAATAGAGTCATTCAGATTCATATACTTATAATCATAATAATTCGGATTCACATTCCCAAAAGCATAACAAAACAAATCATAACACCTACTGACTCATAATAGTGGATAACGAGTGAACACATGGCGGTACCTTACGGGTACGAATCAAAAAACAATATCATATTTTCTCTTTTTAAAAAAATTTACAAAGGGGATCTTAAACAAGATCTGAACACATTGAAGTTCACGAGGAACTAAATGGGGACCTGATCACGGTCTAGAATAGAATAGAGGGCTGCAGCTAAAGAACTCTTTTAGGCATGCCTAACTATCCACTAGAATTACTTTTGTAGGACATACATAATAAAAATTATGCTCAAAGCATATAATTTATCATGAAGAAATCATAATAGTGCACATATATAAGCATATTTATTCCCATACAGTAGTAAAAACCCATGAAGAAATGATACAAAAGTCATTTTAGAAGAAAGGGGCAAAATCGAAAAAATAGGGCAAAGAGGGGTCACTGTCGCGATCGCGACCAGTGTCGCACTCACGACAGTGGCCGGATGGCCTACACGAGGGGAAGGGCGAAGGGGCATGCGAGTCATTCTACGCTAGCATGAGACAATCTTCACGACTCGTGAAGGTTGTTCACGACTCGTGAACAACTTTCACTACTCATGAATAATGTTCACGACTCGTGAACCTTGTTCATGACTCATGAACTCTCAGTCTTCCCCCGCCGACACGTGATCTGCTGCACCACTCGCGCAAACCAACTTCATGAGTCATGCAGCCAAATCGCAAGTCGGACGCCTCACAAACAACAGAAAAATCAACCGTGAAAAATTAGAATTCACCATTTTGTCGTGCTCGCGACAGCATCGCGATTTCCAATTTCCAGCAAAATGCATGAAAACCCAGATTTCCAACAACAAATCCATTTTGACCCAAAATCAAACCAAACCTCATCTTACGTCCAAATAAGCCTTGAATCATCACAAATAACATAACACACAACTTAAATCAACAATTAACACAATGAAAATCATGCATTAACAAAATCAAGTTTCTCGGGAACATAAACCCATAAATTTACAGTAAAAGTTCATCAACTTCAAATTCACTTCAATACTTCAACATTCATGCATTATAACTCAAATCAATTGCATACCCATAATAATAGCACTACCATAAACCTCAAAAAACATCAAATTTCCAGAAATCTCAGGCAAAGACGCAAATCACAAATTAATATCAAAACGATCAAATTCCCAAACCTGATACTCCTATGCTCCAAATCAATGAGCACCACTCCCACTAGCCTTCTCCTTTCCCTTGGGATCACGAGGAGGCTCAACTAACAAAAACACCCACAAAATCGTACAAACACAAAACCTAAATTAAAACACATCTAACCAAAATCAAAAACAATTGGATGAAGAAGAAGAAGATGAAACCCATTACAATTACCAAATCAAAGCTCAAGGAATGATCAATTTCCACCACAAAGCACTTGGATCCAAGCTAGGGCACACAAGTGAAGAGAAAAGAGGAAGAAGGAGTAAAGAGAAGGAAGAAAATGGGAAGAGGCAGCAAAATTAGCTATCCCATTTTCTCTCTCTCCTATTTATACCTTCTTTCAAAATCCCTAGCCACATGTCACCCTTTGGTTGGTGGAACTTGACCACTCACACACAACAAACACACATGCTACTACACACAAGACTAACCCTCATAATCACACACTACAACCATATGCACATGCACACACTGACACAACCCAATAGACATACACCCTACTAACATATATGCAACCACAATCTATTAAAACCTACAAAACATGCATTTTGCCCAAAATACCCTTGACACATGCCAAAACTCTCACACATGCACACATACACATGGAAAACATGTCTCAAACTACTAGGGGGAGAATAGGGTGTTACAATTGCACCCAAAAGAATTAAATAATTACATAACCAAAATGATATTTAAAAAGAATATAGGAGGAGTACAAATATAACAAGACTGTACTCCTAGTGGCAAACCCTACAGATGCGTGACTCGAGTGGAACCGAAAACCTTCCACCTACACGGGAAAAGAACCCATGCTAAGCGATAATGCTTAGTGGGGAGGAACAAAGATAACAGAACACTATACAATAATATCATACAAAAACATATATAAATAAGCATTAACCCACTGAGTTCTCTAGGTGACAAAAACAGAGCTACTTGAATCATAATCACTATAAGAAAGCAGAACATAATAATAGCATGCTTAAAGGAAAAACCATAACTGGAAGCACTCAACAATCATAACACTTCACTAAGCAAAAAGCTAAACACTTCAAACTATATCCTGAATTTCATTGGTGGTGGATATGGGAACACTACACTGGAGACTGAAGCCTCAAAACATTTTATACCCGAAGGTAGCACGGGAGACCAAGTCTCAAGATATTTTCACTAAGACCATAACGGAGGTCAACCGAAATCACTAGACCCGAAGCAGGGTCAACACTGGCAGCTGTACTCACTATCCCTTTATAAGCATGCTTATCTATCCATTACTATGCAACTTCAGGCTCAACTACTCACTCACAGTTGCAAAATTTTAAATCATTCAAAGGCATGAATCAAAACACTATCATTATCATATTCACTAATACACAAGCTAGAACAAAATATCATCAAGGCATATGCAAAACCATGTACCGTGCAATAATGAGAAATCGGGCAAAGTGGGGCAAAAAGAATCACTTCGGAAGATAGGGCAGGCTGGAAGGACCTCTCTCGCGATCGCGACATGCGTCGTGCTAGTGACAAAGCGCAGGGTACCCCGTCGCACGCTCGCGATAAGGCACACTCGCGATGAATAACACTTGGCAGACACTCACTATGCCGAGCTCTGTCGCGCTCGTGGCGAACGTCACACTCGCGACAGAGATCGGGAATTTCCCCTTTGCAATCGTGCTCGGAGGCACGCTTACGCTGGGGCTCGGCTTACCACAGCTCTACCTACTGAGCTCTCTATCACGCTCGCGACAGAGGGCTCTTAAGCACCACAAAGACCATTACGCACTCTGCCGTGCTTGCAACAAGCCTCGCACTCGTGACAGAGACGTGAATTGCCTAGAATCTGCCCTTCACTGCACTTCCTCCAACTCAACCAACACAAAACCACTCAAACATGCACTAACTCATACCTCATCACTCTTATGCATACCAAGACATGCTTAATATCAATATACACTCAATTTACACTGATTTGAACAAGAATTCACAATTAAATCACAAGAGCATGCAAATCATAATTTACACTAACTCATGATATTTCACTTCCAACTATACATGCAAATCACTACAACTTGAATCATACCAAATCAACAAATCCAACTCAATCAATTACATGCATTTATACATAATTCAACACTTAAAATCAAGGGTAAATTTAAAGCATAACACACAAATGATCCAAAAGAGAGAAGAGGGCAAAACACTCCCAAAAATCAAAATGAAGCTTCAAACCGTCCACTTCAAAATCACACTTTCTCTTTTCCTTTGTTCTTCCTTCTCTCCTCCAATTCCTACACAAAACCCAGCCAAATACACACTTTAATCAGACCATTCATTCACTCAACCAAAACTAGAAAAGAAGAAGAAGAAGAAGAAGAAGAAGAAGAAGAAGAAGAAGAAGAAGAAGAAGAAGAAGAAGAAGAAGAAGAAGAAGAAGAAGAAGAAGATTTACCAAAACCCAAGCAATTACCTCTTCAACAATCAGCTCTTAAACTCAGGAAATCCAACCTCAAAACTCAAAGAAGCACACAAGGGAGGGTGGAGAGCAGAAAATGAAGAAAGGGAGAGTAGAGAGAACGGGAAAGAGTGAAGAAAGAGGAGAAAGAAACAGCTTCCACGGGAAGCTTCTCCTATTTCTGCTCTCCCTTCCCTCTCTCTTCCTTTTTCATTTAATGCCCTCAACAACCATGCCATGTCCCACTCTCCAATGGTTCCAAGTGCCAAATATCTTGACTAAACTTCTCCTTGGTACCATACACAACACACACTAAATAAACTCTACATTAAAAACATTAATCCTTGTACCAAACACGTAATCCACTAATTAAACTCCTTACTTTAAAACTTCGCTTAAATTCTTCAATTAAATCCTTAATTATCCAATTCCCACTTGCATAATTACTGAAATACCCTCAATTTTTCGACTAGCATGCAAATTTCGACTAGGCCCTTTTTGGGTCGTTACAATCACTCCCCCTTAAGAAATTTCATCCTCGAAATTTCCCCACTAACCATAAATCCAACAACCCAAAAACAAAACATAAATAAAAGCTTAACAATTCTGTACTTACCAGAAGGCCCTGCTCGTTCAACTGCATCTTCTCCAATCATGGCATACACTCGCGGTCGCACATACACTTCTTCAATAAGCGGTTTTGCACTATGTTTGACGGCGCCTGTAAAGGTTGTCCACTGCCTCTACCACTTGGATTCCCTCTCGATCTATGTCCACTCACTCCACTCTCGGGTTGATCCTGAAGCTCTCTTCGCTCCGGGCAACTGGCTACCATATGTTCATTGCTTCCACATCTGAAGCACGCTCTAAAGATCCTTCTACACTAGCCCCAATGGCGTTTCTGACAATGCTCACATTCTGAAACCATGCTTCCCTTACTAGAAAGCGGCGCCGCACTCCCAACTTTCGAACGCATTGGAACCGAACCCTTCGTTCCTTGGCCACTCGGGACACCTCTTGATTTCTTACCACTCCTAAGTCCGCTACCCGGTGCCTTCCTCTTTTGCTCAATCTTTTACTTAATCAACTCAGATTCTTCTAACTTGATCGCTGCTGCAACTAGTTGCTAGTAACCGACTTATTGCATGACCGCCATGGCCGATAACGGTCCTTAAATCACTTCCCTCAATCCATCCTCAAAGTGCCTACACTTAAACTCTTCTGTCAAAAGTAACTCAAGTAAATACATGCTTAACCGAAAAAACTCCTTCTCGTACTCACTCACTGACATACCCCTCTGTTTCAAATTGATGAACTCCTTCCACTTGGCTTCACGGTATGCCTTCATGACATACTTCTGTTCAAACTCTTGCTTGAAGAACTCCCAAGTCAACTTAGCTAGCCGTTGAGGGTTGCGAAGCACCAGCTTCCACCAATCATACGCTGGCCCTTATAGTAGCGATACTGGACAAGATACCCTATTTTTTGCGGGATAGTTAATCTCTTGCAAAATTCGATCTACCCTCTAAATCCAAAACTCGGCCACTGCGATTCGTCCAACGAAGTCAAATGAAAATCTTCCTCTCCTCTCTTTCTCAGTAACTCAGTAGGAGCCTTAGGAGCCGTTAACTTATCCAATAACTGAAGCAAACCTTGCACTAAGGCCGGATTCCCAAATCCCATACTAGGCATATTATGACGCTCATCACGCTGATGCTGCGAAGCAGACTCCTCAACTCTAACCACATTAACACTTCCCGTTGTCTCACCCACATTCTCACTTGGATCGGACACCATCTAGACACTACACAAGACACATCTGCATTAGGCCACGACACAAAACCGACTCGCATGCAAAGACTTGACACTCAACAATCAAAGACACCCAGAACCGCCTAAACCAGCGCTCAGATACCAAACTGTAACACCCCGATACCCCCGTTGGAAGGATACCGGAGCGCCACCGCGACACTCACTCAAAACTTTCACACACCATAGCGGAAGCATACAATTACGATGATAAATCATAAATATCTTAACATATAATCAAAATATATATATATAAAATATTCCAAAGTTACAATAATTACATACGTGTCATTGCACCCAAAAGAATTACATAATTACATAACCAAAATGATATACAAAAAGAATATAGGAGGAGTACAAATATAACAAGACTCTACTCCTAGTAGCCAACCTTACAGATGGGTGACTCGAGCGAAACCAAAAACCTGCCACCTACACAGCAAAAGAACCCGTGCTAAGCGATAACGCAAAGTGGGGAGGAACAAAGATAATAGAACACTATACAATAATATCATACAAAAAAATATACAAATAAGCATTAACCCACTGAGTTCGCTAGGTGATAAAAACAGAGTTACTTGAATCATAATCACTATAAGAAAGTAGAACATAATAATAGCATGCTTAAAGGAAATACCATAACTGGAAGCACTCAACAATCATAACCACTTCACTAAGCAAAAAGCTAAACACTTCAAACCATAGCTTGAATTTTAGTGGTGGTGGATACGGGAACACTACACTGGAGACCGAAGCCTCAAAGCATTTTATACCCAATGGTAGCACGGGAGATCGAAGTCTCAAGATATTTTCACTAAGACCATAACGGAGGTCAACCGAAATCACTAGACCCGAAGCAGGGTCAACACTGGTAGCTGCACTCACTATCCCTTTAGAAGCATGCTTATCTATCCACTACTATGCCACTTCAGGCTCAACTACTCACTCACAATTGCAAAACTTTAAATAATTCAAAGGCATGAATCAAAACACTATCATTATCATAATTCACTAATACACAAGCTAGAACAAAATATCGTCAATGCATATGCAAAACCATGTACTGTGCAATAGTGAGAAACCGTGCAAAGTGGGGCAAAAATAATCACTTCGAAAGAAAGGGCAGGCAGGAAGGGGCTCTGTCGCGATCGCGACATGCATTGCATTCGCGATACAGCACAGGGTACACTGTCGCGTGCTCGCGAGAAGTCACGCTCGGCAGACACTCACTATGCTGAGCTCTGTCCCGATCACGATAGAGACAGGGCATTTCCCCTTCGCGTTCGCGTTCGGAGGCACGCTTGCTCTGGAGCTCGGCTTACCGCAGCTCGACCTATTGAGCTCTCTGTCGCGCTCGCAATAGAGGGCTCTTCAGCACCACAAAGGCGATTCCGCACTCTATCGCGCTTGTAATAGGCATCGCGATCGCGACAGAGACGTCAATTGCCCAGAATCTGTCCTTCACTGCACTTCCTCCCAACTCAACCAACATAAAACCACTCAAACTTGCACTAACACTTACCTCATCATTCCTATGCATACCAAGACGTGCTTAACATCAATATGCACTCAATTTACACTAAATTTAACAAGAATTCACAATTAAGTCGCATGCAAATCATAATTTACACTAAATCATGCTAGTTTACTTCCAACTATACATGCAAATCACTACAACTTGAATCATACCAAATTAACAAATCCAACTCAATCAATTACATGCATTTCTACATAATTCAACACTCAAAATCACTAAAAAATTTAAAGCATCACACACAAATGATCTGAAAGAGAGAAGAGGGAAAACACTCCCAAACCTCAAAATGAAGCTTCAAACCGTCTACTTAAAAATCCCACTTTCTCTTTTCCTTTGTTCTTCCTTCTCTCCTCCAATTCTTGTACAAAACACAGCCAAATACACACTTTAATAAGACCATTCATTCACTCAACAAAAACCAGAAAATAAGAAGAAGAAGAAGAAACCAAAACCCAAGCACTTACCTCTTCAATAATCAGCTCTTAAACTTAGGAAATCCAACCTCAAAACTCAAAGAAGCACACAAGGGAGGGTGGAGAGTAGAAAATGAAGAAAGGGAGAGTAGAGAGAACGGGAAAGAGTGAAGAAAGAGGGGAAAGAAATAGCTTCCATGGGAAGTTTCACCTATTTTTGCCCTCCCTTCCCTCTCTCTTCCTTTTTCATTAAATGCCCACAACAACCATGCCATGTGTCACTCTCCAATAGTTCCAAGTGTCAAATATCTTGACTAAACTTCTCCTTGGTACCATACACAACACATACTAAATAAACTCTACATTAAACACATTAATCCTTGTACCAAACACATAATCAACTAATTAAACTCCTCACTTTAAAACTTTTCTTAAATTCTTCAATTAAATCCTTAATTATCCAACTTCCCACATGCACAATTACTAAAATACCCTCAATTTTTTAACTTAGCATGAGAATTCCGACCAGGCCCTTTTTGGGTCGTGACATGTCTAAACCTACACGGATTAGCAAAACCGTGCTAAGCGAAAATGCTTAGTGGGGAAATAACATATGGCATATACATACATACATATATAAAAACGGATATCATAGAAACAGCATACGAAAATTCTTACTTAGGTTATTAACTCATAAGCATGCATATAATTTATACGCATAGCACAATTGCTTATATCCAATTCAGATCAACATTCATATGATTATCATATACTCATCGATGTGCATAGTAAATCATACATATCAAGTTAATTGCTTAAGTTTATTTTTATCTCATTTATTTAGCTTTGCCTGCAATTGAAAGACGCGGATAATGGGTAACGCATTGGTACCCGGAGGTACAGTAAATTCAGTGTATCCGTGGATACTCGCATTCACATTGGTACCCTAAGGTACAATAAAAGTCAACATAATCAATGTTCACATTAAAGAATCCAGTAAGGATACCAATCCTATTGTGATTCCAGAGGAATCGGTCGCATTGGGCTGCAGCACTTTAACCCTATAGGCATGCCTATCTATCCACTACTTGACTCGTGCATTCCTCCGCTGATAGCTCGGCAGCTCGGGAGGTGCTGGAATTACCCGGCTCTCTCGCGCTCGCGATAGAGTCGTATTGCCAAATCTCCAGCGAACTGCAGAAATCCTTTTCTTTCAAAAACTTACCCAAACCTTCCGATCAAACCAAAACTCATCCCAAATCAAATAAAACATCCAATTCATCATAAACAACAAAAAAACCAACTTTTATTCCAATTATTATAATCAAATTGCAAATTAATCATAATCAAAATCTTTAAATTGACAATCAGCATAACAACTTCAAAATTCCATTCAAAACACACTTTGGTTCGATAATCCACATACAAAACATCTTCACCCAAAGTTATTCAAACACATTACACTTGGAATATTTGTAAACAATTTTAACTCAATAAAATTTCCCAGAAAATTGAATCAAACCCCCAAATCAAAATATTCATCAAAAATAACAAAATCCATAACCTTAACTCCTTTGCTCTTAATAGCTTCCTTGATGATCTTTCTTGCTTCCAAAATCATTCAAGATCTTTCTCATCCAAGAATCCTCATCCAAAACATGCAAACATATACAAAACATAAATCTAGGGTTTATCCAAATGAAAATAGATAGAAGGAATCCAAAGCTTAAACTCACCTTTCCTAACAAAATCTTCACTTAAATCACTTGAGTCAATCAACTTCATCATCAATCTTGAGTTTAGATCATAGGGGAAACAAAAGGCATTGAAACAAAAAGGACAAGAGGAAGAAAGAAGAACGAGAGAATGAGAAAGGGAAGGGGCAGATTTTCTGCCTTCTCTCTCCTTCACTCTCCTCTTTTATACTCCTCTTAATCCCTAGCAACTTGCCACACTCCCAATTGTCCAATTTAGACATTTATGCCAAATTCTCCATTTAATCCTTCCACCTCTATAACCTCATACAATGGTATTCATAACTTAATAATCCTTCACATTGGCCCACTTAATTAATCGTATTCTTTTAATTAAGTCCTAATTCCATATTTCACATTTTACCATTTGCCACTCTTACCGAAACTTTTACATAAATTCTTAAATTGTCCAAATGGCATACCAAACACTTCAACTAGCACAACTTCGATCACTACTCATCCTCAATATGCACAAATCCTTATAGGGTACTTTTCGAGTTGTTACAGTAGACACCGAGTCAAAGCACTTTATCTTGCATACTCAAAATGGTTTAAGTTCCAGTATAAAAAGTAGCGCATTGTTTTTTCTTCGCATATGTGCAATTTACTATAAGTGGTCCTAATTGCCATCTTCATCTTGGTGCTTCAGTAGACTTGCCCTGATATCGACTTCGAGCTATTTGTCAGCACAAAATCCATACGACCATTATTCAAAAAGCGAAGAGGATTTTAGCCTTAAAAAAAAGAAAAAGAAAAAAAAAAGGCCGTTAGAGATGAAAATCGTAACTGGCTCTCTAAGCAAAAGTTAGGCCAAACGGCAGGGTGAAAACCTGGAAATAGGCGGTCTGCCCTACAAAAAAAAAAGCTGCTGGATTGGGTTGGGTCCATTCTAGGCAAAAATTAGGCAAGGGGTTATGTGAAAATCCCTAAAGGGACGCATTTCCCATAAAGAAAAGCTAGCGTAAAAATCCACAAGGGGCGCACTACCTTTAAAACAATGACTTCCAATGCCCGGAGAAATAAGGTGGCATTACTTCGAATGATTTCCCTTCAAGCAGATAGTGTATGATGCAGGGACATGAGTCAGAATCCCGGGCATATGATCATTGACCGAGGGGCAAAGATGCACACCTGACAGTTCTCTCTAAAGAGTTTCGGGTCAGAGTCCCTAAGCCAAGATAACGCTTCTAGATCCTTGAAGGCATGATCGAGCCGCCAAGCTATATCCTCAACAGACCCTTAACCCCCTAGGACATGGTCTATCCATTTTTGCATGCATTTCATACAAACATCTACATATGGCCATTTACACTTGCATGCATAATCTATTGTATATATTCCTATGCACACAACTTTGCGGGAAAAGTCCAAATGAAGGCCACACACATAAAAGCTAGTCAAGGACGGCTTCAGTTCAACATTAACATCCATTTGAGCAAGGCGATCAAGTCAAGATGATGGCTACTCAGGTACATTCTCCAAGACCTCTTAAGAGGCAATCTCCAAGACCTCTTAAGAGGCCATTCTCCAAGGTCTCTTAAGAGACAAATCTCTTTTACCTGCACTTTTAGTAGTCTGTAGCAGACTCGGTGCAATCCTCTGAGGAGGATATCTCATGCGTTTTGAAGTCTTATCAGCGACTCGACGCATCGTCATCTGAAGATGGCACCTACACTTTTAGTAGTCTGTAGCAGACTTGGTGCAGCTCAAGAGAGCAACCTGCACTTTTAGTAGTCTTGTCAGCGACTCGGTGCAGTCCTCCTCTTGCGCTTTTTGTAGTCTTGTCAGCGACTCGGCGCATCGTCATCTGCAGATGGCACCTGCACTTTTAATATTCTTGTAAGTGACTCGATGCAATCCATCTCCTGCGTTTTGTAGTCTTGTTAGTGACTCTACGCATCGACATTTGCGGATGGCTCTTGCACTTTTAGTAGCCTGTAACAGACTCGGTGCGGCCCTCTGAAGAGGACATTTCTCGCGTTTTGTAAGTCTGTAACAGACCCGGCGCATCACTGTCTTAGGATGGTTCCCGACACTTTGTACTCTTGTCAGCGACTCAGTGCAACTCAAGAGGATGAATGACAACACTGTTCCCGAGGGAGCAGCTGGAAGGTTGTCGCCTCAGGTACGCGCTTCTTTCCCTTTCCTGAATTTTGGCTCACCTAGGCACCCACACACTAGCCTCCCCAAAATTGGGGGCAACTGTAGACACCTGGTCCCGAGTAGCCTTGATCAGGATTACCCAATGATTAAATTAAATGTGCCGATTTATAGGCAAAAAGAATGAAAGTTGGAAGTGATAATTTCCTTGTCGTTTTGATTTGTTAGGAATGAATAAAAATGTATTTTAAAAATTATTTTGGGATAAAAAAGTTAGTTTTTAAATTTATTGTGTTTTATAGAAAATAAAAAAAAAATAAAAAATTCGCGCGAATGTCGGGCTGTGGCGGTGCCCTAGTGTGCAGGCGACACCAGGGCGTCCCGTGCGCGGCAGACGCCCGTCGGGCGTCTCTCGCTCCCTGTCGCGCCCGTTCGCCCTTCCAGCTGCCGATTTCCTGTTTTCTTCATCTTTAAGTGTTTTTAACTCATTTTTTTTGCATAATTTAATTCTAAAACCCTTTTATCTTCTAACTATACAAATTCTTTAGTTTTTGGCTGTTATTAGAATTCAATTATTTTTATTTTATCATTAAAAATCTGATTTTAATTTGAAATATAAAATGGTTTTTTAGTGAGAACTTGGGGGGCAATTTTCTTTAGAAAAAATATTTTCTTCTTCTTCATCTTTTTCAAGAGCAAATTCTCTCAATTCTCTAAAGGATCTTCCAAGTTAATTCTTAAAGCAAAAAGAATAATTTTTGTTCTTGGGAATTTTCTTCTTTTCATTTAACCATTTTTTACTCTGAGACAAATAAATCAATTGTTTGTTTTTGAGTAAAAACTCATTTTTAATATTTTATTTTTCTAATATTATTCTTACAAATCAAGACAACGAATTGATCATCTATCTTCATTTTTTCAAGATAAATTTTGAGGGTGAGCATTCTTGGCTTAATTTTTCATCCAATTTCTTAATTTAGTTTTTTTTAATTAATTAGTATCATGTAAATTCTCTTAGATCTATTTTTTTTTACTTCTTATTTCTTATTTTTTGGTTCTTGTTTAATTGTTCATATTATTGTTGTCATTATTATTATTGTTATTTGTTTTTATCCTTTTGTTCTTATTTGATTGTTCATTTTTATTTTTATGATTATTATCATTATCATCATTATTGTTCATATAATATTATTGTTATTATCAGCATTATTACTTAACATGTTTTAGCATCATCGGTTTATTTTATTTCTTCATTGTATTCTTGCATATCTAATTTGTTTGTACATATTCCTTGATGTTATTGTGTCTTATTATTATTATTATTATTATTATTATTATTATTATTATTATTATTATTATTATTATTATTATTATTATTATTATTATTATTATTATTATTATTATTATTATTATTATTATTATTATTATTATATTTGATTGGTCATATTCTTTGTTATTATTGCGTTATTATTATTATTGTAGTTATTACCATCATTAGTATTATTATTATTATTATTATTATTATTATCATTATCCTTATTTAATTTTATTATTACTATTATTAATTATATTTTCATGCATGTTGAATTTTATTATTATTATTTTATGCTTGTTTATACATACATTTTTATTTGCTATATCTTTATTTCTTTTATATTATATGTTTAAATCCATTTTTTATTACTAACATTACTTTTATTTATTTTTTTATTTCAATACTTATTTTTCATGTGTGAATCTTTTCCAATGGCAAGTGGAAAAACATGGAGATTTGAAGATCCATTTGGGAGTTGACTTGTTATTTTTATCATTTTCATTAATTTGCTTTTATTCATTTTATCATGTAATTTGTAATAATTTTTTTTATGCTCGTTAATTAAAAAAATCACAAAAATATTTCTATTTAATTAATTTGATTTTTTCTAAATAAAAAGGGGACCAATGTCCTAGCTTTTTCATCCAAAATAAATTGTTACTTTAAAATTATTTTCTTTAATTAAGCATGAGAGGACCAATGTCCTCGTCTTTAATAAATAGCCCGTTTTATATATGAATTATTTTTTATTTATTTACAATGGGGTTGTATTCCGCCCCTAGTTTTGTTGTAATTTATTTTACTTTAATTTACTTTATCTACCGCTTTCTTTATGTGATTGACATGCGTTTTAATTAAATTGCATTAAAATTGAATGAGAAATGGGATGAAACGCTAAATTCAAAACTCAATTTTAAAATTAATCAAGGTATGAATAAATGGGAAGTCCCGAACTATCTCTGGTCTTTGGGCTCAATGAGGCGAGAGGACCATTTCAATGTTCCATTGGAATAGGACTTCCAATAAACCTCTTGTGTCTTGTAAAAAGGCTTTAACTTGCATAGTCCTAGGCTCCACGAGGCGAGAGGACCATCCTAATGTTCTATTAGATAGGGGCTTCCAAGACCCCTCTGGCTTGCCCAAAATGGGATTAGCAGCGCTGTCTTAGGCTCACTGAGACTAGATGACCTTTTCCAATGTTCTATTGGGTGGCAACTCTAAGAAACCTCCTTGTTGCCCAAAATAGACGCACTTGTAATTTTTTATAATTTTTATGAACCTCTCCCAATCGCTCTAAAGGCGTGCGTTACAGCCATGCGTTCGATTCGTACCTGTAAGGTACCGCCATGTGTTCAATTGCTTATCCACCCCTATGACTTAGCAGGCAACTGAAAGAGTAAAAATTAATGTGAATTAAATTGATAAGTTTTGTGATGATTTTCAAAATGATTATGTGAATAAACATTTAATGCGATTGTGATAAATGCCATTTGGCTGGTGCTTTACGCGCCTCTCTATTCTGGAACCTTTATGAACTCGAATGTGAAATTGTGTGGTATCTCTGATACTTAATTGGTTTTTTATCTGAACCTATTGTCGATTAATCGAAAAGAGATATAGCAAATGATCTTGTGCTAATAAGTATGCATGAAAGAATGCTATTTGTGTAACACCCCTTACCCATACTCAGGCGATCCCATCCGATAAGGAGTGAGATGTCGTAGGAGTAAAGGTGCCACCACGCAGATACATAATATACGTACACTCACCCATAAACATACATAACAAAATACAAGGTAATTTAAAACTTTACAAGACCATTCATAAAAGCTGATCATGCATTAATATAATAGAAGCATTACATTACTGTTCTGATCAACTGAGGGGTATAAAAGATAATTACAAATCCCAATATTACATATACAACAGCGGAAGCTATTACAGAATCATAAGTGAGTTCTATACAAAAAGAATCATAAAGCTACAAAAATAAGCCTACACTAAGACCCTGCTGTGTTGGCTTTGATGGCGACGACTCTCCAAGCGACTCCTTCCGCACCTGCACGGGTAACACACCGTGCTAAGCGATAAATGCTTAGTGGGGAAACACACATACAGCAAAACGACAACCATTCACAACGGTCGTCAAGGCAATTCACATGCGTACATACATATAGCCATTCATCAGAAGGTTCATATTAATAATCATATTCTCATAACAGATTGTACTTCTCATCATTGAGTCCACAAGGATAAAACATGTGTTTGCTCATATAACAATTCATACAAGTACTGTAAGCATTGAAACACTAAAACGCCTGCTGACTCAAGGTAGTGGATAACGAGTATACGGACAGTACTTTACGGGTACGAGCCGAGGAAATTCATTTTACATTTAACTTTTACAAAACATTACAAAGGGACCTTAAACAAGATCCATTCGTTCAAGGGTTCACGTGGAACCATTCGGGGACCTGATCGGGGTCCAAACAGAAATACAGAAGCTGCAGCAAAGACTCTATTAGGCATGCCTAACTATCCACTTACTAGACTCTAGCAGGTCATACATAAGCCATTCATTCCAATTCATATCTTCCAAAATCAACATCATACATGAACATAATTATATCATGGGTACACTTGCATATTATTCATAGAATGCCAAACATAAATCTCATAATTGATAGAGTAAACTGAAGTTCAAGACGCACACGAAGAGAGAAAACTCATTCAGCATACAAGAGACTGTCGGGCTCGCGACAGAGACCAAAGTCTCTTCGCTGCGCGCGCGCGACGGATTTCGCGACCGCGGGGAGGACGGAAGGGCCAGGCTCTGTCGCGCTCGCGACGGTTGTCGCGATCGCGACAGAAGTCAAGAGGTGCTGTCGCGATCTCGCGACGGATCGCGTGGTCGCGATAGCACTTGGCAACAATACTCCCTGTCGCGATCGCGACAGTCGTCGCGCTCGCGATAGAAGGTATAAAACACTTCGGCTGTCGCGGGCTCGCGACGGATGTCGCGTGCTCGCGGCAGCGAAGCTCCCAACACCGCTCTCTGTCGCGATCGCGACAGAGTCGGGATTTTGAAAATCTGCAGAAATTCTGCAGATTTTCTCCTTCCAAATCCTCAACCAACCACACAAAACTCAATCCAAGGTTACTTACCTCAAATCCAGCCTTCGATTAACATCAACAACCATAATACAACATTTATTCACAATAAACTTCATCCAATCCATCAATTTACACATTCAATTTCAAGGATCAATCAAAAACCCAATTTATACATCAAACCACATCAATTCTAAAATTCCCATAAATAACTCATGCTTTTGCAAGATCCACACTTCAAAGCAATTACCCATATCATATACATAAAAATAAAGAACATCTAACAACCTAATTCCATGAACCCATCAAGAACACATACATGCACATTTTCACATAAAAAGGAAGAAATTCCCAAACCTCAAAAATCCTTAGCTCCTAGTGTTTAGTTCCACTTGATCTAGCAACTTCCTTGCCTTTAGGATCCCGGGGAGGCTCAACAATGACTACTAAGAGATGATCAAACCCCACTAGAACTCTAGAATCTTAACTAAGGTCCAAGTGAAGAAGAAAAGAAGAAGAAAGAAGAAGGGGCGGCGGGAGGAACGGGAAACACAAGTGAAGAAATCTAATTTTCCCTTTTTCCTTTCTATTCCTTTTCTTTTCTTAACCCTAGACACATGTCAAGATCCTAATGGAGGGATTTGGTCACTCACACCCTAGATGCTTATGTCACACACACACACTAGACTCTCCCAACTAAAACATACTCTACAATTGTATGCACAACACACACAAGTGCAACTCCTTAAACACACCCTATAACCATATGCATGACCACATAATAAACCAATCCCACTAGTGCATATCCTACTATGGTGCACTCATGCACACACAATTTCCGCCCCAACTAATTAGCACCATAGTGCCAAACACATACACACGAACCAGAAAAAACCCCAATTTAAGCAATATTACCAAAATGCCCTTATGATACAAAACTTATGCAATTACACACATACACATATATGGCTCATTCAACTAGGGGGCAAACGGGGTGTGACAACTCTCCCCTACTAACAAGAATTTCGTCCTCGAAATTCTTACCTGACTTGAACAAATGCGGATACTGTAATCTCATCGACTCCTCCGGTTCCCAAGTTGCTTCCTCAACCCCATGGTGATTCCACAAAACCTTGACCAAAGGAATCTGCTTATTCCTCAACTGTCTTACTTCCCGCGCTAAGATAGCCCTAGGCTCCTCGTCGTAGGAAAAATCTGACTGCACTTGAACCTCCTGAACCGACAACACA
Organism: Excoecaria cochinchinensis; assembly: GCA_947683425.1. Classification (NCBI taxonomy): domain Eukaryota; kingdom Viridiplantae; phylum Streptophyta; class Magnoliopsida; order Malpighiales; family Euphorbiaceae; genus Excoecaria; species Excoecaria cochinchinensis. Next base: position 9,776,535 of record CANTUQ010000021.1, on the reverse strand, counting down.
TGGGAAGGATCCGATCTATACCGACGGAGCATTGAAACGTGAAACACATCATGAAGCTTCGACAATTCCATCGGCAAAGCTAGTCTGTACGCTACCGGACCAACTCTAGCCAACACTTCATACGGACCAATGAAGCGAGGACTAAGCTTTCCCTTCTTTCCAAACCGAAGTACTTTTCTCCAAGGAGACACTTTAAGAAAAACTTTGTCCCCAACTTCAAAATGTACATCTTTCCTCTTCAGATTGGCATAAGATTTCTGACGATCCTTGGCCACCTTCAGATTCCGCTGCGCAACTCTGATCTTTTCCTCGGTATCTCTAACCAGATCTGGCCCAATCACTGACCTCTCAGATAACTCTGTCCAACAAACTGGAGTCCGACACTGACGCCCATAAAGAGCCTCATAAGGTGACATACCAATACTCGATTGGAAACTGTTGTTGTAGGCAAACTCCATCAATGATACGTACTTGTCCCAACTACCCGGGAAATCCAAAACACAAGCCCTCATCATATCCTCTAAGATCTTAATCACACGCTCGGACTGACCATCTGTCTGAGGATGAAACGCTGTACTGAACTTCAGCTTGGTACCCAAAGCTCGCTGCAACTCTTTCCAAAATTTAGATGTGAACCTTGGGTCCCTATCGGAAACTATGGACAAAGGCACTCCATGCAACCGTACTATCTCATCCACATACACACTGGCCAATCTACTCATCGAGTAATCCATCCTAACCGGCAAAAAGTGAGCAGACTTCGTGAGTCGATCCACAACCACCCAAACAGAATCATGCTTCTTCTGTGTCAATGGCAATCCGGAGACAAAATCCATGGCGATGTCGTCCCATTTCCACTCAGGAACAGACAAAGGCGTAAGCAATCCAGAAGGAACCTGGTGCTCAGCCTTGACCTGCTGACAAGTCAGGCACTTGGATACAAAGTCCACTATGTCCCTCTTCATACCAGACCACCAAAAGAACTGCCTCAAATCCCGATACATCTTTACACTGCCCGGATGCATGGTGAAAACTGAACTATGTGCCTCATCCAAAATCTGTCTTCTCAACTCTTCACTATCCGGCACACACAAACGGTTTCCAAATAGAAGAACCCCATCCTGAACCGAAAACTCTGACTGCTTATCCAAACTGACTTTTTGCACAATCCGCTGAAGTTTCTCATCAACCTTCTGAGCATCTACTATCCGCTGTCTCAAAGTAGGCTTGACCCTCAACTGAGCTATCAAAGCCCCATCTGAACCGTCTCAAAAACAAGGCAGAAACTGACTTCCTACTTAACGCGTCTGCGACTACATTGGCCTTACCCGGATGGTAATCCAGAATGCAATCGTAGTCCTTAAACAGCTCTAACCAACGACGTTGCCTCATATTCAATTCCTTCTGAGTCAGAAAATACTTCAAACTTTTGTGGTCCGTAAAGATCCTGCACTTCTCCCCATAGAGATAATGACGCCAAATCTTCAAAGCAAAGACAACTGCAGCTAACTCAAGATCATGCGTCGGGTAATTTCTCTCGTGCGGCTTCAACTGTCGAGAAGCATAAGCCACAACCTTACCTTCCTGCATCAGAACACATCCCAAACCAACACCTGAAGCATCACTATACATAACAAACTCCTTACCCGAGGTGGGTTGGGTTAGTATAGGAGCTTCAACTAACAACTGCTTCAACCTCTCAAAACAGGCCTGGCACTTATCCGACCATTCGAACTTATCTCCTTTCCTCAATAACCTGGTCATCGGAGCAGCAATTACGGAAAAACCCTTAACAAACCGACGATAATAACCCGCCAGACTAAGGAAACTCCTCACTTCCTGGACATTCCTAGGCGCTTTCCAATCCACTATTGCCTCAATCTTAGCTGGATCCACTTGAATACCCTTAGCTGAAACTATGTGATCCAAAAACGATACTTCCCGAAGCCAAAAATCACTCTTACTCAACTTAGCAAACAACCGGTGCTCTCTCAAAATCTGCAAAACTAACCGAAGATGCTCTTCATGCTCGGCTTCATCCTTGGAAAATACCAAAATATCATCTATAAACACTACTACAAACCGGTCTAAGTATGGCCTGAACACTCTATTCATCAAATCCATGAATGCCGCTGGAGCATTAGTCAACCCAAACGGCATAACAAGGAACTCATAGTGGCCATACCGAGTCCGAAATGCAGTCTTAACCACATCCTGATCCTTAACACGAAGCTGATAATACCCAGATCGAAGATCAATCTTGGAAAACACACCCGCACCTCGAAGCTGATCAAACAAATCTTCAACCCTGGGCAACGGATACTTATTCTTCACTGTGACCTTATTAATCTGCCTGTAGTCGATACACATCCTCAAAGATACATCCTTCTTCATAACAAACAGAACCGGAGCTCCCCAAGGAGATATGCTGGGTCGAATGAACCCTTTATCCAACAGCTCTTGCAGTTGAGTTTTAAGTTCTCTCAACTCTACAGGAGCCATCCGATAAGGTGCCTTCGACACCGGTGTGGTACCCGGCATAATCTCTATGGCTAGCTCAACTTCCCTCTCCGGAGGCAAACCCGGCAAATCACTCGGGAAAACATCACTAAACTCTCGGACAACAGGGATGTCCTCAATCCTAACTTGATCCCTCTTGGAATCCAAAACCACAGCCAGAAAAGCCTCACAACCCTTTCTCATAAGCCTCTTGGCTTGGATCGCAGAAATCACATTGTGCACGGAACTAGCACCCAAACCTCTAACAAACACTGGAGCGCGGTTCCTATCTCGGAGCACGAAAGTCTTTCTATGACAATCAACCACGGCTCTATGCTTGCTCAACCAATCCATACCCAGAATCACATCGTACTCTCTGAAGGGTAATTCTATCAAATCCACAGGAAACTCAATTCCCTCAACCATCAATGGACAATTCCTATAAACTCTACTCACACTGACACTATGCCCTAACGGATTGGTCACACAAATCTCATAGTCTAACTGTTCTACGACATGCAACTTATCAATAAACTTATGCGTGCATAAATATGAGTGTGTGGAACCAGGATCTATTAGAGCATATAATTCAGTGTCATGGAGTAGGAACTTACCAGCAATCACATCAGGGGCTTCCTGCTCCTCTCTAGCTCTAACTGCATACGCTCTAGCGGCCATAGGGGGAGGTCGCTCAACCGTCTCAGAACCAGCTCCATCTCTAGGTCGACCGCCTCGACCTCTACCTCTACCTCTACCTCTCGAAGCCTGAGAAGCAGTCGATCCAACTCAGCTAGCTCCTCCCTGAGGACCCGAATCTTCACCCATTTGATGACAATTAGCCACCCGGTGCTCGGTGCTCCCACACCTAAAGCACCCACCAGTGAGCCACCTACACTCACCCCGGTGAGCCTTTCCACAATTCTCACAAACTAGAATAGCATCTGATCGACCACCTCTACCAGATCCAGATACTGCCGCTGACCCTTGCCTTCTTCCTCTGGTAGCCGAACCAGCTGATGGTTCATCTTGCGGGTTTCTAGACCTCTTACCCGAAGATGAAGAAACACCACCTCTAGCAGAACTCCTGCGCTGAGCTCTCTCTCTAATCAAAGTTTCCGCTTTCTCTGCCCTCAAAGCAGCTTCAGCAATCTGATAATACTGTACCCCCGGTATACACATCAAGGAAACTAAAGCAATCTTCAAAGAATCATTCAACCCGGCCTCAAAGTGCTTGCATCTGAAATCATCCGTCATAACCCCACGCGGAGCATAACGAGACAACCGGTTAAACTCCTTCTCATAATCTGCCACAGACAAGGCCCTTTGCCTCAAACTCAGAAACTGTGCCCATCTTGCGTCCTTATATGCCTGAGTCACATACTTCTTAGAAAACTGCTCATCAAAGAAGTCCCATGTCAAAGGGTCAGGCATCTGAGGCTGCCTACTCACCAACTCCCACCATTCATATGCTGAACCCTGAAGCAAAGCCACAGCACACTCAGCTTGCTGATCAGGAGGGCACCTAATTTCCCTCAATGCTCTCTTAACTTTATCCAGCCACTTCTCAGCTAACTCAGACTCATCAAGCCCAGTCCCATAAAAATCCTCAACACCCGCTCTTCTTAGACTCACTATCGGAGCTTTTGGGGCAGTCACCCTGTCCAAAACCCGAGCCATGTCTTGATGCAATCTGAGCATCGCCTCAAAAGGCATGGCAGCGGCCTCGGGCTGGACCCTAGCACGTTGAGCCGACACCGAAACAGAGACAGACGGATCTACCGCTGGAGGGTTCACACTTTCAGCGGACTCCTTGAGCGCACCGTGAGCAGAATCGGAATTCATCTAACAAACAAGAGGACAACCATATCAGCCAACACAGCCCTAAACATAGACATATACACACATAGCATCATATAAACAATCGCCCAGAAACGCCTAAACCGGGCTCTGATACCACAACTTGTAACACCCCTTACCCATACTCAGGCGATCCCATCCGATAAGGAGTGAGATGCCGTAGGAGTAAAGGTGCCACCACGCAGATACATAATATACGTACACTCACCCATAAACATACATAACAAAATACAAGGTAATTTAAAACTTTACAAGACCATTCATAAAAGCTGATCATGCATTAATATAATAGAAGCATTACATTACTGTTCTGATCAACTGAGGGGTATAAAAGATAATTACAAATCCCAATATTATATATACAACAGCGGAAGCTATTACAGAATCATAAGAGAGTTCTATACAAAAAGAATCATAAAGCTACAAAAATAAGCCTACACTAAGACCCTGCTGTGTTGGCTTTGATGGCGACGACTCTCCCAAGCGACTCCTTCCGCACCTGCACGGGTAACACACCGTGCTAAGCGATAAACGCTTAGTGGGGAAACACACATACAGCAAAACGACAACCATTCACAACGGTCGTCAAGGCAATTCACATGCGTACATACATATAGCCATTCATCAGAAGGTTCATATTAATAATCATATTCTCATAACAGATTGTACTTCTCATCATTGAGTCCACAAGGATAAAACATGTGTTTGCTCATATAACAATTCATACAAGTACTGTAAGCATTGAAACACTAAAACGCCTGCTGACTCAAGGTAGTGGATAACGAGTATACGGACAGTACTTTACGGGTACGAGCCGAGGAAATTCATTTTACATTTAACTTTTACAAAACATTACAAAGGGACCTTAAACAAGATCCATTCGTTCAAGGGTTCACGTGGAACCATTCGGGGACCTGATCGGGGTCCAAACAGAAATACAGAAGCTGCAGCAAAGACTCTATTAGGCATGCCTAACTATCCACTTACTAGACTCTAGCAGGTCATACATAAGCCATTCATTCCAATTCATATCTTCCAAAATCAACATCATACATGAACATAATTATATCATGGGCACACTTGTATATTATTTATAGAATGCCAAACATAAATCTCATAATTGATAGAGTAAACTGAAGTTCAAGACGCACACGAAGAGAGAAAACTCATTCAGCATACAAGAGACTGTCGCGCTCGCGACAGAGACCAAAGTCTCTTCGCTGCGCGCGCGCGACAGATTTCGCGACCGCGGGGAGGATGGAAGGGCCAGGCTCTGTCGCGCTCGCGACGGTTGTCGCGATCGCGACAGAAGTCAAGAGGTGCTGTCGCGATCTCGCGACGAATCGCGTGGTCGCGATAGCACTTGGCAACAATACTCTCTGTCGCGATCGCGACAGTCGTCGCGCTCGCGACAGATGGTATAAAACACTTCGACTGTCGCGGGCTCACGACGGATGTCGCGTGCTCGCGGCAGCGAAGCTCCCAACACCGCTCTCTATCGCGATCGCGACAGAGTCGGGATTTTGAAAATCTGCAGAAATTCTGCAGATTTTCTCCTTCCAAATCCTCAACCAACCACACAAAACTCAATCCAAGGTTACTTACCTCAAATCCAGCCTTCGATTAACATCAACAACCATAATACAACATTTATTCACAATAAACTTCATCCAATCCATCAATTTACACATTCAATTTCAAGGATCAATCAAAAACCCAATTTATGCATCAAACCACATCAATTCTAAAATTCCCATAAATAACTCATGCTTTTGCAAGATCCACACTTCAAAGCAATTACCCATATCATATACATAAAAATAAAGAACATCTAACAACCTAATTCCATGAACCCATCAAGAACACATACATGCACATTTTCACATAAAAAGGAAAAAATTCCCAAACCTCAAAAATCCTTAGCTCCTAGTGTTTAGTTCCACTTGATCCAGCAACTTCCTTGCCTTTAGGATCCCGGGGAGGCTCAACAATGACTACTAAGAGATGATCAAACCCCACTAGAACTCTAGAATCTTAACTAAGGTCCAAGTGAAGAAGAAAAGAAGAAGAAAGAAGAAGGGGCGGCGGGAGGAACGGGAAACACAAGTGAAGAAATCTAATTTTCCCTTTTTCCTTTCTATTCCTTTTCTTTTCTTAACCCTAGACACATGTCAAGATCCTAATGGAGGGATTTGGTCACTCACACCCTAGATGCTTATGTCACACACACACACTAGACTCTCCCAACTAAAACATACTCTACAATTGTATGCACAACACACACAAGTGCAACTCCTTAAACACACCCTATAACCATATGCATGACCAGATAATAAACCAATCCCACTAGTGCATATCCTACTATGGTGCACTCATGCACACACAATTTCCGCCCCAAGTAATTAGCACTATAGTGCCAAACACATACACACGCACCAGAAAAAACCCCAATTTAAGCAATATTACCAAAATGCCCTTATGATACAAAACTTATGCAATTACATACATACACATATATGGCTCATTCAACTAGGGGGCAAACGGGGTGTGACAGTTTGCATAAGAATTCGTATGTGAGAAATGCCTGTTATTAATCTGTTCATAAGTTATGAGTATGATTGTCTATGTAAAGTCTGTGTAAGAACTTTTGAAATGATTGATATGCATATTTGCTATAGTTAAGTACTCAGTAAATGAACTCTATGAATTTAACCGTTTATATGTGCAAACTAAGAATACAGGTATGTATTGTGTTATCTATGTAGTGGTCCAAATACCGGCTTAAAAGTGACAGTGCATAATTTTAGTGTTATCATGATGATCGCAGCGTCGAACAGTGTAAGGAGTGAATTTGTCTGAGTCAAAACTTATTGATAAGTGTGCTAAAAATATAGCGGTTCCGATATGAGTAACACCGGGGTGGCTATACAGCGAACCCGGCTGTCCGGCGCCCGAAAAATTCTGATTTCGCGAAAATGATATGTGGGTCCTAAGGAGTCTAGTGGTGAAATCAGAACTTAAAACGGAGCTAAAATGACCTCCGAAAATCAGTTTGAAGGAAGCCTCCGGTTCGATTCAAATAGTAACCAAGTTTGACCGAAATTTGACCGAGACTCTAAATATAGTAAATGAACTCTAAAAATTTTTTTGAAGGTGCAGATGGACTCAGAATAGTGGGTAGAACAGTTGATGGTGAAAAAGAAATTTTATGGAGACACTAGGAAATTAGTGAACTGGATCGGTTTAATTGAACCGGACCAAATAGTGAACCTAATTGAGATGGAATTAAGGTCTAATGGATATATACGAGTGAAAATGATATTAAGGGTGAAAAGTGAATCGAACCGGTTCAACTAATGAATCGGACCGGTCGGACCGGACCAGTTGACTTTAGTTTGACTAGGCTTGACCAAAGTTTGACTGGACTCTAAATCGAGTTCTGGACCTCCGAAAAATTATCTGGAAGCATGATTATGCTTGGAATATTATGGAGAATCAATTGTTAAAGAAAAATAAATTTTACGGTAAGAGAGAAAATTGAGTTATCGGACTGGTAAGAAATTAGCGGACCGGGAAACGGTCTCTGATTGAGCCGAAATTTTACGCAATGGATAAATTATATATTTTGACAATTATAGAATTGATTTTGGGAGAAATTGAGCTTGGGAAGTGAGAAAAATAATTTTTGGATGGAAAATGGGCTTAATAACCAAAATGGGCTTTAGGGTTGGCCCAATAGGTTGAACCAAGCCCAAGCCCACTCAAGACACATCTAAAAGGCAGAAAAATCTCCCAATTTCGAGAATTCTCTCCACCCTTCTTCCCCCCCTTCTTGGCCGAACTCGACCTCCTCACTTTCTCTTGAATTTTCTTCTTCTTTCTTCAGAGTTCTCCCTAAATCCAACCATTCTAAGTAAATTATAGCCTCTCTTTTCATTGATGATGGTCTCAAAAGCTCTTTTGGAGTGAAGAAAGTGGGAAAAACCAAGTGTTTAAGGTTATGCCCTAAATTTGAGGTAAGAGATTTTGGGTTTTATAATTTTATCTAATGGTTCAAATAGGTATTTTTGGGTATGTAGATGATGATTATGTAATTATATTGCAAAAAGAAAGTAAGGATTTGAGAAAATATTGATGTTTAAATTCGGCCACCTTAGGATTTTTATGGAGAAGATGGAGTTTTACAGAGATAAGGCATGGAAAGCAAGCTTAAGTGGTGGAGAGCATGGAAATAAGGTTAGTGGATACAATATCCTTTCTTTTCTGTGGTAGAGGCATGATTTTAGGTTCTGTTTGTATTGTGTGTATGTGAAAAATGCATGAATAATTGAATCTAACTTAATATATGTGATTAGTGGACCTAAAATAGTGTAAAATTATGATTAGATGAAATTAAAACTAAGAGGTATGAAAAACCTAATGTAGGCCGAATAGTATATTATGGAATTTATGAAGATTAAATGAAGTTTATGGCTTATAATTGATGGTTATTTTTTGTATAACATGTTTAAGGCATGATAGAGTGATTGAAAGAAATTAAAGAACACATAAAGAAAATCTAATGTTGTGGCCGAATGGGATATTAAATAAAATAATGAGATATGTTGTGTAACATGGCAAATAAATGATGTTTATGACTAATACAATATGTAAATTAAATGATTGAATGATTAAGTGGAATTAAAGTGAACTAAACAGAAAGATAGTGTAGTGGCCGAATGGTATATCAAGGGTTTATTTAAGATATGTGATGAATTATGACACATAAATGATATTTATGGTATGATTAATATATAAAGAGTATGAATAAGTGATTAATTGAAATTAAAGTGCATAATGTGGAAAAGTGACTTGTTGGCCGAATGGTAATCTAAGAGATGTAAGTATGTATATTTGACAATTAATGGAATGTGATGGCATAAAGTGATTAAGTATTAATAAACGAATGTGTATGCAAAATTATAAATGAATATAATATGTATGTTAAAATGTGCATAGTGATAATGTATGTAACACCCCCTACCCATACATAGGCGATTTCATCCAATGAGGAGTGAGAGGCCGTATGAGTCAAGGTGCCACCACACAAGTACAGAACAAATCATACATTTGCCTAAAGCATACATACTTAAACACAGGGTAATTAAAAACTTTGAGATACAATATAGGGAATAGCTGATCATGCATTAATATAACAATATCGATTACATTTCTGTTCTGTAGTACAAATCCAAAATATACATATATATATCTGTGGAAGCTATAACAAACTGATACATGAGAGTTCTATACAAAAAGAACCATCAAGGCTATAAAAGAATAAGCCCTACACTAAACTCTACTGTGTTGGCTTGACTGCGGCGACTCCCTCAAGGCAAAATTCCTTCCGCACCTGCACGGATAAACACACCGTGCTAAGCGATAAACGCTTAGTGGGGAAACACACATATAATATGGTCGGCCATTCACAACGGTCACCAAAGCAAATCACATACACGAATGACATATGCGGATAATATTAGTATAACATAAACTTATACACATGCTTACATATTAAAGCCAATCATCCAACTAGCTCCTAACCATATTCATATCAAAATCATAATCATATAACGGATTATTTGTCTCATCACTGAACTCATTCAGATATCACATTTATATAAACACATTGGAGCAAAGAAAAACAAACGAAACACCTGCAGACTCGAGGTAGTGGATAACGAGTGTACGAGGTAGTGGATAACGAGTGTACGGAGGGTACCTTACGGGTACGAGTCGATTACTGAGAGTACCTTATGGGTACGAAACATAGCCATTTCATTTATCATTAACACAATATTTTACTGAGGGGACCTTAAACAAGATCCAAATACTGAGGGGTTCGCGAGGAACCAAACGGGGACCTGATCGGGGCCGAACTGAACTGAGGGCTGCAGCTATAAGACTCCATTAGGCATGCCTAACTATCCACTTACTAGACTCTTGCAGGTCATGCATAACACAATTTACATTCCAATATTCATCACATAAAGAATTCATACTTGAGCCTAACTCACTTTACTATTACATATAACACATATTATTTAGCATAGGAAAACACACAATTAAATGATGTTAGATAGCTAAAATAACACTAATTAATAATTGAAACAAAACACAAGTGGAAAAGGAGTGAAAAGAAGGAAGTCGAAAATTTGCATAAGGAGGACAGAAGCGTTTTACACAGTGGTATGGTAAATCCATACCGCTGTGTAAGACAGTTTACATGGGGGTATGGCGTAGACCATACCGTCGTGTAACATGTCCAACACAGCTAGACAGAGGCATTTTACACGGCAGTATGGAACGATCCTTTCCACCGTGTAAGATGTCTTACACAGCTCCAGAGGCGTTTCACACGGCTGTAAGGTAAACCCATACCGCCGTGTGAAACTCACAGTTCAAAAACATATCTGGGCAGTAGCGTTTTACACGGTGGTATGGTCTTTCCCTTACCGCCGTGTAAAACCACGGCCTTGCAATTTCTGAAGGTTTCCCTCGATTCACACGGCTGTAAGCCTTACCCATACAGCCGTGTGATTTCTGGAAAACCCAAAAATCTGCAGAATTCACTCCAATTCCGAACCCAAAACCACACACATCACAATTCGCACATTTAATGTCACACCCCAAAATAGCCCTGGTCGGATTGTGCATGCTAAGTCGGGATCGGAAGGGTATTTCAGTAATTTGGTACATGTGAAATTTGGATATTAAGGATTTAATGGCATTTATGTAATTATGTAAGTGGAGAATACTAAAGTGAGTACAGTGCCATAGTCTGTAAGATTTTAGTGGAATTTGTGGTTCAATAAGGATCTGCCATGTGGGTGCTAGGTGGGCATTGAATGGGGAAAAGAAGAAAAGAAAGAGGAAGAGAGAGAGGGAACACAGATTTCATTCCCGTCCCCCTCCTCTCACGCTTTCCCTTCTTCTTCTCTTCTCCCTTCCTTGCTTTTCCTTTCTTTCTCTATTGGCTTGGATTTGTGTGGCTTGGATTGTGATTTTGCTTGAGGAGGTAAGTTAGAATTAACGTTCTCCTGTTCTTCTTCTTCTTCTTCTTTATCTGGTTTCATCTTCAGTTAGGGTTTGGACTAAGGGTTGTGTGGTTTCTTGTATGTGCAAGCTTAGGATTGTAAGAAAGAGCATAGTAAAGGCAAGGGAAGGATTGAGGACTGATCTTGAAGTCTGATTTTTGGATCGTCATTTCCAGGTTTGGGAGCATTTGAATGCATGCAATGTTAGGAAGCTTTTGTGTTCTTCAATTTCAGCATGTCTCTGCCCTATTTCTCTCTAGGCTTATGATTGTGTTTGCGTGGTCTAATTTCTGGAAATTGATGTGTTCTGGAATGTGTACATGCATGATTAAGTGAGTAAATGTGTTAGTAATGCATGACAAGTATTGATTTGGAAGTTCTGAGTTTGTGTTTTGAATCTACTGTAACTTTTAGGGTTTATGTTCTTAAATGGATTAAATGTGTTTATGCATGGTTTTGATTGTTTTAATTGATGGATTAAGCTGGTTTTATGTCAAATTGATGTTTGGAAGACCGATTGAAAGGTAAGATGAGTTTGGTGGTGTTTTGAATGAGATTGAAAATGAATTTATCGAGTTCTTGGAGTTCTGGGTAACTGGGAATGGAAAATTGCGTCTCTGTAGAATTTCCTGTTCCAGTTTGTTCTGTGAGAAGCGAGTCACGTCGCGTGACTTAGAGTCACGACGTGACTCATGTGAAGGGCAGCGTGACTCCCAGTTGCGAAGCGTGACTCTTCTCTCTGTGAGAGGAAAGTCACGTCTCGTGACTTAGGGTCACGACGTGACCCTTGTGATTGGCAAAGCGTGAAGCGTGACTCCAGTTGCGAAGCGTGACTCTTCTCTCTGTGAGAGGAAAGTCACGTCTCGTGACTTTGAGTCACGGCGTGACTCTGGTAAGGGCAATGCGTGACTCCTCTCTCTGTGAGAGGGAAGTCACGTCTCGTGACATAGAGTCACGGCGTGACTCTTGTGAGGCCAGGCGTGACATAGAGTCACGTCCCGTGACTCTCTAGCAGGTCACGAGACGTGACACTAGGTCACGGCGTGACCCTCCTGTGAGGTCAGTCACAAGTCGTGACACGACTTGTGACCGACTCCTCTTCAGCTCCTTTTTCCGATTTCGCCCAGTTTTAAACCAAAATGGATTTCCTATTTCTTCTGTATGGGTCTTTACTTCTGTATAAGTTATGTCAGACTGTTATACGCTCCTGTATGGCTTTTCTGTTTTACTTTGTTTCCCCACATGACTAGTTTTCTTGAAATGACTTTCAAATGCTTTTATGACTCTTTTCTCTACTCTGTGCTATCTTATCTGATTGGTTAGCCTATTTTAGTTGTGTTTAGCATTATGTTATGCCTGTCCTTGGTCGGGTTCTTATCTAGAATAACATGCCATGTTTAAGAGCATTGTATCATTTCCTGATTTAGATTATGTGTTTTTGATCATCGGCATAATATGATTACATATGTGTTCATGATATACTCTAGTAATTGGAGTAGTGATAAAATGTGATTGATTGACCTATTGCATGCTTCAGAATATGACTTGAATGAGGTATGATTGATATTATGCTATGCTATATTTAGTTGAATATTATGATTAATGTCTGAATGCATTGTTATGCTTTAGCCTTGGAGCTCATTGTGTTATGTTAATTGTAATTTGGACTATGCATGGTTTATGCTTAGTATCTTCACCTAATCCAAGTTTAGGATTATGTTTTGATAACCATTGGCATGGTAGTACCTCTTTACCTGATTCTTGGCATGCTTTAGAATATTGTTTAATGTTAAAGTGTATGGACTGTAATATGTTTTGCAATGCAGAATTGTATGAGATATGATCAACTTTATGAGCATATTTATATGTATATTGTACTCCGGTTTATGCATGATATTTACATATTTATGCATTATGCGATTCAAACGTGAATTGTTTTATGCATGACCTGCGAGAGTCAGTCTAGTGGATAGTTAGGCATGCCTAATAGAGTCTTTCAGTAGCTGCAGCGCCCTTTGAACGTATTGGACCCTGATCAGGTCCCCCGTATGGTTCCTCGCGAACCCCCCCTCAGTGCGGATCCTCGTGGTCCTTTTTAATGAATTTGGATCGGGTTAAGATCCCCCATCAGTAAAATGCTTTTGTGATAAATAAAATGGTTTTCGACTTGTACCCGTAAGGTACTAATCAGTTCAGTACACTCGTTATCCACTATTATGAGTCAGCAGGTGCTTTACTGGTTTGTATTACTTTGAAATAACTACATGAATGTGATATCCGTTTGATTATGATAAAGATCTCAGGAATCAGTTTATATACATATGAATGTGACTATGGGCTCCAGAATGTATGTCTGTTTTAAGTAAGCATGACTTTACATTTAACATGATTATCCGTACTTGTCATGTGATTTGTTATAAGTTTCTGATTGCTTTGAAATGATTTGATTGATGTATTTAAGTATATGACTTCAGCATAGTTTTGTTATATATATTAGCATGTGAACCGAAGCAGCTGTGATGGTAAGTATGTGATGATTATTGTACTTTCTGCGTGATGATGATATGAATGTAATACTAAGTGGTTACGTCTTCAGTCTCCGCTATCAGAGTGTTTTTGCATGATGCTTTATATATATTAGAGTTGCGCAGCGGCATTGTGAAGCTCTAAATGTTATCCTTTGGATATTTGACTAGTGTATGTGTTTGGCATGTCTATGTATATTAAATGGCTAGCATTCCTAACATGATGGTTTGGTTGTCAATTCATGCATGGGTATTTAGTTATGTCAATTGCATGAGTAAGCTCTTGTGACTCTGCACAGTAAGATGTTGATTTTTGCTACCCATGTAGGTTTATGCAAGAGATATAGTATGTGGTTCAGCATGATGATGCTTGTAATGTGTATTGTATTATGTCTGTTTTAGTCTATTATGAACATGAAGTTATGGTTCGATTGTGAGTATTGAAATGAATGCCTTTAATATGCAAGTCTGATTATTGATATGCTATGATTATCCGCATTTGCCATTTGAATGTGTTATGCCTTGGCGACCATTGTGAATGGCCGTCCATATTCTTGTGTGTTCTCCCCACTAAGCGTTATCGCTTAGCACGGATTTCCTTTCTGTGCAGGTGGCAGGTTTGGTTCTGATCGAGTCGCGCTTCTGCAAGGTCGGCCATGTAGGAGTTAGAAGTTCTGTATTTTGTTCAGCTTCTGTATTTTAGCTTTTGTAATTCTGTAGTATTGTATATGTAATTATTATGTTTCGTTCTTGAGTTTTCTTTTGGGAATGTAATAGTTAGTATGTCCTTATGTTTAGTTATTCCTTTGTTTTATTATTTCACTGATGCTTCCGTTGAATGGTCATATGTATGCTTCTGTGTATGCTTTTGCTTAGTGCCTGCGTGTGCGTGAGTCATTGCATGTTCAGTCTGTACCGCAAGGTAAGTCAAGGTAAGTTTTTAATTAATCCGTATTTCTGTATGCATGTTACGTATGAATGCATGCTTCTGCATTGTGCATGTGCATATCTGTATATGTGAGCGTCGTGTAGCGCGTCTGTCGGCGTCCTTCCAACGGGGATGGCGATGGGGGTGTTACATTTAAACCATAATGTCAACCTCAAACTTACCTTTCTTACCTGAGATGCAAAGCCAATCATGCAAAAACATACATAATCATCTAATTAATTCTAACCTTAAGAAATCACATTCAACAATTCTCATACATGCATGAATCACAAAAATCACAATCTCAACTCACCCAACTAAATTCTAGGCTCACATACTAAGAACATCAAAGCCCAAATACGAAATACACATAAACATCATACCAATTTTCATCATTCAAACCACACAAAATCATCAACCACCCAACACATATAGAAAAATAATCCCAAACCTGCAACTCCTTAGCTGCTAGTCACTTAGATCCACTACAACCAACCTTCTCCTTGCCCTTAGGGTTACGGGGAGGCTCAACTAACAACACAGCCAAAGAACACACAAAACAAATATACCCTAAATAAATCTAAACCCATAAATCACAAAGAAAGAGATGAAGAACATGAATCAAAGCAAGGCAAAGAAACAAACTTACCAAATTAGAAGCAAGTGTGACCAATTTCCACTACCAAGCTTGATTTCTAGCTAGTAATAACTAGGGAAGGGAAAAAGGAGGAAGAAGATGGAGGTAGAAGGGTAAAAACGGGAATGAGTTTTTGATTTCCCTTCTCTCCTCCTTCTTTTCTTAATTCTTTTTCCCTAACCTAAAACAATACACATGTCAACCTCCTAGT
Source organism: Excoecaria cochinchinensis (assembly GCA_947683425.1). Lineage (NCBI taxonomy): Eukaryota > Viridiplantae > Streptophyta > Magnoliopsida > Malpighiales > Euphorbiaceae > Excoecaria > Excoecaria cochinchinensis. The sequence continues at coordinate 9,760,802 of CANTUQ010000021.1, read as the reverse complement.
GGTGGAATTTGCTCACTCATACCCTAATTCCATGCTTCACACACACACCATGCATTCCCAACTAATGCACACCCTACAATGATATACTCATAGGCACACAAACATAACTCAACTTACTCACATCCTACCAAGGTGTGAGCAAAACACACCCAAAAGCAACCCAATTAATATACACCCTAATAACCTACATGCACCACATGCTAACAAAACTCTAAAAACATACATTTCTTCTCAAAATACTCTTATGACATGCCAAACACATACCATGCAAGCACACACAAATAGGCTCATACTACTTGGGGGCAAACGGGGTGTGACAACTCTCCCCTACTAACAAGAATTTTGTCCTCCAAATTCTCACCTGAACTGAACAAATGCCGATACTGAGCTCTCATCGACTCTTCTTGTTCCCAAGTCACTTCCTCGACTCCATGATGATTCCACAACACCTTTACCAATGGGATTTGCTTACTCCTTAACTGTCTCGCCTCTCGAGCTAGAATGGCTCTCGGTTTCTCGTCATAAGAAAAATCAGGCTGAACTTGCACATCTTGCATTGACAGAATGTGCGACGGATCCGATCGGTATCGACGAAGCATCGAAACATGGAACACATCGTGCAACTTCGCCAACTCCATCGGTAAGGCCAACCTATAGGCCACCGGACCAACTCTGGCCGAAACCTCATATGGACCAATGAAGCGAGGACTAAGCTTGCCTTTCTTACCAAACCGAAGAACTCTCCTCCAAGGTGAAACTTTAAGGAAAACCTTGTCCCCAACCTCAAACTGCACATCCTTTCTCTTCAGATTGGCATAAGACTTTTGTCGATCATTTGCATCCGCTGCACAACTCTAATTTTCTCCTCTGTATCTCTAACCAACTCTGGCCCAATCACTGATCTCTCGGATAGCTCGGTCCAACAAATCGGAGTCCTACATTGCCGACCATATAAAGCCTCATACGGTGCCATACCGATGCTCGACTGATAGCTATTATTGTAGGCAAACTCCATAAGCGACACATATCTGTCCAAACTACCCAGAAAATCCAGGACACAAGCCCTCAACATGTCCTCCAAAATCTGTATAACCCGCTCAGATTGACCATCTATCTGCGGATGGAACGTTGTACTAAAGTTCAACTTGGTCCCCAAGGCTCTTTGCAACTCTTTCCAAAACTTGGATGTAAACCTCGGGTCCCGATCGGATACTATGGATAATGGCACACCATGCAACTGAACTATCTCATCCACATAAATGCTAGCTAACTTGTCCATCGGATAGTCCACTCTCACTGGCAGAAAATGAGCTGACTTCGTAAGCCGATCCACTATCACCCAAACTGAGTTATGCTTCCTCTGAGACAACGGCAAACCAGAAACGAAATCCATGGCAATGTCGTCCCATTTCCACTCGGGAACGGACAAAGGCGTAAGCAATCCCAAAGGAACTTGATGGTCAGCCTTTACCTGCTGACATGCCAAGCACATGGATACAAAGTCCACGATGTCCCTCTTCATACCTGACCACCAAAAGAACTGCCTCATGTCCCGATACATCTTGTCACTGCCTGGATGCATGGTGAAAACTGTACTATGCGCTTCACCCAGAAGCTGTCTCCTCAAATTCTCATCCTCTGGCACACATAAGCAGTTCCCATACATCAATACTCCATCCTGAACCGAGAAATCTGACTGCTTGCCCAAACTGACCTCTTGTACAATCCGTTGCAGCCTCTCATCAACCTTCTGAGCATCCACAATGCTCTGTCTCAAAGAAGGTTTCACCCTCAACTGAGCAATCAAAGCTCCATCGGAATCAAACCTGCATCTGAACCGCCTCAAGAACAAAGCTAAAACTGACTTCCGACTCAGAGCATCAGCGACTACATTGGCCTTACCCGGATGGTAATCCACAATGCAGTCGTAGTCCTTAAACAACTCAAGCCAACGGCGCTGTCTCATGTTCAACTCCTTCTGCGTGAGGAAATATTTTAAGCTCTTATGGTCCGTAAAGATCCTACATTTCTCCCCATACAGATAGTGACGCCAAATCTTCAAGGCAAAAACTACCGTCGCTAACACTAAATCATGCGTCGGATAATTCCTCTCATGTGGCTTTAACTATCAAGAAGCATAAGCCACAACTTTGCCTTCTTGCATCAAAACACAACCAAGACCGACACCTGAGGCATCACTATACATGACAAACTCCTTACCCGAGATGGGTTGATTAAGTGTAGGAGCCTCAACTAACAATTTCTTCAACTGCTCAAAACAAGCCTGGCATCGATCTGACCACTCAAATCTGACCCCTTTCCTCAACAATCTAGTCATCGGAGCGGCAATCACTAAAAAACCCTTAATAAATCGACGGTAATAACCCGCCAAACCAAGAAAACTCCTCACTTCTTGAACATTCCTAGGCGCTTTCCAATCAACTATCGCCTCAATCTTGGCCGCATCTACTTGAATACCTCTAGCCGAAACAATGTGACCCAGAAATGACACTTCCCGAAGCCAAAAATCACAATTGCTAAGCTTAGCAAACAACCGATGTTCTCTTAATACTTGCAAAACCAACCGGAGATGCTCCTCATGCACACTCTCATCCTTGGAATACACCAAGATGTCATCTAAATACACCACTACAAACCGATCTAAGTATGGCCTAAATACTCGGTTCATCAAATCCATGAATGCCGCTAGATTATTGGTCAAACCAAACGGCATCACAAGGAACTCATAGTGGCCATACCGAGTCCGAAATGCAGTCTTAACCACATCCTCATCCTTAACCCGAAGCTGATAATACCCTAACCGATGATCAATCTTTGAGAAAACACCTGCACCTCTAAGCTGATCAAACAAATCCTCAATCCTAGGCAAAGGATACTTGTTCTTCACTGTGACCTTATTGATTTGCCTATAATCAATTCTCATTCGCAAGGATCCATCTTTCTTCTTAACAAATAAAACCGGAGCTCCCCATGGAGATATGCTGGGTTGATTAAACCCCTTATCCAATAGCTCTTGTAGTTGAGTTTTGAGTTCTCTCAACTCTACAGGAGCCATCCGATAAGGTGCTTTCGATATGGGTGTGGTACCCGGCATAATATCTATGGATAACTCCACCTCTCTCCCAGGAGGCAAACCCAGCAACTCACTCGGGAACACATCGCTAAACTCTTGCACAACAGGAATATCCTCAATCTGAACTTGATCCCTCTTGGAATCCAACACAACCGCTAGGAAAGCGTCATAACCCTTTCTGATAAACCTCTAGGCTTGCATTGCAGAAATCACATTATTCAAAGAACTAGCACCCAAACCTTTCACAAACACAGGAGACTGACCTCTATCCTGAAGCACAACTGTCTTCCTATGGTAATCAACTACAGCCCGATGCTTACCCAACCAGTCCATACCCAGAATCAGATCAAACTCTCTGAAAGGTAACTCAATTAAATCCACTGGAAACACAACTCCCTCAACTAACAAAGGACAATTCTTATAAACTCTACTCACACTGACACTATGCCCTAATGGACTGGTCACACATATCTCATAATCTAATTGATCAACCACATGCAACTTATCAACAATCTTATCTGTGCACAAGTATGAGTGTGTGTAATCAGGGTCAATTAGAGCATACAATTCAGTGTCATGGAGTAGGAACTTACCAGCAATGACATCAGGCGCATCCTGCTCCTCTCTGGCTCTCACATTATAGGCTCTAGCTGCGACTGGCAACTGACGCTCAACAGATTCTGATGCAGCTCCCTCTCTAGGTCGACCACCTCGACCTCTATCCCTGCCTCTACCACGAGTAGCCTATGTAGCATTCGAACCAACCATGCTAGCCTTTCTCTGTGAACTCGAATCATCATACAACCTCAGACAACTGGCCAGAAGATGTTCAGTGATCCAACACCGGAAACACCCACCAGTGAGCCACTTGCACTCACTCTAATGAGTCTTACTGCAATGAGGACATACCGATGTAGCCTCATGTCTACCACTTCTACCAGAACCTGACACAGCTGCAGAACCCTATCTCCTACCTCTAGTGGCTGGACCAGATGATAACTCATCCTGCGAGTTCCTCGATCTCTTACCCGAGGATGATGAAGATGGACCACTGCTAGAAGGGTTCCTCCTCTGAGCCCTCTCTCTCAACACTGACTCAGATCTCTCAGCCCTCATAGCAGCATCCACAATCTGATAATAATTCATCCTTGGTGTGCTCATCAAAGAAATCAACATAACCCTCAAAGACTCATTCAACCCTGCCTCAAAATGACGGCATCTGAACTCATCAGTCATAACACCTACCGGAGCATACCTAGACAACCGGTTGAACTCTTTCTCAAACTCTGAAACTAACAAGGCCCTCTATCTCAAGCTCAGAAACTGTGCCCATCTAGCATCCTTATATGTCTGAGTTAAGTACTTCTTCGTGAACTCTCCCTCAAAGAAATCCCAAGTAATCGGATCAGGTAGCTGAGGATGCCTACAAACCAATTCCCACCATTCATAAGCGGAACCTTGCAGTAAAGCCACTGCACACTCTGCCTGCTGGTCAGGAGGACACCGGACTTCTCTCAAAGCACGCTTCACCTTGTCTACCCATTTCTCAGCCAAATCTGACTCATCTAAACCTGTGCTATAGAAGTCTTCAACACCAGCCCTTCTTAAGTTCTCTATAGGGGCCCTAGGAGCAGTCACTCTCTCCAATACCCTAGCCATGTCCTGTGATAGCCTGAACATAGCTTCAAAAGGCATGGCAGCGGCCTCGGGCTGGACCCTAGCATGTTGAGCTGACACAGAAACCGAAGGATCCACAACTTGAGGGTTCACACTCTCGGCGGACTCCTCAAGTGATCCACGAACAGAATTAGAAGCCATCTAAAACAAACAAGAGGACAACCGTATCAGCCAACACAGGTCTAGACATATACACATCTATGCACATCAACACATCAACAACACCCAGAAATGCCTAAACCTAGGCTCTGATACCAAAAACTGTAACACCCCCTACCCATACATAGGCGATCCCATCCGATGAGGAGTGAGAGGCCGTATGAGTCAAGGTGCCACCACACAATTACAGAACAAATCATACATTCCCCTAAAGCATACATACTTAAGCACAGGGTAATTAAAAACTTTGAGATACAATATAGGGAACAGCTGATCATGCATTAACATAACAATATCCATTACATTTCTGTTCTGATCAACTAGCCGAAACAAAACGTAGTACAAATCCAAAATATACATATATATAACTGCGGAAGCTATAAAAAACTGATACATGAGAGTTCTATACAAAAAGAACCATCAAGGCTACAAAAGACTAAGCCCTACACTAAACTCTGCTGTGTTGGCTTGACTGCGGCGACTCCCTCAAGGCAAAATTCCTTCCGCACCTGCACGGGTAAACAGACCGTGCTAAGCAATAAATGCTTAGTGGGGAAACGCACATATAATATGGATGGCTATTCACAAAGGTCGCCAAAGCAAATCACATACACGAATGACATATGCGAATAATCATAGTATAACATAAACTTATACACATGCTTACATATTAAAGCCAATCATCCAACTAGCTCCTAACCATATTCATATTCACAATCATAATCATATAACGGATTATTTGTCTCATCACTGAACTCATTCAGATATCACATTTATATAAACACATTGGAGCAAAGCAAAACAAACGAAACACCTGCTGACTCGAAGTAGTGGATAACAAGTGTACTTTGGGTACCTTACGGGTACGAGTTGATTATTGAGAGTACCTTATGGGTACGAATCATAGCCATTTCATTTATCATTAACACAATATTTTACTGGGGGACCTTAAACAAGTTCTAAATTTTGAGGGGTTCGCGAGGAACCAAACGAGGACCTAATCGGGGTCCGAACTGAATTGAGGGCTACAGCTATAAGACTCTATTAGGCATGCCTAACTATCCACTTACTAGACTCTAGCAGGTCATGCATAACACAATTTACATTCCAATATCCATCACATAAAGAATTCATACTTGAGCCTAACTCACTTTACTATTACATATAACATATATTATTTAGCATAGCAAAACACACAATTAAATGATGTTAGATAGCTAAAATAACACTAATTAATAATTAAAACAAAACACAAGTGGAAAAGGAGTGAAAAAGAAGGAAGTAAGGAGGACAGAAGCGTTTTACACGGCGGTATGGTAATAGCTAATTGCATGTTTCTTTTGTTTTGATATGTGCGAAGCATGTTGGGCAACTTCCTTTGACAGGACGTTCGCCCCTTTTTATTTATTATCAGTTTTTTTATCTCGTATTCGGGCCGCCTTTGCCCTGGTGAGGCCTGAATGGGCTTTCACCTTGAGGATAAGTCTAATAATGCTTGTTTTGTTAAATTTTCGCAATCTAATTTTCTCCTTTACAAGATGCCTCCTAGACGTAGAGCACCGCAAGCCCAGCCCGAGGTCATAGTTTCGGGTTGGATGGACGATGAGTCGGCTCAGAGATATAGATCGTTGGCCCAGGTGGAGATTCGGGCTAGCCACTTCGTGTCCCGGCCGTTCCTAGAGGCCCTAGGGATGGCCCCAGAGTTTGATATGCTTATTGAGGGTGCTGGGTGGACAGAGTTCCTTGACCCCTCTTTCCAGACTTTTCCAGAGGCTACTCGCCAGGTCCTAGCCACCCTCCGCTATGGAGATTTTCAGAGGTCAGATACCGAGCCAGGGGTGGTCCAGTTCTGGTTCGACGGTAACCATTACAGTATTACCAGGCAGAGATTCGCACAGGCCATGGGGCTCCCTATAGAGGAGGGGGTCGAGATCCCACGGCGAGCGGTGAGACGCGCCCACTGGGCGGCCATTGCCTTACCGGGAGTACTGTATGATCATGATACAGCGAAGAGCACCGTACTGGTGTCTCAGGCACTCCGGTATTTGCATAGAGTGCTATCCATTTCGTACCTTGGTCGAGCTGGTAATCCAGGGTCGCTTAATACGGCCGAGATCTGGAGCCTCTGGGCTATGGTGGCAGGCCAGCGCCTCAACATTAGCCATGAGATCTTGGCCAACCTGACTAGAGTCGGCAGAGGATTGACACCGGTGGTGATAGTGTGAGGAGTCATCACTAGGTTGCTTTTGAGGTTGGGAGTTGCCCCGGACAGGCTGAGAGGCCCCCTGCATGAGGTGATACACGTAGATGCCGCGGCGGCAGTGCAGATGGGGATGATCTCGCCGATATCAGGGCAGGCAGAGGCCTACAGGGTGATGTCCATTCACGAGACCCGGCGGATGTTCTCACTTCCACCCTTGCGTCAAGATCTAGACCACCCGGAGCAGCCAGAGCAGCAGCCTCCTCAGCCAGAGCATCAGCCTCCACAGCCCGGGCCTCAGCCAGAGCATCAGCCTCCACAGCCCGAGCCTCAGCCCGAGCAGCAGCCTCTGTAGCCTTCCCAGCCTCAGCCTCAGACAGTGCCACCGCCACCGCAGCAGGAGCAACCCAGGACTCCGTCGGATTTCGACATGGAGTTCACTATGGATGAGCTCTTTGCCGTGTCACCGGCATCGAGAGCGCCGACTCCTATCCCATCGCCGAGTGTCAGGGTATAGAGGACTACTCACGGGCCCCCCGAGAGATATCATCCTTATTTCCGAGGCGACCCAGGGGCATCCACCTCCGCAGCACCGCCGCCAGAGCCACCACAGCAGCAGCCAGCATAGCCTGACTTCTCTTAGCTCCTTACTTCCATGTTCACAGCCCTAGAGCGACGATAGGATGAGAGGGATAGAGCTATACACGAGAGGTTGGACCGCCAGTCGGCTGCTATTCAGGAGCAGTCCCAGTCTGTAGAGTGGCTAGCCCAGGAGCAGGCCAGTTACATCGAGCACACTGCACGGGAGCAGGCTCGGGTCATAGAGGCCTTCAGAGTTGAGCAGGCTCGGGCCATAGAGGCCTTTAGAGTTGAGCAGGTGAGGCTGATCGAGCAGGTCGCCCAGGGTTAGAGGGAGCTTAAGCAGCAGCTCGCTCATGATTTGAGGACGTCTCAGGACCAGGCATCTCAGAGGGTTGATATGACCCTACAGATGATCGATGAGTCACTCGACTCTCTCAGATCCCTGGTTCAGGTAATAGAGGGGATTCTCCCACCCTTGTCTCAAACCATGAGGGAGTTCAGAGAGCAGACAGAGCATCGCCTAGAGCAGATGAGGAGGGCCACCAGCGAGCAGACCATCCAGATGAGCCAGGCGTTTAAGAAGTTGGGAGGCACAATATCAGAGGCTTTAGGGTTCATGAGGACCTGCACCCAGCCCTTCTTGGATGGCTATGCTCAGATCCATTTCAGACAGACCCACGATGCTGGGGCAGGACCCTCCACGGCTCAGCCTCCACCTCCGACACGGCCAGCTCCGCCTCCACCTCCGCCAGGGACAGTGCACATATCAGATGATGAGGATCCCGATAAGCCCTCCGACTACACACCCCTCTGATATTCAGGGAGTCATATTTTTGTACATTTTCACTTTGTATATACATTGTACAAAATAGACATTGCTAGTGAAAAACTTTTGTTTTCAGATTTATGCATTTCTGCAGGTATTTATGATTCATTCATAACACAGATAGATAAATGTATGCTTCCACATGTACTCATATTCCAAAACAAGGAAAACAAAAAAATGGTAAAAGATGATGAATAACAACTCAATAAAAAAGAATATAAATGAAACATGGCATAACAGATAAAGCAAAATCACGCCATTAATAGACAACTCAAACATGAACTAACAAAACCTTTTATTACACAGGTACAGAGAAACATCGATCCCAGCACAAGCATCGATTAAAAGTCCGAACAAGGGCGCCTAAGATTCATTATTTTTTTGGAATGAGGAACCCGGCGAGGTCCCCTCCTCTTCACACCGGGTTTGTAGCCAGAGAGCGCTACATCTCCTCAACCCTGCGCAAGCCGAGATGAGGCCAGCAGAAGTCGAAGCTGCAGTTAGAGAAACACTGCTCTTCACACCGAGTTTGTAGCCAGAGAGCGCTACATCTCTTCAACCCTGCGCAAGCCGAGACAAGGCCAGCAGAAGTAGAAGCTGCGGTTAGAAAAACACTGCTCTTCACATCGGGATTGTAGTCAGAGAGTGCTACATCTCACAGTTCACGCGGCAGCCAGAGAGCACTACGCACCTTGCAGACCGGATGGGGGTTAGCAGGGGAACTTCAGATCGAAGCTACAGTTAGAGAAACACTGCTCTTCACAAACCGAGATTGTAGTCAGAGAGTACTATGTCTCACAGTTCATGTGGCAGCCAGAGAGCGCTACGCACCTTGCGGATCGGATGGGGGTTAGCAAGGGAACTTCATATCGAAGTGGCGGTTGAAGAAACACTGCTCTTTATATCGAGATAGTGGCTAGAGAATGCTACGTCTTACCAATACCTACAGGTCGAGATGAGACCGATAGGGGTATCTTCGCATTGCCGAACAGACCGAGATGAGGTCTACCCGGTAAAAGGCACGAAAGGTAAGAACCGTCGCAGGTACACCTTCTTCCTTTCTGTCCTTTCTCTGAGTTTTGGCTTATCTAGGCGCTTGTGCACTAGTTTCCCCAAAACTGGGGGCAACTGTAAGCATCGTGTCCCGGAGCGGTCCGGATCAGAGATTACCCCGTGATGAAATCAGTAGCCAAGCCTGTATAAATGGTTTGGATTTGAAGGTTTTAGTTACATGCTCCACGAGAAATGAGTCTTTTCACCTTTCATAGGCAGAGGGGGAGAAAACAGGGAATTTTCGAGTCAAAAAGGTATATTTTCCTCCACAGATGGCCAGACCGTCTGTGAGGGTTAGCCCGTTGCTTAGGGTCACAGACGGCCTGGGGTATTTTCCGATGCCCATCGGAAGGCACCGCCTCTGCCAGAGCGCCGCCTGATTTCCTGGAGCACGCAACCTTTCCAACGCCCGTTGGTCAATGTGGCAGGGCCGTCGGATGAATCCTTATGTCAGAAGGATTCTGCCGACGCCCGCCTCCAAACACCGATGCCCGTCGGTAGTGCCTGGCCTATAAAAGCTTCCGATTATCTCTTAAAAAGGGTTCCAAAAAATTTCAAGAGGGGAAACTCTGCCAAAATTCAAGCACATTTTCTCTCTCTTCTAGCAAACACATTCATCAATTAATTTCTTTTAATTAGAGGATCAAGTCATTAAAAAGGAACTAAAATTAATTAGTTTTCTTTGAATTTAAATTCCAAAGTCAATCTTTTGAGGGGTTGAGGAGGAAATAATCTATTTTCCTTTTTGGATCCTTCATTTTGCTTCTCGTGGAACGCGCGGGGCTCTAATCGACACAAGAATCTCACTTAAGCATTATATGAGGGTAAGTATTCCGGACTCATTCTCCATATCATTTCATCTTTACTCCTTGTTTTGTTATTCTTTCAACTTTTTGCCATTATCTTCCTCTATTTTCACTCTTTTCATCTCATTTTTTGGTAAAAACCCATTTTTGCTCCAAAAGAGAGTTTTTCACTATTTATTTTCGGAGACAGTGATGACCGACGGGTCATCTTCTTTACCGACGCCCGTCGGTCACCCCACTCATAAACGTCCCTTCTCTTGAGTGACTGACAGACATGTAGGTCATTCTGACTGGCGCCCGTCGGTCACCCAATAGAGGCCGTCGCTGGGTCCTGTCTCCACGTTTTTGAATCTTTTTCTATTCTTTTTAAGATTTTTGCTTCTATTTAGGTTGAGTTTTCATATATTGACATCATTTAACTTTCTGTGAGCACATACTGATTCTCTTGGATTATCCTGAGCTTGAGGGGCTATCTACCATATTCGGAGGATTTCGTCCGGTTTAGTTTCCTAACTTTCTTTGTCATTTTCTTTATTCGTTTATCCATTAATTGTTTGTATGTACATGGGTATACCCTTTTTGTATCTCGTTAAGTATAAAAATTGACAAACGTTTTATATTCAATAAAATGAGGTTTTCATAAACGTAAGGACCCAATGTCCTATCTTCATCCAATAAAAATCATCATAATAAAAACATCCAATTTTAATAATGATGCATGCGAGGACCAAAGTCCACAAAATAAGCAATGCCCCGATTCGTGTATGTATCGCACATTTACAAAAGGGAGTTGTATTCCGCTTCTTGTATTATTGTAATTTATTGCTTTCACTATTTACTTGCTCATTTACGGCTTTCCTGTAACACCCCCACCGTCGCCCCCGTTGGAAGGGCGCCGACGGGCGCGTTACCCGACGCTCACTCACATACAAGCACGCATGCACTAAGCGAAAGCATACATTCATACATAACATACATCTGAAAATACAGCGGAAATTAAAACATTCAAGAAACAAAAGCTGAATACACGTTAACTCACATACATACATATAATCACTCAGCGGAAGCATAAGGCGAAAGATAAAACTGAGGAATAACTGATAGCTTAATTACAATGAGATCCTTACATAACCAAAAACATCAGAAAAGTTTACAAAATTACAGAATCTGAAATACAGAAGCTAAAAAAATACAAAACTTCTAACTCCTATGTGGCCGACCTTGCAGATGCGCGACTCGTACCGAACCAAACCTGCCACCTGCACGGGAAAAGAGCCCATGCTAAGCGATAAACGCTTAGTGGGGAGAACACACAAATAATATGGACGGCCATTCAAAATGGTCGCCAAAGCAAGTCACATACACGAATGGCATAAGCAAATAATCCCAACGGATGGATATACATACCGGTATGAGAGAGAGAGCCATGCAATCGAAAGTTCATAATCACATACAATCATCATACCCAAGTACTCATTAACTGGAAACCCATTCACATGCAATACAATTATCATACAGTAACGCACCCAACTATCATGCCGAGAACACTAGTTATCCAAATATACTTTTATCATGTCACAAGATGCACACGCTAACTGGAACTCAGGGTATAACATCAAACCACCACACTTCTACTGCGTAACTCTGATACATAAAAATATCATGCCAATAAACCGCAATCACTACACTGGCATAAACTAAGGAAGCATATATCATAGCACTAGCTTCAAAGTAATCAAGAGGTCAAGATTACAATCTTAAACATATCAATTTACATGCCTATAGCCATAACCAATTCGATTCACATGTTTATATACAATATAACCATGCATGAGTCACATGCGTAAATACATTAGTCGAATCACATTCAAAGCATTCTGAGATTTATAACACATCCCATGACAAGTGCGAATAAAGTTGTCAGATATAAAAATTATGCTTGCATAATAGAGACATACATTTCAAAGCTCATATCCACGTTTATGAACATATAAACCGTTTCCTCAAATCATTATCATGCTTATACGGATGTCACATTCTTATAGTTATTTCAGAGCAGAACAAATCAACAAAGCACCTGCTGACTCAAGGTAGTGGATAACGAGTGAACAGAAAGTACTTTACGGGTACCAACCGATTACGGAAAGTACCTTACGGGTATAAATCGAAAACCATTACAATTTTCATTCACAAACATTTTTCAGAAGGACCTTAAATAAGATCCAAACACATTAAAGGGTTCGTGAGGAACCAAGCGGGGACCTGATCAGGGTCCAAACGGAAACAGAAGCTGCAGCAGAAAGACTCCATTAGGCATGCCTAACTATCCACTTACTAGACTCTAGCAGGTCAAACTTAAACCATTCAATTCATTTCATATCATCCCAAAACACACACACATATATATATATATATATATATCATGTATATATACATACGTATAAGCATATTCATATCATGGATTCACATACATATAATTCATAACATTGCCCATGCATAATACATCCACTTGTGTTAACATACTTCATAAAATAGTCCAAGCATAAACCTAAAGGTATCACAAATTTCGGGATTCAACATTGGCATCACAAAAGAAAACTCAATTTGGAAAACAGGGAGTGTCGCGATCGCGATGGATGTCGCGCTCGCGACAGAGGTTACTTGCCCATGTCGCGATCACGGCAACCTTCGCGATCTCGCGAGGGAACTAGGGCATCTCGCTGTTGTGCTCGCGACAGTGAACTACCAATCGAAACAATTCGGCAACCGATCTCTCTGTCGTGCTCGCGACAGAGGTTCTGCTGCACATCTCGGCGGAGAGCTCGGACTCGTGCGAGGGCTGCTTTCACCGGGCTCTGTCGCGACCTCGCGACGATGTCGCGTTCGCGACAGAGTCGGGAATTCCAACCCTTACACAAGAAATCTGCAGAAAATTCCCTCTTCACAACCCCCAAACTCAACCAGCATCGAAATATCAACTTACCTCATCTCCAGCAAGCCACACATCATTCACAACATAAACACAATATTCGTATCAAGAATTTCGATAAAACATACCACTAACAATATCCATTTACACAATCTATAATATCAACACTATTCGCCATTCATCACAAACGCACCCACGTTATGTATTCACATATACGGTACAACATGCTCGGTTACTCATGAGATCGACACATATCCACACTCATCCATAAACCAACCTTCACGGAGTTATATCTGTTATTATTCACTTGATAGATCACCAATTCTTAATCATACACATAAGTTTTACCAAAGACAACTACTTATATAGTCATTTAATTACCCTAAACATGCATAAGAAGCTGCGGGGAAGGTACGAGATTGATCCGGGTTAACCCAGGACTCAAAAATGAAGAAATAAAGGCTTAAATCATGCTTCTCTGTCGCGAGGTCGCGACAATGTCGCGATCGCGACAGAGGCTCACCTCTGAAGCCAAACGAGACTGCTTAATGCCCCAAACTTGTATTGCCTAAACCGACCTCTAAACCTCATTTTTAGCCAAAACGTCCTTCTTAACAAATGTTCCCCAGGATGTTAAAGTTCGAATGAAAGAAATTTCAGATCAAAAGAACATTTATAACTCCAGATATGATCTCCACAACCCAAACTGGTCAGACAACCTGACACAAAAAGAGACTACGGTTTTATCCAAATTTCAGGATTTTAGAGCAAGAATTTGCCCAAGGCTATTTCTGAGACATTTAAAGGCATGGAAATCATGGTTATAATGGCTTAAGAATAACACGATTTAGAGCTCTATAACTACATATATGACAAAAAAAATGCACGGAGGTCAAAAGAGAACTGAACAGGATTACTAAAATCACCATAAAACATCAAAATCAAAGAAATCCCCAAACTCATGCAATTCAATGCCAACCCACATATACCTTTATCTCAATCAAATACATGGATTACTAACACATTTACCCAAATTAGTTCATGCATAAACTCATATCAAACACTCAAATTTCCGGAAAGCAAACAACAATAAAAACTCATCATCCAAGGAGAATAGGCAAACACAACTCAAAACTCAAATGTAAAATCAAAGCTCCCAAACCTCAAATTGCCAATAAAATCTTCAACCTTCAAGAGCCAACTATCTCTTATACTTTATGCTTGCTCTTGAAACCTAAAGCTTGCACAAACCCAACCAAGAACACATAAATCAAACCAAGCTCAAACATCTAAAACCAGAATTCTAAGAGCAAAAGAAGATGGAGAAACCCAAACTCAAACACAAGCACTTACCTCAAAATCCTTCACAACTCAACCCTAGCTCAAAGATGGAAGAATACCCACAAGCAAAACTTGAGAGAGCAGAAAATGAAGGTGAGAAAGAGAGAGACAGGCGTGGGAAAAGAGAGGGCAAAACCCAAATTGCTTTTACGGGAAGCTACAATTTCCTTCCCTCTCTCTACTTCTTTCAATTCCTCATTCAATGCTCCCACCAACCATTGCCACATGGCAAGCTCCTATTGGACCACAATTCCCACTCACTTGACTTTTCCACTCTAAGCACCATACACAACCACACACAACCATGTCTTGAATAAATATCTTTAAGGCACCAAACACCACTCACACCATAACATTCCTTAAAACCCACTTACATCCTACTCCCATACATTACAAGCACACACTAGATTAATCCCAAATAATATACCCTACATCCATACACCACCTACACACCTTAATATTCTCCTCTTAACATACTTAATTAATTTCCTTGCACAAAATCCTTAATATCCAAATTTTTCCTTTACATAAATTACGAAAATACCCTTAATACCGCGACTTATCGCGCAAAATTCCGACTGGACCCTTTTTGGGGTGTTACATTTCCAAATATGAATAAATGCGCCTTCGATTAATTGCATCGTGTGGAGAGAGAGCGAATTAATGATAATTAAAATTTGATCATAAAATAATCGAGGTAGAAATAGATGAGAAATCCTGAACCCAGCTCTGGTCTTTAGGCTCAAAGGGGCGAGAGGTTTACCTTTCAAGACCCCTCTGGTTGGCCCAAAATGGATACTAAGCGCAGTCTTAGGCTCTCTGAGGCGAGAGAAACTTTCCCAATGTTCTATTGGGTGGCGACTCCATGAAACCTCCTTGTTGCCCAACATAAACGCACTTGCGATTCATTGCAAGCGGTCCCATGGGCGGCCGCGAGGATCCGGCGCGCGTCACACCTAGCTTCAAATCTAATTCAGTCACGGAGATAGAAGTAGCGGATGGGAAGCTGTGGTATTTTGCTATCAAGAACTATCTGGAGAATATGATGTTTCCGGAGGAAGCTACTGAGAAAGAGCAGAGAATGATTTGCAAGCTATCTACCCAGATCATCTGCATAAATGGAGCATTATACAAACGACAGGCGGATGGTATCCAGTTGAGATGTTTGGATGAGAAAGTGGCCAAAAGGGTAATGGAAGAAACTCACGCAGGCCTATGTGGAGCCCATATGAACGGGTTGACATTAGCCAAAAAGATTATGAGACAAGGATTCTTCTAGCTCACCATGGATAACGATTGCTCGAAATATGTAAAGCAGTGTCAATTATGCCAGCAGTATGCAGATTTAAGGCACCTGCCAGTTTCGGAGTTACATAATCTAACGTCACCTTGGCCATTCGCAGCTTGGGGGATTGACATTATTGGGGAAATATGCCCCACGGCCTCCAATGGGCATAGGTACATCATCGTCGCCATCGACTACTTCACCAAGTGGGTAGAAGATGAGTCCTTCAAGAAAGTGGATGCTCGGGATATGGCGAAATTCATAAAAAAGAACTTGATATGTAGGTATGGTCTTCCACATCATGTGGTATCTGACAACGGAGTCAAGTTCATGGCCGAAGCGAAGAAGTTACTCCAGAAGTATGGTATCGAGCACCACAAGTCTTCTCCGTATCGTCCTCAAGCTAATGGGGTAGTTGAAGCTGCTAACAAGAATGTCAAGAGGATCCTGGCTAAGATGGTCCAGAATTATAAAGATTGGGCAGAAAAGTTACCTTTTGCGCTATGGGGTTATAGAACAACCATCAGGTCTCCAATGGGAGCCACTCCATATTCCTTGGTATATGGGACGGAGGCAGTATTACCAGTCGAGGTCGAACTTAAGTTGCTAAGGGTGATAATGGAAGCAGAGATGCCGGAGGCCGAATGGGCGCAGCAGCGGTTGCAACGCTTGAACATGTCGGATGAGAGCAGGTTAAAAGCCTACTATCATAACCAGATCTACCAAAAGAGGCTCGCTAGGTCTTTGGGAAAGAAGGTCAAGAAACACCCGTTGAAGGAAGGGAATTTGGTATTCAAACAGATGAGACCAGGAGCACCAGATATTAGAGGGTAGTTCAGACCTACGTGGGAAGGTCCGTTTATCCTTAAGAAGCTGTTGCCAAAAGGAGCTGCGATTTTGTCGGATAGCGATGGCAATGAATTCAAAGAACCGGTCAATATTGATAGACTTAAAAGGTTCCATGGCTAAAGGCTCCAAAATCAAAAGAAGAGAATGAAAGCCCCACGGGTCGAAAACCGAAAAAAGGCGGTCGAGCTAAAATTGGGCGCCTCGTCACGGTGAAAACCGAAAAAAGGCATCCTGGGCAAAAATTAGAGGCATGAGAGAAAATATCCAATCAAGAAAACCCGAGAGGGCTGATTGGGGACAGGAGTTTGATGCTGTCAGGATTTGGTTCCATGAATGAATGTAGTCTTGCATAATTGAATTAGTGTAAAAAACGATCATGTATTCTGAAATCGTACTGAAATGTACACAATTTCATGAAATAAAATAAGACTTGATTTATTCATTTATATCATTGTCCAATTCTGCTTTAAAAAGAAACATATTGCTCAAAATGCATGTAAAACTAAATTATGCCCTACTACTACTCTCGCTAGCTAAATGCCTCAGTCGCCGTGTCCGGTTATCAGATGACGGGCTAAGAATCCACCGCTTGTACGCGCTGGTGGAAGTGACAGAGTGATTTTCGAAGGGAGGTATGATAGTCTTCAGTGGAAGTTGACTCTAGAGCTCATGATAGCGGGAGGCAAAAGCCGCAGAAAGGACTCCACCTCGAAAGGATAGAGGGAATCTCACCACATCTTGAGTCATCCCAAGTTGACGAGAGCAGTGGGCCGTGATGTAAAAGGTTGCCTCACAAAGCCCGCATAGGGGAATGCATCCTGAATACCCATCAATAACTGCACTGAATAAGAAAAGCCAAGCATGCATGAAGCTAACATCCTCATCCGATATCTCACTGAATCTGATAATGCCTTCGTCAGGGGTCTCAGGCAGGTACAAGCACCGACGAGAAAGAAAATGCTTCGTAGAATACTAATTAATGACCCTAGGAGGTGGCTCTGACAGCAGTTTCAATTTCTCTTGCAACCAAATCTGGAAGAAGAAACAAGGAAAAATAAAAGCCAAAGAAAATAAGATAAAAGGCAAAGAAAAGCCGCTGGAGTAAGTAGGATTTACTTCAGGCAAAAATTAGGCATAGGGTTGTGTGAAAATTCGAAAGGACGCACTTCCCGCTAAGAAAAGCTAGTGCAAAAATCCACAAGGGACGCACTACCTTTAAAACAATGACGTACCTGGAGTAATAAGGGGCTCCTAGAGAATGAAGTGGTAGGCCCAGCATGGATAGAGTCCAAACCCAAGGTGGTCTCAACAAGAATAAGTGGAAAAGGGGTCAGCCCGTGGTGAAAATCTTCCAAAATCCCAAACAGACGAGGGTCTCCAAGCAGCTCCTCTGAAGTCACCACCAGATACTTCATCAGGCAGAAAAGAAAGATGATACTTACCTTGTATGAAGGAATGTGGGAGAATTCATCCAGTGTTTTGATCAGAGGTTTTAAGGCAAATGCAGGGCCCTGAGGAACTAGACGAGCAGCGTCAGAAGGAGCTATTGTAACACCCCGAAATGTACCCAAGAAGGATTTGTGCATTTTTGGGGATTTTGACGATTGAAATCGTGTGATGTGATGGTCGAAGTGATTAAGTAGTAGGAAAAGATATAATTAGAATCAAGAAAAAGAGAGCCAAGGGTATTTCGGTAATTTCATATATATATGGATTTAACTGAGTGAAATAAATAAATAAGAGGGCTGAATTTTGAGAATGGATCATTTATATGTCGAATGTATGTGAAATGTGGTGTCAGGTGTGCCGAAAGGACGAATTCGGTATTAGTGCAAAAGTTTCGGCAAGTGCGGCCAATTGCAAATTTGTAAGGTATCAATTTAGGACTTAATTGAAGGGGATAAGATTTAATTGTTGGCAAATGTATGAATTATAAACATGTATTATGCCAAGGAAAGGTTAAAGAAGAGTTGGAGGACCAACAAGGAGAATTGTCATAAAAATCTACCTAAGGCCAATAGGGGGTGCCATGTGGCATTTGGGATAGGCTTGACTTAATTAAAAGGGAGTAAGAACAGATTTCTGCTCATTCCCTCTCTTTCTTCACGTTTTGCTTTTCTCCTCTTCCCTTCCTCTTCTTCTTCATCTCACGCCAGCCCCTCTCTCTCTCTCTTCTTGCAAGCCCATTCTGCAATTCCTCTTTGTTCAATTAGAAATCTTAAGTATTATTTTATGTTTTGATGAGGAAATTGGAATAATAAAACTGAAGAAAGAGTGTGGAAGCAAGAAGAGCAACCATTGAAGCTAATGTAGCAAAGGAGTTTGAGGTTTGGGAAAAGTTATATGTTTTGGTGTGAATTCTTAATTATTGATTTGTGTATGAATGAGTTTTTATTTTGAAGTGTATTTTATTTAAAATTGATTAGTTGTGTTGATGTGGTTGTGTGGATTGGCTTGGGTTTAGCGAATTTGAATTTTCTAGGGATACTCTGTCCAGATTCCACTGGACCTTTAGTGTTCTTTTTAGTTATAAGTCAAGCTATAGATGTCCAAATGAGATGAGAATAGTTCCATTTGAAATATAATTCATTTATCTAAAATTATCTCTGAAGGACCGGAACCTAATTCTGACTCTAGGACCCTTGAAACTGGTAAAAACCGGGGTGTTTGTACTTAAACGGGTTTACAGGAGCAGTGTAGGTTGTGTAGCTCATATCTGGAGTTTTAGATGTCCAATTGATCTGAAACTTCTCCCATTTTAACGATAACATCATAGTGAACAATTCTTATGAAGACCACTTTGCCTAAAAATGTGGTCTAGAGGGTGGTTTTAGCGATACAAATTTAGGGTAAAAAGCAGTCTTGTGAGGCACCAGAGGCGAGCCTCTGTCGCGATCGCAACACAGGTCGCGACCTCACGACAGAACAATGCATATAAGGCTTGTTCTTCTTCTTTTTGAGCTCCTAGTTGCCATGGGTCAACCCCTTACCCTTCCCCTTAGCTTATTATGCATGTTTGGGGTTAGCAATGACTATAAAGTCGTTATCAACGGGGAAATGCATTTGAGTATGTTTAAGACTGGTAATTTAATTAATAAAGTAACAAGGTATAAATGTATTAAGGATTGTAAGTGGTGTGATAAAAATGTATGAACCTATGAGTGCATATATATATGAGGATGTGATACAAGAGTTTATGCGTGGAATTTAAAAGTTACATGCTTTTAGTTGTTGAACATGATTGATAAAGACTGTATATGAATTAAAAGCCTCTGAAGTTGATGAGTGCACTTGAATTATAATCCATACTTGGTATCAAAGTAGAGTATAATTGAGTTGCGGTCTTTTGAGCCTGATTACCTTATAGTGGATAGATAAGCGTGCTTATAAAGGGTTAGAGTGCATCTGCTAGAGTTAGCCTTAATTGTGGCCCATTTGTATAAGACTGACAAAAGTCTGCGAGTCTTTAATGATTCAAGACTTGAGGAGATTTATTTATAGTTTAGAATTTATATGAGATGTTAAGAATGAAGTAAATGATGGAATTAAGTGTGTTGTAAACCAAAATTAAAATGAACCTTTCGTATCTCGACGACTTTTAATTTGACTATTTAGTTACGAAATGACTCTTAGGCAATTGAGTAGTTTGGGATATTTGTGTTGGAACTCTTGGATTCTATACACGAATTTAGGAAAAATAATGTTCAAGAAAATTAGTCATGGACATGACAAAAGTAAGTATGTTTCTATGTGAAGTGTATGCAAGTGAGAGAAGAAAGAAGGATGATGTTTAGCTCTGTCGCGGGCACGACTGGTGTCGCGAGCGCGACTGAGATCATCTGGTTTTATCGTGGTCGCGACTCAGGTCGCGAGCGCGATTCTTAGTGTTTGGTTGGGCTCTGTCACGAGCGCGACTGGCATCGCGAGCGCGACAGAGGCCATTTAACTTTCTGTCGCGATCGCGACAAGGGTCACGATCGCGACAAGGGTCGCGAGCATGACTCTTTTCTATGCCATGAATAGATGATTGATTGAGCTATTTGATATGAGTATTGGCTTGTGATTCACATGTGACATAGTGTGTAATTTAAGATGTGTGATACCATGCAAATTATAGTTGTAATAATTTGTGGAGCATGTATTAAAATTAAATGTGATTATAATTAAAGGTTACGGATTGTTATAATTACGTGAACCATTGTTTTTATGAACAATTTATGTATCGGATTATTATGCGATTGTAATAAAAGTATGTACTTTTGAAAAAGATTTTATATTATGACACGAGCATTTCTAAAAGAAACCATTAAGTATTAGCCTGCATTAGTCGAGTCGTGGATAGTTAGGCATGCCTAATAGAGTTATGTGTAGCTGCAGCCATGTGTACGATTTGGACCCTGATCAGGCCCCCCGAATGGATCTTCGTGATCTTTCTGTTGAATCTTACCTAAGATTCTATGTGAAAATACTTTGGAACAAGAATAAGCAGATTGTTTTGATACCCTCGGGTATCTATGTGTTACTCGTTATCCACCCTTTTGACTTAGCAGGCATTAACGAGCATAATTATGTGAACTGAATGATACGTGTGAATTGATAAAGATATGTTAGGTTTTGTATAAATTTATGCACTCAATGAGAATGTGATCACCTTGTGCGATAAGACTTATATTGTGGCATGAGTTGCGCTTCGCGCATCTATGGTTTTGGGTCCAATGGGATCCCTATGCGTAAATGTGGTAATGTCTTTAATAGTTCATATGCTTCAGCTTTGATTATTTTCTTTGTACTATTAACATGAGTTAATGATACGATAGTAATGTATCAATTCGAAGGAAGTAATTAAACGAAAGTGATTATATATATATGAGATACATTTATATGCTTTGAACATGAAGTTAGATCATTAGCGGCTTACTCATGACCTATTTGATATGTGAGAGTTAATTATTGTAATTAGGGGTTTGATTATAGGCTTAATAAATGATGTGTATGACATGCGATATATGATTATTAAAACATGAAAAGTATGTATCAAGCAAGACTGTCACCCTGTTTAATCTTATAAATGATTATGTTTAAAATATTCTAATTATGACCAATTATGTACTTATATGTTAAATGATTTGATGTTGGTTAATTATTGTGTGTTATGACTGACGGCCATTGTGAGTGGTCGTCCATACTATGTGTTTTCCCCACTAAGCTTTGTGCTTAGCATGGGTTTTTATCCATGCAGGTTTGGAGTTAGTCGTGTCGCCGAGGATAATCCGCAACAGTCTGGCCATCCAGTCCGTAATAATAGCTAGTGTTTAGGAATTATAGTCTACCTTTTTAATGTAATTGTTAATGAGCATTGTATTGAAGCGATTGGGATGTAATAAAATATTAAGAACAATGTAATGATAAGTATATGAATGTCTTTTGTGTTTGTGGATGTTTGTATGTTTTGAGAAAATTTTTGATAGTTATGCTTATATTACTGTTCCCGGCTTGCTTTGCTGTAGCATTCCTCACCCATCATCACATACTGTCTATGTTTTCCATACAGTATGCTATACGTGGGTGAGGGGTGTTACAGCTATACTTAGGGACAGAGCAATATCATGAGTTAGAATCAAACCACAGCGAGGAACGCAGGGTAAAGCACTAGGAGGATACCAGCCCCCGATAATAGCAGCAAGTTCCTCAGGCAGGGGACACATTTCCTGGTAAGTGAACCTAAAAACGTGAAAGCGAGGGTCCTAGAAGTGGGTCGCAGCCAGAAGGTGGTTGCAGTCTATTTTGATTCTTCGTAAAAATTTCAATCCAGAAAGGGGGGCAAGAGTGTTGTTTTCCCAAGTTTGAGCATCATCTAAGATACGGTGTATTTTTTAAAGAAAAGGAGAATTCATTCCTCAGTAGCTAAAGCCGAGGTCGCTAAGGAAAAAACTGGAGAAAAGAGACTAGTATGAAGCTAAAATGAGAGAAGAGGCACGAAGTCTAAGAAAAAGGTGAATTTTATAGGGTTGATATACCGACGGATAGCCCGTCCCTAACTCAGACGGCCATCTCGTCTGTAGTTGTCTACTTGGCGGTTTTGCATCGTGCATATCACGCGCATTGATTAGGTAATTAATGAGGGTTAAAAGCGGAATCCGGAGGGACAGACGGCATGCCCGTCGGTAACTCTATGGACGTAAATCCCGTCGGTACGTGAATTCTATATAAGGATGCTGGTACCGACGGACGATCGCTTTCTTCCTTTTCTTTTGGTTACCGACGCTCTTCCCTTCCTTTCTTTTCATTTGCAGTTTCTATTTTGTTACACCAGTATTTTGTTCTTCCCTTTTTATTGATTCTCAACCCCCAGGTAAGTAAAATTCTTCTAATTTTTTTTTATTTATTATTTATTTTATTTTATGATGAGTACTTTTATTTTATTTGGATTAGTATAATTAAGCTAATTTTTGCAATATAATTTGAAAGTCCATAGTTATGTTTTTTTAATGCTTTAAGCGCTAGAATTAACACATAGAGTAAGTGATATGCTGTTATAAAATGCATGGATATGGCTATTTTGAGAACAATTAATTTTTAGTTATTGAGTTTTCAGATATTCAGGCATGGCCTTAGGAACGCATGCACTTTGAAACCAATACTAGGAATCAGAAAGTAAAGCAAATATGAGTATGTTGCACTGTTGCCTGGGGCCTGAGGCCTGTCCCTTTTTCTTTCTGTTTTCTCATGCAGGAGGTTGGGCACACCCTTGCCGGGGTGCTGCCCACTTTTTTTTAACAAGAGTGAGTATGTTGCACTGTTGATTGAGGCCTGAGGCCTATTTTTTTGCTTTCTCATGCAGGAGGTTGGGCACACCCTTGCCGGGGTGCTGCCCAAATTTTTTTAATTAATTTAATTTTAATTTTTTCGATTTAGACCCGACCCCATCGAAATGCTGGCTAAATTTTCGTTATTTTCTGATTAAAGTCCGCCTATGATACAAAACTAATTGACTACATTATTTTCAGGATGCCACAGCGACAACATGCTCCGCGCGATCAGCCTGAGCCTCAGGGCCCGGATTTGATGAGCGCCGAGGCCAGACAGAGGTATGTAGCGCTGGCTCAGGTGCAGTTCCGAGCTAGCCATTCATTGAGGCTCTCGGGATGGCCGACGAGGTCGATATTCTGATAGCAGGAGCGGGATGGGCTGAGTTTCTGACGCCTGCTTTCCAGACTCACTCGGAGATAGTTCGACAGCTTCTCGTTACGCTACAGTACGGGGGGTATCAGAGATCCGACACAGAGGAGGGTGTTATCCAGTTTTGGATTGAGCAGCACCATTACAGCATTACCCGACAGCGATTTACAGAGGCTATGGGACTTCCATTCGGACAGGATGTTATAGTGCCCCATAAGGCAGTTAGACGCCATCATTGGGCGGTTATTGCATTGCCGGGAGTGCCATATGATCATGATACGGGGAAGAGCATGGTACTCTCGTCACAGGCCCTTCGATTTGTTCACAGGGTTTTATCTAGCTCCTATTTGGGACGAGCTGGTAACCCAGGGTCCCTCAATGCCGTTGAGATTTGGAGCTTATGGGCCATGGTGGCAGGCCAGCAGCTCAATATCAGCCACGAGATTTTGGTTAACATGGTGAGGGTATCCATGGGGGCAGCCCTTGTAGTGTATGTTGGCGGAGTCCTCACTAGACTACTCCTGAGTTTGGGTATTCGTCCAGACATCCTGGGGCCTGCCTTGGATGAGAGTATTTATGTGGACGCCCCGACAGCTATTACGATGGCTATGATACTGCTGATACCAGGTCAGGCCGAGGCATATAGACTTCGCACCATTCATGAGACCAGACGTGCGTTTAGCCTGCCCTCGCTAGAGCCGGTAGAGGAGCAGCCTCAGATGGAGCAGGAGCCTCTCGAGCACCCACAGCACCAGGAGGATCAGCCTCCCCGACATCCAGAGCACCAGGAGCGTCAGCCTCCGCAGCCGCAGTACGAGGAGCAGCATCCATATACACCTCCTGACATGGGGATTGAGTTCACCATGGATGAGCTGTTTGCTACTCCTCAA
Source organism: Excoecaria cochinchinensis (assembly GCA_947683425.1). NCBI lineage: Eukaryota > Viridiplantae > Streptophyta > Magnoliopsida > Malpighiales > Euphorbiaceae > Excoecaria > Excoecaria cochinchinensis. The sequence continues at coordinate 9,735,932 of CANTUQ010000021.1, read as the reverse complement.
GCACAGAGAGTACAGAGTCCTACTCCAACGTCGCCATCGATAGTACATCGGACAGCTCCCCGGGCACCTGAGAGGTTCAATCCATATGCTAGAGCAGGGGACCTGGGGGCATCTACTTCTACAGCTGCACCTGCAGAGCGGGCACCAGAGCCAGCCCCCCCTCCATTTACACCATCAATGCACCCGGCACAGCCAGATCTTTCTGCGATTTTGACCTCTATGTTTGCATCCTTTGAGCACAGACAAGAGGAGAGAGATAGGGCCCTTCTCGGGCAGCTCGGGGAGCGAGATAGAGTCATTTTAGAGCGGCTGGATCAGCAGCAGGGTATTATCCAGGAGCAGGGAAGGCTTATTGACCATTTGAAACAGGAGCAAGAGAGACTTGCGGGTCAGCTGAGGCAAGAGATGAGGGCCTCCCAGGATGAGGTGGCCCAGAGGATAGATGCATCTGTACAGATGGTGGATGAGTCAGTTGAGGCTCTCAGATTTAGGATCCAGGTCCTAGAGGGTGCCATACCTCCCATTGCCCAGTCCATGCGAGAGTTTAGAGAGCATAAAGAGGATAGGCTGAAGAGTATGGGGACTACCTCTACAGATCAGACCCTCCACCTAGCCGGCGCTTTCAGAGAGTTAGGGGGGTCGTCACTGATATGCTTCAGTTCATGACGGTATGCGCACAGCCTTTCCTTGATGGATTTGCTCAGGTCCAGTTCCAACAGCAGGACCCAGCGAGGGCGCAACCGTTATCAGTACCAGTGGTTGTACCTCTCAGATACCAACGACAAGCCAGAGCCTCGGCTGCTCATCAGGCTGGACCATCAGCCCCTCCCAGGCAGCCATCTGCCCTAGATGCGGGACCATCTGCTTCTTCATCACGAGGCCAGCCGGTTCATATATTAGATGATGATGATGATGATCCAGAGGAGCTCTCAAATTATGCGCCATTGTAGATTGTTCAGGGAGTTCTTCTAGCTTTGTGTTTATACTTTTTGTTGTAATCACATCTGTATATTGTACAAAATTTAACTTTTTAGTGGAAAAAACATTTATGGATTAACCTGTTAAATTTGCATGTTATTTCTTTATGATTTAAATTTCTTAAAAGAAAATTTAAAAGAGAGAGAAAAGAAGAAGAAGAAAAGAAAAAAGGACAATTGATCATATAGAAAATAGGATGATAAATAATAAAGAGAAATAATGAAAATGTTCATAAATTTACCAGTCAAGTTAATTGGTATGAGAATTAACAAGAATCTCCTATGATACAGGAACATGGTTACATCAATTGGAAAATGACCAACAGTCAAAAGGAGGGATAAAGCAATCAAACATTGTGTCCTTCACGATCACATCCAATATTAGATGAGAATCAACAGATCAAGAATCGTACCTTGCCCATTGAATGGAGGTTAGAAAGGAAAGTTCGCAAACTTAAAAAGGGACTAGAGATATAAATCAGACACAATGCAGGCTGAGATGAGGCTAACGGGATAGTTTAGTCACCCCGCGTACCAAGACGAGGACAGCAGGGCACGCACGATAGAACGCATCCGCACTTTGTAAGTCTGGAATAGACTCAGTGCAGCTCAGGAGAGCAGCCCTCGCGTTTTGTAAGTCTGGAGCAGACTCGATGCATCGCCATCCGCACTTTGTAAGTGGAGTAGACTCGGTGCAGCTCAAGAGAGCAATCCGCACTTTGTAAGTTTGAGCAAATTCGGTGCAGCTCAAGAGAGCCATCCGCACTTTTTAAGTTGGAGCAAACTCAGTGCAGCTCAAGAGAGCAACCTTTGCGTCTTGTAAGTCTAGAGCAGACTCGACGCATCGCTATCCGCACTTTGTTAGTTGGAGCAAACTCAGTGCAGCTCAGGAGAGCAACCCTCGCATTTTGTAAGTCTGGAGCAGACTCAACGCATCGCCACTTCCCTAGCAAAAAGGTAAGGACTGCCTCAGGTATGCGTCTCTTTCCTTTCTCCTCTGAATTTTGGCTCGTCTAGACACTAGTGCACTAGTTTCCCCAAAATTGGGGGCAACTGTAGACACCGGGTCTTGAGGCAGTCCAGGTCAGAGTTACCCGATGAAGAGATCCACGTTGGTTTCCAGATAAATGGATGGAATTCGGAGGTTTTCGTCTTTCGATTGCACAAGGATTAAAATCTTGTTCTCTGTAGCGTGAGGTTTTGAAAGAGTTTGGGAGATTTTGCTTGAAATTGGAAGTTTTACTCCATAGACGGGATGGCCGTCTGAAGTAGGGATGCCCGTCCCTACTTGGGGTGATCCCCGTCTCTATGCCTAGTCCGCGTTAGTGCCCGTCTGTAGCTAGGGAAGGACACGTGTCTGAGTAGGGACACCCGTCCCTAGTCCGCGTTATGGCCCGTCTGTAGCCGAATTTCCACGCGTGCCCTTAGTAGAGACGCCCGTCGGTAGTTGCAGAGATGCCCGTTGGTAGTGGATTTGATAAGTTATCGCCGGATTTGATAAAATTTTATCTCAAATCTTTAAAATAGGATAAGTTTTGGTTAAAAAAATTGAATTTTAAAGGCTCCTTTTAAAATTCAAACTCAAAAGGTGCTTATCTGATTTTATCTCAAAGAATTTTATAAATTGAGAGGTAAAATTCATTTTTAAGGGTTGGAGGGTTGGAGAAAAATTTGACAAAGAGATTTTTGGTGGAGAAAATTAAGCACTTTTTGAAATATTGGAATTTTTAGAGAAGTTTTCTTTGTGAGCAATTTACCAAAAGGCTATAAATCCTTATTTTCAGAATTTTATTTGATAAAAATTCTTCCAATTAATTGATTTAATCAAATTCTTCTTGCGAATTAAGCCAATTTGAGGTAATAAAATTCATTCGTTTCCATCAATACAGCTAATTCAAACATTCGATCGCTATTAAATTTTCCAGAAGAGAAAATACAAATTTTCCTAGTTTGATCTATTTTTTATTTGATCATTGCGGAGCGTGCGGGGACCTAAACCATTCGATATTCACCCAAAAAGGTCAAATCCGAGAGTAAACATTCTTGATTAGCACTTATATGATTTAATTAACTTATAGTACTTGTTTTCATTCTGCTTTTTTATCTTTTAACTTATTTCTTTACCCTTTTTTTTACTTTATTCATCAAATCTGATACTGACATTTTTATTCCTATGAGTTATTTTCTGACCCTTTGGAATTGGAGTTGTAAATGATGATGGTCGGGCCAACCTGAGGATTACCTTACGGGTTCTTTCTTCACCCTTGCTCTTTTATTTATATTATTATTAAGATTATTTCAATGTCGTTAAAGTGAAAAGGGCAAAATATTTTATAGTAATTAATTTGGGGTTTTCTTGAAAGCTGTGGATCAATGTCTTATTTTTTTAGCCAACAAAATTGACACCTGTTAAAATCCAGTTTGTAACAAATATGCATGGCAGGACCAATGTCCTCACTCCAATGAATATCCCGATTTCTGTATGATCTGTATGTTGTTTTTTTTTTACAATGGAGGTTGTATTCCGCCCCTAGTTTTATTGTAATTTGATTTGTGAGGATTTATTTTAATAATGTTTAATTTATTGATTTTGACATGAATGATTGCGCTTTAAATTAATCGCATCATGTGGAAAGTTGGTGAAACAATGAATTCAAAAACTTAATTATAATATTAATTAAGGTATAAATAAAAGAGAAGTCCCGAACTCACTCTGGTCTTTGAGGCTCAATGAGGCCAGAGGTCTAGGACTTCCAAGACACCTTTTGAGTCTAACGAAAAGACTTCAATTTACAATCCTAGGCTCCAGGGGGTAGAGGCAGTGGCCTCCAAGATCTTTCTGGTTAGCTCAAGATGGATATGTATGCGCCGTCTTAGGCTCGCTGAGGCTAGACGACCCTTCCCAATGTTCTATTGGGTGGTGACTCCAAGAAACCTCATTGTTGCCCAAAATAGACGCCCTTGTAAATACCTTACAAGTTTTAATGAATCCCATCCTGATCGCCCTAAAGCGGGCTTTCGGGAGGCCACGGGGTTCGGTGCGCGTCACAGTTGTACCCGGTTCGGTACAAACTCACTCTTATAAATAGACCCAAAAGACTAGAAAAATCCAGAATTCTCCATCTAAACCGCCCTCCTCTCTCCCATCCTTGGCCGGATTGCTTTCCTCCCTTTCTTCTCCATTTTTCTTCCAAATTTTATTCATCTCACCCCTAAATCAAGCCTTCCCATCAAATTTCAGCTCCTCTAGTTTCTATTGGTACCCTTGGAAGTCCATTTGGTGGTTGGAAAGTGGGAAAAACCTAGACTTGAAAGTTTAGGTGTGAAATTGAGGTATGTGTTTTAGGTGTTTTTAATTTCATTTCAAGGTTCCTATGGGTACTTTAGGATGTGTATAAGGCATTTATGAAGTTTATTTGTGGAAAGGAAGCACGGTTTTAACTAGATCTACATTTTTGTTTATGAACTCTATTATGTCCACTAGGTGAAGGGACATCTAGCCAACATAAAGGTAAGGAAAAAACTCCTGGAGGAGTATATAGCAAGGATTTGAGGTTAGTGATTGCAAATTCCATCTATTTCCATGAGTTAGTATGTGTTTTAGGTTAAGTTTGTTAACCATGTATGTGTTTAAGGCATGTTTAATTGAAAGTAACCTTATATTCACGCTTAGGCATGTTAAAAATGATTGAATGAATGATTAAAATGAAGAAAATAATTTTGTATGAAAAGTTCTTTCTTTTGCAGAATTAAAAGTATTGGATTTTCATGTATTTAAATGGTAGATAATGCATGATTTTAATGGATTTATGATATTTAGCATGTTAATTAATGAATGGTATGTGTTAGACCAAGTGAAGGATGTGTTATGTATGTGATACACATGTGGCCGAATGGTAATCGTGAGTAAAAATGAGATTTTGATGTGTTTTAATGGAAATAAATGGTGTAGTGATGTTAAACAACATGTAATTGAGCTAAATAAGTGATAAAGTGGATTAAAAGAATTAATAGTGAAAAGATGGAATGTTGGCTGAATGTATGTATGGGCATATGCATGTGTATCATGATGAATTTATGTGTTTACATGACATGTGATGGTTTATGGATTGTAATCACATGTGAAATGATGTACTGGCATGAAAAAGAATGAGATAAAATGATGTTATAGCATGAAAAGTATGTATGACACATTAATAATGTGGAAAATAGAACAATGTTGCCCTATGTAGTGAGCTGGTAATCAAGTCTAGTTCAGGATATGTTGGCTAGCCATAGAGACTTAAGACCGTGGGTGTGAGCATGATGTCCCACTTGTTTAGGCCAATGACGGTCCTGCTGTATTTTATCTATCAGTTTCAAATGCTTTGGAATGTACTTTAAAGACAGGGGTGGTCCCGCAGGATCCCTCTGGTATTTTTGTGAACTTCTAGAGTTCATGTCTCGTTTATCCTGTATATAGAGTATGTCAGTGTGTTACAGGGGCAAAAACGGTAAAAAGGTGATTAAAATGGTTAAAATATGATTAAAATAATATTTATATGGAAAAAGGGCATAAATGGAATTATATGAAAAAGTTGAGGGTAATATGGTAATTTTATGCTTATGTGTGTGAATGATGATAAATAAGGGCAAAATGACATTATATGATAAAATAAGAAAATTTGTGATTTTTGAAGGGTAAAAATGTAATTTGGCATGAAAATTGTAATTGGAGGGTAAAATAGTAATTTTGGATAATAAATAATGTGAAATGGTAAAAAGTAAGAAAATTAAGGGCATTTTGGTCATTATGAGTAAAGAAAAGTAAAATAAGGGCATAATCATAATTTTAGTGAAAAATAAATGAACTGGTGGCAATATGGTAATATTGATGAAATTGGAATTGAACTGATGGCAAAATCGTAAATTGTGTGAAAAGGAAGTGAACTAATGGCATACATGTAAATATGGTGAAGTTAAAATGAACTAAGGGCATTTTTGTCATTTTTGAGAAGTATAGGGGTTTAATTGGAAAGTTGCCATAAATTAAGGAAAAAATGGTTATTAAGGTGATTAATGGGTATTAATTGTGTTAATGGCCTTAAACATATTATTTATTGATGAATAATTGGACTATTGTATGCTTAATTAATAAATTGCTTAAGATGAATATTTTATTTTGAATATTATTAATGTATGTAAATATTAGTCTAGTGGAAATTTTTGGAATTGCAATCACCACTAGGCATTTTTAATGCTCAGCACGTAGTTTTGCTTGACTGCGTGTAGGTTCACCTTAGGGTCGGAGCAAGGTACCTCACATATATTTTGGGAGTGTACCGAAGATTATTTTGGATTATAAGTATGTAAGAGTTTGGCATGTATATGTCTTATATTTAGTATTGTGTATTGTGATTTGTATCGGTCTGTAAACTGGTAAACATATTAGCGACTGTGTGTGTGATGTTTTTTTTTTTATGACTGAACGTGTGTGAATGAATGTTGGCGTGCCAAATGATGTGATAGAAAAGTAAGTAAAAAGGGAATTGGGAATGATAAATGTGTGAATGCATGTTAATGAAAACAAACCAAATGAATAGTGACCTTAGACAGTTATAGGTAAATCATCGATATTGATAGTAAGTTAAAAATGTGATAGTAAGGTTAAGGTCTAGTGACTTGTGATCGATTGATTTAATTAATTGAAATAGTGATGTCCGTAGGAAAAAAAAAGTAGTACCGATTTTAATTAATTTTCTATTTAATGACCTGATTAGTTTAATTAGGTTAATCTGTTTAGGACGAATAATTAATTAAGGTAACGTAAGGCTTAAGGGTGTTACAATTTATATTGGTATCAGAGCTCTGGTTTAGGCGATTCTAAGATCGGAGTGGGTCAATAGGATTGATATAAGTACATGAACATGCCAATTAATTTCGGACAGTATAGTTATGTGAGGCTAATGTATCCTTGCTCCTTGTGTTAGATTGTGAGAATGGCTTTCGACGAGGGTCGTCATGATAGTAATGTAGAGAGTGCTGCTTCAGTGAGCATGAGTCGATCAAGGTCGTCCCGAAGCCAGGAGACCCAGCCTGTTGCTCCTTCCCCTCGGCAGGAGCCCGGATTTATGAATATGATGGCAAATTTTTATCAATTCATGCAAGCTCAATAGCAACAGTAGCAGCAGCCACAGAACGTTGAGCCTCAGTTAGCTCCTCCTTGAAGGAGACCTATTCTTTAGCGGCTTAAGAAATTGAAAGCTGAAGATTTTTATGGTCGAGATCAGTTGGCCCCAGTGTAGGCTAAAGAATGGTTATTTAAATTAAAGAGGATGTTTGAGACTACTCATAGTCCTCCTGATGAGATGTTATAGGGAGCCGTAGCCCTTCTTTAGGGTCTCGATTTTACTAGGTGGAGTGCTGTTCGTAAGCACACTACTGGTGATCAGATTAACTGGCAGTTCTTCCTGTCTCAATTTGAAAAGAAATACATTGGATCTGAGTATAAATCAGCTATGGAAGATGCTTTTTGGAGGCTTAGGCAAGGGAATAGGACTGTGATTGAGTATGAGCGCGAGTTTGAGTGCCTCAGTGCTTATTTGGAGGATGAATCCATGACTGAAGCAAAATTATGGCATAGATTCGAGAGAGGCCTGCATAACAGTATCAGACTGGCCATGGGTTCTCAGAAGCATACAGATATGAGGGCTTTAGTGGAAGCAGCTCTCAGGACAAAGTCTATTATGATAGATGAGGCTGACAGTCCCGCTTGAAACAGAAGAGAAAGCCAGGACAGTCCTCTGGTATAGCTGGACAGAGTAAGAAATCCAGAGGACCCTCTCAACCCCATAGTCGTGCTCTAGCAGCTCCTGCCTCCACTCAGAAGAACCCAGCAGGCAGTAGTGCTCCAGTTACCTCAGTTGCCAGTGCACCCAGGGGTAGAGGGCGAGACTCAGTACCTCAATCCCTCACTGTAAGAAGTTCAATCCAGGTGAATGCAGATTTTTGAATAAGGCCTGTTTCAGATGTGCGTCTCGTGAGCATCAGATTAGAGACTGTCCAGAGGCCCAGCCTTCCACAGCAGCTTCACCAGCTTCAGGTGCTGCTCCAGCTCCACAGAGAGGTCGTGGTAGGGGAGCAGCTCCTCCACATAAAGCTTTAGGCCCCTCAGTCTAGCCTCCTCAGGGTCGTACTACAGGGCGTACTTATGCAGTCAGAGCCCGTGAGCAGGAGGATGCCCCAGATGTTATTGTTGGTAAATTTTCTTTGCTTTCTCATTCAGCTTATGCTTTGATTGATCCTGGTTCTACACATTCCTATATTAGTACTGATATTGCTCAGGATAAAGGGTTGCATGATTGTTTGTTAGACCAGGATATTTTAGTAAGTAATCCATTAGGGCATAGTGTGTTAGTGAACAAAGTTTATAGAGATTGTCCGGTTAGTGCTTAGGGTTTTGTGTTTCCCGCTGACCTTATTGATCTCCCTTTCCGAGAGTTCGATGTGATTCTGGGTATGGATTAGTTGTCTACTCACCATGCCACTGTCAATTGTCAAAAGAAGAGAGTGACCCTTAAGACCACATACGACCAGGAGATAGTCATTGTGGGTGAGAGACCAGATTTTCTCTCTGATGTGATTTCAGCCACCTCAGCAAAAAGACTTATCAGAAAGGGTTGTGTTGCCTACTTGTGTTATGCAATTGAGGCTAAAAGGGATGAACTTAAGGTTTCAGATGTGCCTATTGTTCGGGAATTTCAGGATGTTTTCCCTGAAGAACTTCCTGGATTGCCACCTGATAAGGAGATAGAGTTTACCATCGATCTAGTATTGCTCCCTATAGAATGGCACCCACAGAACTCAGAGAATTGAAGATCCAGTTGCAAGAACTACTTTATAAAGGTTTCATCCGACCGAGTGTCTCACCATGGGGATCTCCAGTTCTCTTTGTGAAAAAGAAGGATGGATCACTTCGATTATGTATCGACTACAGACAGCTGAATAAAGTTACCATAAAGAATAAGTATCCTTTACCTCGCATTGATGACTTATTTCATCAGTTGAGAGGTGCCAGAGTATTTTCAAAGATTAATTTGAGATCTGGCTATCACCAGTTAAAGATTAAAGAGTCAAATGTGCCTAAGATTGCTTTTCGCACCAGGTATGGTCACCATGAGTTCATGGTCATGCCGTTTGGATTGACAAATGCCCCTGCAGCTTTCATGGACTTGATGAATCCGATTTTCCACCCCTACCTGGATCGATTTGTGGTTGTCTTCATTAATGATATTCTGGTTTATTCTAAGACTCCAAAGGAACATGATGAGCATTTAAGGATTGTTCTTCAGACATTGAGAGATAAGCAGGTTTATACTAAGTTCAGTACAAGTGAATTCTAGCCGAATGAGGTATTGTGACGAGCGCCGAACCCCAGGGCGCCCCGAAAGCCCGCTTTTAGGGCGATCGAGAGAGGTTCATTAAAACTTATAACGAATTACAAGTGCTTCTATGTTGGGAAACAAGGAGGTTTCTTGGAGTCGCCACCCAATAGAACATTGAGAAAGGTCGTCTAGCCTCGGTGAGCCTACGACAGCGCATATATATCCATTTTGGGCAAGCCAGAGGGATCTTGGAGACCTCATCCCAATAGAACATTGGAATGATCCTCTAACCCCGTGGAGCCTAGGATTATTTGAGTTGGGCCTTTTGGTGGGCAACAAGAGACATTTTGGAGGCCCCATCCCAATGAAACATTGAGATGGTCCTCTAACCTCATTGAGCATAAGACCAGAGTGAGTCTGGGACTTCCCATTTATTCATACCTTGGTAAAGTTTATAATTGAGCTTTGAATTTAAAGTTTCATCCTATTTCTCATTCATTTTAATGCAGTTTAATTAAGGCGCATGTCATCCATTCAAGGGAAAGCGATAAATAAAAGCATAAAGTAAAGTATATGCAAATATATTACAACAATACTAGGGGCGGAATACAACCCCCATTGTAAATAAAATACAAATCATGCATAAATTGGGGTATTCATTAATGATGAGGATATTGGGGCATGCATATTTATTATGAAACAGTTTTGATGTGATGATTTTGGATGGAGAAAATTAAGACATTGGTCCTGTTTTTATTAGGAAAGATCCCAAGTTAATTAATAAAAAAATGTTTAGTGACTTTCTTTCTAGCGTGCCTGAAATAAATAATTTTATAAGAAAATTATATTGCAAAACAAATAAGGCAAATAAATAAAATATTACAAATAAAACAATTAAATATCTAACCCAAACGAGCCTTCTGGATCTCCTCGTGTGCTTGCAAAAATGTCCAAACGGAAAATAAGTTGTGAAATAAAAAATAAAACAAAAATGAAATGATGTTAGTAATTGAATCAATTATATATAATAAATGATAAAATAAGGTGATATCAAAATGACAAATGAATTAACATGTTAACAATTTAAAATAAATGAGAAAAATGTGTTATGAATGACAAATGTATTAAAAGATGTAATTGGAATAAAATATAACATGTTAATGAATTAATATGTAAAAATATGAACATGGTAACAATGAAAAAGAATGAAAAAAATGAAAAAAAGAATGATGAAAATAACTAAATAAATGATATGATTAATTAATGTCATCCCAATTAATATAAAACATTTACATGTTAAAAAAAATCAATCAAAATAGATTAATTAATTACATGTTAAAAATAATGAGAAATCAAAGAAAAAATAAATTATTTACATGTGAGAAATAATAAGAAATCAATATTTATATGTTAGAAATGATAATATATTAACATATTAAATGAGACAAATATAAAAGCAATAGAACAAATAAATAAATAAATGAAAATAATAAAAATAATAATAATATAAACAAAAGAATAAATAAATAAACGAAAATAATAAAAATATACATGTTAATAAATTAAATATAAACAAAATAATAAAAAATTAAAAAATCGAGCCCAGAATATTTACCCTCAAAATTTCGGATTCGATGAACGTAAAAATGATGATTGATTTCCTTGTTTTGGTTTGCGAGATTAGAATTGAGATATGAAAATGTTGGAATTTTATTCCAAGAAAAGATTGAAAAATTATCAAAATTCTTTTAGAGCAAAGAATTGATTTCTTTGCCTAAAGAAATAATATTGATAAAAAAAATGATTTTTATTGGTCAAAAAAAGATTATCTCAAGAACAAACAATCATTTTGTTTGTCTCAAGGAAAAAAAAATGATTAAAAGTCTTATTTTAGAAAATCAAATGAAAAAATTAGATTTTGATAACAAATAATTGTTTTGTTTGTCTCAAAATTAATTTTTCATCAAAAAGAGATTTAAAAGAAAATCAATGGAAAAAGTTTATTGAACACAAATAAAAGGTTTAAAAAAAGAATTTTGAGCACAAATAATTGTTGTGTTTGTCTCAAAAATTTAATCAAACAACAAAACTCCTTCCAAATATATGTTTAAAAGAAATTATGTTGGAAAAAGAATGAAAGATGAACTGAATTTTTGTTCTTTTTGGTGGGGAAAAAAATCTGGAATTTTTTTAGAGAGGAATTGAGAGGAAGAAGAAGAGAAAACCTAAAAAATAAACCCTAAAAAAATCCCCTTTTTCTCTTTCCATCTTTATCTTATTATATAAAGAAAATAGAAAATAAAATTAATTAAAGGGATAAAATTTAATTAAATCGGACATTAACTATTTTAAATTTTAAAAAGTGAGAAAAACCTAAAAATCCCTTAAAAAGGTGATAAAAAATCGAATTTTGTGGGAAAAAATCGGAAAAAATCAGTTTTGGGGCGAAAATGGCAATTTGCAGCGAAACAGGGGCTACGGATGCCTGTCGGCGTGCCCAACGGGCGTCCGTAGCGCTCGCCTAGCATGCGCGCGACGCTGCGGGCGGTATTGCGCACGGATAATCGCGCGTCGAGCGCTGAGCGCCGCACGATGGCGCTCTACGCGCACAGGCGCTGCCGCAAGGCGCCGACGCTCGGAAATTTTTTATTTTTTTTATTAAAGATTAACTAAAAATACTACAATTTCTAAATCCCATTTTTCAAATCTAATTTTCTAAATATTTTTTATTATTTTTTATTTTTTCACTCTAAAATGCAAATTTAAATAGGAAATCCCACTTTCAACCTTTTTTGCCTGTGACAAGGCATCTTATCATCATTGGGTAACTCTGATCCGGGCTGCCTCAGGACCCGATATCTACAGGTATCATTTCTGGGTCATGTGGTATCAGCTGATGGTGTTAAAGTTGATCCTAAAAAGATTGAAGCGATCTTACAGTGGAGACCACCCAGGAGTGTTACTGAAGTTAGGAGTTTACTTGGCTTGGCGGATTACTACAGGAGGTTTGAAAAGGGTTTCTCTTCGATTGCAGCTCCTTTGACCAGACTATTATAGAAAAATGTTAAGTTTGCATGGTCAAATAAATGTCAAGAAAGCTTTGAGAAACTTAAGTGTGTGTTGACTGAAGCTCCAGTGTTAGTGCAACCTGAACCTAGTAAGGATTTTGTGATCTACAGATATGCCTCTAGGAATGGTTTAGGCTGTGTACTGATGCAGGAAGGTAAGGTGATTGCTTATGCCTCCGACAGCTTAAGACTCATGAGAAGAATTATCCTACTCATGATCTTGATTTGGCAGCTATTGTATATGCATTAAAGATCTGGAGACATCATTTGTATAGTGAGAGATGCTATATTTACACTGATCATAAGAGTCTCAAGTACTTGCTTACTCAGAAGGAGCTAAATTTGAGACAGTGACATTGGCTTGAGCTGATCAAGGATTATGAGTGCTTCATTGACTATCATCCCGGTAAAGCTTATGTTGTAGCAGATGCTCTTAGTAGGAAATTCATGGCTTCTCTTCGGGCTATGAATGTTAGTTTGGGTGTTTCAGATGATGGTGCTTTGATTGCAGAAATGCAAGTTAAGCCAGATTTTCTTGAGCAAGTAAAAGATGCTCAGAAGAATGATGATCGATTGTCTGTTATTGTGTCTCAAATAAAAGATAGCTCCATATGAAGCTCTGTATAGTAGAAAGTGCAGAACTCCTCTCTCTTGGACAGAGCTCAGTGAAAGGAAGATCGTGGGTTTAGAATTGATTTGTGAAACTGAAGAAAAGGTCAGAGTGATTAAGGATAGACTGAAAGAATCCATGGATAGATAGAAGTCCTACGCAGATTTGAAGAGAAAGGATATAGAGTTTCCAGTAGGAGACAAAGTATTTTTGAAAGTTTCCCCGTCGAAGAAGATTCTCAGATTTGGAAAGAAAGGCAAGCTGAGATCGAGATTTATTGGTCCCTATGAGATTATTCAGCGGGTTGGACCAGTAGCTTACAGACTAAAGCTTCCACAAGAGTTGGAGAAGATTAATGATGTCTTCCATGTTTCTGTGCTTCGAAGGTACCGCTTAGACCCCAGTCATGTCATCAAGCCTGGAGAAGATCATATTTAGCCCAACATGACTTATGAAGAGTACCCAGTGAAGATCCTGGCTCAAGAAGTGAAGCAGCTCAGGAGTAAAAAGATCCCATTAGTAAAGGTCCTCTAGAATCACCACAATATTGAGGAAGCGACGTGGGAACCCGAGGAGACAATCAAACAACATCATCCCCAGCTTTTTAATTCAAGAAAATTTCGAGGACGAAATTTTTATTGGTAGAGAGAATTGTAATGGCCTGCATGATAGCTTAGAAGTATTCAGTATTTTCTGTAGTGTCTGTTGTTAGTTTCGCAGCATGAGATTATGTTTCTGGAGTTTTATATTCAGTAAAGTTTAAAAGGTAAACGTGCTTGAGTTCACTACAAGAAATCTGAGAAATAGAGATGGAAAATAGAGAAGAAATTCCGTCTCTAATTAAAAATAGAGACGGAAATAGAGACGAAAATTTTTCGTCTCTATTTCATCGGTCTCTAAAAATTAGAGACCAAAATGTTCCGTCTCTATTTTTAAAGACGGAATAATGTCTCTATTTTTAGAGACAAAATTGAGTTTTCGTCTCTAAAAATAGAGACGGAAACGTGCGTTCCGTCTCTATTTTTAGAGACCGAAAGCCCCTTCTGTCTCTAAAAATGGCGACGAAATAATTTCTTCCATCTTTATTTTGAGAGACGGAAGGGGTATTTCGGTCTCTAAAGATAGAGACGGAAAGCACGTTTTCGTCTCTATTTTTAGAGACGGAAACTCAATTCCGTTTCTAAAAATAGGGACGGAATATCAATTTCGTCTCTATTTTTTTGGAAATTTTTTTTATATTTTAAAATGAATAATATTAAATTTAAATTTTCCTTAATTTTATATAATGAATTTTCGTCTCTACTTTATTGGTATTTATTTTTAATATATTAAAAATAAATAATATTAAATTTAAATTATTCTTAATTTTATATAATGAAAAAAATTAAATAAACAATAAATAAATATGAAAATATTGTATCATATAATGTATTAATATATAAAAAGTGTAGTGAGATTACAAATAAAAAAAGACAATAATTTTAAAAATAATAACTAAGATGGACGAGAATGCGGACGATCAACAGACGGTGCTTGCGGGTCAGCAGGTAATCTACGGCTAATGAAGTCCTCCAGCCTATTGATACGGTCCATTAGTACGGCGACCGTACCGCGCAACTCAATGACCTCATTGGTAGTTGCCGCAAGCCTAGTAGTCGTAGCCGATGAGGAGGAGGACGCATGCGAATAACAAACATTCGCGTAGGAGCCTAAACCAAAGACCCGTCCACGGCAATCCCTACCGCCAACAGCCTCATAATATACGTGATCATAATCAACATTATCGCCATCCGTCTGCTGACTCTGAAGACTCTCTACTACTCGCTCTTGTAATAAAAATTAACTAAATGTTATGTAAATAGTAAAATGAAACTAAGAGGTTAAAAGAAAATGAATATTAAGTTTTGAAATTAGCGTACATGAATTTGTCTAGCACGATCACTGACGAATGTCACACCGTCATGATTCCGCGTATGAGTGTGTAAAAATAACTCATAAGGATAAGGTCGCCGGCCCATAGAAGACTCCTAATAACAAGAATACATGTAGATATGTATTGTTATTTTAACGCCAGCGTAATAGAAATATGAGTCCCAACACTAACAGTTGTCCATAATTTAAAAAAGTTTCGGCAGAATTTCCCCTATATATTTAACAAACCTCATGTTCAAACATCAAGAAAATACATTTACATTTATATTATCACCCATAAAAATCCATATCAAACTCCTTTCACAATTTATTGCCCATCCTCCTTCATTCAATCAAACGTTATGATTATTGTCAAGAGTTGTAACTGTTATGGTGAATAAATTGTTCATGCAGTAACAAGTTAATGCAATATGGACTAAATAGTATCATTTAAGAAGATAGATATGTGAGTACTTACAAGTCTGTCAGCATGCTCTTGATGGGACAATGTTCCTCCAGTGTGTATGGAAACACTAACCCCTTCTGGTCCTCCCATCCTATTAGTGGAATTCCGATCGGAGATGGTGACGGCTTCGGCTGATGACCAGTACTGCATCCAGTTAGCCCAAATGTCTTCACTTATATACCTTGGTCGTGCACCTTTTGCGTGCAGCTTATTAAGAAAATCCTTGTAACGAACACGGGCCCGTTTCTCCCAAACGCCGTAGACGAGGTGATCGATGGAAGAATTCCAATACAAAGCTTTCTGAAGGATTGTAATGAACAAAATGGATGCACATAATATATATATTCACAATATTACCATATAATTTAGATTATATAGTAATTAACATACAAAAAGTCCAAATATTTTAAATAAGTTATTTACCTGAAACTCTCGAAAGTAGAACATCTTTGTCTCCTGAGAGATATTTTTCCACAAATATCCATTAAATTCAAATCTCTCCTTGAATGAACCAGTCATCGTGCTGGAGCACGTACCAGAGGGGATAAATTTTGATGAGAATGAAAATGTAATTGTACGATAGATACAACTATTACAGAGTATGTTAAAAAAAATTATAACTCACTGTTTTCTGGCAATGACAATATATATCTGCCCGTCAACACCAATTGAACCAGGGAATGGACCTTCAACAGTATCAGGTGATGGCTGCAATGGTTCAGACGGATTCGCTAAACTAGGCAATTCGGTAGACGTCGTTGCAGCTGATGTTGGCGGGCATGGATACACTGGTGATGAAGATGCCATGCCCATACGGGGAGGTGCTGATGCAGGAGATGATCCCTCCCCTTGACTGTCCACTCCTGACATAGACGAGCGCATCCTGGCCCTCGGAGGTTGCATCGATCCCGTCCGCCTCCTATTATTCATGTTTTGACCTGAAAATATTAACAATCATAATTAGACATTAAATTTTTACATATACATGATTATCTCAGTCAATAATGCAAATGTCTAAATTATATAAGTTCATTGAAACATAAATAACTAATAATATTAGAATTATGCGTTTTACTCACGTGGGCGAAAAATTGTTCGCTATCATCTGCATTATTATCACAATTTTTCTTCATTTTTCGAGTAATTAGAATCAAATTTGCTTTCCAATCCAGATGTAGACTTGGATTCCTCATCAGATTCAATGTCAACAAATTCATTGTCCACACTATTCAAAGGTTCATTATCCCTATATGGCAAGTTTTCATTTATTTCATGACCCTCCACCTCCTCTTCCTGAAAGGCCTCGCTTTCAATTCGTTTGTCTTGTCTTGTGGCTTTCATTTCAAATATGCCCCTGGGTTTTACCTTACAAATTTCCAACCAATCCAGTTTATCTCATCTAAGGCTAGGAAAAGGAAGGTAATACACCTGAGTTGCTTGCATGGCCAACACAAAAGGTTCAAAATTAGCAAGTCTTCTCCTTTGATTGATTTCGACCAAGGTGTAGGCATAGTTGACTTTGATTCCGACATTGGGATGAATTGAACTTCCGGCTGCTTCAAAAACCATTTGCACATATGGATTCTTTGTATCACAAACATTGTCAGTCATACAATACGGAGCCCCTAGAACATCAGATCCAACAACACCCGTTCCAACTTCCACACTTCTAGACGAGCTACTAATTAATAGCTCTCCAAGCCTTGTCCATTCAAAATAATTGGGCACAAATCCCTTTTTTAGTAAATGGAGATGAACCTCTTCTGTTGGCAGATAACATCTGTGTTTGCACTTCTTGCATGGACATCTAATTTTCAAACCGTCCATGTATGCAGGTTGGGAGCTTGCGTATTCAATAAAGTACCGAACTCCTTCAGCAAACTCTAAATTAATATACCCATCTGGTGTTAATCTCCTATACATCCAACTTCTGTCCATATTACTCATTACTGTTAAACTGCTTAGCAAAAATCATAAGGTATCGAAGTTAGTACCATCACATGTTAATTATTGTTTCTATTTGAACTCAATTCTCTAGCCTACTATTTCGCTTTAAATCCCTGTGACGCGCGCCAGACCCGTGGCCGCCCCTATGACCGCCCGCTCGAGGGCGGTCGGGCATTTGAGGTCCGTTGACAACTTGCAACGAATTACAAGTGCGTCTATTTTGGGCAACAAGGAGGTTTTATGGAGTCACCACCCAATAAAACATTGGAAAAGTTTCTCTCACCTCGGAGAGCCTAAGACTGCGCTTATTATCCATTTTGGGCCAACCAAAGGGGTCTTGGAGGGTAAACCTCTCTCCCAAAGGAGCCTAGGATTAATGTCTAAGTCTCGTGACACAAGAGGTGTCTTGGAGGGTAAACCTCTAGCCTCTTTGAGCCCAAAGACCAGAGATGGGTTCGGGACTTCTCATCTATTTCTACCTTGATTAATTTTACAATTTGGTGTTGAGTTTATTAGTTCGCTCTCTCTCTACACGAGACAATTTTAATTAAAAGGCACAAATATTCACATCGAAAGTAATAAAATATTAAAAGTAAATTACAATAATACTAGGAGCGGAATACAACTCCCATTTAAAAAAGTGCAAACATACATAAAATCGGGGAATTTATTAATTATGAGGACTTTGGTCCCCGCATGTGTATTTAAAGAAAACATTTTGAACGTGGTGTTTTTATTTGGGATGAAAACTAGGACATTGGTCCCATTTATTATGAAAAAAACCAACTTAATTTAGTAGAAATATTTTTGTGATTTTTATTTAGGCGTGCATAAAAAAACCACTTTATTTATTGAATATATACAAGGAAATTAAAAAAAAATATAAACAAAATAAGAATTAAAATGTGCAATGAAAATACCAAACCCCGCATCTCCTCCTTCGCGTGCATGGATGCTCAAATGAGAAAAAAATAATGATTTGCAACCAAAAATAAAAATGAAATTCATGTCAGAAATTAATCCAAAGAAATAATATGACATAAAAGATAATATGTGTAATGGAAATATAACATGCATAAAATATTATAACATGCATAAAAGTAATCATGATGCAATTTAACATACATAAGGATAAAAAAATATTAACCATGCTCAACATATCAAATAAATAATTATAATAACTAATATGACTAAAAGTTAAAATATTGATATGTGTAAAAAACAATTTGACATGAAAATATAATGGGATTTAAAAGAGTTTACTTGTTATATGAACAATTGAAGATAAAATAATAAGAAGAATGTGGGGACTAAGAGAATTTACATGTTTAAAAGTTAATTGGAAACAAAAGAAATTAAAATCAACAAGAGAATTAAGGAGTTAAGCCATGAATAATTACCCTCAAATTTAATCTTGAAGAATTGAAGGTAGAAGTGTTGAATTCCTTGTCTTTTCCTTGTGAAAAATGCTTAAAAAATAACTTGAAACTTTGAAAAATCACCCTTCGAAGCAAGTGTGTCAGATTGATTTTTTCTCTCCACTAAAAAACTCAAAAATTCAGTTTTTTTTTCTCTAAAATCTTTCTAATTCGTCCTCCCCCGTTTCTGAATTTTTTCCTACACTTTTAACACTAAAAACTACCCAAAAACCATCCAAAATCATTAAAAAATGAGTGGGGGTTGAAAATGGGCGAAAATGGGGCGACATGGGCGACTACGCGCGAGAAACGCCCGCAGTGCGCGCACGAGGCGAGCGACGCCCTCGCGTAGGCGAGTGCTCGCATGCGCGCCGCCTAGCGCCCGGGCAAGCGCTCCGGGGCGCGGGCGCCCGCGCCCCGACCTTCGCGAAAAATACCTTTTTTTTTTTTTATAAAAACCCTCAACCTAAAACACGCTTTTTTCTTCTCCAAAATAATTTTAAAAATATTTAAAATATTTTTAAAATACACTTTTTACTCATAAAAAAGACAAGGAAAATTACTTCTGAGCTCCAATCTTTTTGCCTATAAGTCGGCGTAGCTAAATTTCATCATCGGGTAATCCTGCTCAAGGCTACTCGGGACCCGTTGTATACAGCTGCCCCCAATTTTGGGGAGGCTAATGCATGGGTGCCTAGGTGAGCCGAAATTCAGGAAAAGGAAAGAAGCGCGTACCTGAAGCGGCGACCTTCCTGCTGGATGAAGTTATGAGAATAACTGTTGCCGTGTTATAGGCAGGCCGTCTTTTGGTTGTGACTGGTGACGCCGTAAGTGTGCTAACCTCATGTGGGTGGCACCGCTATCGTGCTAACCATTGTAAGTTGGTAATGTCGTATTCGTGCTAACCTCTTGCGGGTAATGCCGCCATCGTGCTAACCGCTGTGAGTTCATAGTGCCATGGTCGTGCTAACCTCTTGTGGGTAGTGCCGCCATCGTGCTAACTGTTGTGAATTGGTAGTGCCGTGGTCGTGCTAACCTCTTGTGGGTAGTGCCGTGGTCGTGCTAACCTCTTGTGGGTAGTGCCGCCATCGTGCTAACCGGTGTGAATTGGTAATACCGTGGTCGTGCTAACCTCTTGTGGGTAGTGCCACTATCGTGCTAACCGCTGTGAATTGGTAATGCCGTGGTCGTGCTTACCTCTTGTGCGTAGTGCCGCCATCCTGCTAACCTCTGTGAATTTGTAGTGCCGTGGTCGTGCTAACCTCTTGTGGGTAGTGCTGCCATCGTGCTAACCTCTGTGAATTTGTAGTGCCGTGGTCGTGCTAACCTCTTGTGGGTAGTGCCGCCATCGTGCTAACCTCTGTGAATTTGTAGTGCCGTGGTCGTGCTAACCTCTTGTGGGTAGTGCCGCCATCGTGCTAACTGCTGTGAATTTCGGAGCTGTGCTCCTTTAGACGTTTGGACTGGTGTCGTCACACGGCTTCTGTTGGTGTTCCCCCACCGATTTCTCCTGCAAGATTGTATGCATAGGAATATACAAGAAATCATGTGTGTATGATATGGAATGCAAATGCTTGCAAAAATGTATAGATCGTACCCTAGGTGGTCCAAGGTTTGCTGAGGTTGTAGCTTGTCTGCTCTACCATGCCCCTGGAATCCCGAGGATCGTCAACAAGTTTTGTGAAAGAGACCTCTGGTGTACATCCTTTGCTCCCCTGGTCAATGATCAATTAGCCGGGATTCTGATTCATGTTATGTGTTGTGTGTTATCTGATTGAAAGAGGCTCATCTGAAATAATGCCACCTTATTGCTCCAGGCATTGTTTTAAAGGTAGTGCGTCCCTTGTGGATTTTAACACTAGCTTTTCTTTGCAGGAAATGCGTCCATTAAGGGATTTTCACACAACCTTTTGCCTAATTTTTGCCTGGAATGGACCCAACCCAAACCAGCGGCTTTTGTTTATTTCATTTTTTTTGTAGGGCAGACTGCCCGTACCTAAGTTTTCACCCTGCCCTTTGGCCCAACTTTTGTTTAGAGAGCTATTTACGGTTTTCATCTCTAACGGCTTTTTTTTTCAGAGAAGGTTATCATCAAAGCTTCTGTTAAGAGCAAATAGCACATATCCGATGAAGTGACTGAGCAATAATAATTAGATGAACAATTGGTATATCTCTTTTTAAGACAGAACTAAAATGTCAATGAAAATATATTCTTTTATTCATTGCAAAATTGTGTACATTTCTATATGATTTCATCATACATGATTTTCATTCGACAAGAATTCAAAAGCTTACGACTTCACCTAATCTCGGAGTGGATTTTGTCAGCATCAAACTCCTGTTATCAATCGGCCCTCTCGGGTTTTCTCGATTGAATATTTTCTCTTGGCCCTTAATTTTAGCCTAGGGTGCCTTTTTTCGGTTTTCACCCTGACACGGTACCCAATTTTAGCAAGGCTGCCTTTTTTTGATTTTTGACCCGCGGGGCATTTATTCTCTTCTTTTTATTTTTGGTCTTTAGCCATGGAACCTTTTAAGTCTATTGATATTGACCGGGTCCTTGAACTCATTCCCATCACTGTCTGCCAAAATTGCTGCTCCTTTTGTTAGCAGCTTCTTCAAAACGAACGGACCTTCCCAGGTGGGCCTAAATTTTTTGCGTATGTCCGGTACTCCCGGCCTCATCATCTTAAAAACTAAATCCCCCTCCTTCAACGGGTGCTTTCGTACTTTCTTGCCAAACGATCGAGCCAACCTTTTCTGATAAACTTGATTGTGGTAATAGGCCCGCAACCTATCTTCATCTAGCAAATTTAGCTATGACAAATGCTGTTGCGCTCATTCTATCTCTTGAATCTCGGCTTCCATGACTACCCTCAAAGACTTCAACTCAATTTCAACCGGCAGGACTACTTCAGTTCCATATACCAGAGAGAATGGTGTTGCCCCCGTAGAGGTTCTGATTGTAGTTCTACATCCCCAAAGTGCGAAGGGTAACTTTTCAGCCCAGTCTTTATAGCTCTGAACCATCTTGGCCAATATCCGCTTCACATTCTTGTTCGCTGCATCAACTGCGCCATTAGCCTGGGGACGGTAGGGAGAAGACTTATGATGTTGGATTCCATATTTTTGGAGCATCTGCTTAGTTTCTGCTAGGAATTGCACTCCATTATCAGACACAATATGATGTGGGAGACCATATCTGCATATCAGATTCCGCTCGATGAATTTAGCCATGTCCCTTGCATCAACCTTCTTGAAAGATTCAGCTTCAACCCACTTAGTGAAGTAGTCAATGGCAACTATAATAAACCTGTACCCATTAGAAGCTGTAGGACGAATTTCGCCTATGATGTCTATTCCCTAAGCTGCAAATGGCCATGGAGATGTCAAGTTATGCAACTTTGAAACTGGCACGTGCCTCAAGTTCGCATATTGTTGGCGTAACTGGCATTGCTTCACAAATTTCGAACAATCTGTATCCATTGTGAGCCAATAAAACCCTTGGCGCATGATCTTCTTCGCTAAGGCTAAGCCATTCATGTGAGCTCCACAGATCCCGGCATGAACCTCTTCCATAACTCTTTTAGCTTCTTTCTCTGCGAGACATCTTAACTGGATACCATCATCTTGCCTTTTGTACAAAGTGCCATTAACACTGATGAATTGAGTGGATAACTTCCTGATCATTCTTTGATCCTTCTCCGTGGCTTCCTCTGGAAAAGTTGACCTTTCTAAATAATTCTGAATGTCATAATACCATGGATTTCCATCGGTGGTCTCGACGTCCATCACCTGCTCAGCTTCAAAGCAAGGTCTTTTCGAACTATAAATCAGCACAGGTTTCATCGCAACTCCTATTGGATTATCCCACATAGACACTAAAGTTGCTAGAGCATCAGTTAACTGATTTTTGTCTCTGGGGATGAAGTGAAAAGTGCAAGTCTCAAACTGGCTGCGCAACATTCTCAAGTGCTTCACATAAGGCAACAGACTTTCTTCCTTGACTGACCACTCCCTTATGATCTGATGAATTACCAAGGAAGAATCTCCAAATACTTTTGCGGTCTTTGCCCCCAGAGCGAGTAATGCTTCCAATCAAAAGATGCAAGCTTCATATTCTGCTTTATTATTGGTAGCCTTATACCTCAGCTTCTTAGCTAATGGTAGCCTTTCACCATCTGGGGTCATAAGAATAATTCCTGCTCCTGCCCCTTTACTGTTTACTGCCCAATCAAAGAATAGCTACCACCCTTGCACTGCCATGGCCGTGACATCTTCATCCGGGAAATTATACTCAAACTGGTCTCCCTTAATAGGATGCTCGGCTAAGAATTCTGCTATAGCTCTTCCTTTAATGATTTTCTTAGTTATGTACTCAATGTCAAACTCCTGCAATAGCAGTAACCATCTTCCCATCTTCCCTAGTAGAGAGGGTGCTTCTTGGAGGTATCTAAGAGGATTATGTTTGGTTACTACCTGTACACTGAAAGAATGAAAGTAATGTCGCAACTTCTTAGAAGCCCAGATAACTGCTAAACAAATCTTCTCCACCTCTACATATTTAGCTTCATACGGTAGGAACTTCTTGCTAAGATAGTAAACCGCAAACTGCACACCAAAATCGTCTTCTTGAGACATTATAGCACCTACCGAATTATCTTCCACTGCTAGGTACAGGATTAGTGGCTTGGCACGGCGTGGTGGTCTTAATACTGGAGGATTTAATAAATACTCCTTAAGGGTGTCAAATGCCAGTTGACAGTCATCGTTCCATATCACCGGCTGATTCTTCCTAAGAAGCTTGAAAATAGGCTCACATACTGAAGCTAGCTTGGCAATAAACCGGCTGATATACTGAAGCTTTCCTAGGAAACTTCTGACGTCCTTCTCCTTCTGGGGCACCGGGATCTCTCTTATGGCTTTGACTTTATTGGGATCTACTTCAATTCCTCGCTGGCTTACCACATGGCCTAATAGCTTACCCGAGGTAACCCCAAAGATGCATTTCTTAGGATTGAGGCACAGATTATACTTACTAATCCTTTGAAAGAACTTTTCTAAAGCCTCGAAGTGACCTTCCCTAGTAGCCGACTTATTCATCATATCGTCGACATACACCTCTACTTCTTTATGGATTAAGTCATTGAGAACTTTAGTCGCCATCTCTGATAAGTCGCTCCTGCATTTTTCAACCCAAAAGGCATAACCCGATAGGCGTATGTCTCCCACTCTGTGATGAAAGCTATCTTGATCCGATCACTATCTTGTTAAGGATTTGATTGTAACCTGCGTATCCATCCACAAAGTTATAAATCATATAAGCAGCAGCACTATCCACTAGCACATCAATATGGGGTAGCGGGAAATCATCCTTAGGCCAAGCTTTGTTCAGGTCTCGATAGTCAATGCATACTCGAACCTTACCATCTTTCTTGGCTATAGGAACCACGTTAGCGAGCCAGGTCGGGTATTGAACCTCTATTAAGAATTTGGCCTCAATCTGCTTATGGATCTCCACCTTTACTTTCTGCGCCCATTCTGGCCTAAATCTCCGAAGCTTTTGCTTGACTGGTTTAAACTCTGGGTAAGTTGAGATGGCATGTTCGGCAACATCTCGATCTATTCCCGGCATATCCTCATAGGTCCAGGCAAAGACTTTTTCATATTTTTTTAATATTCTCTCAAATTTTATTCTCTCTTCAGGAGTTATGTTTGATGCTATCAAAATTTCCTTTGGATTTTCCAAAGTTCCGAGATTAAATGCAGTTGTGCTAGTTGAATTAATATAAAAAATGAATGCATCATGCTTATGATCATGCCAAATGAAATCATCAAAAACATCACACAAGTAAGAAAAGTTGTTCATCTCATTAACATAATCAGAAACATTAACATTGTCCTCAAAGAGTTCTGGCATAAAAAGAGAATCTAAATGACTATCAACTTCAGTCGACGCCGATGCTGTAGCCGACTGTGCTTTGGCTTCTTGACTTGGTGAAATCTTGAGATCTTCAATCTTCAGCTCTGGTTCTATCATCTTCTCCTTCCCTTTGAGTATGGTGGCTAACAGCTTATCAGTTACAATCTCTTCGGGCTCATCCCTGTCCCAGACGCTGCATTGGGTCATAATCTCTTCGTCCCAAAAGTTCTCTATAGCTTTAACAACTCTGATCACCCAATCAAATACATCGTTGAAAATTTTGAAACCCAGAGTGATCTTCCCATCTATTCACTATGGCTCTTCTTCTCCGGTGTAAGCACAAACCGATGTTGATGGCACAAAGCTCTCCGAAATATGGGGGATCTTCTCTGACACTTTCTTCTTACCATACTCTCCTTTGTAGCCCAACCCCTTTCGATCTTTCTAACCATGTGTAGTGATAGCATCCTGCAGCCCTTGTGACCCTTTTCCCAAACCAGCCCCTGGGAGGAAGTGCATCTTCTTTAGCATGTTCACCACCTGAGGGCTACCTTCTAAGCTTTGCTCTTCTCCGATCATTGATACATGAAAGCCAGTGAATGGATGATTAGAGATCTCCAAGGCAGACACTTGGTTCTCTCTTGCTGCTTTAATGGTCACTACTTCTCCATCATGGGGTATCTTAGTTATCTGGTGTAAGGTGGATGGTACTCCCCCTAACCTGTGGAACCACGGTCTACCAAGTAGAGCTAAAAAGTTTGCTGGGATCGACAAAACCACAAAATCCATTTCTGTCTCAATGGGCCCCGTCTTTACTACAGCTTTGAAAATTCCCGATGCTTGCCTCTTGGAGTTGTCGTAGGCTGTGATGGTCAAATCGCACCTGCTTAGATTACTTTCATCTAGCCCAAAAGCCTGAAGCGCTACTAAAGGGCAGACATTTATTGATGACCCGTCATAAACCATGATGCAAGCGGTGTGCTTAACATTGATATATGCCTTGATGTACAAAGGTCGATTGTGGTTGCGACCCTCTATTGGTAGATCTGCATCAGAAAATACCAACTTCTCCCCAGATCCCTTGTCACACCCCGTTTTCCCCCTAGTAGAATGAGCCTGTCTGTCTGTCTGTATGTGTAAGCATTCGCATGTGTTCGGCATTTCATAAGGGTATTCTAGTAAAATGTATGTTTGAGGTTTTGTTAGTACGTGGGTGCATACATGGCATTAAGGTGTGAATTAATTAAGTTACATTTGTGTGCACTTGCTTATGCCATTGTAGGGTGTTAATTAGGAATGCATTAAGTGTGAGTGTTGTGTGTGGAGTTAGGGTGTGAGTGAGCAAGTTTCACCACCAAAAGGATGACATGTGTATTAGGTTAAGGAAAAAGAAGAAAGAAATGAAGGAAGAGTGAAAGGAAATTAGATTCACGTTTTTCCCTTCAACCTCCATCTTCTTCTTCCTTTTTCCTCTCCTAATTACTGCTTGCTATCTGTTAATTAAGTGTGGTTGTGGAAATTGGTCACTCTTGCTCCTAACTTGGTAAGTGTATATCCTTGTCTTTGTCTTACTGTAATTTTCATCTTCTTCTTCTTCTTCCTTAGGTTGAGATTTAACTTAGGGTTTGTTTTGTGAATGTTCTTGTTGTGATGTGTTTAGCTGAAGCTCCTCGCGATCCTAAGGGCAAAGAGGTTGCTGGACCTAGTGGAGCTAAGTGATAGAGGCTTAGATTTCAGGTTTGGGAATTTTTGATTGTGTTTTGTGTGATTTTAAGTTTACTGTAAAAATTTAGGGTTCATATGTTCTTGAGGAATTTGAATGCAAATACCCTTGATTAGGTTGATTAAATACTGGTTTGAGTTGTTTATATGTTGTTTGAATTGTTTGGGATCTTTCTTGAAAGGTATGAATTGATTTGTATGGTTTTAAATCAGATTTGGATTGATTTTATTGTTCTCGAAATTATGGAAATCGAGTTCTGTCAAAAATCCCGTTATTCCTGATGCTGTCGCGCGACTCGCCAAGAAGAGAGGCAAGTTACGAGACGTGACCTCAGGTCACGTCGCGTGACCTGCCAGCTTAGGCTGGTCGCGGGTTGTGGCTGCCTGTCACAACTCGTGACCAGTTGAAATGAAGCCAGTCACAAGACGTTACTCCCCGTCACGCCACGTGACCGGCTGAGGGAAGGCAAGTCGCGTAACAGCTGAAGAGAAGCAAGTCACGAGACGTGACGTCCAGTCACGTCGCGTGACCTGCGAGAGTGGTGAAGCAAGTCACGAGACGTGACGTCCAGTCACGTCGCGTGACCTGCGAGAGCGCTGCGTGATCTGCGAGGGACGAGGCGTGATCAGCGAGAGATGTCGTCTGATCCGCGAGGGGCAGAGCAAGTCACGAGACGTTACCCTCAGTCACGTCGCGTGACCTGCCCTGTGAGGAGGCCAGTCACGCCTTGTGACCAGCCAATCTCGCCCGTTTCCCTGTTCTGCACTTTTTCCGAAATTTCCCAGCTTTTGACTCAAAAATAAATCTAGTATTTTCTTCTGAATGAATTTATACTGTGGTATTATGCCTGTCATACTTGTATATACTCTGATTTGAATAATACCATGAATTTCTGATGAATACTATTCTGTACTCTGAAATGTGATCTGTTTGACGCATAACCTGCTAGAGTCAAGTAAGTGGATAGTTAGGCATGCCTAATAGAGTCTTTTAGCTGCAGCCCTCAGTTCAGTTTGGACCCCGATCAGGTCCCCGTTTGGTTCCTCGCGAACCCATCAGTATAGGATCTTGTTTAAGATCCCCTCAGTATATAAATAACATGTTTTGATTAATGATATAATATTTGATTTGTACCTGTGAGGTACCCTCAGTATTCGATTCGTACCCGTAAGGTACCCTCAGTACACTCATTATCCACTACCTAGAGTCAGCAGGTGTTCATTTATTGTTCAATTGATTTGTTCTGTTCTGATTTGGATATGAAATATGATATCTGAGTAAGTATATGATGAGATGCATGTCAGATTATTCTCGAATGAATATGATTATGAGATATTGATTATATGACCTTTATACGTGAATACGTTTATATGTATTATGCTAACCTTTGCATATTGCCATTCTGAATGTGACATGTTTCGGCGACCATTGTGAATGGCCGTCCATAATTTATGTGTGTTTCCCCACTAAGCGTTTATCGCTTAGCACGGTGTGTTTACCCGTGCAGGTGCGGAAGGAGTTTTTCTTTGAGGGAGTCGCCGTCATCAAGCCAACATAGAAGGGTTTTAGTATAGGGCTCAGTTTTGTATTAATGATGATTCTTTTTGTATAGAACTCTCTGTATCAGTTTGTATCAGCTTCCGTTTTTGTAACTATATTTTGTATATGTAATATTATTTTGTTTCAGCTAGTTGATCAGAACATTATTGTAATAGTTTATTATAGTAATGCATGATCAGCTTTTTGCTTTCTTTATGTAAAGTTTTTAATTATTCTGTATTTCTGAATGTATGCTATGAATGAATGTATGTTTTACCTTGTACTTGCTTGGTGGCACCTTTACTCATACGGCATCTCACTCCTTCTCGGATGGGATCGCCTACGTATGGGAAGGGGGTGTTACAGTTTGTGGTATCAGAGCCTAGGTTTAGGCATTTCTGGGTGTTGTTGTGATTGTTCTGAGTTTCTTAGATGTGTATGTGTCTAGTTCTGTGTTGGCTGATACGGTTGTTTCTTGTTTGTTTAGATGGCTTCTAATTCTGTTCGTGGATCACTTGAGGAATCCGCCGAGAGTGTGAATCCTCCAGTTGTGGATCCGTCTGTTTCTGTTTCTGTGTCGGCTCAGCATGCTAGGGTCCAGCCCGATGCCGCAGCCATGCCCTTTGAGGCTATGTTTAGACTGCATCAGGACATGGCTATGGTTTTGGAGAGAGTGACTGCTCCTAGAGCACCTATGGAGAATTTGAGAAGGGCAGGAGTTGAGGATTTCTATGGCACTGGTTTGAATGAGTCTGAGATGGCATAGAGATGGTTAGATAAGGTAAAGCGTGCTTTGAGAGAGATTCGGTGTCCTCCCGACCAGCAGGCAGAGTGTGCATTAGCTCTTCTACAAGGGCCTGCATTTGAATGGTGGGAATTGGTTTCCAGGCATCCTCAGCTACCGGATCCGATTACTTGGGAGTTCTTTGAGGGTGAGTTTACAAAGAAGTACATTACTCAGACTTATAGAGATTCGAGATGGGCGCAGTTTTTGAGTTTGAGACAGAGGGCTATGTCAGTAGCAGATTATGAGAAAGAGTTCAATAGGTTATCTCGCTATGCCCCACGAGGAGTTATGACTGATGACTTTAGATGCAAGCATTTCGAGGCAGGGTTAAATGAGTCTTTGAAGATTGCTTTGATTTCTCTGATGTGCATACCTGGGGTCAGTTATTACCAGATTGTAGAGGCTGCTGTGAGAGCTGAGTTATCTGAGACTGTGATGACAGAGAGAGCTCAGAGGAGGAGTTCTTCTCGTGGACGATCTTTTTTGGGTAAGAGATCTAGGAACCCACAGGATTAGTCATCTTCTGGCCCGGCTTCTAGAGGTAGACGACAGGGTTCTACAGCTGTGTCAGGTTCTGGTAGAGGTGGTAGATCTAAGACTGCATCAGTTTGTCCTCACTGTAGTAAGTCACATCGGGGTCAGCGTAGGTGGCTCTCCGGTGCATGCTTCAGGTGTGGGAGTTCGGAGCATCAGTTGGCCAGTTGTCCGAGATTGCATGAGGATTCAGGTTCCCAGAGAGAGGGCAGTAGGGTCGGCTCGAATGCTTCTTAGGCTACCCGTGGCAGAGGCCGAGGTAGAGGTAGAGGTGGTCGGCATAGAGATGGAGCTGTTTCTGAGACTGTTGAGCATCCTCCTCAGGTTGCCATTAGAGCTTATGCTATGAGAGCCAGAGATGAGCAGGATGCGCCTGATGTTATTGCTGGTAAATTCCTACTCCATGACACTGAGTTATATGCTCTAATTGATCCTGGTTCCACACACTCATATTTGTGCACAGATAAAATTGTTGATAAGTTGCATTCAGTTGATCAGTTAGATTATGAGATTTGTGTGACCAGTCCATTAGGGCATAGTGTCAGTGTGAGTAGAGTCTTTAGGAGTTGTCCTCTGATTGTTGAGGGAGCTGTGCTTCCAGTGGATCTAATTGAGTTACCTTTCAGAGAGTTTGATCTGATTCTGGGTATGGACTGGTTGGGTAAGCATCGGGCTATAGTTGATTGCCATAGGAAGACAGTTGTGCTTCGGGATAGGAGTCAGTCTCTTGTGTTTTTGAAAGGTTTGGGTGCTAGTTCGTTGAATAATGTTATTTCTGCGATGCAAGCTAAGAGATTTATCAGGAAAGGTTGTGAGGCTTTTCTAGCAGTTGTGTTAGATTCCAAGAGGGATCAGGTTCAGATTGAGGACATTCCTGTAGTGCGGGAGTTTAGTGATGTATTCCCGAGTGAGTTGCCTGGTTTACCTCCTGAGCGAGAGGTTGAGTTTTCCATTGAGATTATGCCAGGTACTGCACCTATTTCAAGAGCACCTTATCGGATGGCTCCTGTAGAGTTGAGGGAACTTAAATCTCAGCTGCAAGAGTTATTGGATAAGGGGTTTATTCGACCTAGCATATCTCCTTGGGGAGCTCCAGTTCTGTTTGTCAAGAAGAAAGATGGATCCCTGCGGATGTGTATTGACTACCGCCAGATTAATAAAGTTACAGTGAAGAACAAGTATCCGTTGCCTAGGATTGAGGATTTATTTGATCAGCTTCGAGGTGCGGGTGTCTTCTCTAAGATAGATCTTCGATCAGGGTACTACCAGCTTCGAGTTCAGGATGCAGATGTGGTGAAGACTGCATTTCGGACTAGGTATGGCCACTATGAGTTTCTTGTGATGCCGTTTGGTTTGACAAATGCTCCAGCGGCTTTTATGGATCTGATGAATCGTGTGTTTAGGCCATACTTAGATCGATTTGTAGTAGTGTTCATTGATGATATCTTGGTGTATTCCAAGGATGAGAGTGAGCATGAGGAGCATCTCCGATTAGTTCTTCGGATGTTGAGAGAGCATCAGTTGTTTGCTAAGCTTAGCAAGTGTGATTTCTGGCTTCGAGAAGTGTCATTCTTGGGTCACATTGTTTCAGCTAGAGCTATCCAGGTAGATCCAGCAAAGATTGAGGCGATAGTTGATTGGAAAGAGCCTTGAAATGTTCAGGAAGTGAGGAGTTTCCTCGGTTTAGCAGGTTACTATCGTCGCTTTGTTAAAGGATTTTCTGTGATTGCTGCTCCGATGACTAGATTGTTGAGGAAAGGAGTTAGATTTGAGTGGTCAGACAAGTGTCAGTCTTATTTTGATCGGTTAAAGCAGTTGCTTGTTGAGGCTCCTATTCTTACTCAACCCATCTCGGGTAAGGAGTTTGTCATTTATAGTGATGCTTCTGGAGTTGGTCTTGGATGTGTGCTGATGCAGGAAGGTAAGGTAGTGGCTTATGCTTCTCGTCAGTTGAAGCCACATGAGAGGAACTATCCGACGCATGATTTAGAGTTGGCAGTTGTAATCTTTGCTTTGAAGATTTGCCGTCATTACTTGTATGGGGAAAAGTGTAGAATCTTTTCGGACCACAAGAGCTTGAGATACTTCCTTTCACAGAAAGAGTTGAACATGAGACAACGGCATTGGCTTGAGTTATTTAAGGACTACGATTGCATTGTGGATTACATCCTGGTAAGGCTAATGTAGTCGCTGATGCTTTGAGTCGGAAATCGGTTTCAGCCTTGTTCTTGAGGCGATTCAGATGGAGATTTGGTTCTGATGGGGCTTTGCTTGCCCAGTTGCGTGTGAAGCCTACTTTGAGACTGATGATAGTGGATGCTCAGAGAGATGATCAGAGACTTCAGCGGACTGTGCAAGAGGTTAGATTGGGTAAGCCATCAGAGTTCTCAGTTCAGGATGAGGTACTTATGTTCAGAGGTCGCTTGTGTGTGCCAGAATCTGAGGATTTGAGGAGACAGCTCATGAGTGAGGCGCATAGTTCAGTCTTTACTATGCATCCGGGCAGTGAGAAGATGTATAGAGACATGAAGCAATTCTATTGGTGGTCCGGTATGAAGCGTGATATAGTGGATTTTGTTTCCAAGTGCTTGACTTGTCAGCAGGTAAAGGCTGAGCATCAGGTTCCTTCAGGTTTGCTTATGCCTTTATCCATTCCTGAGTGGAAATGGAATGATATCGCCATGGACTTTGTTTCGGGTTTGCCTTTGACTCAAAGGAAACATGACTCTGTTTGGGTTATTGTGGATCGGCTTACGAAATCAGCTCACTTTCTGCCAGTTAGAGTGGACTACTCCATGGACAGGTTGGCCAGTATCTATGTGGATGAGATAGTTCGGTTGCATGGTGTGCCTTTGTCCATAGTGTCAGATCGAGATCCGAGGTTTACTTCCAAGTTTTGGAAGGAGTTATAGAGAGCTTTGGGCACTAGGTTGAACTTCAGTACAGCGTTTCATCCTCAGACCGATGGTCAGTCAGAGCGAGTCATTTAGATTCTGGAGGATTTGATGAGGGCTTGTGCTTTGGATTTTTCGGGTAGTTGGGACAGATATGTATCGTTGATGGAGTTTGCCTACAACAACAGTTTTCAGTCGAGCATCGGTATGGCACCATATGAGGCTTTGTATGGTCGTCAGTGTAGGACTCCGGTTTGTTGGACCGAGCTATCCGAGAGATCTATGATTGGACCAGACTTGGTTAGAGATACTGAAGAGAAGATCAGAGTAGTGCAGCGGAATTTAAAGGAAGCCAAGGATCGACAGAAGTCTTATGCCAATTTGAAAAGGAAAGATGTGCATTTTGAGATCTGGGACAAGGTTTTCCTTAAGGTTTCACCTTGGAGGAAAGTGCTTCGATTTGGCAAGAAAGGCAAGCTTAGTCCTCGTTTCATTGGACCTTATGAGATTTTGGCTAAGGTTGGACCTGTAGCCTATAGATTGGCGCTACCGATGGAGTTAGCAAAGTTGCATGATGTGTTTCACGTTTCGATCCTTCATCGGTATAGATCAGATCCTTCGCATGTTCTGTCAGTTCAGGATATTCAGGTTCAGCCAGACTTTTCTTATGATGAGGAACCGCGAGCTATTCTAGCCCGAGAGGTGAGGCAGTTGAGAAATAAGCAGATTCCTTTGGTTAAAGTGTTGTGGATCCATCATGGAGTCGAAGAAGCGACTTGGGAACCAGAGGAGTCCATGAAAGCTCAGTATCCGCAGTTATTCAGTTCAAGTGAGAATTTCGAGGACGAAATTCTTATTAGTAGGGGAGAGTTGTCACACCCCGTTTGCCCCCTAGTAGAATGAGCCTGTCTGTCTGTCTGTATGTGTAAGCATTCGCATGTGTTCGGCATTTCATAAGGGTATTCTAGTAAAATGTATGTTTGAGGTTTTGTTAGTACGTGGGTGCATACATGGCATTAAGGTGTGAATTAATTAAGTTACATTTGTGTGCACTTGCTTATGCCATTGTAGGGTGTTAATTAGGAATGCATTAAGTGTGAGTGTTGTGTGTGGAGTTAGGGTGTGAGTGAGCAAGTTTCACCACCAAAAGGATGACATGTGTATTAGGTTAAGGAAAAAGAAGAAAGAAATGAAGGAAGAGTGAAAGGAAATTAGATTCACGTTTTTCCCTTCAACCTCCATCTTCTTCTTCCTTTTTCCTCTCCTAATTACTGCTTGCTATCTGTTAATTAAGTGTGGTTGTGGAAATTGGTCACTCTTGCTCCTAACTTGGTAAGTGTATATCCTTGTCTTTGTCTTACTGTAATTTTCATCTTCTTCTTCTTCTTCCTTAGGTTGAGATTTAACTTAGGGTTTGTTTTGTGAATGTTCTTGTTGTGATGTGTTTAGCTGAAGCTCCTCGCGATCCTAAGGGCAAAGAGGTTGCTGGACCTAGTGGAGCTAAGTGATAGAGGCTTAGATTTCAGGTTTGGGAATTTTTGATTGTGTTTTGTGTGATTTTAAGTTTACTGTAAAAATTTAGGGTTCATATGTTCTTGAGGAATTTGAATGCAAATACCCTTGATTAGGTTGATTAAATACTGGTTTGAGTTGTTTATATGTTGTTTGAATTGTTTGGGATCTTTCTTGAAAGGTATGAATTGATTTGTATGGTTTTAAATCAGATTTGGATTGATTTTATTGTTCTGGAAATTCTGGAAATCGAGTTCTGTCAAAAATCCCGTTATTCCTGATGCTGTCGCGCGACTCGCCAAGAAGAGAGGCAAGTTACGAGACGTGACCTCAGGTCACGTCGCGTGACCTGCCAGCTTAGGCTGGTCGCGGGTTGTGGCTGCCTGTCACAACTCGTGACCAGTTGAAATGAAGCCAGTCACGAGACGTGACTCCCCGTCACGCCACGTGACCGGCTGAGGGAAGGCAAGTCGCGTAATAGCTGAAGAGAAGCAAGTCACGAGACGTGATGTCCAGTCACGTCGCGTGACCTACGAGAGTGGTGAAGCAAGTCACGAGAAGTGACGTCCAGTCACGTCGCGTGACCTGCGAGAGCGCTGCGTGATCTGCGAGATCAC
Source organism: Excoecaria cochinchinensis (assembly GCA_947683425.1). Classification (NCBI taxonomy): domain Eukaryota; kingdom Viridiplantae; phylum Streptophyta; class Magnoliopsida; order Malpighiales; family Euphorbiaceae; genus Excoecaria; species Excoecaria cochinchinensis. The sequence continues at coordinate 9,701,643 of CANTUQ010000021.1, read as the reverse complement.
GTCGCGTGATCTGCGAGGGACGAGGCGTGATCAGCGAGAGATGTCGTCTGATCCGCGAGGGGCAGAGCAAGTCACGAGACGTGACCCTCAGTCACGTCGCGTGACCTGCCCTGTGAGGAGGCCAGTCACGCCTTGTGACCAGACAATCTCGCCCGTTTCCCTGTTCTGCTCTTTTTTCGAAATTTCCCAGCTTTTGACTCAAAAATAAATCTAGTATTTTCTTCTGAATGAATTTATACTGTGGTATTATGCCTGTCATACTTGTATATACTCTGATTTGAATAATACCATGAATTTCTGATGAATACTATTCTGTACTCTGAAATGTGATCTGTTTGACGCATAACCTGCTAGAGTCATGTAAGTGGATAGTTAGGCATGCCTAATAGAGTCTTTTAGCTGCAGTCCTCAGTTCAGTTTGGACCCCGATCAGGTCCCCGTTTGGTTCCTCGCAAACCCATCAGTATAGGATCTTGTTTAAGATCCCCTTAGTATATAAATAACATGTTTTGATTAATGATATAATATTTGATTTGTACCTGTGAGGTACCCTCAGTATTCGATTCGTACCCGTAAGGTACCCTCAGTACACTCATTGTCCACTACCTAGAGTCAGCAGGTGTTCATTTATTGTTCAATTGATTTGTTCTGTTCTGATTTGGATATGAAATATGATATCTGAGTAAGTATATGATGAGATGCATGTCAGATCATTCTCGAATGAATATGATTATGAGATATTGATTATATGACCTTTATACGTGAATACGTTTATATGTATTATGCTAACCTTTGCATATTACCATTCTGAATGTGACATGTTTCGGCGACCATTGTGAATGGCCGTCCATAATTTATGTGTGTTTCCCCACTAAGCGTTTATCGCTTAGCACGGTGTGTTTACCCGTGCAGGTGCGGAAGGAGTTTTGCTTTGAGGGAGTCGCCGTCATCAAGCCAACATAGAAGGGTTTTAGTGTAGGGCTCAGTTTTGTATCAATGATGATTCTTTTTGTATAGAACTCTCTGTATCAGTTTGTATCAGCTTCCGCTTTTGTAACTATATTTTGTATATGTAATATTATTTTGTTTCAGCTAGTTGATCAGAACATTATTGTAATAGTTTATTATAGTAATGCATGATCAGCTTTTTGCTTTCTTTATGTAAAGTTTTTAATTATTCTGTATTTCTGAATGTATGCTATGAATGAATGTATGTTTTACCTTGTACTTGCTTGGTGGCACCTTTACTCATACGGCATCTCACTCCTTCTCGGATGGGATCGCCTACGTATGGGAAGGGGGTGTTACATCCCCCCTTAAAAAGGTTTAACAGCTCAGATGGAGATATTGTTGTTGCTACGGTGGATACACTCAATGTTTCAACTAACTTCTGTCTGTGAGAGGGGGACTATCTCAAAAGGTCCCAAATAGATATCTGAGCCGTGGTCTTTTTCAGCTACTTCACTATTAAATTGTCTTCCGGCTCCTTCTCTGCGATTGCTTGTGCTGGGTCCTACTGCTTCTCAACTTCTGGAACCACCCTCCCACTTCTTGTTACTGCTTTTACTCTTTCTTCTTCTTCTGAATCCCACAGATCCGTGAACTCTCCATGTTTCTCATCGTCTTCATCTTCGCCACTCTCACTAGTGGACCAACAGTCTATCGCTGCCATGGAAATCCCTTCTTCATTCACCGCAGGGCGAGTAATAACGACATACTCATTTCCATATAAATCTTGCATCACATACCATTCTAGTAGGCTCGATCCAATCATAAAGACTGGAGGTGGCACTGCATTATAGCTGGACTTCTTCTTGCCTTCTCTCTTCTCAGGATCGGTGATCTGTTTGTTGTCAATTAGATCTTGGACCTGATGTCTCAGTGTTATACAATCATCTGTCAAATGCCCGGTATGTTGGTGAAATGCATAATATTCATTTTCCTTGTGCCCTGGCTGTCCTTGGGTCTTGGCCGGCCTAGGTAATAGGGGTCGCAGTTTCCTTCTTTTACTAGCCTCTTCAGCACCCATGATAAAGGCCTACCAAAGTTGGAGAAATACCTCTGATTCACGCTTGTTGTAGACACCTCGGCTGTCTTCCCACCTCTATTACCACTACTTGAACTTGCTGACTTGGCTATCCTTTGATTACTGTATCCCTTCCTGGCATAGGACTCACTGTTTGCCCTCTTGGCTAAATATTCACCTTCTACTTCTATTGTAATGTCCTTTAGGGATTCCCAGTCTTTCAGTCCCTTCATTTTTAGTCCATCTCTCAAGTATGGGCTGGCATTTTGAATGAATAATCGGATCTGATCAGAAGTGTCTGGTTTGCGTTTCATCTCCATAACCCAGTTCCTCCATCGAGTAAGGTACTCGTGGAAGGACTCTCCAGCCTTCTGCTATAGCAACTCGAGATCTTTCAAAGTGACCTCCATCCGGGTACTGCAATCGTACTGCTTAAAAAACTCTTCGGTCAGTAAGTCCCAATCCTCCTTGGACCTCCTGTCAAGCCCATGATACCAATCAATAGCAGCTCTTATGAAACTCAAGCAAAAATACTCTATCTTCTGCTTTCTTGTTAAGGTCGTGCCCTTCATGACCAGCGAGTATTGCTTGATGTGTGCGGCAGGGTCAGAGGTGCCATCAAATTTTGGGATATCAGGCATCTTGAAATTCTGGGGAATCAGGTCATCCCCATCCAGCTCTCGGTCTTCTGGGTTCATTCCTTTCCCTACTGTCATCATTCTTCCCATGGCCTCAAACCTCTCTTCCATTTTCCTCCACATTGCCTCCTCTAATTTCGGCGACTTTTCTTTAGTTACTGTATGCTCCTCTTGCTCATCTCCCCCAAACTCAGCTTTAGACCTGGGGCCCTCTCTGCGCTCAATAGGTGCAGGTACTCTTTGCTCAACAATAGGTGGATCGAGCACTGGTTGGTTAACTGTAGCAGGGAGCTCTTCTCTAACAGCCTCTTGTTCAGCTCGCATCCGGATAGGGGCAGCAGCAGCTTGTTGCCCAGCTATGGTGGTGGCAAGATTGCCCATCATTGCAATCATTCGGGCTGCAAGCTCCTCCATTCTCTTTCCTACCTCTTCAGCAATTATTGCCCGGGTTGCATCAGACTCATTTGATGGATTAACCATGCTTACTTTTGTTGATGATTCGGAAGAAAACCCCACACTGTCTTCTAAGATTGAATCTGAACTCTAATCCGATACTAACTCTATTAACCCCAAAATCGGAGTCCTTCTTAACCGTCCGTCGGGACCTCTAGACCACCCAGGAGAATCTATGATGGCTGAAATGCGAAAATTGTTAAGATGATGCATGATTAAAATGCAATGCATGCTCGTGCTGATGCAACATAGAGAAACACATGCAAGCAGATAGATCCTTCCAACCTTATATCTCCCACACACGTGGTGGTGCAGTCTCTTTCCTATGTGGGCTTGATCCATGGGTTAACGGGGAACTCAATGGACACGTATGGTGCATGGTGGAAAACCGGCAGCATAACAGCTCTCATCTAATGTACATACGTATGGGTGTTTGGCCATTATGTATTTAAACAATTCAACTTAACTAAGATGGGCCCACCGGGGCATGAAAGCCTTTGATGAAGACCATTTAATTAAATTGACTTCGTCCAATATATGATGGCCCATATAGCAAGCATAGTATTACGGTACATTTCACCTAGTGGAAGCATCTATTGCCATTACATGAGCTTTAGTCAAAGGGTGATGATATTTTTGGGTTACCCAAGCATGATCCCTGCCGACGGGTCTAGCTCATCACGAGCATAACGACCGATCGGGTCACCATTTAATATACCTTGATGGTACGAGGCTTGGGCTGGTGATTATCCTTAACACTTCCCTAGATTGAGTGAAAATAGGATCGTGCTTCAGGAACGCACCGGGGTTGAGAAGGGACCAAACTAACTTAATCTAAGGCTCTAATGAGATGATATACAATTTTGAGATAAAGCAAAATTCATAAAGTAAAACTTAATTGTAAAGGACAATCAAGGTATTTTCAAGTTGAAGTCTCGAGCCATTTCGGTCCCCAGCGGAGTCGCCACTGTGACGCGCGCCGGACCCGCGGCCGCCCCTATGACCGCCCGCTCGAGGGCGGTCAGGCATTTGAGGTCCGTTGATAACTTGCAACGAATTACAAGTGCGTCTATTTTAGGCAACAAGGAGGTTTCATAAAGTCGCCACCCAATAAAACATTGGGAAAGTTTCTCTCGCCTCGAAGAGCCTAAGACTGCGCTTATTATCCATTTTGGGCCAACCAAAGAGGTCTTGGAGGGTAAACCTCTCTCCAAAAGGAGCCTAGGATTAATGTCTACGTCTCGTGACACAATAGGTGTCTTGGAGGGTAAACCTCTAGCCTCTTTGAGCCCAAAGACCAGAGATGTGTTCGGGACTTCTCATCTATTTCTACCTTGATTAATTTTACAATTTGGTTTTGAGTTTATTAGTTCGCTCTCTCTCCACATGATACAATTTTAATTAAAAGGCACAAATATTCACATCGAAAGCAATAAAATATTAAAAGTAAATTACAATAATACTAGGAGCGGAATACAACTCCCATTTATAAAAGTGCAAACATACATAAAACCGGAGAATTTATTAATTATGAGGACTTTGGTCCTCGCATGTGTATTTAAAGAAAACATTTTGAACGTGGTGATTTTATTTGGGATGAAAACTAGGACATTGGTCCCATTTATTATGAAAAAAACCAACTTAATTTAGTAGAAATATTTTTGTGATTTTTATTTAGGCGTGCATAAAAAAACCACTTTATTTATTAAATGTATACAAGGAAATTAAAAAAAAATAAACAAAATGAGAATTAAAATATGCAATGAAAATACCAAACCCCGCATCTCCTCCTTCGCGTGCATGGATGCTCAAATTAGAATAAAATAATGATTTGCAACCCAAAATAAAAATGAAATTCATGTCAGAAATTAATCCAAAGAAATAATATGACATAAAAGATAATATGTGTAATGGAAATATAACATGCATAAAATATTATAACATGTATAAAAGTAATTATGATGCAATTTAACATACATAAGGATAAAAAATATTAACAATGCTCAACATATCAAATAAATAATTATAATAAAGAATATGAGTAAAAATTAAAATATTGATATGTGTAAAAAACAACTTGACATGAAAATATAATGGGATTTAAAAGAGTTTACTTGTTATATGAACATTTGAAGATAAAATAATAAGAAGAATGTGGGGACTAAGAGAATTTACATGTTTAAAAGTTAATTGGAAACAAAAGAAATTAAAATCAATAAGAGAATTAAGGAGTTAAGCCATGAATAATTACCCTCAAATTTAATCTTGAAGAATTGATGGTAGAAGTGTTGAATTCCTTGTGAAAAATGCTTGAAAAATAACTTGGAACTTTGAAAAATCACCCTTGGAAGCAAGTGTGTAAGATTGATTTTTTCTCTCCACTAAAAAACTCAAAAATTCAGTTTTTTTTCTCTAAAATCTTTCTAATTCGTCCTCCCCCATTTCTGAATTTTTTCCTACACTTTTACCACTAAAAACTACCCAAAAACCCCCCCAAAAAACCTCCAAAATCGTAAAAAAATGAGTGGGGGCTGAAAATTGGCGAAAATGGGGTGACATGGGTGAGTGCGCGCACGAAGGGAGCGATGCCCTGGGCGTCGCTCGCGCAGGGAGCTGCGCGCCGCCCAGCGAGCTGCCGCGCCCCGACCTTTGCAAAAAATACCTTTTTTTTTTTTTATAAAAACCCTCAACCTAAAACACGCTTTTTTCTTCTCCAAAATAATTTTAAAAATATTTAAAATATTTTTAAAATACACTTTTTACTCATCAAAAAGACAAGGAAAATCATTTCCGAGCTCCAATCTTTTTGCCTATAAGCCGGCGTAGCTAAATTTCATCGTCGGGTAATCCTGATCAAGGCTACTCGGGACCCGGTGTCTACAATCCCTAATTAGTTTTACATAATGATTCATTTCCCTAAAATAAAATCATAAATATTTTGAAAAAAAATGGACAGAATTCCCCCTATACGGGTCCCTATCCCCCTGTCAAACATCAGCAATTTTAACACTTCGGTAAAATATCAACCAATCGCAGCTCCACAACATGACTATGACTTACACATATTTATCTGATTAAAACCATATTACAAAAATTTTTAATACTTTAAAAAAATAAATTTTTAATACACAACACACTTACCTCGACGAAAGCGGCTGGTAAGCTACAATTATTCGGCACGTACAACAGGTCAACGCCGATCCAGGGGCGATTGTGGTAGGTACATGCAATGACAAATAAAAAATAATTTATATATATTACCTTCTTTTTAACTATGACACAATCGAAATACAAATTTGAACCTACAAACTATATTTATATCTTAAAAAAATTAAAAAATAATTCTAACTTGACATATCGATACATATAGTAACAAATGCTCAACAAACATGCACCTCAACATACATGCACCTCAACTAATTTATACATGAACAAACATACAAAAAAGAGAAAACAATGTAACACATAATAAAATATATTTATATCAACATATTAAAAAATTACACGTAAATTGAATAATTTTAACAATCACAATTACACTACAAAATTAATTTTATATTTAATGTAATGACATTTCACACAATAAAAACTACGAACATCAAAAATTTCTACTCTCACAAACAAGTCATAAAAACCAAATTGACAAAATATACAACTCAAAATACATTACAATTCAATGTACATACACAAATTGGACATAACTATAGATTCAAATAACACTAAATACCACATTAACATGATATAAAAAAATATACAAAGTTAATGAAAAAAGACTAAAACAATTACACACCCAAATATAACACAATATATTAAAATAATACAACATAGTAAAACATATTAGAACAAATTAAAATACAAATTAATTAACTATTAATTTGTATTAACCAACATATTAAACCACATTAAACTAATTAATTAACATATTAAACTACAATAAAGTATTAAACAACATATTAAACTGCATTTAGCTATTATGAATTAATTGAAACAAATTACATTGAAAAATAATCATTATAAATTAATTAACATAAATTAAAACAAATAACATTACAAAATATAAATTAAATAGAATAGTAAAAATAACATCAAAATATTAACCAATAAAATAAATTAACAAATAAATATTATATAATACACAAATAAAATAACACAAAAGAAAATTGCAGAAAAAAAAATTACCTCTAGTTGTAGATCTGGCCGCCGACGAGGAGGAGGGGAGCAGCGGCGTCGGTGAGGGGGAGGGGGAGGAAGTCGGATCGCGCGTCGGCGGGGAGGAAGGGGAGCATCGGCATCGGCATCGGCGGCGGGGAAGAGAGGCAGACGCGACGGGGAAGAAAGAAAGGGGAAAGAAAGGGAAAAGGGAAGAAGGACAGCGGGGAGGGGGGCGTCGCGCGGTGGCACGGGAGGAATTTCCCGTCAGACGGCGGTGGGGAGAGGGGTGGCCTAGGTTCTGCTGGCGAGGGGAGGAAAGGGGAGAAAGGAGAAAAAGGAAAAGGAGAGAAGGAAAAGAAGGAGAGAGAAAAGAAGGGAATCAGTCAAAAATATCTAGAAAAATAGAGACAGAATTTTTTTTAGAGACGAAACACAAATATCGTCTCTATTTAGAGACGAAAAATAAATTTCGTCTCTAAATAGAGATGAAATACCTTTTCCGTCTCTAATTTTAGAGACGAAAAATCTTTTCCATCTCTATTTAGAGACGGAATGCTAATTCCGTCTCTAAATAGAGACGAAATAAACTTTCGTCTCTAATTTTAGAGACGGAACTTTCTTTCCGTCTCTAAATAGAGACAAAAAAAAATTCCGTCTATTTAAAGACGGAAAAATATTTCCATCTCTAAAATTTGAGATGAAAAATTTATTCCGTCTCTATTTTTGGTCTCAAAATGTGGCGGGAACCTAGCGCGCCACTTTTAGAGACAAAAATTTTTCTTTTTCTAAATAGAGATGAAAATAATTTTTCGTCTCTAAATAGAGACGGAAACTGTTTTTCATCTCTATTTAGAGACGGAAATGTTTTTTCGTCTCTATTTCACAATTTTCTTGTAGTGGTCATAGTAGTTCTGGGATGGGTGACCTTCTGGGAAGGTAACAGCTATAGTAAGTAAAAAAAAATATTATTGTATAGGAATAATCTGTAGAGTGAACGGAGTCGGGTGGTGCAGTTTTGTGTGAAAACGAGGTCATATAGGTCCCCCGAATGTCCGTCTGAAGTTCGGTTCAGTTGAACCGGAGTTTGACCGAGGTTTGACCGAATTTTTTGGAAGTGCTAGAGTGGATAAAAAGGGTCACTATGGGAAGTGTACAAGCTTAGAATAAATTTTAGAAATTTTTGACAGTTTTAGATTTGAGTTTTACGGCAAAAATCGACTGAATCGAACCGAACCGATTTTGGTGAATCGGGCCCCAAATGAACTCCGATTGATATGAAATTTGGTGTGGAGGCTATTTTTGATATTTTAAACATGATGGAATTGATTGGGAGTGAAAAAGAGGTCAGAAACATTTAGTTTACCCAAAACAGTGCAAAATGATCCAAAAACTAAAAATCAGACAAAATCGGTCTGACCAATTTGGTTGGACCCGGTTCGGTTCAACCTCACCCTTTTAAATAGACCCAAAAGGTTGGAGAAATCCATAATTCTCCATCTAAACCGCCCTCCTCTCTCCCATCATTGACCGGATTGCTTTCCTCCCTTTCTTCTCCATGTTTCTTCAAAAATTTCTTCATCTCACCCCTAAGTTAAGCCTCCCCATAAAAGGTCAGCTCCTCTAGTTTCTATTGGTACCCTTGGAAGAACATTTGGTGGTTGGAAAGTGGGAAAAACCTAGACTTGAAGGTTTAGGTGTGAAATTGAGGAATGTTGTTTTAGGTGTTTTTAATTTAATTTCAAGGTTCCTATGAGTACTTTAGGATGTGTATAAGACATTTATGAAGTTTATTTGTGGAAAGCAAGCACGGTTTTGACTAGATCTATATTTTTGTTTATGAACTCTATTATGTCCACTAGGTGAAGGGACATCTAGCCAACCTAAAGGCAAGGAAAAGGCTCCTTGAGGAGTATATAGCAAGGATTTGAGGTTACTGATTGCAAATTCCATCTATTTCCAGGAGTTAGTATGTGTTTTAGGTTATATTTGTTAACCATGTATGTGTTGAAGGCATGTTTAATTGAAAGTAACCTTATATTCATGCTTAAGGATTTCAAAAATGATGGAATGAATGATTAAAATGAAGAAAATAATTTTGTATGAAAAGTTCTTTCTTTGGCCGAATTGATAGTATGGGATTTTCATGTGTTTAAATGGTAGATAATGCATGATTTTAATGGATTTATGATATTTAGCATGTTAATTAATTAATGGTATGTGTTAGACAATGTGAAGGATGTGTTATGTATGTCATACACTTGTGGCCGAATGGTAATCATCAGTAAAAATGAGATTTTGATGTGTTTTAATGGAAATAAATGGTATAGTGATTTTAAACAACATGTAATTGACCTAAATGAGTGATAAAATGGATTAAAAGAATTAATTATGAAAAGATGGAATGTTGGCCGAATGTATGTATGGGCATATGCATGTGTATCATGATAAATTTATGTGTTTACATGACATATGATGGTTTATGGATGGTAATCACATGTGAAATGATGTACTGACATGAAAAGAATGAGATAAAATGATATTATGGCATGAAAAGTATGTATGACACATTAATAATGTGGAAAATAGAATAATGTTGCCCTATGTAGTGAGCTGGTAATCAAGTCTAGTTCAGGATATGTTGGTTAGCCATAGAGACTTAAGACCGCGGGTGTGAGCATGATGTCCCACTTGTGTAGGCCAATGACGGTCCTGCTGTATTTTATCTGTCAGTTTTAAATGCTTTGGAATGTACTTTAAAGACGGGGTGGTCCTGCAGGATCCCTCTTGTATTTCTGTGAACTTCTGGAGTTCACGTCTCGTTTATCCTGTATATAGAGTCTGCCAGTGTGTTACAGGGGCAAAAACGATAAAAAGGTGATTAAAAAGGCTAAAATATGATTAAAATAATATTTATATGGAAAAAGGGCATAAAAGGAATTATATGAAAAAGTTGAGGGTAATATGGTAATTTTATGCTTATGTGTGAGAATGATGACAAATAAGGGCAAAAATGTCATTATATGATAAAATAAGAAAATTTGTGTCTTTTGAAGGGTAACGGAGCAAGGCACCTCACATATATTTTTGGAGCGTACCGAAGATTATTTTGGGTTATAAGTATGTAAGAGTTTGGCATGTATATGTCTTATATTTAGTATTGGGTATTGTGATTTGTATCGGTCTGTAAACTGGTAAACATATTAGTGACGGTGTGTGTGATGTATTTTTATTTATGACTGAACGTGTGTGAATGAATGTTGGCGTGCCTAATGATGTGATAGAAAAGTAAGTAAAAAGGGAATTGGGAATGATAAATGTGTGAATGCATGTTAATGAAAACTGACCAAATGAATAGTGATCTTAGACAGTTGTAGGTCAATCGTCGATATGGATAGTAAGTTAAAAATGTGATTGTAAGATTAAGGCCTATTGACTTGTGATCAATTGATTTAATTAATTGAAATAGTGATGTCCGTAGGAAAAAAAAAAGTAGTACTGATTTTAATTAATTTGCTATTTAATGACCTGATTAGTTTAATTAGGTTAATCAGTTTGGGACGAATAGTTAATTAAGGTAACGTAAGGCTTAAGGGTGTTACAAAACAGAGATACATAAGTCATAATCACCATAAGTAAATAGAACATAAAACAACAAATATAGAGCAAATGCAATACTGGAATAACTCAATGATTATAACACTTCATTAACAAAAAGCCAAACACATTAAACCATTGCCTAAATTTCACTGGTGGTGGATATGGGAACACTACACGGGAGACCGAAGCCTCAAAACATTTATTCCCGAAGGTAGCAAGGGAGACCGGAGTCTCAAAACATTTTCAGTAAGACCTTAACGGAGGTCAACCGAAATCGCTAGACCCAAAGCGGGGTCAATACTGCTAGCTGCACTCACTATCCCTTCTTAAGCATGCTTAATTATCCACTACTTTGACACTTCAGGCTCAACGGCTCACTCACAGTTCAATACTATTATTATTATTGCAAGACACGAATCAAAACACTATCATAACAATATTGACTAACACAATGCTAGGACAATATATCACCAAGGCATAAGCAAAATTGTGTACAATGCAATAGTGAGAAACCGTGTGTAGACACCGGGTCCCGAGTAACCTTGATCAGGATTACCCGATGATGAAATTTAGCTATGCTGCCTTATAGGCAAAAAGATTGGAGTTCGGAAGTGATTTTTCCTTGTCTTTTCGATGAGCAAAAAGTGTATTTTAAAAATATTTTTAAAATATTTTTAAAATTATTTTGGAGAAGAAAAAGTGTGTTTTAAGTTGAGGGTATTTTATTTAAAAAAATAAAAAGGTGTGTCAAAAATGATGAAAAAATGGTGAAACATCGGGGGAAAATAATCGCGACGGATCCTTGGCGTCGCTAATGTGCGTGCGCGGAGCACGCCCGCTCCGACGCCTTGGGTGACGCTCGCTCCGTGCGAGCACCGCCTAGGCCGTCGCTCGTTCCGCGCATGGCGACGTGCGCAGAACGTGCTTTGAACGTCCGCGCATCAGCGTGCGGCGCACGTTTGACGCCGATTTTCGGCAGTTACGCCCCATTTATGCCCCATTTTCGCCCATTTTCGACCCCCACTCATTTTTTAACGTTTTTTAACGGTTTTTGGGTGGTTTTTGGGTAGTTTTTGAGGGCTAAAACACTAGAAAAAATTCAAAAAAAGAGGAGGACGAACGAAGAACATTGGAAGAGGAAAAAACTGAATTTTAGAGCTTATGAGTTGAGAGAGAAAAATCCATCTTACACACTTGTTTCCAAGAGTTTTTCTTCATGTTTTCAAGCTATTTTCTAAGGATTTTCACAAGAGAAGACAAGGAATTCAACACTTCTACCTTCAATTCTTCAAAACTAAATTTGAGGGTAATTATTCATGGCTTAAACTCCTTAACTCTCTTGTAGATTTTAATTTCTTTTACTTACAATTAGCATATTAAACATGTAAATTCTTTTAGTCTCCATATTTTTCTTCTTCTTTTGTCTTCAATTATTTATTTAACAAGTTAATTCTTTCAAATTTATCATATCATTTTCATGTCAAGGTGTTTATTTTTATGTCATTATGCACATTCAACTTAGGTTGTTAATGTTCTTTACATCCATTGATGTTTATTATGGCTATTATTGTTATAAATGCTAGTTTTATTATTATAATTTATATTACACTCATTTATTGATGTCATTAGGTATTAGTATCATTATTACCATTAATGTCATTGTTCATATTTTGCATGTATGTTAAATTTTAAATTTATTTTCTTATGCCTTTTATGTTAGATATTACTTTAGGCTTTATTATGCATGTTAAGTTTTATTATTCTTATGTTATGTTTTCATGCACATCTTAGGAGTATTAAAATTTATTGTCACTAATCTTTCATGCATGTTAATCACCATTATTAGTAAATTGCATTTGCCATGATGCTATCTCACTTTATGCTTGTTAAATTGCATCATAATTATTTTTATGCATGTTATAGTATCTTAGGCATGTTATATGGTCATTATACATATTATCTTTTATGTCATCTCATCTCTTTGGGTTAATTTCTAACATGAATCTCTTCTATTTTATTTTTGGTTGCAAGTCATTGTTTTATTCTCATTTGAGCACCAATGCACAAGAAGGAGGATATGCGGACTTTGGTATTTTCATTGCACATTTTCAATTCTCATTTTATTTATATTTCCTTGTATATATTCGTTGAATAAAATGTTTTTTTACACACGCATGAATAAAAACCACACAAATATTTCTAATAAATTAATTTTGATTTTTCTTAATAAATGGGACCAATGTCCTAATTTTCATCCCAAATAAATCATCACATCCAAAATGTTTTTTTTAATTGTGCATGCGGGGACCAAAGTCCTCATAATTAATAAATTCCTCGGTTTTATGCATGTTTGCACTTTTAAATGGGAGTTGTATTCCGCTCCTGGTATTATTGTAATTTATCTTTGATGTTTTTTTTATGTTATTATTGTATTCCGCTTTTAAATTAAAATTGAATCGTGTGGAGAGAGAGCGAGTTAATAAACTCAAAACCAAATTATAAAATTAATCAAGGTAGAAATAGATGCGAAGTCCTGAACCGATTCTCTGGTCTTTGGGCTCAAAGAGGCTAGAGGTTTACCCTCCAAGACACCTCTTGTGTCACGAGACTTAGACATTAATCCTAGGCTCCTTTGGGCGAGAGGTTTAACCTCCAAGACCCCTTTGGCTTGCCCAAAATGGATAAAAGCGTTGTCTTTGGACTTAAGGAGGCGAGAGGTTTACCCTCCAAGACCCTTATTATGCTCTATGACCTAACAAATCCTAGGCTCCTTTGGGCGAGAGGTTTACCCTCCAAGACCCCTTCGGCTTGCCCAAAATGGATGAAAGCGCTGTCTTAGGCTCTCCGAGGCGAGCGAAACTTTCCCAATGTTTTATTGGGTGGCGACTCCATTAAACCTCCTTGTTGGCCAAAATAGACGCACTTGTAATTCGTTACAAGTTGTCAACGGACCTCAAATGCACGATCGCTCTCAAGAGAGCTGTCAAGGGGCGCTCATGCGGGTCCCGCGCGCGTCACAGTGGCGACTCCACTGGGGACAACTGGTTCGAGACTTCAATTTGAAAATACCTTGATTAACTTTTACAATTAAGTTTTAGTTTATGAAATTCGCTTTATCTAATTCTCATGTACATTAGATAAATTGCGCACCATACGTGTCCATTGGGTTCCACGTTAATCCATGGATCAAGCCCACCTAAGAAAGAGACCGCACTACCACGTGTGTGGGAGATATAAGGTTGGAAGGATCTATCTGCTTGCATGTGTTTGTCTATGTTGCATCAGCACGAGCATGCATGGCATTTTAATCATGCATCATCTTAATAATTTTTGCATTTCAGCCATCATAGATTCTCCTGGGTGTCTAGAGGTCCCGACGGACGGTTAAGAAGGACGCCGCTTTTGGGGTTAACAGAGTTAGTGTCGGATCAGAGTTCAGATTCAATCTCAAAAAATAGTGTGGGGTTTTCTTCCAAATCATCAACAGAGGTAAGCATGGCTATTCCATCAAATGAGTCTGATGCAACCCAGGCAATAATCGCTGAGGAGGTAGGAAAGAGAATGGAGGAATTTGAAGCCCGAATGATTGCAATAATGGGCAATCTTGTCGCCACAATAGCTGGGCAACAAGCTACTGTTGTCCCTATCTGAGTACCAACTGAACAGGAGGCTGTTAGAGAAGAACATCCTGCTGCAATTAACCAACCAGTGGTTGACCCACCTATTGTTGAGCAAAGAGTACCTGCACCCATTGAGCGCAGAGAGGGCCCCAGGTCTAAAACTGAGTTTGGGGGAGATGAGCTAGAGGAGCATACAGTAGCTAAAGAGAAGTCGCCAAAACTGGATGAGGCAATGTGGAGGAAAATGGAAGAGAGATTTGAGGCCATGGCAAGGATGATGACAGTGGGAAAAGGAATGAACCCGGAAGACCGGGAGCTGGATGGGGATGACTTGATTCCCCAGAATTTTAAGATGTCGGACATTCCCAAATTTGATGGTACCTCTGACCCTGCCGCACACATCAAACAATACTCGCTGGTCATGAAGGGAATAACCTTAACAAGAAAGCAAAAGATAGAGTATTTCTGCTTGAGTCTCACAGGAGCTGCGATTGATTGGTACCATGGGCTTGAGAGGAGGTCCAAGGAGGATTGGGACTTGCTAACCGAAGAGTTCCTTAAGCAGTACGATTGCAGTACCCGGTTGGAGGTCACTTTAAAAGATCTCAAGTTGCTACAACAGAAGGCTGGGGAGTCCTTACACGAGTACCTTACTCGGTGGAGAAACCGGGTTATGGAGATGAAACGCAAACCAGACACTTCTGATCAGATCTGGTTATTCATTCGAAATGCCAACCCTTACTTGAGAGATGGACTGAAAATGAAGGGACTCAAGGATTGGGAGTCCTTGAAGGACATTACCATAGAAGCAGAAGGAGAATATTTAGCCAAGAGGGCAAACAGTGAGTCCTATCCCAGGAAGGGATACAGCAATCAGGGGACAGCCAAGCCAGCAATTTCAAGCAGTGGTAACAGAGGTGGGAAGATAGCTGAGGTGTTTGCAATAGGCGTAAGTCAGAGATATTTCTCAAACTTGGGTAGGCCTTTATCATGGGTGCTGAAGAGGCTAGTAAAAGAAGGAAAACTGCGACCCCTATGACATAGGCCGGCCAAGACCCAGGGATAGCCAGGGCACAAGGAGAATGAATACTGCGCATTTCACCAACATACCGGCCATTTGACGGATGATTGTATAACGCTAAGGCATCGGGTCCAAGATCTAATTGACAATAAGCAGATCACCGATCCTGAGAAGAGAGAAAGCAAGAAGAAGTCCGGTTATAATACAGTGCCACCTCCAGTCTTTATGATTGGATCGAGCCTATCAGAGTGGTACGTGATGCAAGATCTATATGGAAATGAGTATGTCACTATTACTCGCCCTGCAGTGGATGGAAAAGGGGTTTCCGTGGCGACAATAGACTGTTGGTCCACTAGTGAGAGTGGAGATGATGAAGATGAGAAAAATGGAGAGTTTACGGATCCGTGGGATTCAGAGGAAGAAGAAAGAGTAGAAGCAGTAACAAGAAGTGGGAGGGTCATTCCAGAAGTTGAGAAGCAGCAAGACCCAGCACAAGCAATCGCAGAAAAGGAGCCGGAAGAAAATTCAATAGTGAAGCAACTAAAAAAGACCACGGCTCAGGTATCTATTTGGGACCTCTTGAGACAGTCCCCCTCTCACTGACAGAAGTTAGTTGAAGCATTGAGTGTATCCACTGTAGCAACTACAATCTCTCCATCCGAGCTTTTAGACCTTGTTAAGGGGGGATCCAGGGAGAAGTTGGTTTTTTCTGATGAAGACCTACCAACAGAGGGTCGCAACCACAACCGACCTTTATACATCAAGGCACAGATCAATGGTAAACACACCGCTTGCGTCATGGTTGATGATGGGTCGTCAATAAATGTTTGCCCCTAGGTGGCGCTTCAGGCCTTTGGGATGGATGAGAGTATATTAAGCAAATCTGACCTGACCATCACTGCCTACGATAATTCCAAGAGGCAAGCATTGGGAACTTTCAAAGCTGTTGTAAAGACGGGGCCCATTGAGACAGAAATGGATTTTGTGGTCTTGCCGATTCCAGCAAACTTCTCAGCTCTGCTTGGAAGACCGTGGTTTCATAAGTTAGGGGGAGTGCCATCCACCTTACACCAGATAATTAAGATACCTCATGAAGGAGAGGTAGTGACCATTAAAGCAGCAAGAGAGAACCAAGTGTCTGCCTTGGAGATCTCTAATCAGCCATTCCGTGGCTTTCATGTATCGGTGATCGGAGAAGAGCAAAGCTTAGAAGGTAGCCCTCAAGTGGTGAACGTGCTAAAGAAGATGCACTTCCTCCCAGGGGCTGGTTTGGGAAAAGAGTCACAAGGGTGGCAGGATGCTATCACTACACGTGGTCAGAAGAATCGAAAAGGGTTGGGCTACAAAGGAGAGTATAGTAAGAAGAAAGTATCAGAGAAGATTACCCATATTTCGGAGAGCTTTGTGCCATCATCATCGATTTGTGCTTACACCGGAGAAGAAGAGCCGCAATGGGTGGACGGGAAGATCATCCCGGGATTTGAAATTTTCAACGATGTCTTTGATTGGGAGATCGAAGTTGTTAAAGCTGTAGAGAACTTTTGGGACGAGGAGATTATGACCCAATGCAGCATCTGGGACAGGGATGAGCCCGAAGAGATCATCACTGATAAGATGTTAGCCACTAAGCTCAAAGGGAAGGAGAAGATAGTGGAACCAGAGCCGAAGATTGAAGATCTCAAGATTTCACCAAATCAAGAAGCCAAAGCACAGTCGGCTGCAGCATCGGCGTTGACTGAAGTTGATAGTCATTTAGATTCTCTTTTTATGCCAGAACTCTTTGAGAACAATGTTAATGTTTCTAATTATGTTAATGACATGAATAACTTTGCTTACTTGTGTGATGTTTCTGATGATTTCATTTCGCATGATCATAAGCATGATGCATTCATTTTTGATATTAATTCAACTGGCACAACTGCATTTAATCTCGGAACTTTGGAAAATCCAAAGGAAATTTTGCTAGCATCAGACATAACTCCTGAAGAGAGAATAAAGTTTGAGAGAATATTAAAAAAATATGAAAAAGTCTTTGCCTGGACCTATGAGGATATGCCGGGAATAGATCGAGATGTTGCCGAACACGTCATCCCAACTTACCCAGAGTTTAAACCCGTCAAGCAAAAACTCCGGAGACTTAGGCCAGAATGGGCACAGAAAGTGAAAGAGGAGATCCATAAGCAGATTGAGGCTAAGTTCCTGATAGAGGTTCAATACCCAACATGGTTAGCTAACGTGGTTCCTGTAGCTAAGAAAGACGGTAAGGTTCGAGTATGCGTCGACTATCGAGACCTGAACAAAGCTTGCCCTAAGGATGATTTCCCGCTGCCTCATATTGATGTGCTGGTAGATAGTGCTGCCGCTTGTATGATGTACAGCTTTGTGGATGGGTACGCAGGGTACAATCAAATCCTTAACAAAATAATGGATCAGATTAAGACAGCCTTCAAGCATCACCGAGTGGGGGACATACGCCTATCGAGTTATGCCTTTTGGGTTGAAAAATGCAGGAGCAACTTATCAGAGGATGGCCACAAAGGTTCTCGATGACTTAATCCATAAAGAAGTAGAGGTGTATGTCAACGACATGATGATTAAGTCGGCTACTAGAGAAGGTCACTTTGAGGCTTTAGAAAAGTTCTTTCAAAGGATTAGCAAGTATGATATTCGCCTCAACCCCAAGAAGTGCATTTTTGGAGTTACATCAGGAAAGTTGCTAGGCCATGTAGTAAGCCAGAGGGGAATTGAGGTAGATCCCGATAAAGTCAAAGACATAAGAGAGATGCCGGTGCCCAAGAAGGAGAAGGACGTCAGAAGTTTCCTAGGAAAGCTTCAGTATATCAGCCGGTTTATTGCCAAGCTAGCTTCAGTATGTGAGCCTTTTTTCAAGCTTCTTAGGAAGAATCAGCTGGGGGTATGGAACGATGACTGTCAATTGGCTTTTGACACCATTAAGGAGTATTTGTTAAATCCTCCGGTGTTAAGACCACCACGCCGTGCCAAACCACTAATCCAGTATCTGGCTGTGGAAGATAACTCAGTGGGTGCTATGATGTCTCAGGAAGATGATTTTGGTGTAGAGTTTGCCGTTTACTATCTTAGCAAGAAATTCCTGCCTTACGAAGCCAAATATGTAGAGGTGGAAAAGATTTGTTTAGCAGTTATCTGGGCTTCTAAGAAGTTGCGACACTACTTTCATTCCTTCAAGGTACAAACGGTTGCCTAACATAATCCGCTCAGATACCTCCAAGAAGCACCCTCTCTACTAGGGAAGATGGGAAGATGGTTACTGCTGTTGCAGGAATTTGACATTGAGTACATAACCAGGAAAACCATTAAGGGAAGAGCCGTAGCGGAGTTCTTAGCCGAGCATCCTATTGAGGGAGATCAGTTTGAATACAACTTCCCAGATGAAGATGTCACGGCCATAGCAGTGCAAGGGTGGCAATTATTCTTTGATAGAGTAGTCAATAATAAGGGAGCAGGCGTAGGAGTTATTCTTACGACCCCACATGGTGAAAGGCTACCATTGGCTAAGAAGCTGAGGTATAAGGCTACCAATAATGAAGCAGAATATGAAGCTTGCATCTTTGGATTGGAAGCATTACTCGCTCTGGGGGCAAAGACCGCATAAGTATTCGGAGATTCTTCCTTGGTAATTCATCAGATCAGAAGGGAGTGGTCAGTCAAGGAAGAAAGGTTGTTGCCTTATGTAAAGCACTTGAGAACGTTGAGCAGCCAGTTTGAGATTTGCACTTTTCACTTCATCCCAAGAGACAAAAATCAGTTAGCCGATGCTCTAGCAACATTAGTTTCTATGTGGGATAACCCAACAGGAGTTGCGATGAAACCCGTGCTAATTTATAGTTCGGAAAGACCTTGCTTTGAAGCTGAACAGGTGATGGACATTGAGGCCACTGATGGAAATCCATGGTATTATGACATTCAGAATTATTTAGAGAGATCTGTCTTTCCAGAGGAAGCCACTGAGCAGGACCAAAGAATGATCAGGAAGTTATCCACTCAATTCATCAGTGTTAATGGCACTTTGTACAAAAGGCAAGCTGATGGTATCCAGTTAAGATGTCTGGCAGAGAAAGAAGCTAAAAGAGTGATGGAAGAGGTTCATGCCGGGGTTTGTGGAGCTCACATGAATGGCTTAGCCTTAGCAAAGAAGATCATGCACCAAGGGTTTTAATGGCTCACAATGGATACAGATTGTTCGAATTTTGTGAAGCAATGCCAGTTATGCCAATAGTACGCGAATTTGAGGCATGTGCCAGTATTAGAGTTACATAACTTAACATCTCCATGGCCATTTGCAGCGTGGGGAATAGACATCATAGGTGAAGTCCATCCTACGGCTTCTAATGGGCATAGATTCATCATAGTTGCCATTTACTACTTCACTAAGTGGGTTGAGGCTGAATCTTTCAAGAAGGTTGATGTAAGGGATACGGCTAAGTTCATTGAGCGAAATTTGATATGCAGATATGGTCTCCCACATCACATTGTGTCTGATAATGGGGTGCAATTCCTAGCAGAGACTAAACAGATGCTCCAGAAATATGGGATCCAACATCATAAGTCTTCTCCTTACCGTCCTCAAGCAAACGGTGCAGTTGAAGCGGCGAATAAGAATGTGAAGAGAATTTTGGCCAAGATGGTTCAGAACTACAAGGATTGGGCAGAAAAGCTACCCTTCGCACTTTGGGGTTATAGAACAACAGTCAGAACCTCTACGGGGGCAACACCATTCTCTCTGGTATATGGAACTGAAGCAGTCCTGCCGGTTGAAATTGAGCTGAAATCATTGAGGGTAGCCATGGAAGCTGAGATTCCTGAAGCAGAATGGTCACAACAACGTTTGTCATAGCTAAATTTGTTGGATGAAGACAGGTTACGAGCCTATTACCACAACCAAGTTTATCAAAAGAGGCTGGCTCGGTCATTTTGCAAGAAAGTACGAAAGCATCCGTTGAAGAAGGGGGACTTGGTCTTTAAGATGATGAGACCGGGAGTTTCAGACATACGAGGAAAATTCAGACCAACCTGGGAAGGTCCATTCATTTTGAAAAAGTTGCTAACAAAAGGAGCAGCAATTTTAGCAGACAGTGATGGGAATGAGTTCAAGGACCCGGTCAATGTCGATAGACTTAAAAGGTTCCATGGCTAAAGACCAAAAATAAAAAAAAGAGAATAAATGCCCCGCGGGTCGAAAATCTAAAAAAGGCGGCCTTGCTAAAATTAGGCGCTCTGTCAGTGTGAAAACCGAAAAAAGGCATCCTGGGCAAAAATTAAGAGCCAAGAGAAAATATTCAATCAAGAAAACCCGAGAGGGCCGATTGATAACAGGAGTTTGATGCTGACAAAATCCACTCCGAGATTAGGTGTAGTCATATGCTTTTGAATTCTTGTCAAATGAAAATCATGTATTATGAAATCATATAGAAATGTACACAATTGTGCAATGAATAAAAGAATATATTTTCATTAATCTTTCAGTTCTGTCTTAAAAAGAAATATACCAATTGTTCATCTAATGATTATTGCTCAGTCCTTCATTGGATATGTGCTTTTTGCTCTTAACAGAAGCTTTGATGATAGCCTTCTCTGAATGAAAAAAAAAGGCCGTTAGAGATGAAAATCGTAACTGGCTCTCTAAGCAAAAGTTAGGCCAAAGGGCAGGGTGAAAACCTGGAAACAGGCAGTATGCCCTACAAAAACAAAACATAAATATAAAATGAACAAAAGCCGCTGGATTGGGTTGGGTCCATTCCAGGCAAAAATTAGGCAAAGGGTTGTGTGAAAATCCCCTAAGGGACGCATTTCCCGCAAAGAAAAGCTAGCGTGAAAATCCACAAGGGACGCACTACCTTTAAAACAATGACGTTCAATGCCCGGAGCGATAAGGCAGCATTACTTCAGATAATCCTATTTCAATCAGTTAACACACAACACAGAACATAAATCTCGGGTAAATGATCATTGACCAGGGGGGCAAAGGATATACACCGGACGTCGCTTTCAGAAAACTTGTCAATGATCCTCAGGATTCAGGGGGCATGGTAGAGCAGACAAGCTATAACTTCAGCAAACCTTGGACCACCTAGGGCACAATCTATACATTTTTGCAAGCATTTGCATTCCATATCATGCACACATGATTTCTTGTATATTCCTATGCATACAATCTTGCAGGAGAAATCGGCGGGGAACACCAACAAAAGCCGAGTGACGACACCAGTCTAAGCATCTAAAGGAGCACAGCTAAAAAATTCACAGCGGTTAGCACGATGGCGGCACTACCCACGAGAGGTTAGCACGACCACGGTACTACCAATTCACAGCGGTTAGCACGATGGCGGCACTACCCACAGGAGGATGGCACGACCACGGCACTACCAATTCACAGGGTTAGCACGATGGCGGCACTACCCACAAGAGGTTGGCACGACCACGGTACTACCAATTCACAGCGGTTAGCACGATGGCGGCACTACCCACAAGAGGTTAGCACGACCACGGCACTATCAATTCAAAGCGGTTAGCACGATGGCGGCACTACCCACAAGAGGTTAGCACGACCACGACACTATCAATTCACAGCGGTTAGCACGATGGCGGCACTACCCACAAGAGGTTAGCACGATCACGGCACTACCAATTCACAGTGGTTAGCACGATGGCGGCACTACCCACAAGAGGTTAGCACGACCACGGCATTACCAGTTACAACCAAAAGACAGCCTGCCTATAACACAGCAACAACAATAATCATAACTCCATCCAGCAGTAAGATCGCCGCTTCAGGTACGCGTTTCTTTCCTTTTCCTGAATTTTGGCTCACCTAGGCACCCATGCACTAGCATCCCCAAAATTGGGGGCAACTGCAGACATCGGGTCCCGAGTAGCCTTGATCAGGATTACCCGATGATGAAATTTAGCTATGCCGGCTTATAGGCAAAAAGATTGGAGTTCAGAAGTGATTTTTCCTTGTCTTTTCGATGAGCAAAAAGTGTATTTTAAAAATATTTTAAAAATATTTTTAAAATTATTTTGGAGAAGAAAAAGTGTGTTTTAAGTTGAGGGTATTTTATTTAAAAAAAAAGGTGTGTGAAAAATGATGAAAAAATGGTGAAAAATCGGGGGAAAATAATCGCGACGGAAAGGCGACGGATCCTGGGCGTCGCTAATGTGCGTGCTCGGAGCACGCCAACTCCGACGCCTTGGGAGTTCCTCGCTCCGCGTGAGCGACGCCTAGGTCGTCGCTCATTCCGCGCACGTTTGACACCGATTTTCAGCAGTTACGCCCCATTTTCGACCCCCACTCATTTTTTAACGTTTTTTAACGGTTTTTGGGTGGTTTTTGGGTAGTTTTTGAGGGTTAAAACACTAGAAAAAATTCAAAAAAAGAGGAGGACGAACGAAGAATATTGGAAGAGGAAAAAACTGAATTTTAGAACTTTTGACTTGAGAGAGAAAAATCCATCTTACACACTTGTTTCCAAGAGTTTTTCTTCAAGTTTTCAAGCTATTTTCTAAGGATTTTCACAAGAGAAGACAAGGAATTCAAAACTTCTACCTTCAATTCTTCAAAACTAAATTTGAGGGTAATTATTCATGGCTTAAACTCCTTAATTCTCTTGTAGATTTTAATTTCTTTTTCTTACGATTAGCATATTAAACATGTAAATTCTTTTAGTCTCCATATTTTTCTTCTTCATTTGTCTTCAATTATTTATTTAACAAGTTAATTCTTTCAAATTTATCATATCATTTTCATGTCAAGGTGTTTATTTTTATGTCATTATGCATTTTCAACTTAGGTTGTTAATGTTCTTTACATCCATTGATGTTTATTATCGCTATTATTGTTATAAATGCTAGTTTTATTATTATAATTTATTTTACACTCATTTATTGATGTCATTAGGTATTAGTATCATTATTACCATTAATGTCATTATTCATATTTTGCATGTATGTTAAATTTTAAATTTATTTTCTTATGCCTTTTTTGTTAGATATTACTTTAGGCTTTATTATGCATGTTAAGTTTTATTATTCTTATGTTATGTTTTCATGCACATCTTAGGAGTATTAAAATTGATTGTCACTAATCTTTCATGCATGTTAATCACAATTATTAATAAATTGCATTTGCCATAATATTATCTCACTTTATGCTTGTTAAATTGCATCCTAATTATTTTTATGCATGTTATAGTATCTTAGGCATGTTATATGGTCATTATCCATATTATCTTTTATGTCATCTCATCTCTTTGGGTTAATTTCTAACATGAATCTCTTCTATTTTATTTTTGGTTGCAAATCATTGTTTTATTCTCATTTGAGCACCAATGCACGAGAAGGAGGATATGCGGACTTTGGTATTTTCATTGCACATTTTCAATTCTCATTTTATTTATATTTCCTTGTATATATTCGTTGAATAAAATGTTTTTTTATGCACGAATGAATAAAAACCACACAAATATTTCTAATAAATTAATTTGGATTTTTCATAATAAATGGTACCAATGTCCTAATTTTCATCCCAAATAAATCATCACATACAAAATGTTTTCTTTAATTGTGCATGCGGGGACCAAAGTCCTCATAATTAATATATTCCCCGGTTTTATGCATGTTTGCACTTTTAAATGGGAGTTGTATTCCGCTCCTGGTATTATTGTAATTTATCTTTGATGTTATTTTTGATGTTATTATTGTATTCCGCTTTTAAATTAAAATTGCATCGTGTGGAGAGAGAGCGAGTTAATAAACTTAAAACCAAATTATAAAATTAATCAAGGTAGAAATAGATGCGAAGTCCTGAACCGATTCTCTGGTCTTTGGGCTCAAAGAGGCTAGAGGTTTACCCTCCAAGACACCTCTTGTGTCACGAGACTTAGACATTAATCCTAGGCTCCTTTGGGCGAGAGGTTTAACCTCCAAGACCCCTTTGGCTTGCCCAAAATGGTAAAAGCGTTGTCTTTGGACTTAAGGAGGCGAGAGGTTTACCCTCCAAGACCCTTCTTATGCTTTATGACCTAACAAATCCTAGGCTACTTTGGGCGAGAGGTTTACCCTCCAAGACCCCTTCGGCTTACCCAAAATGGATGAAAGTGCTATCTTAGGCTCTCCGAGGCGAGAAAAACTTTCCCAATGTTTTATTGGGTGGTGACTCCATGAAACCTCCTTGTTGCCCAAAATAGATACACTTGTAATTCGTTACAAGTTGTCAACGGACCTCAAATGCCCGATCGCCCTCAAGCGGGCAGTCAAGGGGCGCCAATGCGGGTCCCGCGCGTGTCACACCGTGTAAAGTGGGACAAAAAGAATCACTTCAGAAAATAGGGCAGGCAAGAAGGGCCTTTATCGCGATCGCGCTCGCGGCAAATAGCAGGGTACCCCATCGCGCGCGCTCGCACGGGAAGGCACACTTGCGACGAAGCACGCTCGGCAAACGCTCACAATACCGAGCTCTGTCGCGCTCGTGACGAACGTCGCGCTCGCGACAAAGACCAAGCACTTCCCCTTCGCAGTCGCGCTCACAGGCAAGCTCGCGCAAGGCCTCGGCTTGCCACAGCTTAACCTACCGAGCTCTCATCGCACTCGCGACAGAGGGCTCCTCAGCAACAAGAGAGCCATTCTGCACTCTATCGTGATAATGACAGACGTCGCGCTAGCGATAGAGCCCAGAATTGCCCAGAATCTGCACTTTTAGCACTTCCTTCCAACTCAAACCACTTCAAACACACTCAATCATGCACTAACACTTACCTCATCACTTCAAAGCATACCAAGACATGCTCATCATCAAACCATTCATTCACTTAACCAATCCAGAAAAATAAAGAAGAACAAGGAGATGAAGAACCCAAAGCAAAGCTCGAACACTTACCTTTCAAAACCCAGCTCAAATTCAGAAATCTAATTTCAAAGCTCAAGGAAGCACACAAGGGAGGGGGTTGAGAGCAGAAAATGAAGCAAGAGGGAGTAGAGAGAACAAGGAAGTGAAGAAAGTGGGGAAAAGGGACAGCTTCCACGGGAAGTTTCTTCAATTTCTACCCTCCCTTCCCTCTCTCTTCCTTTTTCATTGAATGCCCTCAACTACCATGCCATGTGTCACATTTCAATGGTCCCATGTGTCCAAAACTTTACTTACTCATCATTAAAGCACCATGCACAACACACATAAGATAATCTCTTTTAAAACACACTAAATCCTTGGTTCCAAACACCTACCTCACTTGTTGATTTCTTCACTTATCATTTTTAATTCATTTTGCAATTAAGTCCTTATTATCCAAATTTCCTCATCCACAATTACTGAAATACCCTTTATTTTCTGACTTAGTACGTGAATTCCGACTAAGCCCTTTTTGTGTCATTACAGTATCTATGAAATTTATTAATTCAGGAATTTTCAAGTGTTCATATCATGTGATATGCCTATCTAATGCGTGTCATGACGACCGTTATCGATTGTCTTAGTGAAGCTATTGTGCGGTTTGGCATGGGCTTTACAGGTTGTGGTATCAGAGCCGAGGTTTAGTCATTTCTGGTCAAAGTGTAGAATAGGATGTGTATAGTTGTGTTGACCTACGGTGGATGTCCTTCGGTATGTATTAGATCGATGGATCCTTCCCAGGATGCTAGATAAGAGACCACTGAAAGCGTGAATCCCCAAGAACCTGAAGTGTCTAAGTCTGGACAGTCTGTACCAACAAGTGTGGGACATTGTGTTCCAATAGTACCAATGGAAGCTTTACTAAAGATGTTGAAAGACATGGCGAGGGTGCTAGATCATATGACAGCACCAAAAGCTTCATTAGAATCATTGAGAAAGCACGGTGCAGAAGAATTATATGATACCAGTTTCGATGAGCCAATCAAGGCTACATATTGGATTCGGAAAGTGCAGAAGGTATTAAAGGAGATTAGATGCCCTTCCGAATAGAAGGTGGAATGTGTGGTATCTCTGCTTCAAAGATCTACTTACGACTAGTGTAAATTAGTCTTAAGGCATCCGATTCTTTCGAACCCGATCAGTTTGGAATTCTTTGTACAGGA
Organism: Excoecaria cochinchinensis; assembly: GCA_947683425.1. Taxonomy (NCBI): domain Eukaryota; kingdom Viridiplantae; phylum Streptophyta; class Magnoliopsida; order Malpighiales; family Euphorbiaceae; genus Excoecaria; species Excoecaria cochinchinensis. The sequence goes on along the minus strand of CANTUQ010000021.1, from coordinate 9,675,051 downwards.
GTTTTGTAATAAGGACAATACTAAGGCATATAGGGAAGCTAATTGGAAGAAATTTTTGAATTTGAGGTAGAGAGCATTGTTAGTAGCTGAGTATGAAAAAGAGTTCTATCGGCTTAGCAAGTATGCACCTGAAGGTGTGCTTACAAAGGAGTTTTGATGTAAGAAATTTGAGGAAGGGTTGAAAGAGCTAATTAAGGCATTGCTGATCTCTATGACCACTTCTCAGACTGTGAGCTATTCTCAGATAGTTCAGGCAGCCATGAGGGTTGAAAGGTCACAGGAGATTAAGAGATAAAGAATACAGAGGATGAATTCTAATAAAGGTGGGGCACATTCAAGGAAAAGAACAAGAGCATCTCAAGTGCACCTCCAGCTAAGTTAGCTAGTAACCTAGCTACTAGAGGAAAAAAGTAAGGACCTTCCTGTGCATCTGGTACATCCAGAGGTCTATCTAGTAACAGAAATGATGTGCCTGAGTGTCCTCATTGCTGTAATCGTTATGAGGTGATTGCTGGAAGTTGACTGGTGCTTGTTTCAGATGTGGGAGTACTGAGCATTTCTTGGCTAACTGTCCTAAGGCCTATGAGCTGAAAGGGAATAAGCAGGAAGCTAGTAGAGGTGGATCTAATTTGCCTCCAATTAACCGAGAAAGAGGTAGAGGACGTGGCAGAGGTAGCAAGTCCAGAGGTGGTGTAGTGTTAGAATCTGTTGACCGAACGACTACAGCACTAGCACGGACTTACGCTATAATTGCTCTTCATGAGTAAGATGCGCCAGAGGTCATAGCTGGTACATTTCTTGTAGCGCCCTAAACCCATTGGGAGGCTATCAGGTCGCCACACAAGCATACACATACAAACAAATCATGCGAAAGCAGGAATAGTAATCATACATCTTACATACGTAGCGGAATAAACATGCCTCAAACAGAATCTCATAGTCATTTACATTACATAATATTGTTGTTCTTTATACATTACAAAAACATTCTCTTTACATTAACATTTACATATCAGATATAAAAATGCTTTACATATACATGTACTGAACTATACAAAAGCACTATATCACATATACAAAAAGACTTCAACCATACTCCTAGTGGCCATGACCCGCAGATGTCCACCTCCTCATTGAACGTGTAACCTACACGGGAAAACACCCGTGCTAAGCGATAACGCTTAGTGGGGAATATCACAAGTAATGACTTTTAATGAAGTCACAAGCATTAATCATCAAACATATTAATAATTGATATGCTATTCATTTATGGGCATATAAAAGAAATAAGCATTTATCATACTTATAACATGATAGGCATACTATCAAACATGCTTTGAACATATCTACAATTTCATGTAACATATATCATGTTCATATTCTTCTAACTCTAACTATCAGCTCATACAACATGTAGCACCATATCATTGCATATCATGTCCATTTATATACATATGAGCAAATAACATATTTCTAGCATATTCAGGTACAACTAATAACTTCTCATACGCACTTGTAAACTCATATAAACATCTTTGATACAATAGTCATGTACTTCTATTAGCATTTCCTGTAAATCGTTTACATATAGTAACATCTCGTATACTCATTGCAATAACTAAAAGCCTGACTCATAACGTAAGTGGATACGGGTAAACATCTAGATACTGGTAAACAGTATCAAACATCTGTAGACATGTTCATACATATCACCTACACATGTTCATACATATCACTTACACATGTTCATATGTATAAGCAAACATGAGTTATCATGTTTAGCATACTCAATTAAAAGTGTTAAAGTAAATAAGAATCCCATTAACCATCATGATTAACATTTGATAAGGCTAAATAAAGAATATCACATGTTGGAAATACTTGTAATGGCCCAAATATCGGTCTAGAAGTGTCAGTGAATAATTTCAGTGTTATCATGATGATCGCAGTGTCAAATAGTGTAGGGAGTGAGTTTGCCAGTATCAAAGTTTAATGATAAGTGTGCTGAAAATATAGCGATTGATAGGTGCCTAATTGATGCATTATTTAGTATGCGTTTGGTGTGAGGTTCATGAAAACTTGTAAGAAATTACAAGTGCGTACATTTTGGACAACAAGGAGGTTTCTTGGAGTCACCACCCAATAGAACATTGGGAAAGGTCGTCTAACCTCAGTGAGCCTAGGACAGCACTGTTATGTCAATTATAGGCAAGCCGGAGGTGTCTTGGAGGTATCCACCCTAATGATAGGATGGTCCTCTAGCCTCACGCTTGGGCAAACCAGAGGTGTCTTGGAGGTATCCACCTTAATAGAATATTAAGATGGCCCTCTCACTTCATGGCACCTAGAACTGTGCAAGTTGATCCTTTTACAGGACACAACAGGTGTCTTGGAGGTTTTCACCCCAACAAAATGCCGAGGTGGCCCTCTCGCCTCATTGAGCCCAAAGACTAGAGTAGGTTCGGGACTTCCCATTTATTCATACCTTGATTAAGTTTATATTTGAGTTTTGAATTTAGCATTTCATCCCTTTTCTCATTCAATTCGGTGCAGTTTAATTAAAGCGCAAGTTATTCATTCAAAGGAAGCGATAAATAAAAGTATAATTAAAGTAAAGTGCATGAAAAAAAATTACAATAAAACTAGGGGCGGAATACGACCCCCATTGTAAATAAAATACAAAGCATGCATAAAACGGGATATATATTAAAGATGAGGACAGTAGTCCTCGCATGCATATTTATTATAAAATAATTTTGATGTGATAATTTTTATTTTGGATGGAGGAAATTGGGACATTGGTCCCACTTTTATTAGGAAAGGTTCCAAGTTAATTAATAAAAATGTTTTTGTGATTTTCTTTTTAGTGTGCCTAAAATAAACAATATTATAAGAAAATTACATGACAAAATAAATGAAAAAGCCAAATAAATGAAATATTACAAATAAAGTAATTAAATATTTAACCTAAACTAGCCTTCTGGATCTCCTCGGGTGCTTGCAAAAATGCCCAAGTAAAGAAAATAAGTTTTGACATAAAAAACAAAACACAAATGAAATAACATTAGTAATTGAATCAATTAAGTATAATAAATAGTAAAATAAGGTGATAACAAAATGACAAATGAATTAACATGTTAACAATTTAAAATAAATAAGAAAAAATGTATTATGAATGACAAATAGATTAAAAGATGTAATTAAAATAAAATATAACATGTTAATGAATTAATACATGAAAATATTAACATGATAATATTCATAATGAAAAATGAAAATAAATTAATAAATTAATAAACGATGAATATATAAAATAACAATGAAGGGAATAATAAAAAATTGAATAAAAGAATGATGAAAACGATTAAATGAATAACATGATTAATTACTATTATCACCATTAACATAAACCATTTACATGGCAAAAAGATTAATCAAAATGAATTAATTAATTATATGTTAAAAATAATGAACAATCAATATTTACGTGAACAAGAATAAAATAATATATAACATATTAAATAAAACAAATATAAACTAATAAAATAAATGAATCAATGAAAATAATAAAAATGTAGATGAATAATTAATTAAATACAAAAATAATAAAAAGAATGAGCCCAGAATGTTTACCCTCAGAGTTTCGGATTCGATGAAGGTAAAAATGATATTGATTTCCTTGTTTGTAGTTTGCAAGATTAGAATTGAATGATAAAATGTTGGAATTTTCTTCAAGGAAAAAGATAGAAAAATGATCAAAAATTCTTTAAGAATAAAGAATTAATTTCTTTTGACTAAAGAATTATTTTTATTTATAGAAAATGAAAAACGATCTCAAGAACAAACAATTATTTTGTTTGTCTCAAGAAAAAAATCTTTTTAACAACTTGTTTTTAAAAAATGAAATGAAAATTAGATTTTAGGAACAAGCAATTATTTTATTTGCCCAAAATTAATTGTTCATCAAAAAGAATTCAAAATAAGAAGAAAAAAAAATCTTGAAAAAAGTCTAATTGAAAAACAAAGATAAAAAATTGATGCATGAAGTGGTGAAGGGAAGCACGAGTCGATTAGAGAATAGGGAAATAAGAGCACGAGTCGTGAATGGGGAAACGACTGGTGAAGGTGTGCAAACAAAAGGAAGAAAGGAAATACAGAGCACGAGTCACACATCTAGAGCATGAGTCACACAAGAGATCACGAGTCACACATCCAGAGCACGTGTCACACAAGACAGCATGAGTCATGCAGGTATAGAGACAAAGCAAGAAGGAAAGAGAAGAAAAGAAAGAAAGGAACAAGCTCTGTGTTCCGCCGCGAGCGCACATAGAACTAACCGTTGGGGCGGTTTTCTGTGAAAAGTCATCTGAAGAGACATAATTCTCCACCAACATTTATAACTCTTTGGAGAAAGAAACACAACTTTTGAAACTCTATAAATATCTAATTAAACTGTAATTTTAAAAGGGGAGTAATATATTGAATTTTAACTAAGTAATTTTGTTGTAAGTCTTTATAGTTAAATTTCTGAAAGTTAGCATTCTTGTTTTGAAGAGAAAACTATTGCAAGGAAGAAGATATCCTTTGTGAAAGGGAAAAAGGTTGAGAGATCTCCTTCTTCATTTCTTATCTTTAACTTCTTTTTTATAATTATTGAATGATGCAATTTATGAACTTGAATCTTTAATGTTCTATTTTATTATTCATATTAATTTGATATTATTGCTTGTAGAATTTTCTATTAGTATTTGATGCATGATCATTATAGGTAAGAATTTAGTCGAGAGATAAATTCTTACTTACATCTAATAGAAGTTCATCATTGAAGCATTATTTGAGAGATCGTAATGTTAGATGGTTGTTATAGGTTGTTTATTATTCCTGAAATTTGCATGTATAACACTCTAATTCATTAATGAAAATTGTGAGTTAGAATTATAAATGCATGTTTTAGGCACTTTAGTTTATGTCAAGAGAGTAAATTAGAATCTCATTCAACTTGGCTTGCATGACAAGAATATACTTATAATCAAGAATAATCAATTCAAGTTCCATTTTTTTTATTATCATCATTAATCATTTGTCTTTTCTGATAATCAATAATTAGGTTAGATAGTATTAGATATAGTTTTTTCACTTTCATGCATAAAATTTATGATCATTGTAAACAATATTAAAATTGAGTAGTAATAGTGTGTAATATGTATCACATTCCTCGTGGGATCGACATCTTTTGTACTATAACCGGTACACCATATACTTGCAGAATTAGCATTTAGAAATAAGCTAACAAGTTTTTGGCATCATCGCCGGGGAATGAATGATTATTTATTGCTATTATGAACCTTGATTTATGATTTTGGATTACAATATTTAATTAGTTTTGTTTTGTGTTGTTTTTACGGGATTTGATAGTTCATGCCTAATATAAGGAGTTCTCAATAAGAGCTTGAACCTTTGAATCCTAAAATAGAGAGATTTTTATCAAGTAACTGAAAATCCATCAAAAAGAAGAATAAGAATAAGAGTCCTATTATGGCTGAAGAGGAGAATCCACCAAGGTTGATGGATTTTTCTACACCCGCATTGAGTGGTGCTCAACAAGGTGTGGTAAGGCCTACGGTAAATGCTAACCAATTTGAAATAAAACCATCTCTTTTGTAAATGATTCAAAATGGCATTCAATTTTATGGTTTGGCAAATGAGGATCCTAATGCTCATTTGGCAAATTCTTGGAAATTTGTGATACTTTTAAGATTAATGGAGTTTCGGTGGATGCAATTGAGCTTAGGCTTTTCCCTTTCACTTTGAAAGATAAGGCAAAAGCTTGGTTGAACTCCCTAACTAGAGGATCTATTACCACTTGGGACCAATTGGCCCAAGCATTTTTATCTAAATACTTTCCTCTCGCCAAAACTACAAAAATTATAAAAGATATCACCACCTTTGTGCAACATGATAATGAATCTTTGTATGAAGCTTGGGAGATGTTTAAAGAATTGCAGAAAACTTGTCCATATCACAACCTTCCAAGGGAGTTGCTTATGCAAACCTTCTATAATAGTGTGAATCCCACTACTAGAGGTACCATAGATGCTACAGCTGGTGGTTCACTTATGAGGAAAACTAAGGAGGCTGCGTTTGAGTTGCTAGAAGAGATGTCTATGAATAATTGTATGTGGCCCACTGAAAGAGTAAGGGTGTCTAATAATTCTAATGCTAGGGGGATACATTCAATAGATTCTGTAGTAGCTTTGCAAGCCCAAGTTGAGGCATTAACACATAAGGTTAATAGCCTAGCAATGGGGGGAAGTTCACAAAATGCATGCACTATGTGTGGTCAACAAGGTCATATTAGTGAAAATTGCAATTTAGGATTGGTTAATAAGGCAGAACAAGTGAATTTTATTCAAGGCCAAGGACGTGGAAATCCATATTTAAATACCTATAATCCTTATTGGCGAAATCATCCTAATTTATCATGGGGAAATAGTAGTAATAATTAAAATAGAGGTATAGGATTCCAACAACCACAAGATAGGTTTGGGGCATTTGAGGTCAAACTTGATAAATTTATTGAGGAGAGTAATTTTAAGATTAGCTCTCAAGATGAGAACCAAAATAAGCTTGAGGGAAAAATTGATCAAATTACTAAACATCATGCTTAATCCATTCATAATCTTGAGGTTCAATTGGGTCAACTTGCAAGTTCATTACCATCTAGAAATTTAGGGTGTCTTCCGAGTAATACAGAAGAAAATCCTAGAGAGCATATCAAATCCTAGTCTTTTATAGTCTTTTATTTCGGTTGCTTCATTAGATTTTCTTTTTATATGTTCTTTGTGTTGTGTTAAGCTATTTTATACAAAATTATTAATTAATTTTTATGTTGTGATTTTAATATTATTAACACATTTTATTTTTGTCCTAAAGGTCAAAATAGTAAGATTAGGTGTTGTTTTATTTATTGTTACTACAGAAAAATAAAAAAAATAAATAATAAAAAAATAATATTCAAGACATGATGCTTCTGTCGCACGCGCGACCATATCACGATTGCGACAGAAGGTAACTGAAGGAGTAAACGTGAAATCCTCCGAGTCATGCTGGAGTGTCCAACTCGTGTTCCTTGCTGAAGATATGCTTCTATCGCAAACGCGACGCACATTGCGATCGCAATAGAAGGCATTACTTCGTAGGACACCTGACTCGTGCTGGCGTGCATGAGTCTCACCAGGTAAGTGGTATCTGTATGAGTCGTGCAGCTTTGTCCGACACGTGCAGTATGCCCAAATGCAATCCGAGTCGTGCATTGTGTACACGTCGATTCACTGTAAGTAGTTTTACTGCTTGTTTTATTTTCTTTTCTTTTTCTACTAATTTAACTTGTTTCTTATTCGCATGAGTCTCCATTTAAATTAACCGAATCTAAAAAAGAAAACAAGGGAGAGGAAAAACACAAAAGCAATTAGCATGAGAGAAAATTTTTCAAAACCCTAACTCAGTAAAACATCAGGACCATTGTTTTCAAAGCTCTTCTCTTTTTATTACTTCTTTACCGCGATCTACATCCGTGTCGTGCTGAAGGGGCATTTCCATTTTTAGTCTTCCTTTGGCATTCTCTTTGCTTTGTTTCTTCTTCCCTCAACTTTTTTCACCATTATTCCTTTCTCTTCGCAGTCAGTATTCCTGTTTCCATTCAATCACTTTCTTTTAACAAAAAATTGTACGAACCAAAAATCCCTCCTCTTCAAGAGTTAACCAACAGCAACTAGAGGAAGAATAGGGAGATTTATCTTCAACTCTAGGTGCCAGCTTCTCGATTTATTCTGCTGAAGAAGGTAACCGGTTCTTAGCTCTTAAGGATAGAGCAATACTGCAATGTAAGTTTTTCCCCACAACTCTTATAGAACAGGAAGGCATGCTAGATACTGTAAATGATATGTTCTCTAACTATGGATTGCTTAGGTTTGTGAATCTACAGGAGCTTTTTTACCCTGAACTAGTGCTAGAATTTTATACTACATTGAACATTAATAAGCAGAATGAAAGGCTATTAGATTTTCATTTAGATGGACAACAACACACACTAACCTATTTTATGATGCGCAGGTTGTTTGGATTTAAACAATCTGGCTTGTGTGAGCCACCTAAGTCATTTCATCCAAATGAGTTTTGGCAATTCCTCACTAATTTGCCAACACCTTTTAGAACAAGGGATGCTAAATCCATGTTCATTAAAGACTTCAGGTTTTGGATTTTGCATAAGATATTAGCTTTATTGGTTTTTAATAGGTCTGAATATAATAGAGTTTCTTCGTATGAGTTATTTTTAATGTGGTGTGTGTATAAAGGAAACTCAGTATGTTGGTCCTATTGGATATTTAATCAGGTATTATAGTGTGCTAGTAGAAGTGATTCACCCCTCACACATGGTCACGTAATTTTTGTTATTGCAAGGAATATGGATGTTAATCCTTCTAAATATACTAGAGGCGCACCTGTATGTATTTCACTAAACATGTATTTTTGCATAGAGAGGTTGTCAATAACAATTTTTAGGAAATCCCACCTCACTCCAGGTCTTGTTGGCGAGATCTACTAAGGTCGTCTGCCCAACAAGGGCCCGATAGTGATAATGAGACTAGTGGGGATGCAGAGATGCAAGAGGTGACTGCAGCACCTGCTGTTGGATCTTTTCCCTCTAATGTTCAAGCTATGCTTGAACAAATCTTGCAGAATCAATCCAATATGCAAGATTAGCTTTCTTATATGGCTAGACATCAAAGGAGGCTTGAGCATAAGGTGGACACATTCATTGCTCAAGCTGGTTATGTGGTATTATCTCCTCCACCTTCACCATGAGCAGCGAGTTTTTTCTTACCTTTATTTTATTGCTTTCTTTTACTTTTTCATTTTATTTCAATTCTCCACATTAAGGACAATGTTGCTTCTAAGTGCGTGGGAGTATGCTTATATGTTTGTGTGCTTGTTTGTGTTTTATGAATTTTTGTATGTGTGCTTTACATGTTAGTTGCATGTGTGTTTTTGTATTTATTTTTCAATTAGGCTTTTTAGTAAGTTTTATTATAAGGCATTGCTCAATTTATTTATTATATAGATTGTTAAGTCATTTATCTTTTATGGCCATTTTACTAGTTTTTCAAAATTTTTAGTATATGTTTTAAGTTTTTCAAGTTATTTTCTTTTACTTCTTGCAACATTGTAGATTATTTAGTCTTTTTACTAACCATGCTTTAAAGTGAGAAATTGCTCTTTTAGTTTAAATTTTAGGGTTCTAGTTGCCTTTGGAAACTATAGCCATAATACTTACCCTTATGTCTTTCCAATAATGGATGAGGACTTAGAAAAAAAAATAAAAGAAAAAATAAGTGGGATGGAGCATAAAATGCACACACAATGTTTATAAAAAAAATAAAATAAAGCAAGATGTACATCCAAAATTGAAAGGTATTGGATGGAGCCTAAAACGCACCCATACTACATTCTCTTGCTATTTATGGGATGAAAATTAAAAGTATACCCATATTAAAAATAAAAAGAAGAGTCAAAAGAAAAAAAAATGAGTCTAAAAATGCCATGAGATTGGATTAAGGGTATGTGTGCTTATGAATTGTCCTAAAAAAGGCAATTGAAAACCTTAGAATTTTAAAGTTGATGATCAATATTCTCTCTTTGAATCATGCTTAGTTTTTTGGGACTCTATACTCTTGATGTTGGAATTACTAAATTTAGGTGACTTGTTAAGTTTTTAATACTTACTTTAAGATTTGATTCACTGGTATTTTTGAGTTTTTAAGGTATTTGAGCTTTTCATTTCTATCATATATGCCTAATGAACAATGCTGTATAATAAGATTTACTTAGTATGCTGGTATTAAATTTTATCATTCTTTTCTCTTGCTTGAGGATAAGCAAGGGTTAAGTGTGGGGGAATTTGATAGGTGCCTAATTGATGCATTATTTAGTATGTGTTTGCGGTGAGTTTAATAAGTTAAGTTTGTAAATATGTGTATCTTTCATGTTTTTTGTGTTAGTGTATTTGTTTTTGTGTTTTGTAGGGTGATTTGAGTGAAAAGGAGGAAAAGATGCATGAAGTGGCGAAGGGAAGCACGAGTCCAATAGAGAAGAGGGAAAGAAGAGCACGAGTCGTGAATGGGGACACGACTCGTGAAGGTGTGCAAACAAAAGGAAGAAAGGCAATACAGAGCACGAGTCACACATCCAGAGCACGAGTCACACAAGAGAGAACGAGTAACACAAGAGAGCATGAGTCATGCTGGTATAGAGACAAAGCAAGAAGGAAAGAGAAGAAAAGAAGGAAAGGAATGAGCTCCGTGTTCTATCGCGAGCGCGATAGAACTATCCGTTGGGGCAGTTTTTTGTGAAAAGTCATCTGAAGAGACATAATTCTCCACCAACATTTGCAACTCTTGGGAGAAAGAAACACAACTTTTGAAACTCTATAAATATCTAATTAAACTGTAATTTTAAAAGGGGAGTAATATATTGAATTTTAACTAAGTAATTTTGTTGTAAGTTTTTATAGTTAAATTTCTGAAAGTTAGAATTCATGTTTTGAAGAGAAACCTATTTCAAGGAAAAAGATATCCTTTGTGAAAGGGAAAAGGGTTGAGAGATCTCCTTCTTCATTTCTTATCTTTTACTTCTTCTTTGTAATTATTGAATGATGCAATTTATGAACTTGAATCTTTAATGTTATATTTTATTATTCATATTAATTTGATATTATTGCTTGTAGAATTTTCTATTAGTATTTGATGCATGATCATTATAGGTAAATATTTAGTCGAGAGATAAATTCTTACTTACATCTAATAGAAGTTCATCATTGAAGCATTATTTGACAGATTGTAATGTTAGATGGTTGTTATAGGTTGTTTATTATTCCTGAAATTTGCATGTATAACACTCTAATTTATTACTTAAAATTGTGAGTTAGAATTATAAATGCATGTTTTAGGCACTCTAGTTTATATCGAGAGAGTAAATTGGAATCTTATTCATCTTGGCTTACATGACAAGAATATACTTATAATCAAGAATAATCATTTCAAGTTCCATTTGTTATTATCATCATTAATCATTTGTCTTCTCCGATAATCAATAATTAGGTTAGATAGTATTAGACATAGTTTTTCCACTTTCATGCATAAAATTTATAATCATTGTAAACAAGATAAAAATTGAGTAGTAATAGTGTGTAATATTTATCACATTCCTCTTGGGATCGACATCTTTTGTATTATAATCGGTACACGGTATACTTGCGAAATTAGCACTTAGAAATAAGCTAACAGCGATACTGGGATGGGTGACCCCGCGGTGGCTATACAGTGAAGCCGACTGTCCGTTTTTAAAATTTTTGTTATTTTGGAAAAATGATCTGTGGGCCATAAGGAGTCTACTGGTGAAATTTGAGCTGAAAACGGAGTTAAATTGACCTCTGAAAGTCATTCTGAAGTTGGCCTCCAGTTCAGTTCAATTTGAATTGGAGTTTGATTGAGGTTTGACCGAGGGGTTATAAATTGTAAATAAGACCTAATGGATGTTGAGTGTGTAGAATAAGATAATAGAAGTGTTATCTATGAATTTTAACAACTTTAGATTGTATTTTACGGCAGAAGAAAAATTGATCGAATCGGACTGGTTTAAGTGAACCGAGGCCCAAATGGACTCCGATTAACTTAAAAATTGTTAGGAGCCTATTTTTGATGTTTTAAGATCAATCGAATTTATTAGAAGTGAAAATAATGATAGGAACATATAGATGATTTGGAAAAGTGTAATTAAACTGAAAAACTAAAATTTTGGTTTAAATCGGTAGGACCACCTTGGTTGGACTAGTTTGGTTCATTAGAGGGGTATATAAGAAGAGAGGAGGCCAAATTTATCTAGATAAATCCAGCCAAAATCGTCCTCCTTCTTCTTCTTCAAAATCGAATGGTTTTTCTTCACTTCTCCTCCATTTTTCTTCTTCATTTCTCTAATATTTCCCCAAAATTCAACCTCCTAGACAAATTTCAGCTCCTCTAAAATCATATAGAAGTTATTCGAGTCCATTTGGAGAACTGGAAGTTGAGGAAATCAAGTTTGCAAAGTTTATGTTAAGATTTGAGGTATGTGATTTAAGGGTTTTTAATTTAGTTTATTGGTTCCCTATGGGGGTTTTTGAGGGTGTAGAACACATTTGTGATGTTAGATTTCATATTGGAAGTTTGGTTTTAAAGTTATGTGGATTTTTGAATTCGGCCACCTTATGGAATTAAAGGGAATGATGTAGTTTTAAGGAGTTATGGCATGGGAAGCATGTTTGTGATGTGAAGAACAAGAATCTAAGGTAAGTGGATACATTATCCTTCCTTTTCCATTGATTATGTGAGAATTTTAGGTTATGTCTAAGTGTGAACATGAGATTTAAGCATGCATAATTAAATCTAACTTGATAATCATGTGTAGTGGACTTAAATAAGTATATAAATAAGCTTAGAATAAATTAAAACATTATGGTATGAAATGAGTAAGTGAGGCCGAATGAAAACATAAGGAAAACTTAATGTATATTAGGTTTTTATGGCATGTAAATGATATTTATGGCTAATTCAACATGTGAAGTGTATGATTAAAGGATTAAGTGGAATTAAAGTAAACAACATGAATAGTTAGTGTTGAAGCCGAATTGAACATCTATTGTATTCATTATGTATTTTGATGTTTAATGGTATATTATGGTATAAAATGAATGTACAGTGATAAATGAGTGTGTATGAAAAAATATAAGTGAAAGTGATACCATAGTCGTAATGTGAATGTTGACATAAAGTGAATTTTAAGTGATTTTTAATGATATATTGCCCTTAGTAGTTGTCTGGTAGTGAAATCTAGTCAAGGATATAATTGGCTAGCCATAGGGATTCCACACCGCGGTACGAGTCATGGCGACTAGCTATTGATAGACCAATGACGGTCTATCTCAGTGCAATGTTCAGTGTTTACAATGTATCCAGTGATTACGGTGATCAGTGTAGTGTAATGCAGTAATGAATGGTACCATTGGGGTCATTCTATAGTGTAGTGGATCTATGGGGTCCACGTCCCGCATATCCGGTCGATAGATTTTCTACCAGGTGTATACTAGGGGCATTCTGGTAAATATGTGATAAAAATGGTTAAAATAGTTAAATTGGTGAAAAGGGGTAAAAATGAGACTAAAATGAAGTAAATAGAAAGTTTAGGGGTAAAACAGTAATTTTACAAAAGTTGGTAAAAAGTAAGCAAGGTAGGTAAAAAGTGAAAGTGTAAGGGTAAAATTGTAATTTTGGCAAAATATGAGGTTAAAATAGTAAATTAGTGAAAGGGTGATAAAATAAGGACCTAATTGCAATTTGGTGAAAGTATAAGGTTAAAAGTGGTAATTAAATATAAAAAGGGTAAAATAGTAAATAAATAAGTAAATAAGGGTAAAAGTGTAAAATGGAAAGTAAATAAGGTTAAAAGGGTAATTATTGAATAAGTGAGGGCAAAATGGTAATTAAGTGGAAAATGAGGACATAAAGGGAATTAGTGAAATAGAAAGGATATGGATGGTATTATGGTAAAAGTAAGGACATGAATGTAATTAATGTAAAAGATGGGACATAGATGTAATTAATGGAAAAGTTAGGGACGTATATGGAATTAAGTGAAAAAATTAAGGACTTAAGTGTAAGTAATTATAATTGGTGGAGTAATTATGGAATATATGTATATTTATTGTAATTGGAGTGATTTAATAAATATTATGATTAAAATGAGATTTATTAGTAAATTAGTGTAAAAATATGTTAATTGGCAAAATAGTAGTATAGTTAATTAATTAATAAATTTAAGTGGGTCATTATATTGACGGAATAATTGAATAAATTATCAGAATTAATTAATTAAATTGTAGTTAGTGAAAATTTATGGATAAATGAATAAATGATTTAAATAAGTGATTTAAGGACTAAAATGTAAAATTGTGAGTTAATAATAATATTAAAAGTGAGATTAATTATAATTAGTATTGTAATTATAGTAAATTGGAATGGTAATGTTTAAATTAAAGAATAATGTGGGGACTAAAGTGTAAGATGAGGAAAATATTATGGCAGTGACTAGATGGACATTTTGTATGCTAAATAATAAAGTAATGTAATAATGAGAATTAAGTAGTGGCAATTTCGTAATTATAAAACAATTAAAGGCTAAATTGTAACTTAACATAAAGTAAGGGACTAGGTTGCAAATTGATGATATTGAGGCTAAGGAGGGGATTAAAATGTAATTATACAATAAGAGAGATAAAAAATGCGTGCCTATAATTAGTGAGCAAACAATTAAGAATTTTAGAATAGTATTGTCTGATTAAATATTAAGTGAACAAGGGATTAAATTAATTATGATTTAACTACTACGCTAGTGACAATGAAGGGTAAATAGGTACATTAGTGGCGTTAATGTAAATAAGTGATACGGAAATATAGTGTTTTAAATTGAAAAAAACATAGAGAGATTAAATTGTAAAGTAAATTATTAAGAGGTTATAGTGAATTAAGTTACAACAAAATTTAATTGAATAAAGGTAATAAGAAGGATTAACAAATTAAGTGTAGACGAAATAAATTAGAATAGTAGAAATGCCTAATTGATTATATTGGGAAATAAAGAATTTTCATAGTAAAAGTGATAAAGGATAGAGTGATTAATAAATAGTGTTAAGATAAAGGAAAATAGACAGGCCATTATTGTGAATAATAATAATAATAATAATAATAATAATAATAATAATAATAATATAAGTGACAAAAGTCGAATAAGAAATAACATATTAGTAATAAAATTATAATAACGTATATATGGACCAAATGAATAGTAAAAAGAGACATTTATAGGTCAATTGATAGCGAAGTGATATGTGAAAATTGTTAAACAAAATGAGTGTCTAAGTGAAAAGATATTGTAAAGTAAATTATCGATAAGTGTTCAATCGAAATAGTAAACGAAGAAATAAGATAGTGATTAAAGTATAGTGATAACCACACAAGAATAAATGCAAACAAAATTAAATTAAGTAAATGACTTATCAGAAGATTTAACATAGTTAATGGTATTAATGCGAGAAAGTTAGTGTAGTGAAAAAGAAATAAGGAAGTTGTAGGAACGTAGAGAAAGTAATAGTACTGGATTAATGTCACTAGTAGTGAAATGATGACAAATTAATACATTAGTTAATAAACGATTTAGTGTCCGAAATTAAATCTTAATTGAGCATTCAAATTAGGGAAGGTATCTAATAGGTTATTTACAAAGATAAAAGTATTAAAACGAGATACATATTGTGACGCGTGCCGAACCTCGGGTCCTCCCGAAAGCCCGCTCGGGGCGATCAGGAAAGGTTCATAAAACTTGTAAGGTATTTACAAGTGCGTCTATTTTGGGCAACAATGAGGTTTCTTGGAGTCGCCACCCAATAGAACATTGGGAAGGGTCGTCTAGCCTGATCGAGCCTAAGACGGCGCATACATATCCATCTTGAGCTAGCCAGAGGGATCTTGGAGGCCTCATCCTCTACTCCCCTAGAGCCTATGATTGTGTATTTAAGCCTTTTGGTGAGACTCAAGAGGTGTCTTGGAAGTCCTAGACCTCTCGCCTCTTGAGCCCCAAAGACCAGAGTGAGTTCGGGACTTCTCATTTATTTATACTTTGATTAATTTTACAATTATGTTTTGAATTTATTATTTCACCAACTTTCCAAACGATGCATTTTATTAAAGCGCAAATCATTCACATCCAAAGCGGTAAATAGAAGCAAGAATCAAGATAAAGTGTTCGAAATAAATTACAATAACACTAGGAGCAGAATACAACTCCCATTTATAAAAGTGTGATACATGCATAAAACGGGATATTCATTGGAATGAGGACTTTGGTCCTACCATGCATATTCATTACAAAAATGGTTTTTTATGAAGTGTCAATTTTATTGGCTGAAATGGGACATTGGTCCACCATTTTTGGGAAAATCTCCAGGTTTAATTATTAACAAAAACCTTTGGTCCTTTTTACCTTAACGATATTAAAACCATTTCCATAACAACATAAATACAAGGTAAGGGTAGAAAAATGAACCCGAATCGAGATCCGCAGGATGGCGCAACCAACATATCTCACAACTCCAACTTCCAATGGTCAGAAAAGAACTCACCAGGATAAACACGTTAGCAAAAACGTGAATAAAAATAAAAATGAGAAAATTCTAACAGCAATAAGTTAAGAGATAGGATTTTATGAGATAAAAAAATGAGAATTTTGCCTAGAGACGGCTACCTGGATCGTGCTGGTGGCCGTCCCTAGTGAGGGGAAAAAAACAAATTAAAGAACCTCTTAAATCTTTTGTAAAAAAGAATATGAAGTGTATATAGAAATCAATGTAAATCAAATTAAATTATACAAATGTTAATCCAGAATGTTTACCCTCGGATTTTACCTTTTAGGGTGGATGTCGAATGATTTTGTACCCGTGTGCCTCGCAAGGATCAAAAGAAGAATCAGATCAAAGAAAGAAAATTGATGTTGTTCTTTCCTTGATAATTTGATAACGATCGTGTGTTCGAATTAGTTATATTGTGGAAACGACTGAATTTCGTCACCTCAATTTGACTTAAGTCATAAGAAAAGGAACGGAGGAAATCAACTAATTAGAAGAAGTTTTATCAAAATGAAACTCTACAGATGAATTGAGATTTATAAACTTTTTGTGTAATTTGCTCACAGAAAAAAAAAAACCTTTTTCTAAAAAAACAATTTTCTCCAAAAAAATATTTGATAGCTTTTTTTCTAAATAAAACTCTTTAAAACTTCTCCCTCTTTTTCCAAATTCCCTCTAATTTTTCTCTAACCCCTAAAACTGAAATTTGATCCTTTATTTATAGAGTTTTTTTGAGATAATTAAGATAAGCCTCTATCTAAAGTTTGAATTTTTAAAAGGGCTTTAAAATTCAAGTTTTAGATAAATTATATCCCCATTTTGAAAAGAAAAGAGGTTAAATTTTATCCAATCTTGAGTGATCCGGTCAGTTACCGTACCGACTGGCTTCCCTGCACATGCCGACAGCTGTCCCTACTAAGGGCATATGCGGGAAACTGACTAGGGACGGGGCGCGATGCTAGGGACGGGCGTCTCTAGACTGCCGCGTGTCCATCCCCACCACGCCTAGGGACGGGTATCACTCCAAGTAGGGACGGGCGTCCCTACACAGACGGAAAGCCCGTCTACGAAGCAAAACTCCCATTTTTACCCAAATTCTGTAAAATTTATCCAACTCTTTCAAAACTCCATGCTATAGAAAAAGATTTTAATCCTTGCGAGACCGAAAGAAGAAAACCTCCGAATTTCATCCCCTTACTCGAAAATCGACATTGATCTCTTCGTCGGGTAACTCTGATCTGGACTGCCTCGAGACCCGGTGTCTACAGTTGCCCCCAATTTTGGGGAAACTAGCACACTAGTACCTAGATGAGCCATAATTCAGAGAAGAAAGGAAAGAGACGCATACCTGAGGCAGTCCTTACCTTTTTGTCGGGAAAGCGACAATGCGTCTAGTCGGTTCTAGACTTATAAAACGCGGGGTTTGCTATCCTTAGCTGCACCGAGTCTTCTTCGGACTGTAGAAAGTGCGATAACTGCTCTCCTGAGCTGCACCGAGTCTTCTTCGGACTGTACGAAGTGCGATAATTGCTCTCCTGAGCTGCACTGAGTCTTCTTTGGACTGTACACAGTGCGATAATTGCTCTCCTGAGCTGCACCGAGTCTTTTTCGGACTGTACAAAGTGCTATTATGTCTCTCCTGAGCTGCACCGAGTCTTCTTCGGACTTTACAAAGTGCTGATGATTGCTCTCCTGAGCTACATCGAGTCATCTTCGGACTGTACAAAGTGCTATTATGGCTCTCCTGAGCTGCACCGAGTCTTCTTCAGACTGTACAAAGTGCTATTATGGCTCTCCTGAGCTGCACCGAGTCTTCTTCGGACTGTACAAAGTGCGATAATTGCTCTCCTGAGCTGCACCGAGTCTTCTTCGGACTTTACAAAGTGCTGATGTTCTCTTGAAATGGGCGCCCTTCTTGCCTGGGTGTCCTCCTGGACTACCCTTCTGAGCGGGGCGTTCTTCTGAGCTGGGTGATTTAACTTGGCGGCCCCGTCGTGCCCCCAAAGTACAATTCTGATCTTTTGATTTATGGCTCCCAAAGGACATGATGATTGATCTATTTATTCTTCCTCTTGACTGTGGGTCGATTTTGAATCGGTGTAAGACCATGTTCCTGTATTGTAAAAGACTTTTGTTAATTCCTACGCCAAGTATCTTGATTGGTAGAGTTATGAACATCTTATATCTCTCTTTATTATTCATCATCTTATTTTCCATGTGATCAGTTCCTCTTTTCTTTTTTTCTCTTAAATCTTCTTTTAAGAAATTTAAATCATGAAGAAATAACATGCAAATTTAACAAGTTGATCCAAATTTTTTCCACTAAAAGGTTAAATTTTTTACAATATACAGATGTGATTACAAAAAGTATAAACACAAAACTAGAAGAACTCCCTGAACAATCTATAATGTTGCATAATCTGAGAGCTCCTCTGGGTCATCATCATCGTCCGATATATGAACCGGCTGGTCTCGTGCTGGAGCAGCGGAGGGTCCTGCATCTGAGGTAGATGGCTGACTGGGAGGGGCTGACTGTCCGGCCTGCTGAGTAGCCCAATCCCTGGCTACCTGCTGGTATCTGGGAGGTACAGCCACTGGTACCAATAACGGCTGTGCTCCTGCTGAGTCCCGCTGCTGGAACTGGACCTGGGCATATCCATCAAGAAACAGCTGTGCACAGACCGTCATGAACTAGAGCGTACTGGTAACAACCCCCCCTAACTCTCTGAAAGCGTCGCCTAGGCGGAGGGTCTGATCTGTGGCGGTGGTCCTCATACTCCTCAGCCTATCCTCAGTCTGCTCTCTAAACTCCCGCAGGGACTGGGCGATGGGAGGTATGGCACCCTCTAGGACCTGAATCCTGAATCTGAGAGCCTCAACTGACTCATCCACCATCTGTACGGATGCGTTTATCCTCTGGGTTGCCTCACTCTGGGAGGCCCTCATCTCCTACCTCAGCTAACCTACGAGTCTCTCCTGCCCCTACCTCAGATGATCAATAAGCCTCCCCTGGTCCTGGATGATCCCCTGCTGTTGATCTAGCCAATCTAATATGACCCTATCTCGCTCTTCGAGCTGTCCGAGAAGGGCCCTGTCTCTCTCCTCCTGTCTATGCTCCAAAGATGCGAACAGAGAAGTCAATAGGGTAGTAAAATCTGACTGCGCTGGGAAAGCTGATGACGAGGATGGAGGGGGAGCTAAATCTGGTGTCGGCTCAGGTGGTGGAGCTGTAGAGGTAGATGCTCCTGGATCCCCCACTCTAGTATATGGGCTAAACCTCTCAGGCGCTCGGGGAGCTGTCCGCTGTACCCTCGATGATGGAGGCGTAGGACTCTGTACTCTCTGTCCTGGAGGAGTAGCCAGCAACTCATCCATAGTAAACTCGATCCCCATATCAAAAGGTGTACCCGGCTGCTCCTCGTGCTGCGGCTACGGAGGCTGACCATCTGGATGCTCTGGCTGTCGGGGAGGCTGGTCCTGAGCCTGCTCTGGGTGCTCTGGCTGATCCTGAGCCTGCTCCTCTACTGGCTCTAACGAGGGCAAGCTAAATGCGCGTCTAGTCTCGTGTACAGTGCGAAGTCTGTACGCCTCGGGGTGGCCCGGTATCGGTAGTATCATGGCCATCGTCATAGCCGCTGGAGCGTCCACATAAATACTCTCATCCAAAGGGTGCCCCAAAATATCTGGACGAACACCCAAACTCAAGAGCAATCTGGTAATGACCCCCCCCCCCCCCGACATACACTACTGGGGATGCCCCCCTAGATACCCTCACCAGGTTGACCAAAATCTCGTGGCTGATACCCTCTGACCTGCCATCGAGCCTCTGACCTGCCATCATGGCCCATAAACTCCAGATCTCTGCAGCATTGAGGGAACCTGGGTTACCAGCTCGTCCCAAATATGAGCTGGACAAAACTTGATGAAGATATCGCAGAGCCTGTGATAAAAGCACTGTACTCTTCATCGTATCATGATCGTACGGCACTCCTGGTAAGGCTATAACTGTCCAATGCTGACGTCTCACTGATCTCTGGGGTGTTATGACATCCTGCCCGAATGGGAGCCCCATGGCCTCTGTAAACCGCTGACGGGTGATGCTGAAATGGTGGCCCTCAATCTAAAACTGGATGACACCCTCCTCCGTGTCAGATCTCTGATATCCGCCATAGTGTAGCGTAGCGAGTAACTGCCGTACCACCTCTGGGTGAGTCTGGAAAGTAGGTGTATAAAGCTCTATCCAACCCGCGCCTGCCATCAGTATGTCCACCTCATCCGCCATCCCCAGAGCCTCAAGGAACGGCCTAGAAACGAACTGGCTAGCTCGGAACTGCACCTGAGCCAGTGCTGCATACCTCTGTCTAGCCTCGTCGCTCATCCAACCTGGGACCTCAGGCTCAGGCTGATCATGTGGAGCATATCGTCGTGGTGGCATCCTGTGGATAAGACAAACAGTTAGTTTGGTATTGTGGATATGAATAGACCTTATGATAGAAATTTAGGTGGCATTCTGCCTGGGTATGTCTAAACCAAAAAGATTTCAAAAAATTTGGGCAGCACCCCGGCAAGGGTGTACCCAACCTCCTGCATGAAAGGATAAAAAGAAAGGATAGGCCTCAGGCCCCAAGCAACAATATAATATTTACATTTGCTAAACAAAACTGGCAGCACCCCGGCAAGGGTGTGCCCAAACTCTTGCATAATGAATAAGAAATAGAACGGAACGGGCCTCAGACCCTAAACAACAATGCAATATAATCACCTTTGCTCTCTAGTTCTCAAATCATTTGCTTCAAAATATATGGATTCCTAAGGCCATATTTATACTCTAAACACTAATTATTCCTTGAACAGCATACGTTCGTGCACTCTTTATTTATTAAAACAAACTTCCTCTCATTAACTTATTTACAGTGTCAATCAGGATTAAACAGGCCATTAATTCCATTATTCAAAAGAAAAAGAAATCCCCTTGCTCATAATAATAATAAAACAAAGAAAAATGGGAGTATTTTTACTAACCTGGAAGTCGAGACCCACTGAAGAAGTCAAAAACTGAAAACTGGTACGAAAAAATGCAATTTGAAAAGACAAAAACAAAAAAAGATTGTTGGAAACAAAGGAAAAGGCGTCGGTGTGAAGAAGAAGGAAAAGAAAATGATTTCCCGTCGGTACTTGCGTCTTTATATGGATTTTAAGTACCGATGGGCTTCCCGCCCATATATCTACAGACGGGCATTCCGTCTGCCTATCCAGATTCCCTCATTAATTACCCAATTAAATGCGCGTGATATGCATAATGCACAATTCTTCACGTGGACAAGTACAGACGGGTTCACCGTCTGAATATAGGGACGGGTTAGCCGTCTGTCAGCCAAACCTATAAAATTCAACCATTTTTCTTGAATTTCGTGCCCCTTTCTTATTTTAGCTCCAAAATAGGTTCTTTTCTCTAGTTTTTTTCCCTTTCTTTTTTGCTCTTAGCAACTGTGGCCTTAGCTATCAAGGTATGAATTCTCCTTTCCTTTCCAAGATGCACCGCGTCTTAGATGATGCTCAAATTTGGGAACACAGTACTCTTGCCCCCCTTTCTGGACTGAGGTTTTTACGGAGAGTCAAGGTAGACTACACCCTTCTTTTGGCTGCAACCCACTTTTGGGATCCTCGTTTTCATGTTTTCAGGTTCACCTATCAGGAAATATGCCCCTTGCCTGAAGAATTTGCTGCTATCATCGGAAGTTGGTATCCACCTGGTGCTTTGCCTTGCGTACCTTGCTGCGGTTTGATCCAAATTCGGGATATTGCCTTGTCCTTAAGTGTAGCTCCTTCTGACGCTTCTCGTCTAGTTCCTCAGGGCTCAGTATTTCCTTTAGAACCTCTGATTGAAGCAATGGATGAATTCTCCAACATCCCCTCATACAGCGTAAGTGTCATCTTCCTCTTCTGCCTGATGAAGTATCTAGTCGTGACCTCAGAGGAGCTGCTCGGAGACCCTCTTCTGTTTGGAATTCTGGATGACTTTCATCACGGGCTCACACCTTTCCCCC
Source organism: Excoecaria cochinchinensis (assembly GCA_947683425.1). NCBI lineage: Eukaryota > Viridiplantae > Streptophyta > Magnoliopsida > Malpighiales > Euphorbiaceae > Excoecaria > Excoecaria cochinchinensis. Next base: position 9,652,734 of record CANTUQ010000021.1, on the reverse strand, counting down.
GCATTCTAGCTGAGACTATCTTGGGTTTGGACTCTGTTCATGTCGGGTCTACCACTTCATTCTCTAGGAGCCCCTTATTACTCCAGGTACGTCATTATTTTAAAACGTAGTGCGTCCCTTGTGGATTTTCACACTAGCTTTTCTTAGCGGAAAGTGCGTCCTTTCGGATTTTCACACAGCCCTATGCCTAATTTTTGCCTGAAGTAAATCCAACTTACTCCAGCGGCTTATCTTTGCCTTTTATTTTATTCTCTTTGGCTTTTATTTTCTTTGTCTTTCTTTGTTTCCCCTATCAGATTTGGTTGCAAGAGAAATTAAAGCTTTTGTCAGAGCCACCTCCTAGAGTCATCAATCAGTACTCTGCGAAGTGTTTCCTCCCTCGACGTCGTTTGTATTTACCTGGGACTCCTGATGAGTGCATTACCAGATTCAGTGAGATATCTGACGATGATATTAGCTTTACGCACGCTTGGCTTCCCTTGTCCGGTGCAGTTATTGATGGGTCTTCAGGATGTGTTCCCTTATACGGGCTCCGTGAGGTGACTTTCTACATCACGGCTCGTTGCTCCCGTCAACTCGGAGTGACTCAGGATGTGGTGAGACTCCCTCTATCCTTTCGAAGTGAAGTCCTTTCTGCGGCCTTTGCCTCCCGCTCTCATGAGCTTTGGAGCCGACTTCCATTGAAAACCGTCATACCTTTGTTCGGGAACCATTCGACCATCTCTACCAGGGCGTACAAGAGATGGATACTTAGCCCAGCAGCTGATAACTGAACCCGACGACTGAGGCATTTAGCCAGCGAGGGTAGTAGTAGGGCATAGTTTAGCTTTACATGCATTTTGAGCAGTATGTTTCCTTTTAAAGCAGAATTGGACAATAATGTAAATGAATAAATCAAATTTATTTCATTTCACAAATTTGTGTACATTTCAGTATGACTTCAGCATACATGATCGCTTTTTTGACATTAATTCAATTATGCAAGACTACATTCATTCATGGAACTAAATCTTGACAGCATCCAACTCCTGTCTCCAATCAGCCCTCTCGGGTTTTCATGATTGGATATTTTCTCTCGAGCCTCTAATTTTTGCCCAGGATGCCTTTTTTCGGTTTTCACCCTGACGAGGCGCCCGATTTTAGCAGGGCCGCCTTTTTTCGGTTTTTGACTCGCGGGGCTTTTATTCTCTTCTTTTGATTTTGGTCTTTAGCCATGGAACCTTTTGAGTCTATCAATATTGACCGGCTCTTTGAATTCGTTGCCATTGCTATCTGACAAAATTGCAGCTCCTTTGGATAACAGCTTCTTGAGGATATATGGCCCTTCCCAAGTTGGTCTGAATTTTCCTCTTATATCTGGCACTCCTGGTCTCATCTGTTTGAACACCAAATCCCCCTCCTCCAGCGGATGCTTTTTCACCTTTTTTTCAAATGATCTAGCCAGCCTTTTCTGATAAATCTGATTATGACAGTAAGCTTTCATCCTGCTTTCATCTAATAAGTTCAAATGCTGTAACCTCTCTTGCATCCATTCGGCTTTCGGAATCTGAGCTTCCATGACTACTCTTAGTGATTTAAGCTCTACCTCAACCGGCAGTACTGCCTCTGTTCTGTAAACTAAAGAATACGGAGTAACGCCTGTAGATGTCCTTACCGTCATTCTGTAACCCCACAATGCAAAGGGAAGCTTCCCTGCCCAGTCTTTGTAGGTTTGGACCATCTTGGCTAGGATTCTCTTCACATTCTTATTGGCGGCCTCTACTGCCCCGTTAGCTTGTGGTCGATAGGGGGAGGATTTGTGGTGCTCGATCCCGTTCTTCTCAAGAAGTTTTCTAGTTTCCCCCATGAATTGCACCCCGTTATCAGACAGTATGTGATGTGGAAGGCTGTATCTGCATATCAGATTTCTTTCAATGAACCTGGCCATATCTCTTGCGTCGATCTTCTTAAAGGACTCCGCTTCCACCCATTTTGTAAAATAATTGATTGCGACTATTATATATCTGTGTCCGTTGGATGCCATAGGGCGGATTTCTCCAATAATGTATATTCCCCAAGCAGCGAATGGCCAAGGTGACGTTAGGCTGTGTAGCTCTGACACTGACAAATGCCTTAAGTCTGCATATTGCTGGCATAGTTGGCACTGCTTCACATATTTTGAGCAATCGTTATCCATCGTAAGCTAGTAGAAGCCTTGCCTCATGATCTTTTTCGCTAATGTCAGCCCATTCATATGGGCTCCGCATATTTCGGCGTGTGTTTCTTCCATTACCCTCCTGGCTTCTTTTTCGTCCAAGCACCTCAATTGGATACCATCAGCTTGCCGTTTGTACATTATCCCATTTATACAAATGAACTGGGTAGACAGCTTGCGAATCATCCTTTGATCCTTTTCGGTAGCCTCCTCTGCAAATGTCGCATTCTCTAGGTAATTCATAATGTCATGATACCATGGCTTTCCATCTGCCACTTGTACTTCCATAACTGATCTTGATTCGAAGCTAGGTCTCTCAAAACTATAGATTAAAACTGGCTTCATGTGCACCTCTTCAGGGTTGTCCCACATTGACACTAGCATGGCGAGCACATCGGCTAACTGATTTTCATCCCTGGGAATGAAATGGAATGTGTATACTTCGAATTGACTGCTCAAGTCTCTCAAATGCCGGATATATGGCATTAGCCTCTCTTCATTCACGGCCCATTCACCTCGGATTTGATTGACCACCAAGGAAGAATCACTAAACACTTCCACATTCTTCGCTCCTAAAGCTATTAACGCCTCCAATCCAAAAACACATGCTTCGTATTCATCTTCGTTATTGGTAGCCTTGAATCTTAACTTTTTTGCCAAGGGAAGCTTTTCGTCATCCGGGGTTATCAGAATGACTCTTACTCCTGCCCCTTTGTTATTTACAGCTCCATCAAAGTGTAATTTCCAACCTTGAATCCCGATAGCTGCCACATCCTCATCTGGATAGTTAAACTCGTATGAGTCTCCTTGGATCGGGTGTTCTGCTAGAAATTCCGCCACTGCACACCCTTTGATGGTCTTCCGGGTGAGATACTCCACATCAAATTCTTGAAGTAACAGCAACCACCTACCCATTTTCCCAAGCAAAGATGGGGCCTCTTGCAAATATCTCAGGGGGTTCTGCCTCGCGACTGCCTGCACTTTGTAAGCATGAAAGTAATGTCGCAATTTCTTAGAAGCCCAGATTACTGCAAGGTAAATCTTTTCTAACTCTGCGTATTTGACTTCGTAGGCTAAGAATTTCTTGCTGAGGTAATAAACAGCAAATTCCACTCCAAAATCATCCTCTTGGGCCATCATAGCACCTACAGAACTGTCCTCTATGGCCAGGTATAGGATCAGCGGCTTGCCTGGCCGTGGTGGTCTCAGTACCGGTGGATTCAACAAATATTCTCTGACAGCATCAAAAGCCTTTTGAAAACTCTCGTTCGATACTACTTGTTGATCTTTTCTGAGTAGTTTAAAGATTGGCTCACAGATCGAAGTAAGCTTAGCGATAAATCTACTGATGTATTGCAACTTGACCAGAAAGCTTCTTGCATCCTTCTCCTTCTGCGGTATCGGCATTTCTCTGATGGCCTTAACCTTATCCGGGTCAATCTCAATCCCCCTTTTACTAACTATGTGTCCTAGGAGCTTCCCTGAGGTAACGCCAAAGATACACTTTTTAGGATTCAACCGCAAGTTGTACTTGTCTATCCTTTGGAAGAACTTTTCCAGGGCTTCAAAATGGCCTTCTCTAGTGGCTGACTTGATCATCATATCGTCCACGTATACCTCTACCTCTTTATGAATCAATTCATCCAATATCTTCGTTGCCATCCTCTGATAAGTGGCCCCTGCATTTTTCAGGCCAAAAGGCATCACACGATAAGCGTAAGTCCCCCACTCTGTGATGAAGGCCGTCTTGATCCGATCAATTATTTCTTTGAGAATTTGATTGTAGCCCGCGTAACCATCTTCGAAGCTATACATCTCACAAGCAGCGGCACTGTCTATTAGTACGTCTATATGAGGTAATGGAAAATCATCTTTTGGACAGGCCTTATTCAGATCCTGATAATCCACACATACTCTCTTTGCCATTCTTTTTGGCTATAGGGACAACATTGGCCAACCATGTTGGGTATTGCACCTCGACTAGAAACTAGGCTTTGATTTGCTGGCGAATCTCTTCTTTCACTTTCTCCGCCCATTCCGGCCTGAGCCTTCTCAACTTCTGCTTAACAGGTTTATGGTCTGGATAGGTGGGAATAGCATGCTCTGCGACTTTCCGATCGATTCCTGGCATATCTTCGTAGGTCCAGGCAAAGCCTTTTTCATATTTTTTCAAGATTCTCTTAAATTTTTCTCGCTCTTCAGGAGTTATATTTGATGCTATCAAAATTTCTTTTGGATTGTCTAGGGTTCCAAGATTGAATGGAGTAGCATCAGTTGAGTCAATATCAAATATGGATGGATAATGATCATGATCATGCATAGTGAAATCATCAGAAACATCACACAAGTAAGCAAAACCATTTGATTTATTAATAAGAATGAAATTGTTATTGACATCATTGAAAAGTTCTGGAGCAAAAAGAAAATCTAAACTATCTTCCTCTTCCTCCTCTGCTAGTGTATCTGCCGCAGTCGACGTTTTCGCATCACATTGGGCCTTTGGAGTCTACTCATCCATCTTTCGCACAGCTTCCTCTATCTTGGCCTTTCCTTTCAGCTGGTGGTTATCATCTTTTCAGTAATTATTTCTTCCGGCGTCTCGCGGTCCCAAATTGTCCTACTGGTCATGATTTCTTCATCCCAAAAACCCTCTGCTGGCTTGATTAATCCAATGCCCCAGTCATAGACATCATTGAAAACCTCGAATCCTGGCACAATTCTTCCATCCAGCCACTGCGGTTCATTTTCTCCTGCATAGGCACATGCTGCGATTGCTGGCACAAAGGTCTTCCAAAAATGGGGAACTTCCATCTTCGACTTCTCATCTTTCTTTACAGCACCTATATATCCAAGACCCCTCTTGTCCTTTTGACCCTTAGTGCTAACGGCTATCAGTATCCCTTGAGAATTCTTGCCCAGCCCTGCACCAGGGAGGAATGACATTTTCTTCATCATATTCAATACCTGGGGGCTTTCTTCCTTCTGCTCTTCTTTGCCTATCATGGTGACATGAAACCCATTAAACGGCTACCTGGCTATCTCCAGTACTGATACCTGATTCTCTCGTGCAGCTTTTATAGTCACGATCTGGCCCTCGTGAGGTATCTTTACCATCTGATGCAGTGTAGAGGGGACTCCTCCCAATCTATGAAACCATGGTATGCCTAGCAAAGCTGAGAAATTGGCGGGTATGGGCAACACCACAAACTCTACTTCTGACTCTACCGGTCCCGTTTTCACCACTGTTGTGAAGGTTCCCGAAGCCTGCCTACGCGAGTTGTCATATGCCGTGATGGTAAGATCAGATTTTGCCAACATATCCTCTATTACCCCAAAAGCTGCTATTGCTACCTGTGGGCATACATTTATGGAAGAACCATCATCCACCATCACACAGGCGGTATGCTTTTGGTTAATCTGCGCTCTTATGTACAAAGGGCGATTATGGTTGCGACCATCTGCCGGCAGATCCGCACTGGTAAAAACAACATTTTCTCCCGATCCTCCTTTTACTACCTCCAGAAGTTCCGTAGGTGAAATGGTTGTAGCCACAGTTGCTTCGCATAAAGCCTCCACCACCTTCTGCCTATGTGATGGCGACTGTCTCAAAAGATCCCATATTGAAATCTGAGCAGGCGTCTTTTTCAGTTACTTGACAATCGGGTCTTCCTCCGGCTCCTTTCCCCTTCTGTCCTCAATCGGCTCTTGTGGCTTCTCTACTTACGGGGCTACCCTTCCACTCCGGGTCATAGCTCCCACTTCCTTTCTCTTTGGTTCTTCTCCTTCCTCTTCCGAACCCCAAAGGTCGGAAAATGTTTCCAAATCATCATTGTCAGTTCCACTATCATCAGTGGACCAGCAATCGATCACTGCAGCGGGAAGCCCTTCTTCACTCCCCTCATAGAGGCTCGTGACAGCAGTGTGGATATCGTTGCCGTATAGTTCCTTCAACACAAAGTTCTCGGGCAAACTGGACCCGATCATATTCACTGGCGGAAGCATGTTATTGTACCTGGCTTTCTTTTGACCCCCTCTCTTTTCTGGATCTGTGATCTGTTTTGAGTCGATCAAATCCTGAATTGCATGCCTCAAAGTCCTACAGTTATCGGTTACATGTCCAGTGTGATGATGATATGCACAGTACTCATTGTCTTTGTGTCCCGGCGTGCCTTCTGGGCGGTAAGGGTTGCAGCTTATTCTCTTTCATCAGTCTTCTTAGTACCCATGATAAGGACCTCCCGAGATTAGAAAAATGTCTCGGAGTGGCGTTTGTAGTTGACACCTCAGCAATCTTCCTTGTACCACTAGCAGAACTTGTTGGTCTGCCGGCCCCTTGGCACCCACTACCTCTCCTAGGATAGTTCTCATTTCCTGCTTTCCTAACAAGGTATTCTCCCTCGGCTTCAATGGCGATGTCCTTCAGGGACTCCCAATCTTTTAGTCCTTTCATCCTTAATCTATTCCTCAAATACGGGCTCATATTTTTAATGAATAATCGTATTTGATCCTGGGTATCTGGTTTCCTCTTCATTTCCATCACCCGATTCCTCCAATGGGTTAGATACTCATGGAAGGACTCTCCTTCTCTTTGCTGTAACAGTTCCAGGTCCTTCAGGGTTACCTCCATCCTTGTGCTACAATCATATTGCCTTAAAAATTCTTCTGTTAATAAATCCCAGTCTTCCTTAGTTCGACGATCGAGTCCGTGATACCAACCCACTGCCGGGCCCGTCAAGCTCAGGCAAAAGTACTCAATTTTTTGCTTCCTCATCAAAGTGGTGCCTTTCATCACCAATGAGTACTGCTTTATATGTGCTAGGGGATCAGAAGTACCGTCAAACATTGGCACGTCCGGCATCTTAAAGTTCATTGGGACTAGATCTTCTCCTTCTAACTCTTTATCTCGGGATTCACTCCTTGGCCTTTTGTCAACATCCTCGTTATAGCTTCAAATCTCTCTTCCACCTTCCTCCAGATGGCGCCTTCGATTTGAGGGGCTTTCCCTTTCTCAGACACCCGCTCCTTATATTCCTCGTCTTCCCAGTCATTATCCAGCCTCGGGACAGGTCTTCCCCTATGTGCCCCCGAAGTAGCAGCTCTTAGGTTCATGAGTGGCGGACGCATTTCATCTTGTGGGTCCTCTCTGACCTCCTCCCTTTCATTATTCCTCATAGGAGGAGGCTGTGGTTTTTACGGGGCTGCTTGTTGACCCATTGCGGCTATCATTGCCAACACCCGATTCTCAAACTCTTCCAACCTTCGGCCCACTTCCTCTGCTATCATTCCTGGTGGCCTCTGCCCCTCTCGGTGAGTTTGCCATTTCTTCGGGTACAGAAAACTGATCTGAAGTGGCGTAACTGGTCTCAGAAGAACTGTCCAGATATTCTATTCTTTCTGGTAACTCGAAAAATGGATTCCTGCGTAGCCATCCCTGGGACCCTCTTGTCCACCTAGGCGAATCTATGATGGCTGAAAAACACAGGGGTCATGATGATGCATGATTGCGCAAAAAAATAATGCATGATCATGCTATGCAGCACTCACAAGCCACATGCAAGCACATAGGTCCTTCCAACCTTATTACTCTCATACATGAGGTTATAGTCTCTTTCCTAGGTGGGATTGGCCCATGGGTCAGTCTGGGGACCCGATGAACGCGTATGGTGCACGGTGGAAATCCGGCAGCATAACCTCTCCTAACTAATGCACAGGCGGATGGGTTATGATCATTATGTATTTAGGCAATCCGAATAAGGCGTCCTGGGCCTATCGGGGCATGAAAGCCTTTGATTAGGTGACCAGTCGAACTATCCGGGTTTGTCCAATACCTAATGATCCATACAGCAAACATCGTATTAAGGTTCATGCCACTTGGGGGAAGCAACTATTTCCATTTACATGAGCTTTAGTCAAAGGGTGGTGTTACTTTAGGGCTACCCAAACATGGTCCCTGCCAACGGGTCTAGCTTATCACGAGCGTAATGACCGATCAGGTCACCATTTAATATACCATGATGGTACGTGGCTTGGGCTGGTGATTATCCTTAACACTTCCCTAAATTGAGTGAAAATAGGGTCGTGCTTCAGGAACGCACCGGGGCTAAAAGAGGGACCAAACTAGCATAGATCTAAGGCTCTAATGCGATGCAATGCAGTTTTGAAAGAAGGTGAAATTTTTAAACTAAAACCATATTATAATTTTTAATCAAGGTACTTTCGAATCGAAGTCTCAAGTGCGCTAGTTTCCCCAGTGGAGTCGCCACTGTGACGCGCGCCGAACCTCGGGTCCTCCCGAAAGCCCGCTCGGAGCGATCAGGAAAGGTTCATAAAACGTGTAAGGTATTTACAAGTGTGTCTATTTTGGGCAACAATGAGGTTTCTTGGAGTCGCCACCCGATAGAACATTGGGAAGGGTCGTCTAGCCTTATCGAGCCTAAGACGGCGCATACATATCCATCTTGAGCTAGCCAGAGGGATCTTGGAGGCCTCATCCTCTACTCCCCTAGAGCCTAGGATTGTGTATTTAAGCCTTTTGGTGAGACTCAAGAGGTGTCTTGGAAGTCCTAGACCTCTCGCCTCTTGAGCCCCAAAGACCAGAGTGAGTTCGGGACTTCTCATTTGTTTATACTTTGATTAATTTTACAATTATGTTTTGAATTTATTATTTCACCAACTTTCCACACGATGCATTTTATTAAAGCGCAAATTATTCACATCCAAAGTGGTAAATAGAAGCAAGAATCAAGATAAAGTGTTCGAAATAAATTACAATAACACTAGGAGCGGAATACAACTCCCATTTATAAAAGTGCGATACATGCATAAAAAAGGGGATATTCATTGGAATGAGGACTTTGGTCCTACCATGCATTTTCATTACAAAAATGGTTTTTTATGAAGTGTCAATTTTATTGGCTGAAATGGGACATTGGTCCACCATTTTTGGGAAAATTTCCAGGTTTAATTGTTAAAAAAAACCTTTGGTCCTTTTTACCTTAACGATATTAAAACCACTTCCATAACAACATAAATACAAGGTAAGGGTAAAAAAATGAAGCCGAATCGAGATACGCAGGATGGCGCAACCAACGTCTCTCATAACTCCAACTTCCAATGGTCAGAAAAGAACTCACCAGGATAAACACGTTAGCAAAAACGTGAATAAAAATAAAAATGAGAAAATTCTAACAGCAATAAGTTAAGAGATAGGATTTTATGAGATAAAAAATGAGAATTTTGCCTAGAGACGGCTACCTGGATCGTGCCGGTGGCCGTCCCTAGTGAAGGGAAAAAAACAAATTAAAGAACCTCTTAAATCTTTTATAAAAAAGAATAGGAAGTGTATATAAAAATCAATGTAAATCAAATTAAAGTATACAAATGTTAATCCAGAATGTTTACCCTCGGATTTTACCTTTTAGGGTGGATGTCGAATGATTTTGTCGTCGTGTGCCTCGCAAGGATCAAAAGAAGAATCAGATCAAAGAAAGAAAATTTATGTTGTTCTTTCCTTGATAATTTGATAGTGATCGTGTGTTCGAATTAGTTATATTGATGGAAACGACTGAATTTCATCACCTCAATTTGACTTAATTCGTAAGAAAAAGAACAGAGGAAATCAACTAATTAGAAGAAGTTTTATCAAAATGAAACTCTAGAGATGAATAGAGATTTATAAACTTTTTGTGTAATTTGCTCATAGAAAAAAAACCTTTTTCTAAAAAAATAATTTTCTCCAAAAAAATATTTGATAGCTTTTTTTCTAAATAAAACTCTTTAAAACTTCTCCCTCTTTTTCCAAATTCCCTCTAATTTTTCTCTAACCCCTAAAAATGAAATTTGATCCTTTATTTATAGAGTTTTTTTGAGATAATTAAGATAAGCCTCTATCTAAAGTTTGAATTTTTAAAAGGGCTTTAAAATTCAAGTTTTAGATAAATTCTATCCCCATTTTGAAAAGAAAAGAGGTTAAATTTTATCCAATCTTGAGTGATCCGGTCAGTTACCGTACCGACTAGCTTCCCTGCACATGCCGACGGCTGTCCCTACTAAGGGCATATGCGGGAAACTGACTAGGGATAGGGCGCGATGCTAGGGACGGGCGTCTCTAGACTGCCGCGTGTCCGTCCCCACTACGCCTAGGGACGGGTATCACTCCAAGTAGGGACGGGCGTCCCTACATAGACGGAAAGCCCGTATGTGAAGCAAAACTCCCATTTTTACCCAAATTCTGTAAAATTTATCCAACTCTTTCAAAACTCCATGCTATAGAAAAAGATTTTAATCCTTGCGAGACCGAAAGACGAAAACCTCCGAATTTCATCCCCTTACTTGAAAATTGACATTGATCTCTTCATCGGGTAACTCTGATCTGACTGCCTCGAGACCCGGTGTCTACACATATGAAATTGATCATAAATGACAAACCGAATAAAGTGTAGAGCGATAAGAATCATTAGTGCACAAGATAAAGTTAACGATAATAGTAATAAAGAGAATAAAACAAATAATTAAAGTAAAACATTGAAATTGATCAATAATAGTAAAGTGAACAAGTATAAAGATTTATAGTTTAAATAACAGTGGAATCGATAAGTGTAAAGATTAACAATGTGAAAAACAGTGAAATCGATAAGTGTAAAGGTTAGCAGTATAAGTGATAGTGAAAGTGTTAATGGTATAATAGCGAATAATGAATTACAGAGTAGTGATAAAGGTAATGACATTGATTAGTGATAATAGTGATAATGATAAAGATAAGGATAGTGAACGCCATTAAGGTATGTTATAAATTGTTTAAAAGACCTAAAAAATAATTGACCCCATAACCTAAACACAGTAAAACATTTACGTGATCAAGTATGTAGGATTAGTATGGAAAAATTAGGATAAGTATCCACCATTTTAATGCTCAGTGCGTAGTGTATTAAATGAGCACAGGTTATAATAGTTAGACGTGGCCGAAGACGTAGAAGCAATTGATGATTGAGCAACAACAAGGACAGAAGGATTTGCATGGCATATATACGAGCGTAGTTGGGGAAAGCTATGTTATGGATAGGTAATTTATGTGTTAATGTATTGTTATGTTATTATGTATGTATTGTTGTGTTTGTTAAAAAAAATCACTTATTATTGTTGTTTGTTTACCCACTAAGCATTATCGCTTAGCACGGTGTTTTCACCCGTGCAGGTGTAGAAGGTGTATAGCTTTTAGGAGAGTCGCCGCCAGTCAAGCCAACACAGTGGGATTGTTGATAGGACTTAGTTTCTTTTTGTATCATGATTATTTTGTAATAGTGATCTCTCTTGTATTTAGTCTTTTGTTCAGCTTCCACTATGTATCTCTGAAAGTTGTAATTATGTTGGTGTCATAATAGTTATGTATTGAATATTGTTATTCCATCAATGAATGATCATTTTCGTTTTAAAGTTTTAATTTTCGCTATTTATGTGTATGTTTATATTATGTGAATGAATGTTTTTGTACTGTTTTGCTTGGTGACACCCCCTGCTCATATGGGTTCTCACTCCCTTGCGGATGGCTTTCCCTATGTATGGGAAGGGGGTGTTACAATTCGGATCAGTCTATAGTGGTGTTCATTGATAAAATATTGGTGTATTCAAAGAATGAGAAAAAGCACGAGTAGTATCTGAGAATTGTGCTTCAGACTTTGAGGGAGCATCAATTGTATGTTAAGCTCAGTAAGTGTGAATTCTGGCTTAAGGACATGTCTTTTCGGGGTCATATTGTCTCTTTTGAAGGTATTACGGTTGATCCAGCTAAGATAGAAGCGGTGGTGAATTGGAAACCTCCCATAAATGTGCCTGAGATTCGGAGTTTCTTGGGTTTTACGGGCAATTATCGATGCTTTGTGAAAGGATTTTTAGTCATAGCTTCTCCACTTACCAAGTTGCTTCATAAGGTAGTTAAGTTTGTGTGGTCGGATAAGTGTCAACCTAGCTTTGAACAGTTGAAAAAGATGCTTGTTGAAGCACCAATTCTGACTCAACCTATTTCTGGCAAGGAGTATGTTATGTATAACGATGGTTTTGGAATTGGATTGGAATGTGTGCTGATGCAAGATGGGAAAGTGATAGCGTATGCTTCAAGGCAATTGAAATCGTATGAGCAAAATTATCCGACACACGATCTGGAGTTAGTTGCAATAGTATTTGCCTTAAAGATTTAGCGCACTACTTGTATGTTGAGAAGTGTAAGATCTTCACTGATCACAAAAGTCTCGAGTATATGCTCACTTAGAAAGAGTTGAATTTGAGACATAGAAGGTAGCTTGAATCGCTTAAGGATTATGACTGTATTGTGGATTACCATCCAGTTAAAACTAATGTGGTGCTTGATGCATTGAGTAGAAAGTCAGTTGCAACTTTGTCGTTACAGTGAGTCAAGTGGAGGTTTGCTTCTGATGGGGATTTAGTGGCTCAATTGAAAGCAAGACTTAGTTTGAGGTGTGAGTTAATGGATGCGCAGAAAGTTGACCCTAAGTTGCAACAGATTCTACAGTTAGTCAAGAATGGGGACAAGACTAACTATTCATTGGATAAAGAGGGTATTCTACATTATCGAGATCGGTTATGTTGTGGCAAATGATAAAGAGTTGAGAAAGAAGCTTTTGCATGAGGCGCATAATACAGTTTTCACTATGCACACAGGTAGCAATAAGATGTATCAGGATTTGAAACAGTTTTACAGGTGACCCGGTATGAAAAGAGATGTGGTAGAGTATGTTTCAAAGTGTTTGACCTGTCAGCAAGTGAAACCGGAACATCAAGTTCTATCGGGTCTGTTGAATCCTTTTCCGATTCCACAGTGGAAATGGGACAATATTACTATGGATTTTTTTCACTGGTCTTCCAATGACATCGAAACAGCACGATTCTGTATGGGTAATAGTTGATCAGTTTTCCAAGTAAGCTCATTTCATGCAGATTCGACTTGATTACTCAATGGATCGGTTGGTTGAACTGTATGTGAATGAGATTGTAAGACTGCATGGTATTCCACTGTCTATTGTATCTAACAGAGATTCAAGGTTTACTTCCAAGTTCTGTACCAGTTTGCAATCTGCATTGGGTACAAGACTGCATTTCAGTACAGCTTTTCATCCGCAGACTGATGGACAGTCATAAAGGGTAATCCAGGTGTTAGAAGATTTGCTCCGGGCTTGTGCTCTGGATTTCTCTAAGAGTTGGGATAAGTATATTCCGTTGATGAAATTTGCTTATAATAACAATTATCAAGTGAGTATCAGCATGGCTCCTTATGAAGTTCTATATAGTAGAAAATGTAGAACGCCTGTGTGTTGGACAGAATTGAATGAGCATAAGATTATTGGTTTTGATTTGGTAAAAGATACTGAGGAGAAAGCGAAGATTATTTATTAGTGATTGAAGGCTGCAGGTGATAGGCAGAAGTCTTATGTGGATTTGAAGAGAAAAGATATTGAGTTTTGAAGTGGGTGATAAGGTCTTTTTGAAAGTATCTCCCTAGAGGAAAGTGCTTCGGTTTGGAAAGAAAGGGAAGTTGAGTCCGCGGTTCATTGGACCATATGAGGTATTAGAAATAGTTGGAACAGAGGCATATCGGTGATCTTTGCCTCCAAGTTTTGATAAGCTACACGATGTCTTTCATGTGTCTATGCTCCAAAGATATCGTTCCGATCAGTCGTACATTCTGTCTGTGCAAGATCTGTAAGTGCAATCAGACTTTTCCTATGATGAGAAGCCTAAAGCAATACTTGCGCAGGAAGTGAAACAACTTCGGAATAAGCAAGCTCCGTTAGTAAAAGTACTTTGGCAGCATCATGGGATTGAGGAAGCGACGTGGGAACCAGTAGCAGCAATGTGAGATTAGTATCCTCATCTGTTTAATTCAGGTATCAATTTTGCGGACAAAATTCTTTTTAGGAGGGGAGAGTTATAATTGCCTGAATTATACCCTACCAGTAACTTGGCATAATTAGGGTATTTGGGTGGACTTAAATTGAGAATTCTAGTATTGGACTTAAATGTAAATGGAAATGTGGGCTTGATTGAATAAAATAAATAAGTTTAAGTGACCATTATGTAGATGTGCATGATTAAGTTAAAGAGTGGATTAGTTACCACTAAGTAAGATTTATTAAGCTAATCAAGAATTAAGGGAGAGCAGCGGATTCCGGGTGTCAATGTTGGCTGTGCTAACCCATCCAAACAATGCAATATATAGCTTAGATAAAAGAGAAAATGCCTTCATTTCTGCATGTGTTCTTCAGCTGAACTCTCTCATAAACTCTTCTTGTTCTTTCTCTTCATCTTAAGACTTATTTCTTTAAGGTTAGCTAATTAGATAGTTGATTGAATTGTTTTTGGATTATCAAGGTAAGTGGTTTAGTTAATGGTTCTTCATCTTCTTCTACTTCTTGTTTCTGAGTTGAGATTGTATTAGGTATTGATCCTTTGTCTCCAATTTTGGAATTGGATGATGGTTCTAGCAGTAGAATCATGGAAAGACAAAGCAAATCAAAAGGTGGGAGAGCCTAGCACTAAGTGAGCAATTGGGACTAAGGAGAAGAGGTTTGGGAAACTTGCTTGATTGTGTGTTAAATTGATATTTGCCTTAATCTGAATGTGTATTAATGATATGTGTGAAATGGAAATGAAGATATGTGTTGATCATGTTAGTTTGATTGCTATCTGTTAGTTGAAGCTTGAACCCTAATTTTTAGAGACATGAGATTTGTTGTGTAATTTATGAATGAATAAGTGTGTAGGGTGAATTTGAGCATGCTGTAGGGTACATGTATGAAACATGGAGGTTTGATTAAGTTGGATGAAAAGTGATGCCAAATGTTTTGGTTTAAAGCTTATTGAATTTGGAAATGTGAAACTTGTTTAATGTAACACCCTTATACACTACACGTACACTGCCGGCTTTGAAATACCGTGCAATTACCGTGATCGTTCTAAGGTCGACCTACACTTAAAGCAATTTGAGGCTAATTTTTTTTCCACACTTAAGATTAATCACACTTAATCATTTACTAACTTATTCCACTTAACAATTTTAACTTAATTACTTAGTTGCTGATTGACCTATAACTGTCTAAGGTTACTATTCATTTGATAAAATTTTCGGCATTATAACAGCTTTTTTTTCTTACTACCCAAACCTGCAAATCTCAAATTCCACAGCTCCGGCATGGGCACAACATTAATATCATCCATACTATACCATTCACAATCTCAAATATTCATCCATAAAGTCATAATATCCACATACATAAATACAACTAAATCATCACATAATTCAATTCCAAGTCTTAATATACATGGCAATACATAATACCAAAACATACAAAATATAACTTCAATCCTTCTTCAGAGCTTGCTCCAACCCAACTGAGGTATGCTGCTCCGACCTATGACGTACTTACATACAGTCAAAACAAACTACGTGCTGAGCATTAATATGGCCAGTGGTGGTTACAAATCCTAGGATTTCCACTACTATAAGTTATACACACACATAATTATAAAACATGAACTTTATTGGTATAACCTAACTCATTAATTACTTAAATTTATTTTTACACTCCACCATACATGTTACACATTGATTATTTACACTGACCCATTTACTCAAATTACAATTATCATTTATCACTAATTACATTTTCGATTCTTAATTAATTATTCAATTAATGACACCATTATATTTTATTTATATTATTAATCTTATTTACTCAATTTATTCATCAAATTAATCATATTATCAAACATTTAACCTTATCATACACTAATTATAGTTTAATCCTTTTATTAAATTTATTATTTCTTTAATTACATTTTTTACTCTTATTCTTTTTTCCTTGGTTTCCCATTTTACCCTTAACTTTTCCATTAATTACATCTATGTCCCAACTTTTACCATAATACCATCCATGTCCCTTCTTTCACACTCATTCCATTTATATCCTTATTTTACACTTAATTACCATAATGCCATTACATATACTTTATATTTACACTTTTAACCTTACTTATTTTCAATTTCCATTTTTGCCCCTTTTATTATTTTTAATTACTAATTTAACCTTTTTGCACTTAAATTCTGCTTTTAACCTTATAAATTCACTAAATTACATTTAGGTCCCATTTTCACTTAATTTTCTCAATTAATTTATTTTTCATATATCTTACATTTACATTATACAATAATTACAATTAATACTAAATTCATCACTAAAAATCATTTCTTTATTTATGTAATCAACTTATCAACTATTTACACCTTAGTCCTTTAATTAACCTAACAATTTTAATAATTACATTCATGTCCTCAACTTTTTTCATAATTCCAACTATATCCCTTCTTTTCAATAATTACCGAAAAACCCTTTAGTTACTCTTAATTACCAATTTACCCTTACTTACATTTAATTTCGCTCTTTAACCTTAACCGTTTTACCAAATTACATTTCAGTCCCTACTTGACTACCTTGAAGCCAAATTACCATTTGGTCCCTACATTTTCACTTATTTATATAATTACCCTTTTTAATCACACTTTTTACGTAACTTACTTCATACTTATCCATTAGGTGTAAAATTACCATTTTACCCCTAAATTTTCTAATTCCTTTAATTTTGTCTCATTCTCACTTATTTTCATATTTATCACTACTTTAGTCAATTTAATTATATATTTACCCTTCTGCCCCTAAACTTTTATCAAATTACGATATTGCCCTTCCTTTTTCTTTTATTTATCATTATGCCATTAGTTAATTATATTTTCACATCTAATCAGTTATTAACTTATAATTTAACATTTAATCCACTAATTAACTATATTTACGTATTTAATCACTTCTTAACTTATAACTTATCAATTAACCCACTAACTAATCATTTTCAC
The DNA here is from genome assembly GCA_947683425.1 of Excoecaria cochinchinensis. Classification (NCBI taxonomy): domain Eukaryota; kingdom Viridiplantae; phylum Streptophyta; class Magnoliopsida; order Malpighiales; family Euphorbiaceae; genus Excoecaria; species Excoecaria cochinchinensis. The sequence continues at coordinate 9,635,620 of CANTUQ010000021.1, read as the reverse complement.
GATAAATTACGGTTTAGTCTTAAAAGTACCATTTCAAGTCAATTGTCATTTTCAATCCTTATCTTATCTTATCTTTATCATAATCATTACCATATCTTTATCCTTATCACCTAATCATTACTATATATTTATCCTTATCACTTAACTACATGTGTATCCATTTAATCATTCAATTATTTCTTTCTTTACACTTTTTGACCATATTTTGCAATAAATCTCCTTTTAATCAACTTTATTTAACTTTTGCCCCTAGTAACACCAGTAGTCATCACTAGAGTGGATATGCGGGACTGGGCTTTATGGCCCTAACTTACCAAAGTGGCCACTAGGGGGCCAAATTACACTTCGGTAGTATCGAAGTGGCTGTTAGGGGGCCAAACTAGACTCCGACAACACTACACTTACACTTTACACTACACTGACATTTTATAAGTAGACTGTCATTGGTCTACACTTACAAGTCACAGTGACTTGCTACCGCGGCATACATTGACGTCCCTATGGCTAGCCATATATATATCCTGAACTAGATTTACTACCAGATCACTAAGGGCAATATACAAATATCATTCATTTCACTTTCTTTTTATTCAATTCACTTCCAATTCACTCAATATTTAATATACACTCATGCATACCATGAGGTCACATAAATATACACTTATTTCATCATTTTCATAGTAAACAAAATACTTTATCACACTTTGTGCATACAAATAAACACTATCACTTTCACATATACTTATTTTTCATGTGTTATTCTTTTTAAGCATTTATATACCATAAAGATCAAAATACACTTTAAATACTCATTAAGTTCAATTCGGCCCAAGGTACAAACTTTACATTATGTTCATATTCAATTCTTTTAATCACATAATCATTCAAATTAAGTGTCATACTTATCATAAACATCAATTTCATGCCTTAATTACCATTATACACTATTAGTTCCTTTAATACCAACATTCCATTAATTCATTAAGTATGTTTTTCATTCTTTTAATCATTCAATTAACTTAATCCCATGTTATACACATTACTTACATTGTTAACTTACATAAAACACCAAAATATATTAATGTTTTCCTTAGACATCAATTTGGCCTAAGTTTCATTTCCTCACTAAGCTTACTTTTCTTTCTTTTAATCACTCCATTTACTAATTATCATGTTAATCATTGCTTATATATCACTTACATACATTAAATTTTTAAGAATTTCTAATATGTTCCATTCGGCCTCTCTTAGGGATATCATACCAATAAGTTTTAATTTACTCTAAGCATGTTTATGCACTAATTTAAGTCCACTAATCATGAATATCAAGTTAGATTTAATTAAATAAGCATTATCTTATACCCACACTTAGACAACACTTAAAACTCAACTAAATCAATGGAAATAGGAGCATTTTGTAACCACAAACCTCGAATCCTTGTTTAGAACTTCTCAAGTGTCCTTTTAGATGCCTTAGCTTTAAGAGAAAACTTCCTCTCCTTGAGTTCCTACCATGGCCGAATATAGACACCCATAAAACATCAAAACCATGCTTCCTTTTTATAAACTAAGATCATAAATGAACTCTACACCCTTAAAAATTAAACACTCACCTCAAATTTGAGCCTAAACCTTGAATACTTAGTTTTCTTCACTTTCAATGCTCTAAATGGACTCCAATTGTTGTATTTATGTTATAGAGGGAATGAGATTTTTTTGGGAGGCTAAAATTTGGAGAAAGATTGAATAAAAAATGAAGAAAAATGGAGGAAAGTATGAGAAATAACATACGATTTGGAAGGAAAAAGAGAGAGGCGGTGGAGAGTAGATTTCTGTAGAGAAATCTGGCCACTTGCTACCTTATATAGTAGGAAAATGAATCGAACTGGTCCAACCAGTTTGAAGTAAAATTTCAGTTTTTTTGGAATTTTCTACTATTTTAAAGAATCTATATGTTCCTCAACTTATTTTCACTCCCAACCAATTCCATTATTCTTAAAACATCAAACATAGCCTCCCTGCAAATATTTAGCTCAATTAGAGTTCATTTGGGGCCTGGTTCACTTAAACCGGTCTGATTCAACCCTTTTCAGTTCTACCTAAAGTAGCATTCTAAAGTTATCAAAAATTATAGCAAATTATTTTATGGTTGTACACTTCCCACTTTATACCCTTTTGAGGTCAATAACTTGTTTTAAAAATTTTGTCAAATCTAGGTCAAACGCTGGTTCAATTTAAACCGAACCAAAGGCCAACTTCAGAATGACTTTCGAAGGCCTAGTTGACTCCGTTTTCACTCCAAATTTTACCATTAGACTCCTGACGGCCCATAAATCGATTTTACCAAATAATAATTTTTTTTAAAATTGACCGCGGGGTCCGCTGTTTAGCTAGCTCGGGGTCCCCCATCCCGAGATTGTAATACCTCAAACACATTTAACTCTTCACTTCACTACTGTTAACATCACTCAATACACTACTCTACACTGTGATCACTCTAAATACACTGTAGACATTCACTAATACGTCTAAGCCAATGTTAGAGCCATTACATTTAAATTTTATTTTGACCTATTTAGAATGTTTAGGTCATAAAATGAGCTTTACAAGTCTATAATGAATGAAACCAATTGGATTGAACTTATATTGAATATACCTTAAAATGATGTAGAAATAGCCTTACTGATTTGGGGACTTAAATGTCTTCAAAAGTGCCTATGAATTTAATCAAATTTCTATAGTAGGGCTTTTGGAACAAGTTGTACTCCTTTAGCCATAACTCCTTGGATTTGAATTTAAATGTAATGAGAATTGTACCATTTGCAAGTTAACATGAATATGAATATTTGGTTATAAGCACATACGGGTTGGAAATGATGTTTTAATGAGTTTTAAGATCAAGTGTTTTGAGGTTGAAAGTAGAGTTTGAAAGGAGTTGGTTAAGCACCTTTAAATTCCTATTCTGCCTCAAATTTGCATATGCCACGGTCATAATCAAATGATTATCACCGTGAGGAATTTTAGATTTCAATTATGTTTTGGATCGTATGCATGTCACGGTCACAACCATTTGGTTATCACCGTGTGATGCTGCTGATTATATTCTATTTTGGAATTTTTGGTATGTCACGGTCACAACCAAATAGTTATCACCGTGAGGTACCTATGAAATGCATTATGTCTTAAATTGGGCATATGTCACAGTCACAACCAATTGGTTGTCACCGTGAGGCACTTGAACTTTCTGTAATTCTTTTTAAAAACACTATCTAATGTTATATAAGTGTATGGAATGGAATTTAATCAAGTTTAGCAACATTTAATTTTATTTTTATGTTAGTATGAATTATGCAAATGTGTATAATGAATTGGGAACTTATATGATAAAGCATGCACATGTTTTAAAATCCATGTGTGTATGTAAGATACCATATACTATGATAGTGTTCTATGAGACTATGTAGATATTGTCAATATTAACTGGATTTAATAATTTAGCCTGCAAGTCAAGCAGTGGATAGTTAGGCATGCCTATTGAAACACCCCCTAACAACCATTAGAGATTCACTATAATGGCTATGGAGTGTTACAACACAACCACATGCACATCAAATAGTTTTACAAATAAAGTTCAGGTTAAACAAATTTCTTACAAAAGATATATATATAGGTCTGAAATTCCATGCATAATATTATAATGGTTTACAATAGTTTCGCTTTACAAATACAACTCTTACATTTATTACAAAATGACCTATAACTATAACGATTCCTATGTGTTGGTTGTTGGCGATGCAGAACCATCTTCACATAAACTATCCTCAGATACCTGCATGGACAAAACATCCATGCTAAGCGATAATCGCTTAGTGGGGATCAACAAAAGATGGATAAACACTCATGGTGTTTACTAATATCAATCACATACCCAAGCAATATTCACATATACATATAGTTCATTTTAACAACATCAATGGCACACTCATCAGGAATTACTCATAAGTAATCATCCAAATTCTCACACAAATATTTGTTTGCTTAATATGGTATTTACTTAGTTATTCATTTGGATTATATAAGTCTTAATATTACTAGAATCGCACACTTATATACAGCTTTATAATTACCTATGAGTATACATATAAATATAAACATATGTACATCAATTAGCCATTAGCACTCACCAATGTGAGAACATCTTCAGCATGATACAAATATAAACCCAAACCATGCATACCTTTATTCAACTTCTAATAGTACCACATACACATTAATTAATGTAAAGCTTACTGTTATTTACTTGTGATTTGAACATAGCATTCAAGATACCAAATATTATACTCATAATGTATTAGCTTACATTATACAATATCAGTTATCAACACCAACAGCCATATAATACCAATCCCCATCAATTACAATCACAAACCATATAGTACATGACATTTATAGCAGGTTAAGGTACATAACAACTTACAGGCCTTTTATGCAGATTATTCATATACTCTTATATTAATAAGCATATTGCATTGCTAAAATCAATGGATATGCACTTAATCATATTCCGGCATTCTCTTAATGTTATTTCAGCAATTTATAGCTTGATTTATACAAATACTCATGCACATACACATATATTCTTCCTAATGAGTCATACGTGTATAACTGTATCGCATGACAATTATAACATATCACATTCACATTCTCACTAGTATAATACTCAGCTCATGGTCACAATATCATTATTATTGTTATTATCACATGCTTCGCCTGCAACTCAATGACGCGGATAACGGGTATTGCATCGGTACCTCTTAGGTACCAGTAATCTCATCGAGACTACATTTTCACATTAGCACCTTCTGGTGCTTCACATCACATTAGTACCTTCTGGTACTTCACATTATTCCACATATAATAAAATCCAGCAAGGATTATTCGCATTGTGATTCCCATGGAATCAGACACATTTAACGCATGGGGCTGCAGTACTTGACCCTATAGGCATGCCTAACTATCCACTACTTGAATCGCAGGCTTAAGTTGGTAAACATGTTATTCAGTTCACATTGATCACTTTTCATATCTCGTACATATCTCGTATGTTGATAGTTAACATCACATTCGCTTTACACATTCACATTAGCACATAGCTAAACATTTCACTTGCATACTCAATATCCTTCCAAACTCATTCTTCATAGTTAATAATCACATATTTGATTGCATTCAAGAATCATCATGTAATATGAAATTGTACATTACCTATTACACACATAACACTTACTCATATTGTCCTTCATTTCAGCTCAAAGCCTTGCTATTTGAAAGGCCAAACACATTAGAGTTATATTGCCAAAACAGGGTAGGTCACGGTCACAATGAATTTCATTGTCACCGTGACATGTTGAAGTTCAAAACAGAATGCAAACTGGGGGCAAGTCACGGTCACAATGAATTTCATTGTCACCGTTACATGTTCCCAATTCTCGGCAGAATGCAACATTGGTTCCTTCGTGTTAACTTAAAGAGGGTTCGAAGAGTCGTTTTGATTGTTTGAATGAAAACCGGGATGAGTGATCCCATTTTATTGAAATTGACTCTTCGTTTTAGTTGTGATGTTTTTATGGTTGGGCTAAAATAAGGAACATTGGTCCCGATTTTATTAGTGAAAATTCTAATTTAATTATAGAAATATTTTTGTGATTTTTTATCGCACGCGTGCACGAATAAAAAAAATATATATATACAAATAAGCACATAACACATCAAAGGGGAACTGAAAAGATCTCACCAAAATGGAGTGTCCGTCCACGCGTCGCGACCTATCCGGGGAGTCGCGGGGCGCTCACATGGCCCGACTTAAATTAATACTCATACAGAAATTAACATCAAAAATATTAGTAAATATTCAAAGTAAATTAATCAAATGAATGATAAATATAATAACAATAACAAAGATAGCAATGCAACAAAATAAATCAAATTATCCACAGTGAATAACAATGCAACAATAAATAGGATGCATAATAGACATAATAATCATAAGAACACCATATAATAATAATAATGATAATAATAATAATAATAATGATAATAGGATGGTAATAATGATAATAATAATAATGCTACATGATGCTAATATCAAATAGTAAGGGTAATGATAATATAAAAGGAAAATGGTGGCCAACGGCAAAACAAGTTAGAATTAAGCCATAAAAATCAAACTTAATATACATAGAGAAATTGGACCAAAACAAGACTAGGGATGTCAACAGTAGCAAAAATAAAAACTATTAGCCATGAATAAATATGATAATAGCAACAAAAATAATATTAACAATAATAAATAACATACAAAAAATAAATGAGGACGAGTTCAAGAATGTTTACCCTCAGAATTTTTAGATTGGGGAAACGGTGTCCCGATCGATTTTTCTTGTCGGATTCGTAATGATAAATGTTTAAAAAAAATGTAGAATTTAATATTTTGAAATGAAATCAAGAAAATATTTTGGTAAAAATATTTTTGGTGGATGATTTGAGCAAAAAGAAATTAATTTTCCCAAGCCCAAATCACTTAAGAAAAATGGATTATGTATTTTTGAAGAGCAATTAAAGATTAAAATTTGAGAAAGAAAAAAAGAAGTTAAGAATATTTTTTTTTAAGAAAAAAGGTTGAAGAAAACCCTTTGCTGGAGAGAAGAAGTTGAAAGAAAAAGTCTTTCAAAAAATTTTTGCCGTCCTCTTTGAAAATGAGGGGAAAATCCTCTTTAATTTTCAGTTTTTGGCCAAAAATAGAGAAAGACAAAATGATCTTTTAATTTTTCGTTAATAAAAAATAGCACAAAATGGTGAAAACACCAGAAAAATCATACTGAAAATAGCGAAAAAAACGGACAGGCGAAGACCAGGTCGCGCGGAGAGGGCAAGGGCGCGTGTGGCAGCAGCCTGCTGCGCGCGTGGTGCCCCCGCACCGCGCGCGGCAGGCAGCTGCCTCGAGCGCAGGGGCTGCGCGTGAGGCAGCCTGCCTCGCGCGCAGGGGGGGGCGCGCGGCGCCCCCCGCCTCGCGCGCAGGCGCCCCTGCGCACTGGGCGGCCTGCTGCGCAGGCGCCCCTGCGCGCTGGGGCAGCCTGCCGCGCAGGCAGCCCCGCGCTGCCGCAGGCGGCCTTCACGACTTTTTTTTTTTTTTTAAATCTAGACACAAAATTAATATATTTTTTTACTCCATTTTAATTTTAATTTCCCAAAAAAATATATTTTTAATTATTTTCCGAAAAACACATCTTTGACAAGGGAATCGATCGATTCTCACATTTCTTGCCGAAAATCGGTCTTCTATTTCATCACCGGGTAATCCTGATCTTGGACCGCCTCGGGACTCGGTGTCTACACATAACACTTACTCATATTGTCCTTCATTTCAGCTCAAAGCCTTGCTATTTGAAAGGCCAAACACATTAGAGTTATATTGCCAAAACAGGGTAGGTCACGGTCACAATGAATTTCATTGTCACCGTGACATGTTGAAGTTCAAAACAGAATGCAAACTGGGGGCAAGTCACGGTCACAATGAATTTCATTTTCACCGTTACATGTTCCCAATTCTCGGCAGAATGCAACTTCAGGGTATGTCACGGTCACAATGAATCCCATTGTCACCGTGACATATTCTCACTTTGCAAAACATAATGCTCCCTTGGGTACCTCACGGTCACAATGAAGTTCATTGTCACCGTGACATACCAAAATCCATTAGGCAGAATTGAACTCAAGCATACCTCACGGTCATAATGAATTTCATTGTCACCGTGACCCATGCAAAATCACCATAACACAGCTGTGTTTTGACACTAGCACAGCTGTGCTTTACAGTTCAATTCTTCCTTCTCATTTAGACTTCAAATCTCATTCTCACGTTTGGCAATCAACCCAAATACATCATCCACTTATTCAATTAGCACATACCTGATTTCCCTTCTTGACAGTGGCATTCATTTATAACACAAATCATAATCATATTCATTATACACATAGTATACATATTCGCATTCAAGACTATAGCATTCGCATTCATGATTTATCATATTCGCATTCATGATTATTCGCATTCGCACTCATGGTGATACGCATTCTCATTCATGGTTCACCATACATAAATTATACATTGCTCCCATATAATTTTACACATTAATATACATGATTCATCATGCTTAAAAGACTCATAACTCATACATATTTATATGCATTAGCATACATAGTTCATCATGCTTAAAATACTTATAACTCATACATATTTATATGCATTAGCATGCATAGTTCATCATGCTTAAAATACTTATAACTCATACATATTTATATGCATTAGCATACATAGTTCATCGTGCTTAAAATACTCATTTTATAATGATAATTATGTATTGGACAAGTCATGGGAACTCGTGGTGAAGTTCGGGAAGAAAAATACCCTAAATAGACAAAACAGGGAGTGGTCACGGTGGCAATGGATTGGTTGTGACCGTGACATACTAATTTAAGCAAAACAGAAGCTAACTTTCAACACTGGTTCACACCACAATTTTGTACAATGCAAACGGATGTCTTACACTCAATTTTAGGCAATGATCTCTTCTTAATTTATTTATCTATGTCTTATCTTTCAAATGGGACAATTTTCAGGTCAATTGGATTTATAATTAAGGAGTTATGGTCAAAATAACACAACTGGTTCCAGAAACCCTCCTACAGAATTTCATCTACGGTTATGGTCAACTTTGAAGACCTTAGAGTCCTCAAATTGATAGAGCTATTTGTAGGACATTTAAAGACACGGATCATATGGTTCTAATCCAATTGGTCTCACCCCTTTTGGAATTGGAAAACTCAACTTACACTATAAAAAAATCACGGGGGTCAGTATAGGCTTCAAAGGCAGATTAACACAATCAATAGTTAGAGCTGATTCACATATTGTGCTAATTCCATGGTTCAATACTCATCTCATATCAATACACATTCAAATACACTTCTACCAAAGTTCATAATCATGCTCAATTCTAGAAATCACATATTCAATATCAATAACACATTTAAGCTAAACAACCATCACATACACTTGAGCAAAATTAACACATAACACACATATATCCCAAACCTCTTGGAGCACTCCTTCCTTTACTCTTCTATATCTCTTTCTCTTTCCCTTTTCTAGCTCTACCTGGCCTTTCAACTCAAATGCATATATAACACATACAAATTCATGAGGCTATACCCATATTTTAACCATCAAAATCAGAATTAGAAGAAGATGGAGGAGATACACTACATACTACATACCTTTCTAGTCAATACCCTTCTTCTCAACTATCACTATCCACTCTTTGGACTCCACGACCAAAGAACAATTAAAAGAGAGAGACAAAAGGAAGGTAAACTTTTGAGAGAGAGGGCCGGATCAAGGGATCTAAATGGCTGAATCAAGGAACAAAAGACAGGTTTACTCACTAATCCACCTCATGCTTGCATGTAAGTGTGAGGTGTCAAGTTCTCACTCTCCCTACACAAGGTGGCTGGCTCACACACTAACACATGGAGTCCACTAACATCCAACTAAATCCACTAACATACAGCTGATCCCACTAACTTTTGATTAACTTAATTAACAGCCATTACACTAATTAATCTTCATTTACTAGTTCATCATGCAAAGTGCAATTCAGCCACTACAATACTTTATTTTTCTTCAATTAAGTCCCTCATTCCACTTTTTCACTTAGGTCCAATTCTGTAAACCCTAATTATCATGCACACTATTACACTAATGACACTCAATTCTTCTGGGGTGATTTTTGGGGTGTTACACCTATAGGGTCTAAGTGTTGTAGCCGAAGCGTCTGATTCTATCTGAAGTCTTCAATGCGTATAGAATCCTTCATGGGTTCACAATGTGTATACATATATCTAATATTAAGTATATCGGTACCTACGGGTGCTAATGCGAATATGTATCTTCGGATATAAGATGTTAATGTGGTACTCTCGAGTATTGATGCGATACCCGTTATTCGTGTCTGATTAAATAGAGTAGAGTTGATCATTCTCGAATCAATGAGCTGTCCCTGATAGATAAGGAGGAATCTTGATAATTGTAATCTTTTCTGCCATTAACTTCTGATAATGTGTTGTGGAATGCTGAGTCACTTGTAATTTTGTTATAATGGAGAGATGAATTATCTGAAAAGATAGTGCGCCTTAAAGCTTTTGAAGATTCTTTCTTTTGTTGGCCAAAATCTTTTGAGCTGGAATGTAGCATTATTGGAGAATCTTTACTGTTGAGTACCTACAAAAAAGGTTAGTAAAACTTTACTTTACATTTTTTTTATAATATTACATTATCATACGGATCCTAAGAATCGACAAAATGTCGTGGTGCTGGGGCCACTTCCTCAGTGGAGGAATTTCCTTTGTCAGAGGTTGCCTGACTGAGGATGGCAGCTACCTCTTGTTCTGTCGTGGCGGAAGATAAAAGGCTGATAAGATGATACTTGCTAGCTGTGAATTCTGGAGTGGATTTTGATTGGATTCCCTTATTTTGAAGATGTGGAGTCTGATAAGAAAATTTGTCGTTATCAAATTTTTGTCTTACTGCTTCTGAGTTGGCTCTACTTTCTTGAAAAGAGTCCCACCATTTTACACGATATTCCCGATAGAGGATGGGGATAACTGAGTCTGTTGACATATGGTAATTCCAAGCAATTATCCATGGAATCTTAAACTCATTACAAAATTGAAGTAAAGAATTGTTCAGATTAGTTTGATGTTGCTCTTTATATCTTTCAAATCCCTGAAGTACTTGCTGAGGAAATATGGCATCTATTGGTCCCATAAAATCAAACCATCTGAGGAACCAATTTGGGTAAAATCCTAAGAACTTGTTAGAAAAATAAAAGAACCATGAATGATTATAATTCCTAAGGTTGAATGCTTTGAACCAAGCTTCCTGATAATCGTAATAATTATAATGACTTCTTGCAGAATATTCGGTTAAGACTTTGTTGGTATACGGCTTCATACCCCATTCTGCTAAAGTCATAATCCTGAAGATTTTTACCTTGCTGTAGTTGATCTTGGTAGTATCTTGATTATAATTGTGCTCAATAATAAATGAATCAGTATCAATTAAGATCATTTCATAAAACTCTCTGGTTTTTTCTGGTCATTCTTCTAAAAAATGGAAACCTTTTGAAAAAATAAATTCGATCAATTTAAAAAAACTCTGATTTTCTATCAAACTTTGCTCTTCTGGTTCCAGAACATTAATAAATTTCCTGCGAAGGTTCAAAAGATAAACTGACGAGGACTTTCTGGGAGATGAAGATGACGAGGCAAAGGTTGGGGTAGATACTATAGCAGAAAAAGTTTGAGGCCTAAAGGTAGAAGGAGTGATCAAAGGTGGAGTTCTAATTAAGGATGAGGATACATGTGGAAAAATTTGTGGAGAAATTGCTCTAGGTTTGGGTGACAAAGGAGAAAAACGGTTTGGAGAAACTGGAATCATTTGATTAGTATAGACATTCTGATTATTATTCTGATTTTAAATGCTTGCTTTACTTAAAACCTTCTTATTATTCATTTTCCCTGCAAAAACTCACGAGAAAGGAAATCAGGTAAGCAATTATTTTGTCCTTTTATAATTTTTATTTCAAAATCAAAATCACAAAGAAGGGCTTGCCATCTAGCAAAAATCTGTTTAGAAATTAAATTTTTAATATCTTTTTCTAAAATAAGTTTAGCTGAAAGACAATCTATTCTTAATAAAAAAATTTTCATGTATAAATCATCTTCAAATTTTATTATGCATGAAACTATGCTTAATATTTCCTTTTTAATTATAGAATAATTCTTCTGGGTATTATTCCAACTTCCTGAATAATATCTAACTAAATCTTCTTTGTTATTTCTTTTTTGTTTTAGAATTCCTCCAAATCCTAGATCACTTGCATCGATTTCAACTATTAGAAAAGATTCTGGATGACGGATACTAAGACAGGGAAGACTTTTTACCTTTGATTTTATAGTTTTTACTATTTAGGTATGGGTCTCTGTCCATGGTTTTGGGTTTTTCTTAAGTCTATCGTAAAGAGGCTGACAAATTTTTCCTAAATCTTTAAAGAAATCCTGAACATAATTCAAACACCCTAAAAATCTTTGTAGCTGTTTTTTATCTTTAATTTCATTTAGAAATTTTTCTGTAAACTCTAAACTTCTATTTATAGGTATAATGGCTCCTTGATTAATATTATGTCCTAAGAATCTTACTTTTACTTGAAATAATTTTATTTTTGTTGGAGAAATTACTAATCCATTATTATGAATGATATTATAAAATTTTTTCAAATGACTAAAATGTTTATTAATATTTTCTGAAAAGATTAAAACATCATCTATCTATACTATAGAAAATTCATTAACGGGTCTAATAATATCACTCATTATATTTTGAAATTCTGAAGGAGCGTTCTTTAATCCAAAGGGCATTACGTTCCATTCGTAATGACCAAAAGGAGTATTAAATCTTGTTTTATATCTATCATTTTCTTGAATTTGTATCTGCCAAAATCCTGATTTCATATCAAATTTGGAAAATATTTTTGCATTATATAGTCTTTTTAAAAGATCTCTTTTATTTGGGATAGGATATCTTATCCATTGTAAAACTTTATTTAAAGGTTTATAGTTTATAACTAATCTGGGGACTCCTCTTTCTAATTCTGTTGCGTTCATGACATAAAAAGCTGAACAAGACCAAGGGGATTTTAAATCTCTTATTAATCCTTTATTTTTTAATTCTTGTATTTCTTTCCTACAAAGTTTTTTTAAATCTTCGGACATATGTATAGCTTTAGATTTAGTGGGAATCTTTTTCTCATCAAAATTATTTTCATAAGATAGGCTGACAATATGACTTTTCCTATTCCAAAAAGCATTAGGAACAAGAGAACAAACATCTTTTAAAAAAGTGTCTTCTAGCTCTTTTATTTTTTCTTTTATCTGTTTTTTATCTAATTGAGCTTCTGTCCTTTTTTCATCTATTTCTTGAATTAAATACTTTATATGACTTTGCTTATTATGTTTTATAAGATTTATTTCCTGAACATTATTTTGTAATTGATTAACATCTCTGGTTATCATAGGAAAAGCAAATTCTAATATTATATCTTTTCCTAATACTTTAGTAGATAATCCATTATTACAAACCCGAAAAGGATAAAGCGTAGTTATAAAGGGGGTTCCCAAGATTATTCCTGAATTTAAATTTTTGATTAAAATTAACTGAGTTTTATAACAATAACCTTTATTGCATATCTTAACCTTGGATAATTTATAATTAATATATAACTTTGAACCGTTTGCTGAACGAAGTCTTTCCGAAGTTTTCTCGTAATATTTGGTTGGTGCTAACCCTTCTTGAATACAATTTTGATCAGCACCACTATCTATTAAAGCTAAAGTAGAAAGATGAAAATCGTCATTGATAACTATATCTAATTTAACATACCATTTTTGATAATTTAATTTCGATATGCTATTAATATATTCTTTCTTATTTTCTGATTCTTTAATAACTAAAGAAGTGGATGCTTGTCCTTTATCTTTATTTTGAAATAATTTACTTAAACTATTTTTTTAATTTTCTTCCTCTAAATATTGAACTTTTCCTTTTAGTATTTTCATATCTTGTTTTAAATTTTTAACTTCTTCTTGAAGATCCTGAATAGAGGATTCCTTATTAATTTGCTTAAATCTTTGGCAAATTTCAGAGAAATTATATGGCTTATAATCTTTTTTCTCCCTTTGTCCTATTAAATTTCTAAGTTTGAGTAAATAATCCTTTTTAATTTCTGGATCGTCTATTTTATCTATAATATCTAATAAAAATTCCTGTTCATTATTAAGTACGTTGATCTGGTTACACTGACAAGTTCCTATGCATTCACAAGATTCAGTTTCGCTATTATTCGAATAACTTTCTTCACTTATAAAATTTAAATCATTTTCAGAATAGTCTGATATATTACTTTTAGTTGCAAAAGAATCATTTATTACTAATTTCATTATTTTTTCTTTTAATTATTCTGAGGCATCAAAACTATTTACTTTCTTTTTCATTTTACAATTTTTTTGAATAGTGTCCTGGTCTACCACATTTATAATAAATTATAATGTCTTTCTTGTTGGGGTTTTTATTTTTATAAGATTTTCTCTTAGTGTACATTTTGCTTTTATTGGGCCGTTCTAGTTCTATATTGGGTCTAAATGTCCTCTTTCTAGGATTATATCTATGTTTTATTTTATTTTTTCTCTTTACTCGGGCTGAGGGTGCACTAATTCTTTCATATCCATATTGTTGGCAAAAATCTCCTAATTCATTCCTACTATTAATATTTTCCTTTTTTAATTTTTCCATAAATTTCATGTTAGAACATATAGCTAATCCTTCCTTATTTATGCTATTTATGATTAATCCTGCTATAAATCTTTCTTTCCAATAAGAGTTACTACAATCATTCCTATTCATAACTTTAGTTAAAAACGTATCTTTATACCATCTAAAGTCATGTAGCTTAGGGCAAGTAAGATTTTGCAATATTTCTTAATTTCTATCCTGATACTGGCTAGGATCTCCTATAAAGCATTTTGTTATAGTGAAAATTAAAGTATTTACACTATCATCTATAAATGTTTCAGTTGCCATACTGTTTTGTTCTTTTATTATAGTTTTAGTTGCTGTTAATATGTATTGTTGTTCTCCATGGGTTAAGTAATAATCGCACCATCCTTTTAATTGACCAGCAAATCCTAATATTAAAGCTTGTGTTACCTGATTTTCTCTATTTCCTACAGATTTGTATGCACTAACTGCCATAGTCATTTCTTGTAATATATTTAATATCCTATATTCAGACTGTCCATCTATATTCCATTCATAAACTGATGAACTATTATAACTAGCTTGATAAACATTTTCTTTTTCTTCTAATTGGGTATCTGGGGGAGTAGGTCTAGCATAATAATTTCTAGTGGTAGGTAAAGGAGCATTTCTTCTTAACTTATTTATTTCTAGAGGACTTTCTGATGGTTGATTAAATTGAGCTTCTATTTCTGTTATTGAATCATTATCAGAATCTAAGTCTTTATTTATTACTGCTACTTGTTTATCCTTTTGCTTACTATCTTTAACTATTTTAGAACTATTAATATTTATATTACCTAGTCGTTCTTCTATCTATTTTAATATGACTTCTTCTCTATTTAGATTAACAGTGGGTCCAGTGAACCTAAATGGCTTAAAAAATGGTTTTTCTGTTAAAAAAAGGGGTTTTGGAACGATGGTATCAACTGGTGAGGGATTTTGTATTTCAGTTTCTATTCGATTAAGTTGACTACCTATTGTTTCCAAGGTTTGATTAGTGAAATTATTCTGAAGTATTATATATTGAATTCTTTTATCTCTAGAATCTTCTTCTTTTAATTCTGCAAAGGGTATTCCTATATAGTCTTGATCATTTTGTCTAAATACTATATCTTCTAGAGGAGGATGAATTGAAACAATTCTTTCATCTTTAGCTAAATTCCAGAGTTTACCTACTTTGTTTAACATTCTTAATTCCTTTTTAAACGGATAATGTATATTATTATGATAACAATAATTTTCAAACCATAAAAATAAAGGAATATTAATCTTTTGATCTTCCATATCTTCGTACCATAATTTTCTAAAATCTTCTAATTCAGTTTGAGAAAAATTATTAAAATACCATTCTCTTTTTTCTTTATTATAATCTGCTTTTAAATCTGCTCTAAGAAATTCTTTATTAATTTCAAAAACCATTTTTTCTTTATTATTTATTATTTAAAAATTTTCCATCTGAGATCTAGTTGGGCTAACTGATGATTCATACTCTTTTGTATAAATAGGTCTAGGGATATTTCCTCTAAAATCTATTCCTCTAATATCTAAATTTCTAGCTGAGGAGGTTCGTCATAAAGTACTAGCTGAAGTAGAAGGTCTATTATTAGAGTATACTGAGTGTCTACCTGTTTGAGGAGTATTTGAAAAATCTATATCTACAGATCCATCAGTATGTTCTATTATTCTAGAGACTTGATTATCTATATCTATTAATCTAGGTTCACTGATTTCTTGAAGATTCCACCTAGTTGATCTAGTAATTTCATCCCATTTTAATCTTTTAGGTATCTGAATATTAGAGTGTGCCCTATTTCCTTCAAATATGATAGTTTCATTTCTAGTTAAGGTATTTACTGATCTTGGGTTTATTGAAGTTGTCACAACCTTATAATATATTCTATAAATTACTGCTATAGCTTTTACTTCTTCTTTGACATTTAAATTTTTTGTTTTTACTGTTAGAGTTAATGTATCCATTAAATGTCTGTCAAATAAACTTCAAGTAAATCCTGGGTAACAATTGAAATAGACTGGTCCATTTGCTAAATTAGTTTTTGCCATAGCAAGCAAAGAGTTTGAAAAATCTAAATATCTGGCATCTCTTAAGCACATTAGAACAGGGATATCTAATCCTAACCTGAATAAAGGTTTAATAGCTATTTGAATAGCTCTTACATGTAAAAACTTATATTTATTTCTTCTATGATTATTAATCCTAGAAAGAGGACATTTAGACCCAATATAGAACTAGAACGGCCCAATAAAAGAAATATGTATGCGAAGAGAAAATCTTATAAAAATAAAAGGCCCGACAAGAAAGATATTATAATTTGTTATAAATGTGGTAGACCATGACACTATTTAAAAAATTGTAAAATGAAAAAGAAAGTAAATAGTTTAGATGCCTCAGAAGAATTAAAAGAAAAAATAATGAAATTGGTAATAAATAATTCTTCTGCAACTGAAAGTAATATATCAGACTATTCTGAAAATGATTTAAATTTTATAAGTGAAGAAAGTTATTCGAGTAATAGCGAAACTGAATCTTGTGAATGCATAGGAACTTGTCAGTGTAACCAGATCAATGTACTTAATAATGAACAGGAATATTCATTAGATATTATAGATAAAATAGACGATCCAAAAATTAAAAAGGATTATTTACTCAAACTCAAAAATTTAATAGGACAAAGGGAGCAAAAATATTATGAGCCATATAATTTCTCTGAAATTTGCCAAAGATTTAAGCAAATTAATAAGGAATCCTCCATTCAGGATCTTCAAGAAGAAGTTAAAAATTTAAAACAAGATATGAAAATACGAAAAGGAAAAGCTCAGTATTTAGAGGAAGAAAATTTAAAAAATAGTTTAAGTAAATTATTTCAGGAACATGCCAATATTCAATTATTTTCAGGAGAAGCGATTAATAATCATAGAAATAAATATAAGTTTTTACATATAGGAGCTGTTCAGATAGCCATTAAACATTTATTCAGGTTAGGATTAGATGTCCCTGTTATATATATATATATATACACATACATATATGTATATATATATATATGGGTGTGTGTGTGTGTGTGTGTGTGTGTGTATGTATGTATGTATGTATACATACATATATATATGTGAATATATGTATGTGTGTGTGTATATATATATATATGTATGTATGTATGTATATATATGAGGCATGAGAATGAGTATGTATCTTTTGTTGCACAAAGAATGTTAAGCATGTGAATATTGTACATTGTATGTTGTTTCCCCACTAAGCATTATCGCTTAGCATGGGTTTTTAATCCGTGTAGGTTCAGAAGTGAAGAGAACTTGAAGGACGGTCTCGCATTTCAATTGGTCAACACACTAAGATTCACTGATTAGTGTAGGTTTTGGCCTTTTGTATTATGTAAATGTACTCAGTTATTTCGGCATGTAAGAGTATATTATGTAATAACTGAACAAGATATGTAATTCAAAGTTGAAGTGTCACACCCCGATTTCCCCCTAATACTTTGAGCCATGTTTGCCATGTATATGTGTGCTTGTGTGAGTGTTTTGGCATGTGTTAATGGTATTTTGGGCAAAATGCAGGTTTTGTGGGCTTTATTATAGTGTGGGTGCATGTATTATATTAGGATGTGAGTATTTGGGTTTTGGTAGTGTGTGTATGTTCATATGAAAGTAGTGTGTGTATTATGAGGGTTAGTCTTGTGTGTTATATCATGTGTGTTTGTTGGGTGAGAGTGGTCAAGTTCCACCAACCATAGAGTGACATATGGCTAGGGATTTAGGGAGGAGGTATAAATAGAAGAGAGAGAAAAAGGGGACAACCATTCTTATTGCTGTTCCCGTTTCCTCCTCTTCTCTTTGCTTCTTCTTCCTCTTTTCTCTTCATATGTATGCCCTGGCTTGGATCCACGTGTTTTGTGGTGGAAATTGATCATCTCCTTAGCTTTGATTGGTAAGTTATTAGTGGATTTCTTCTTCTTCTTCTTTTTTATCCCTTGTTCTTGATTTTGTTAGAATGTGTTTTAATCTAGGGTTTTGTGTTTGTGTGATTGATGAGGAATTTTGGAATGAAAAATATCTTGAATGAATCTGAAAGCACGAAAGATCATCTAAGTGAGCTATTGGAGCAAAGGAGTTAAAGGTTAGGGAATTTGATTGTTTTGATGTTCATTTGTTATTTGTGTCTTAGCATATGATTTCTTGAAATTTGATGTTTGATGAGGCTTATTATAGTGCTAATGTTATGGGTATTCAATTGATTTGAGTTATAATGCATGAATGTTGAAGCATTGAAGTGAATTTGAAGTTTGAGGAACTTTTACTATAATTTCTGGGTTTGTGTTCTTGAGAAGCTTGATTTTGTTAATGCATGATTTTGATTGTGTTAATTGTTGATTTAAGTTTTGTTTTATGATATATGTGATGGTGGAAGGCTTATTTGAAGGTAAGATAAGTTTGATTGGTTTTAGGTCAAAATGGATTTGTGGTTGGAAATCTGGGTTTTCCTAAGTTTTGCTGGAAAATGGAAGTCGCGATGCTCTCGCGAGCGCGACATCCTCACAAGCGCTACAGAATGGTGAATTGCATTTTTTCAAGATAATTGCTCTGTTGTTTATGAGCATCCGACTCGTGATTTGGTAGCACGACTCGTGAAGCTTCGGCGTGCGCAAGTGGTGCAGCAGATCATGCATCGGCGGGGGAAGACTGCGAGATCATGACACATGAATCACATTCACGAGTCGTGAACAAGGTTCACTAGTCGTGAACAACCCTCACGAGTCGTGAAGGTTGTTCAAGACTCGTGCTGGCGCAGCCGGACTCGCACGCCCCTTCGTCCTCCCCTCGCGCAAGGCCTTCTGGCCACTGTGGTGATCGCGACAGTGACCCCAGCCTGCCCTATTTTTTTTGAAGTGGTCTATTTTCTGAAAATGAGTTTCAAATCTCCTTTTTCATGGATTTTTTCGATCGCGACAGTTTCCTCTTCGCCTGGAAACTATTTTTGAGAAACTTCTTCTTTGCATACTTTTTCACCTATGTTATGCATCTATGAGTAGAAATGTGAATTATTGATGTATTTCCCATGCATATTAATTATTGAAATATAAGAATTTGATCTACCAAGATTATGCTGTAAATGTATGTGTGTAATGAAATGTGAAATTATCCGTTTGTCTAAATGAATCTGATAACGGTAAAGTAATTGTTGAGACTAATTATGGACATGATATCTAATAATGTAAATGTGTTTAATATGTTCATATGAGATGTTTATACGTAAATGAATGCATGTGCCTAATAAAAATGAAAGATTGTTATGCGTATTAGTGGAAGGTGTATGCATGTGGAAATGAGACGAATCAAATAATAATAATAATATGGAAATTTAGCCTGCGTTAGTCAAGTCATGGATAGATAGGCATGTAACACCCCGTTTTCCCCCTAGAAGATGGAGCCATTTGTGCATGTGTGCATTGGGTGTGTTTTGGAATGTGATAAGGGTATTTTGTGTAAAATACATGTTTTATGGGTTTTACTATAGTGTGAATGCATGTAGAGTTGTAGGATGTGAGTGTATGGGTGGCATTAGTGTGTTCATACTCACATGTTGGTAGGGTGTGCATTAGTGAGGATAGCATTGTGTGTGTGTAATGCATGCTTGTTGGGTATGATTGGTTAATCTCCACCAATGAGGAAGTGACATGTGTCTAGGGTTAGGAAAAGAAATAGAAGAAGGAAGAAAAATAGGGAAAAAGAAGAATTTGTTTCTTCATTTCCCGCTTCTCTCTCCTCTCTACCCTTCTTTTTCCTTTTCTCTTCTCAAGAGTGCCCTAGCTTGGATCCAAGTAAGTGTGGTGGAAATTGATCATCTATTCAATTGGTAAGTTTTGTAGCATTTCTTCTTCGTCATCTTCTTTTATTCTTCGTTTCTAGTTTGGGGTTTTAATCTAGGGTTGTGTTTGTATGATTTGTGGATATCATTTGTAGTTGAGCCTCCTCGCGATCCCAAGGTAAAGGAGAAGGCGTGTGGTACTGGTACGAGGTGATTGGAGCTAACGAATTTTAGGTTTGGGATTTTTATTTGGAATTTGAATGTTTCATGTCATATGGTGATTCATGCCTTTGTATGTGATCTCTAGAAAATTGATGTTTAATGAGGCATATTACAATGTTAATGTTATGGGTATTCAATTGGTTTGAGTTATGGTACATGAATGTTAAAGTTTTGAGCAAATATTGAAGTTTGATGAATATTTATTTAAATTTCTGGGTTTGTGTTCTTGAGGAGTTTGATTTTGATGATACATGATTTTGATTGTGTTAAATGTGGATCTAGATTGTGGTTTGTGTTAATTGTGGTGTTGGAAAGGTTGATTTGACGGTAAGATGAAGTTGGGTTGATGTATATTTGAGTTTGGAAATTTGGGTGTCTTGAAAGTGAGGAAATATGCAAAAATTCACTCAAGAGCTGGAAATCACGACGTTGTCGCAAGCACGACACTGTAATGAGGTCACGACAGGGCTAGGTGATTTCAGCCCTTCTGCGAGGTCGAGCGGATTTGCATGGCCGAGCGGCTGGGCTGCCGAATGCTCACAGTGAGAGCTCTCTGTCGCGAGCGCGATGCTTTTCGCGAGCACGACAGGAAACTCGACTGCCGAGTGGATTGGACAACCGAGTGCTTGACTGCCGAGTGGGTTGGGCTGCCGAGCTCACAGTGAGAGCTCTCTATCGCAAGTGCGACACTTATCGCGAGTGCTATAGAGCGCTCGACTGCCAGACAGTTCGGGGCAATCCCCTATCACGAGCGTGCTCCTGCGCGTGACACGACAACCTCTGTTGGCAGCTCACTAATGTGAGCGCGATGATCGTTGTGAGCGTGACAGCGAGGTGTGTTTCTATTTTCGCGCGAACGCGAGGACTGCCATGACCGAGACAGGTGGGCAAGTTATGCCTCTGTCGCGAGCGTGACAGACATCGCGAGCGCGATACCCCTGGTTTCAAAATTGTATTTTCTTGTGTGATTTTCGATATTTATTTTACAAACTTGTGATGCTATTAGAATTATTCTTGGACAATTTTAAGAAGCATATGAGTATAATTGGGTGTATTATGCATGTATAATTTTATAAATTCTATAAATGTGAATTAATGAATTATGCATGACCTGTAAGAGTCAGTCTAGGGGATAGTTAGGCATGCCTAAAAGAGGGGTTGATTTCACCCACGGTCACTCAACTTATCACTTATCGCACTTATCGCGCAAAAGTAACCGACTTTTTTTTTCTGACTTAAATGTCACTGAACTTTTAATATTTTTACAAAAAAGTCATGTTAATCGGAATCCGGTGAGAACCCTCACCAGA
Source organism: Excoecaria cochinchinensis (assembly GCA_947683425.1). Taxonomy (NCBI): domain Eukaryota; kingdom Viridiplantae; phylum Streptophyta; class Magnoliopsida; order Malpighiales; family Euphorbiaceae; genus Excoecaria; species Excoecaria cochinchinensis. The sequence goes on along the minus strand of CANTUQ010000021.1, from coordinate 9,613,773 downwards.
TTGATGATATGGTATGTCATATCAGAAACTACAAGTCGTTTAACAATATTTCTAACAAATGCTACATCTAAATCAATTTCACTCACGGTCACTACACTCATCATTTATCGCGCAAAAATAACTAACTTTATTTTTTCCAACTTAAATGTTACTGAAATTCTAATATTTTTGCAAAAACGTCATGTATTTACTATTCATCACCACGTGTCATATGCCATGTCATCAATCCGGTAAGGGTTCTCGCTGGATTCCAGTTTACATGAGTTTTTTGCAAAAATATTAGAAGTCCAGTGACATTTAAGTCAGAAAAAAAATGTCGTTTACTTTTGTGCGATAAGTTATAAGTTGAGTGACTATGAGTGAAATTGGCCCCTAAAAGAGTCCTTTTTCTACAGCCTCTGTACTGTTTTGGAGCCTGATCAGGTGTCCATTTAGTTCCTTGCGAACTTTTATGTGTTCGAATCTTGTTTAAGATTCGTCTGTAAAATGTTTTAAAAAGAGATAAAATGATACTATTTTCCCGATTCGTACCCGTAAGGTACCGCTATGTGACGATTCGTACCCGTAAGGTACCTCTCCGCGTTTACTTATTATCCACTACTTTCAGTCAGCAGGGTTATGATTTGTTCTGATATGATCAAAAGTTTGTGAATCCGAATGAGTATGGTTATAAGCATATGAATCTATATGAGCATATGAATATGTGCTTTGCCTTGACAACCATTGTGAATGGCCGTCCATATTACAGTTGTTTGTTTCCCCACTAAGCGTTATCACTTAGCACCGTGCAGGTGCGAAGATGTATAGCTTTTGGGAGAGTCTCCGCCAGTCAAGCCAACACAGAGGGATTAGTGTTAGGGCTTTATTTTTTGTAGCATGATTCTTTTGTAATAGAACTCTCTATGTAGTATTTTTGGTACAGCTTTCGCATTGTATATTCTGGATATGTAACTATTTTGTAATATTAGTTTTTATTTAGAACATTATTGTAATGAATGTTATTATATTAATGCATGATTATTTTGATGTTTTGAAAAGTTTCATTTTTCGCTGTATTTTAGTATGTATAAGGTGTTTGAATGTCTGTTTCTGTATCTTTTGTATGGTGACACCCCTGCTCATACGACATCTCACTCCCTTGCGGATGGGTTCGCCTACATATGGGAAGGGGGTGTTACAGGTTTTGGTATCAAAGCTCCGGTTTAGGCATTTTCTGGGTGATTGTTGTGCATACATATATGTTTACACTACAAGAAAATTAAGAAATAGCAATGGAAAAATAACAATGAAAATTATTCCGTTGCTATTTAGCAACGGAATTTCATTTTCCGTTGCTATTTATATTTAATCCATTGCTAATTTTCGTTAAGTTTTTAATATATAACAATGAAAAAAATATTTGGTTATTTTCGGTATCTAAAAGAGGAGGGGACATTTGACGCGTAAAATTAGCAATGAATTTTAGCAACGGAATATGAAAACCGTTGCTAAATATCGCGAGAATGATGAGCAGGAATATTTTAGAACAAAAAATAGCAACGGAATCACTTTTCAGTTGCTAAATGGAGAAAAATAGCAACCGAATATTTCGGTTGCTAAAATAGCAACGAAAACATTTTTCCATTGCTAAAATTTTCCATAATAGCAAACGAAATAATTTCAGTTGCAAATATAGCAACGACATACTATTTTCGTTGCTAAATGGGAAGGATTAAATTTTTTTATTCTATAATAGCAACCGAATAATAATTCGGTTGCTAATATTGAAACATTTAGCAACCGAATCATAATTCGGTTGCTATTTTTTAATACTTAACAATTTTTTGTAACGGAATATGAAATCGTTGCTAAATGTTTAGAATATAGCAACCAAAATTTATTCGGTTGCTATATGGGAAGAATTAAATTTTTGTACTCTAAAATAGCAACCGAATGTTCATTCGGTTGCTATTTTTTAATTCTTAACACTTGTTTGCAACGGAATCCTGAAACCGTTGATAAATGTTTAGAATATAGCAACCGAAATTTATTCGGTTGCTATATGGGAAGAATTAATTTTTTTTACTCTAAAATAGCAACCGAATAAAAATTCGGTTGCTAATATTTAAGCATTTAGCAACCGAATATCTATTCGGTTGCTAATTTTTAATTCTTAACACTTGTTTGCAATAGAATTATAAACCGTTGCTAAATTTTAGAATATAGCAACCGAAATTTATTCGGTTGCTATATGGGAAGAATTAAATTTTTGTACTCTAAAATAGCAACCGAATAGAAATTCGGTTGCTAATAGTTAAGCATTTAGCAAACAAATATCTATTCGGTTGCTAATTTTTAATTCTTAACACTTGTTTGCAACGGAATTATAAACCATTGCTAAATTTTAGAATATAGCAACCGAAATTTATTCGGTTGCTATATGGGAAGAATTAAATTTTTGTACTAAAAAATAGTAACCGAATAGAAATTCGGTTGCTAATAGTTAAGCATTTAGCAACCGAATATCTATTCGGTTGCTAATTTTTAATTCTTAACACTTGTTTGCAATGGAAATATAAACCGTTGCTAAATTTTTGAATATAGCAACCGAAATTTATTTGGTTGCTATATGGGAAGAATTAAATTTTTGTACTCTAAAATAGCAACAGAATAAAAATTCGGTTGCTAATAGTTAAGCATTTAGCAACCGAATATCTATTCATTTGCTAATTTTTAATTCTTAACACTTGTTTGCAACAGAATTAAAAACCGTTGCTAAATTTTAGAATATAGCAACCAAAATTTATTCGGTTGCTATATGGGAAGAATTAAATTTTTGACTCTAAAATAGCAACCGAATAGAAATTCGGTTGCTAAATGCTTAACTATGAGCAACCGAATTTCTATTCGGTTGCTATTTTTTAATTCTTAATACTTGTTTGCAACGAAATACTGAAACCGTTGCTAAATGTTTAGAATATAGCAACCGAAATTTATTCGGGTTGCTATATCGGAAGAATTAAATTTTTGTACGCTAAAATTGCAACCGAATACAGATTCGGTAGCAAGTGTTAAATAATAACATCTCTTTCCTTCTCTCAATCTGCGCGAGACCGTCTCTGTTCTAGTTCCTAATTTTTTTCCCTGTTCTTTTAATCTCCATTTCTCTTAGATCCGATACATTTCTTTCATAATTTCTCATTCTACCTATTCAATGCATTTGATTCGATTTGGTAAATTGAAGTTCCCAAACCCTTTAATTTCCCTTCCTCGATTACTTTATAAATTCGCTATTTTTATACATCTTTCCCAATGTTTTTTCCAATCTCGAAATTTCGATGGATTTCTCTGTCGGTGTGATTCCTAAAGACAGCCAAAAAAATAAGGTGTAGGCTTTGCGAATTGGCTTGTTCACCGGCAGAATTTGATCTTCAATAGCGATTTTGTCTTGTTATCATTCTCTATTTCCAAATATTAGAGGTTATCGGTGCTGATTTTATGCTTGTTTTTCTTTCATTTCAAACCCTAAAGGCTAATTGCTATACTTGCAGGTAATTTCCATTATTCATTAGATCATGAATTACATATGTTTTTCTATAATGACTATGTCAACAGAAATCACTCGAAAATAACTCCCATTCTTTTCCTTTTTTTTGTTCTACGTTTTCTTGAAATGAAATAAATATGGGGTTTGATTGATGTCAAGTTGATGAAATCACATTGAAGTTGCAGTAGCCACCCATGTCTTCGAGATTAGATGATCCTTCCTCCTCTGCTTCTCTCAATTGGAAATTCTCCCAGTTCTTCGGTGAAAGGGTTCATGGAGAAGACTGGTGATTACTTGGAGATCGAGGGGGTTGTGTTGTAATTTTTGAAAGAAAAGATGGGATAGTTGTGAGGATTTCTCATTACAATTCATAGCTTATTCCAAATGTTTCTAAAACTCTATTAATTTTTTAATTCCTTGTGTTTTGGCTGGCAGCTGTTTTTGCTGTTTGGCATCTAATGTTAGGTAAATTGGGTTTATGATCTTTTTTATCCTTAATTATTGGCTTCTTAGAATTCAAACCGTTCCAATTCTCGAAGTGACTTGGAGAAGTTGGATTTCACCTTCACTGGACATCCTGAATATCAATACAAGACTGAATTTCAGAGTCATGAACCTGAGTTGCAGTTGGAAATCATGCCATGTCTGCTTAATCCGTGCTTTTAGTTTCATTCTGTATATATGTTATGGTTTTCCCTAGTCCTAATTTCATTGTCTTTTTCTATATATTAGTTTGATTACTTGAAGAGTTTAGAGATTGAGGAGAAGATTAATAGAGTAAAGTGGCGTGCAGCATCCAACGGGTCATTGTTTATCCTTTCAATGAATGATAAAACAATTAAGTTATGGAAGGTATGAATCTCATTTTTGTCTTCTCATGCCAAAAAATTTGATCCCAAGGGTTTGTTAGTTCCTTGTAATGCGTTTTATCGAGAGACAACTTAAAACCCGGTTCGCTACAATAGGACCTTTGATTCGCTTTTGTGGAGAATATCATTACCCTCAGTTCATTTTGCTGTCAAAATACCTTTCTGTTAGTACTGTTGGGACGAATAATAGTAACATTAATAATAAATAAATATGTATTATCATTATTATTAGGGGTTGATCTAATTAAACATTCATTCTAGTTGAAATTAGACATTATGCATATCCTGTAATAAAAAAGTTTATTAGTATTAGTCAATCATACAAAGGCAAATGGATGGATGCTCCAAATTATAATTTAATTAGAGTCACTTTCAAATACATTATTTTATTAATTAATTTATTGTAATCACTCCCAAAAGGATGGTGAAGAAAGCAACAGATTTTGTAGATATTCAAACTGTCATTATTTGAAAACATATCATTACCATTTCTGCCATATATATATACATATATATACAGCCTTCCAATAGCTTATTGCTTTTAATTTATAGTGTTCTTTATATTCAAAAGGAATATTCTCCCAATGAAAGCTCATTTGGTTCAGCTCCTGTTCAGCTTACCAATTGCTTATTGCTTTTAATTGTATCATTTTAATTGGATCCCGTAGATGGTTTTTATGATAGTAACTTTAAGTAATATCTAAGCAGTAACTCAACTTCTTCTTGCATTCCAACATCACACATTTTCTCTTATGTGCATTTATTAGCATTATTGTTATTACTATGGACGAACCTGGTGCTATTAGTATTTGATGAAAGATATGAAAATTATGAGTTCTTCACTTATTTTACACATAGAGTAGGACTCTATCGTCTCTAGCAATGTACAAATTCGAAGTCTAAGCACATAAATCCTTGTTTAAATTTTAATTTTTTTTAGAAAAGTATAAGTTAATTAGAGTTTACATAAAATTTTGTAATCATTATTTTAAAAAGAGAATAGAACCGTATAACATTTATGTGCGATATTAGTGAAAACTGCTTGAATTGTAGGTTTCTTTGAGTAAACGTGATGGTATTTGTTTCATGTGCATATTCATATTATTCTTTGCTTTATTTATCAGGAAATTGTAAGTCGAGCCAATATATTTTATAGATTACTCTTTACTATTTACTTTATATGCTAAAAATGGGACAAACATTGAGAGAATCTGTTTGTATTTGAACAGGACCTCAATTAATTGGATCAGTGTCTATCATTGCTGTGGAACTCATCGTTGCATGGTTAACTGCATGCTTATAGAAGAATGCAAATATTTATAACTATGATTAGTCCTTTTAGGCGGTGAAGAGAGTGTCCAAAGTCATATTTTTATTCTTTTAAACTAAATGAATATTTATATATGTATATTTTTGGCACAATTGTAATTGACATTTATCTATTTATTAAATGCTATGTTATATATTTTCCAGATTATATTATCAATACGATTTTTTTTTTAATTTTATTATAAATTTGGATTATATTTATTTATGAATAAAAAATTTGATTACAATTTTATAATTTTTGATGTCAAAAATAGCAACGGAAAAGATATTCCGTTGCTATTTTTAGCAACCGAATATGCATTTCGTTGCTACATTTAGCAATGGAATTTAAAGTCCGTTGCGAGCAATGGAAATAGAATTTCGTCGCTAAATTTAGCAACCGAATTTATATTCGGTTGCTATATTTGGCAATGGAATTCTTAATTCGGTTGCTAAATTTGGCAACGGAATTCTATTTTCGTTGCTATATATAGCAACGGAATTTAAATTCGGTTGCTAAATTTAGCAACGGAATTCTATTTTGGTTACTAAAAATACCAACAGTCAAATTTGCAATCGAATTTTTAGTTGCTATTTTGGTTTGCTAATTTTGATTAGAAACGGAAATTCAACAAATTCGGTTGCTAATTTCCGTTGCTATTTGATAATTTTCTTGTAGTCTTAGGACTGTGTTGGCTGATGCGATTTTCTTTGTCTTTCTTTTAGATGGATTCTGATTCTATTCGAGGGTCGCTTAAGGGGGGTCTGTAGACACCGGGTCTCGAGTAGCCTTGTTCAGGATTACCCAATGATGAAATTTAGCCATGCCGACTTATAGGCAAAAAGAAGGGAGCTCAGAAGTGATTTTCCTTGTCATTTTGTTTTTCTCGAAAATGAGTAAAAAGTGTATTTTAAAAATATTTTGGAGAAGAAAAGTGTGTTTTAGGTATTTCATATAAAAAAAAAAAAAAAGAAAATGTCGCCCTGCCTTAAAAGCACGGCTGTGCTTTAGGTGACGTGCGCGCGCTGCGCGCTTCCGTCGGAAGCACAGCTGTGCTCACGCGCGCAGCACGCGCAGTGCGCTGGGACGCCCGTCGCAAGCATGGACGGGCATCCCTCGCCCATTTTCGCCCCCATGATGCCCAGTATGCGATTTTTACGATTTTGTGGGGTTTTTGGGTGGTTTTTTGGTAGTTTTTGAAGGGGATTAAAGGCAAAAACGAGGAATTTTAATAAAAGGAAGGGATTTTTCTTAATTTTTGGGGGGGAGAGAGAACTTTTAGAGAGCAAACAAAAAACTGAATTTTTGGGATTTTTGGTGGAGAGAAAAAATCATTTTTACACACTTGTTGCCAAGAGGTATTTTTCAATTTTCCAAGCTATTTCCAAGCATTTTTCATAAGAGAAAGACAAGGAATTAAGACTTCTACCTTCAATTCTTCAATATTAAATTTGAGGGTAATTATTCTTGGTCTTATTCCTTAATTCTTTTGTTGATTTTAATTTGTTTTGTTTTCAATTAGATATTAAAAATGTAAATTCTTTTAGCCCCCATAATTTTCTTACTATTTTATCTTTAATTGTCTATCTAACAAGTAAATTCTTTTAAATTTATTATATTATTTTCATGTCAAATTGTTTCTTGCACATATCAATATTTTTATTTTTGCTCATAGTTGTTATTATAATTATTTATTTGATATGTAAGCATGATTAATATATTTTTATTCTTATGCATGCTAAATTGCATCATAGCTATTTTATGCACGTTAAGTATGATAAATTCGTTGTTATCTTAATTTTTTATGCATGCTAATCTTTATTTATAATTTGCGTTCGTCATCATGTTGTGTTATTTTGTGTATGTAAAATTGCTAATTTGTTAAATTATATATTTTATCATGTCACTCAATTAATTTTGTCATAAATAATGCATGTTTTATTTATTTTAATCTATGATTTATTATTTTATATGTTTAAATAATTTCTTTGGCTTAATCACTAACATGAATTTCATTTTTTTATTTTTGGTTGCAAATCATTATTTTATTCTTATTTGAGCATCCATGCACGCGAAGGAGGAGATGCGGGGTTTGGTATTTTTTATTATACATTTTAATTCTCATTTTATTTATATTTTTGATTTATGAGTATGTAATTGTTAAATAAAATAGTTTTCTTATGCACGTTAAATAAAAATCACAAACGCATTTCTACTATATTAATTTGGGTTTTCCTAATAAAGGGGACCAATGTCCTAGTTTTCATCCCAAATACAATTGTCACGTTAAAATCATTTTTTTTAATATGCATGCGAGGACCAATGTCATGTGTGGTGTTTTATTTACAAATGGGGGTTGTATTTCCGCCCCTAGTTTTATTGTAATCTATTACTTTGCGCTTTATTTTATTCCGTCCTTTTATCGCTTTATTATATGATTGTTGTGCGCTTTAAATTATTGCATTAAAATTGAATGAGAAAAGGATGAAATATTAAATTCAAAACTCAATCATAAAATTAACCAAGATATTAATAAATGGGAAGTCCCGAACCTTCTCTGGTCTTTGGGCTCAACGAGGCGAGAGGTCTATCTTATCATTCATTGGAATGAGACCTCCAAGACACCTCTTGTGTCAAAAGGCTTAATAAATCCTAGGCTCCATAGGGTTAGAGGATCATTCCCAATGTTCTATTGGGGTGATTGCCTCCAAGACCCCTTTGGTTTGCCAAAAATGGAGATATGCGCTGTCTTAGGCTCACTGAGACGAGACAAACTTTCCCAATGTTCTATTGGGTGGCGACTTCATGAAACCTCCTTGTTGCCCAAAATAGACGCACTTGTAATTCGTTGCAAGTTGTCAACGGACCTCATCGGCCCGATCGCCCTAAAGCGGACGGTCAAAGGGACGCCCCGGGGTCCGGCGCGCGTCACAGGGTGTGAATCCCAAAGTAGTTGATCCTTCAATGTCTATGTCGGCGCAACCTGCTAGGGTGCAAACTGGTTTGGACGAATCAGAATATGATGAGAAGTGGTTAGAGAAGGTAGAGGTCGAGGCGATCGACCTAGAGATGGAGCTACATCGGAGTCAGTTGAGCATCCTGTGGCGGTGCCAGCTAGAGCTTATGCTATGAGAGCTCGAGAGGAGCAGGATGCTCCAGATGTGATAGCCGGTAAGTTTCTACTCCTTGACACTGAATTATATGCTCTAATTGACCCTGGTTCCACACACTCATATTTGTGCATGGACAAGTTAACTGAGAAGTTGCATGATGTAGATCTATTAGACTATGAGATTTGTGTGACCAGTCCCTTAGGGTATAGTGTTAATGTGAGTAGGGTGCATAGGAATTGTCCGCTTTTGGTTGAAGGAGTTGAGTTCCCTGCGGATTTGATTGAGTTGCCTTTTAGAGAGTTCGATTTGATCTTGGGTATGGATTGTCTTAGTAAGCACCGAGCAGTGGTTGATTGTCATAGGAAGGTAGTTGTGCTTTGGGATCGAGATCAGTCTTCTGTGGTTATTAAGGGTTTGGATTCTAGTTCTCTGAGCAATGTGATTTCCGCTATGAAAGCTAAGAGGTTTATAAGGAAGGGTTGTGAGGCGTTTATGGCAGTAGTGTTGGATTCTAAGCGTGATCAGGTTCGGATTGAGGATATTACAGTGGTTAGGCAATTTGGAGATGTTTTCCTTAGTGAATTGCCTGGTTTGCCTCCAGAGAGGGAGGTGGAGTTATCCGTAGAGGTAGTGTCGGGTACTTCGCCAATTTCTAAAGTGCCTTATCGGATGGCTCCTGTAAAGTTGAGAGAACTCAAAACTCAGCTACAAGAGCTATTGGATAAGGGGTTTATTAGACCCAGTATATCTCCATGGGGAGCTCCAGTGTTGTTTGTGAAGAAGAAGGATGGTTCTTTCAGGATGTGTATCAATTATAGGCAAATCAATAAGGTCACAGTGAAGAATAAGTACCCTTTGCCTAGAGTCGAGGATTTGTTTGATCAGCTTAGAGGTGCAGGAGTCTTTTCAAAGATTGATCTTCGGTCGGGTTATTACCAGCTGTGGTTTCAGGATGCAGATGTGGTTAAGACTGCACTTCGGACTCGGTATGGCCACTTTGAGTTTCTTATGATGCTGTTTGGTTTGACCAATGCACCGGCAGCTTTCATGGATTTGATGAACCGAGTGTTTAGGCCACATCTTGATCGATTTGTGGTGGTGTTCATAGATGATATTTTGGTCTACTCGAGGGATGAGAGTGAGCACGAAGAGCATCTCCGGTTGGTTTTGCAAGTGTTGAGGGACCATCAGTTGTTTGCGAAGCTTAGCAAGTGTGACTTTTGGCTTCGGGAAGTGTCTTTCTTGGGGCATATTGTTTTGGCTTAGGGAATCCAAGTTGATCCGTCTAAGATAGAGGCAATTGTTAATTGAAAAGTGCCTAGGAATGTTCTGGAAGTGAGAAGCTTTCTTTGTTTAGTGGGCTACTATCGTCGGTTTGTGAAGGGTTTCTCAGTTATTGCTGCTCCTATTATGAGGTTGTTGAGGAAAGGAGTTAGGTTTGAGTGGTCGGATAAATGTCAAGCTTGCTTTGAGAAGTTAAAGAGTTTGTTAGTCGAAGCTCCTGTACTTACTCAACTCATCACGGTTAAAGAGTTTGTAATGTACAGCGATGCTTCAGGTGTTGGACTTGGATGCGTGTTGATGCAAGAGGGGAAAGTTGTGGCTTATGCTTCCCGTCAATTGAAGCCACATGAGGGGAATTATTCGACACATGATTTGGATTTGGCGGCTGTGATCTTTGCTTTGAAGATTTGACGGCATTATCTGTATGGGGAGAAGTGTAGGATCTTTACGGATCATAAGAGTCCGAAGTACCTCCTCATGCAGAAGGAGTTAAACATGAGGCAATGCCGATGGTTAGAGTTATTCAAGGACTACGACTGCATTTTGGATTACCATCCGAGTAAGGCCAATGTAGTTGCAGATGCTCTGAGTAGGAAGTCAGTTTCGGCCTTGTTTTTGAGACGATTTATATGGAGATTTGATTCAGAGGGGGCTTTAGTTGCCCAATTAAGAGTGAAGCCTACTTTGAGACAGTTGATAGTGGATGCCCAGAAGTATGATGAGAGATTGCAATGGGTTCTGCAAGAGGTCCGATCTGGTAAACAGTCAAAATTCTCGGTTTTGGATGGGGTGCTTATGTATAGGAATCGTTTGTGTGTGCTCAAGAATGATGAGTTAAGGAAACAGTTTTTGAGTGAGGCACACACTAGGATTTTTACTATGCGTCCCTGTGGTGAGAAAATGTATCAAGACATGAAGCAATTCTATTGGTGGTCCGGCATGAAGAGAGATATTATGGATTTTGTGGCAAATGTTTGACCTGTCAGCAGGTAAAGGCTGAGCACCAAGTTCCTTCGGGATTGCTCACTCCTTTGTCTATCCCTGAGTGGAAATGGGATGATATTGCTATGGATTTCATGTCGGGTTTGCCGTTGACTCAGAGGAAACATGACTCGATTTAGGTGATTATAGATCGGCTTACGAAGTCAGCTCATTTTCTGCCAGTTAGAGTGGATTGTCCAATGGATAAGTTAGCCAGTATCTATGTGAATGAAGTGGTCAGATTGCATGGAGTGCCATTGTCTATAGTGTCAGACCGGGATCCAAGGTTCACATTGAAGTTTTGGAAAGAGTTGCAAAGAGCTTTGGGTACCAAGTTGAATTTCAGCACGTCATTTCATCCTCAGAGAGATGGGCAGTCAGTGAGGGTCATTCAGATTTTAGAGGATATGTTGCAAGCTTGTGGCTTGGAATTTTTTGGATGTTGGGATAGATATGTACAACTTATGGAGTTTGCTTACAACGACAGTTATCGGTCGAGCATCGGTATGTCACCGTATGAGGCTTTATATGGTCGATCATGTAGGACTTCGGTTTGCTGGAAAGAGTTGACTGAGCATTCCGTTGTTAGGACAGATTTGGTTAGAGATACTGAGGAGAAGATTGGAGTTGTGCAGCGGAATCTGAAAGTGGCTAAGGATTGACAGAAGTCCTATGCTAACCTGAAGAGGAAAGATATTCCGTTTGAGATCGGGAACAAAGTTTTCCTTAAGGTTTCACTTTGGAGGAAAGTGTTGAGATTTGGTAAGAAAGGCAAGCTTAGTCCTCTGTTTATTGGACCTTACAAGGTATTAGCTAAGGTTGGTCTGGTAGCCTAAAGGTTTGCTTTACCGATGGAGTTGGCAAACTTGCAAGATATTTTTCATGTTTCCATGCTTCGTCGATATAGATCAGACCATTTGCATGTGTTGTCGGTTCAATATGTGCAAGTGTAGTCGGATTATTCGTATGATGAGGAACCGAAGGCCATTTTAGCATAGGAAGTGAGACAATTGAGGAATAAGCATGTCCCTTTGGTCAAAGTGTTATGGCATCATCATGGAGTTGAGGAAGTAACTTGGTTAGAGATACTGAGGAGAAGATTAGAGTTGTGCAGCGGAATCTGAAAGTGGCTAAGGATCTACAGAAGTCCTATGCTAACCTGAAGAGGAAAGATATTCGGTTTGAGATCGGGGACAAAGTTTTCCTTAAGGTTTCACTTTGGAGGAAAGTGTTGAGATTTGGTAAGAAAGGCAAGCTTAGTCCTCGATTTATTGGACCTTACAAGGTATTAGCTAAGGTTGGTCTGGTAGCCTAAAGGTTTGCTTTACCAATGGAGTTGGCAAAGTTGCAAGATGTTTTTCATGTTTCCATGCTTCGTCGATATAGATTAGACCCTTCGCATGTGTTGTCGGTTCAAGATGTGCAAGTGTAGTCGGATTATTCATATGATGAGGAACCGAAGGCCATTTTAGCTTTGGAAGTGAGACAATTGAGGAATAAGCATGTCCCTTTGGTCAAAGTGTTATGGCATCATCATGGAGTTGAGGAAGCAACTTGGTTAGAGATACTGAGGAGAAGATCAGAGTTGTGCAGCGGAATCTGAAAGTGGCTAAGGATCGACAGAAGTCCTATGCTAACCTAAAGAGGAAAGATATTCGGTTTGAGATCGGGGACATAGTTTTCCTTAAGGTTTCACTTTGGAGGAAAGTGTTGAGATTTGGTAAGAAAGGCAAGCTTAGTCCTTGGTTTATTGGACCTTACAAGGTATTAGCTAAGGTTGGTCTGGTAGCCTAAAGGTTTGCTTTACCGATGGAGTTGGCAAAGTTGCAAGATATTTTTCATGTTTTCATGCTTCATCGATATAGATCAGACCCTTCGCATGTGTTGTCGGTTCAAGATGTGCAAGTGTAGTCGGATTATTCGTATGATGAGGAACCGAAGGCCATTTTAGCTTAGGAAGTGAGACAATTGAGGAATAAGCATGTCCCTTTGGTCAAAGTGTTATGGCATCATCATGGAGTTGAGGAAGCAACTTGGGAACCAGAGGCAACGATGATGGCTCAGTATCCGTAGCTTTTCAGATCAGGTGAGAATTTCGAGGATGAAATTTTTATTAGTAGGGGAGAGTTGTAACACCCCGTTTGCCCCCTAGAAGTTGGATCCATTTATCCATGTGTGCATTGGGTGTGCTTTGGCATATGATAAGGGTATTTTGGGTAAAATACATGTTTTATGGGTTTTACTATAGTGTGAATGCTTGTAGAGTTGTAGGATGTGAGTGTATGGGTGACATTAGTGTGTGCATACTCACATGTTGGTAGGGTGTGCATTAGTGAGGATAGCATTGTGTGTGTGTAATGCATGCTTGTTGGGTATGAGTGGTTAATCTCTACCAATGAGGAAGTGACATGTGTCTAGGGTTAGGAAAAGAAATAGAAGAAGGAAGAAAAATAGGTAAAAAGCAGAATTTATTTCTTCATTTCCCGTTTCTCTCTCCTCTCTACCCTTCTTCTTCCTTTTCTCTTCTCAAGAGTGCCCTAGCTTGGATCCAAGTAAGTGTGGTGGAAATTGATCATATGTTGACCCTCAATTGGTAAGTTTTGTAGCATTTCTTCTTCTTTATCTTCTTTTCTTCTTCGTTTCTAGTTTGGGGTTTTAATCTAGGGTTGTGTTTGTACGATTTGTGGGTATCGTTTCTAGTTGAGCCTGCTCACGATCCCAAGGGAAAGGAGAAGGCATGTGGTAGTGGTACGAGGTGATTGGAGTTAAGGAATTTCAGGTTTGGGATTTTTGTTTGGAATTTGAACGTTTCATGTCATATGGTGATTCATGCCTTTGTATGTGATCTTTGGAAATTGATGTTTGATTAGGCATATTATAATGTTAATGTTATGGGTATTTAATTGATTTGAGTTATGATACATAAATGTTGAAGTTTTGAGCAAATATTGAAGTTTGATGAATATTTACTTAAATTTCTAGGTTTGTGTTCTTGAGGAGTTTGATTTTGTTGATACATGATTTTGATTGTGTTAAATGTGGATCTATGTGACACCCCAATGCCCACTGGAAGGACAAGGGAGTGCTACACAGCACTATCATGCAATTATCTTATTAACTTTCCTTACATTTTAACATTACCATTTCTTATAATTCATGCATTCCACTACACTATAATTTTATCATATGTTCTTCACTATACACTATTACAAGTTACTAGCTTCACTACTATACGTTACATATAACACTATACATATACAAAAGAATAGCTTTTACAAAATGGAGCTCCAAATACAAAACTATACACTTGAAGAGACACTTCACGCTCCTATGGTGGCCTGCAGTACTTCTTCAAAAACTCGACTCCAATTCACAACCTACACGGGAGACAAGCATCCGTGCTAAGCGATAACGCTTAGTGGGGATGTACAAACAGGTACTAACACAATAATCACAAAGCATTACACAATAGAGAGCATGCTTAACACATATGGCATATGATCTACACTCACTAGATCAATATTACGCTATCATGTCAATACGCTGTAACTCACGTTAATCACAAGTCATAAGCTACCGAGCGGGTTGTGCTACCGAGCTCGTAGCGAGAGCTCTCTGTCATGATTACAACACTTGTCCCGAGCGTAACAGAGTGCTCGGCTGCCAGACAGTTTGAGGCAATCCCCTGTCGCGAGCGCACGCTTGTGTGTGACACGATAGCCTCTATTGGCAGCTCACTGTCACGAGCGCGACGATCGTTGCGAGCGCGATAGTGAGGTGTGTTTTTGTTTTTGTGCAAGCGCGAGGACTGCTACGATCGCGACAGGTGGGCAAGTTATGCCTCTGTCGCGAGCGCGACAAACATAGCGAGTGCGACATGCCTGGTTTCAAAATTGTGTTTTCTTGTGTGATTTCTGATATTTATTTTCCGAACTTGTGATGCTATTAGAATTATTCTTCGACTATTTTATGAAGCATATGAGTATAATTGGGTGTATTATGCACGTATAATTTTATAAATTCTATAAATGTGAATTAATGAATTATGCATGACCTGCAAGAGTCAGTCTAGTGAATAGTTAGGCATGCCTAAAAGAGTCCTTTTGCTGCAACCTCTGTACTGCTATGGACCCTGATCAGGTCCCCGTTTAGTTCCTCACAAACTTCTACGTGTTTGAATCTTGTTTATGATTCGTCTGTAAAATGTTTTGAAAAGAGATAAAATGATACTGTTTTCCCGATTCATACCCGTAAGGTACCGCTATGTGACGATTCGTACCCGTAAGGTACCTCTACGTGTTTACTTATTATCCACTACTTTGAGTCAGCAGGGTTATGATTTGTTCTGATATAATCAAAAGTATGTGATTCCGAATGAGTATGGTTATAAGCATATGAATATGTTTATTGAACCTTTGAATGGATTTTACCTTGTATTTATATCTTATGATCATCAGTATGCCATTTTGTATGTGCTTTGCCTTTACGGCCATTGGGAATGGTCATCCATATTACAGTTGTTTGTTTCCCCACTAAGCGTTATCGCTTAGCATGGTGTTTTCACCCATGCAGGTGCGGAAATGTATAGCTTTCGGGAGAGTTGCTGTAACACCCCCTACTCATGCGTGGGCGATCCCATCCGATAAGGAGTGAGATGCCGTATGGGTAAAGGTGCCACCACGTAGAAACAGGATATACATACATTCATACACAAGCATACATACCGAAATACAGGGTAATATAAAACTTTGCAAAACCATTCATGAAAGAAGCTGATCATTAATATTTGATAAACCCAGAGGTACAAAAGATAATTACATAACCAAAAGTATACTTATACATATGCGGAAGCTATTACAAAACCTACATAAGAGAGTTCTATACAAAAAGAATCACCAAGCTATAAAATTTAAGTCCTACACTAAAAACCCAGCTGTGTTGGCTTGGCTGCGACGACTCTCCCAAGGCAAAACTCCTTCCGCACCTGCCGTGCTAAGCGATAAACGCTTAGTGGGGAAACACACACACAAAAAGGACGGCCATTCACAATGGTCGTCAAATAAAACACATTCGAGTGGCATAAGCAAAAATACACATTAGATATAAATAAGAACATGCGAATACCAACAGTCATACATTTGATAATATAATTGCATTCATATTAACTCATCATCGTATACATTCGGATAAAACATTCTCATAATTATCAAACAGTTCGAAGCAATTAAGCACCTGCAGACTCAAAGTAGTGGATAACGAGTGAACGGACAGTACTTTACGGGTACGAGCCAATTACTGACAGTACCTTACGGGTACGAATCGATAAACCATTTTACTTTGCCATGTACAAAACATTTTATTAAGGGACCTTAACAAGATACAAACACATAAAAGGGTTCGCGAGGAACCAAACGGGGACCTGATCGGGGTCCAAACTGAACTGAGGCTGCAGCTATAAGACTCTATTAGGCATGCCTAACTATCCACTATACTCACTCTAGCAGGTTATGCATAAACCATTCAATCCAATTCATAATATTCAAAGTCTCATTCATATATCAGTCATAATTACCCAATCATATAATTCAAAACTTTAATCTTACATGTAATCCAAAAACAACATCATTCAAAGATTTGCACACAAGCATGCGAGAAGAGAACTCAATTGGGCAGCAGAGCTGTCGCGCTCGCAACAGAGACCATGGTCTCTTCGATGCGCGAGTGCGACAGACCTCGCGATCGCTGGGAGGAGGGAAAAGCCTGACTCTGTCGCACTCTAAAATATCGCTATCGCGGGCTCGCGATAGATCGCGTGCTCGCGACAGCACAGGCCAGCATTGCGCTCTGTCGCGATAGCGACACCGTCGCGCTCACGAAAAGAACACACAAGCTTTTGTTATCGCGGGCTCGCGACAGGGTCGCATGCTTGTGACAGCACGGAAAAAGATCACCAGTCTCTATCGTGCTCGCGACAGTGTCGCGATCGCGACAGACACGGGTTTTCCAAAATCTACAGAATTCTGCAGATTTCCTTCCTCCCCACATTCACCTACAAACACATAGATCACTCCATTGGGTCTCTTACCTCAATTCCAGCCATCCATCACCACCAATACCAATAATATAACATTTATCATCAAGTAATTTCACACCAAACATCATTTCAAACTCAAAATCCCAAAATTATCCAAACCCATAAATTTGCAGCAAAACCACATCAAATCCTAACAATCACTACATTACTCCCATGCTCATGCAAAATTACTTTTCCCCAAATAAAAAGCCATAACATACATGCAACATCAAGAGCATATACAACCCAATTTGCAGAAATCACCAAGAACACATACATAAACATATTTACATATAAAAACAGGAAATTTCCCAAACCTTGAAATCCTTTGCTCCTAATGCTTAGATCCACTAGATCCCGCCCTCTCCTTACCCTTCTTTTCATGAGGAGGCTCAACTAAGCATCAAACCAACAAAACACACAAACACAAAACCAAAACTTCAAACCCAAAACCAGAAAAATGTAAGGAAGAAGAAGATGAAGAACTAAATGAAGAAAAGAAGAACAAATGTAGTAGACTTACCTCTAAAATGCTAAAGAATGATCAATTCCCACAAATTAAGCCTTGATTCAAAGCTAGAGTTCTTAGAGGAAGAGAAAAGGAAGAGGAAGAGAGCGTGGGGGAGGGAAAACGGGAATGAGAACAGCCACCGCCATCCCACTCTTCTATTTCCTTTTTCTTTTTCTTTTCCTAACCCTAGACAAGTGTCACTTTCCTATTAGTGGGACTTGATCACTCACACCCAAAGAACATGCATCACATACACACAAGACTCTCCTAACTAATGCATACCCTACAAGTGTGTGAATACACACACATAAAAACAGCCCCAAAAACACACTCTACAAACATATGAGTAAGCACACCCAAGTGCAACCCAACTAATTCACACCCTAACACCACACATGCACCCACATGCTAACAAAACTCTTAGAATACACATTTCTACCCAAAATGTCCTTAATACATATCAAAACTCGCACAACACATTCACAAACATGGCTCATACTACTAGGGGGCAAACGGGGTGTGACAACTCTCCCCTACTAACAAGAATTTCGTCCCCGAAATTCTCACCTGATCTGAACAAGTGCAGGTACTGAACTCTCATCGACTCTTCTGGTTCCCAAGTTGCTTCCTCAACCCCGTGGTAACTCCATTGCACTTTAACTAGTGGAATCTGCTTGCTTCTCAGCTGTCTAACTTCCCGGGCTAGAATAGCTCTTGGTTCTTCATTATAAGAGAAATCAGGCTGAACTTGCACATCTTGCACTGATAAAACATGGGACGGGTCCGACCGGTACCGATGAAGCATTGAAACATGAAACACATCAAGCAACTTTCTATAACTCCATTGGCAAAGCCAATCTGTAGGTTACTGGACCAACTCTGGCCAAAACCTCATACGGACCAATGAAGCGAGGACTAAGTTTCCCCTTCTTTCCAAACCGAAGCACCTTTCTCCAAGGCGACACTTTAAGGAAGACTTTGTCCCCAACTTCAAACCACACATATTTTCTCTTCAGATTGGCATAAGACTTTTGTCGATCCTTAGCTGTCTTCAAATTCTGCTGCACAACTCTGATCTTTTCCTCCGTATCCCTAACCAATTCTGGCCCAATCACTGATCGCTCGGATAACTCAGTGCAACAAATCGGAGTCCTACACTGCCGACCATACAAAGCTTCATACGGTGCCATACCAATACTCGAC
This sequence comes from Excoecaria cochinchinensis, assembly GCA_947683425.1. Lineage (NCBI taxonomy): Eukaryota > Viridiplantae > Streptophyta > Magnoliopsida > Malpighiales > Euphorbiaceae > Excoecaria > Excoecaria cochinchinensis. The sequence goes on along the minus strand of CANTUQ010000021.1, from coordinate 9,594,904 downwards.
TGATAACTGTTATTGTAGGCAAACTCCATCAGCGACACATATCGATCCCAACTACCCGAAAAATCCAAGGCACAAGCCCTCAACATATCTTCCAAAACCTGTATAACTCGTTCGGACTGACCATCAGTATGAGGATGGAATGCTGTACTGAAGTTCAACTTGGTACCCAAAGCTCTTTGCAACTCTTTCCAAAACTTGGATGTGAACCTTGGGTCCCGGTCTGAAACTACGGACAATGGCACTCCATGCAACCAGACTATCTCATCCACATAAACACTGGCCAACCTATCCATCGAATAATCTACTCTCACTGTTAAGAAGTGAGCTGACTTCGTAAGTCGATCCACTATCACCCAAACCGAGTCGTGCTTCTTCTGAGTCAAAGGCAACCCGAAAACAAAATCCATGGCGATGTCATCCCACTTCCACTCGAGGACGGATAAAGGTGTGAGTAATCCCGAAGGGACTTAGTGCTCAACCTTTACCTACTGACATGTCAGGCACTTGGACACAAAATCCCCTATATCTCTTTTCATACCGGACAACCAATAAAACTGTTTCATATCCCTATACATCTTCTCACTACCAGGATGCATAGTAAAAACTGTACTATGCGCCTTTTCCAAAAGCTGTCTTCTCAACTCCTCATCCTCCGATACACACAAACGGTTTCCAAATAGAAGAACCCCATCCTGAACTGAGAACTCTGATTACTTGCCCAAACTAACTTCTTGCACAATCCACTGAATCCTCTCATCATCCCTCTGAGCATCAACTATCCTCTGTCTCAAGATAGGCTTCACTCTCAACTGAGCCAACAAAGCCCCGTTTGAACCAAATCTCCATCTAAATCGCCTCAGAAATAAAGTAGAAACCGACTTCTGACTCAAAGCATCCGCGACTACATTGGCCTTACCCGGATGGTAATCCACAATATAGTCGTAATCCTTAAACAACTCGAGCCAACAACGCTGTCTCATATTCAACTCCTTCTACTTGAGGAGATACTTTAAACTCTCGTGATCTGTAAATATCCTACATCTCTCCCCATACAGATAATGGCGCCAAATTTTTAAAGAAAAGATCACGGCCGCCAACTCTAGACCATGCATCGGATAATTCCTCTCATGCGGCTTCAACTGTCGAGAAGCATAAGCAACAACCTTACCTTCCTGCATCAGAACACAACCCAGACCAACACCTAAAGCGTCACTATACATGACAAACTCCTTACCCGAGATGGGTTGAGTTAGTATAGGAGCTTCAACTAGCAACTTCTTCAACTTCTCAAAACAAGCCGGGCATCTGTCTGACCACTCAAACCTAACTCCTTTCCTCAACAACCTGGTCATCGGAGTGGCAATCACAGAGAAACCTTTAACAAACTGACGATAATAACCTGCCAAACCGAGAAAACTCCGCACTTCCTGAACATTCCTAGGCGCCTTCCAATCCACTATCGCCTCAATCTTGGCTGGATCCACTTGGATACCCTTAGCTGAAACTATATGACCCAAAAATGACACTTCCCGAAGCCAAAAATCACACTTGCTATGCTTAGCAAACAACTGATGATCTCTCAAAACTTGCAAAACTAACCAAAGTTGCTCCTCGTACTCAGTCTCATCCTTGGAATACACCAAGATATCATCTATAAACACCACTACAAATCGGTCTAAGTATGGCCTGAACACTCTGTTCATCAAATCCATGAATGCCGCTGGAGCATTGGTCAAACCAAACAGCATGACAAGGAATTTATAGTGGCCATACCGAGTTCAAAATGCAGTCTTAACCACATCCTCATCCTTAACACGAAGCTGATAATACCCCAACCGAAGATCTATCTTGGAAAATACACCTACACCCCGAAGCTAATCAAACAAATCCTCGAATCTAGGCAACGGATACTTATTCTTCACTGTAACCTTATTGATCTGCCTGTAGTCGATACACATCCTCAAGGATGCATCCTTTTTCTTTACAAACAAAACCAGAGCTCCCTAAGGAGATATGCTGGGTCGAATAAACCCCTTATCCAATAGCTCTTGTAGTTGAGTTTTAAGTTCCCTCAACTCTACAGGAGCCATCTGATAAGGTGCTTTCGATACAGGTGCGGTACCCGGCATAATCTCTATGGCTAACTCAACTTCTCTCTCTAGATGCAACCCAGGCAAATCACTCGGGAAAACATCACCAAACTCTAGCACAACAGGGATATCATCAATCCTTACTTAATAATGATCAATTCCCAAAAATTAAGCCTTGTGTCACACCCCCTAACCACCTGTAGAGATTTACTAAGGTGACTATGGAGTGTTACAACACAAACACATGCGCATCAAATAGTTTTTCAAACAAAGTTCAGGATTAATAAAATTTCTTTAACATACAATACTAGATTACGTTTCGAAAATCCAAACATTAAATTTCATATCATTCATAGTCTTATATCAGTTGTGACTTTACAAAATACAACATCTTTATTACAAACACTTCTGTTCTTATGCACATATCAATTATATTTACACATCTTATAATATTACAAAATAGCCTACTATTGCAGCGGTTCCTAACGTGTTGGCCGTTGGCAATGCTGGACTGTCTTCCAAACACTATCTTCAAATACCTACATGGACAAAACATCCATGCTAAGCGATAATCGCTTAGTGGAGAATGACAAAAGATGGATAAACACTCATAGTGATTACTAATATTAATCACATACCCAAGCAATATACACATATACATATACATATACATTAATTAATGTAAAGCTTACCGTTATTTACTTGTGATTCGACATAGCATTCAAGATATAACATATTATACTCATAATGCATTAACTTACATTATACAATATCAATTATCAACACCAACACCCATTTAATACAAATCCGCATCAATTATAATCACAAACTATATAGTACATGACATTTATAGCAGGTTAAGGTACATAACAACTTGCATGCAGATTATTCATATACTCTTATGTCAATAAGCATATTGCATTGCTCAAAGCAATGGGTATGCACTTAATCATATTTTGGCATTCTCTTAATGTTATTTTAGCAATTTATAGCTTGATTTATACAAATATTCATGCTCATACACATATATTCTTCCTAATGAGTCATACCCATATAACTGTATCGCATGACAATTATAACATATCACATTCACATTCTCACTAACATAATACTCAGCTCATGGTCACAATATCATTATTATTGTTATTATTATAAGCTTCGCCTGCAACTCAAGACGCGGATAACGGGTATCGCATCGGTACCTCCTAGGTACCCAGAATCTCATCGAGATCACTTTTACACATTAGTACCTTCTGGTACTTTTCATCATTCCACATATAACAGAATCCAGTAAGGATATTCGCATTCTGATTCCCATGGAATCAGACACATGTAACGCATGGGGCTGCAGCACTTGACCCTATAGGCATGCCTAACTATCCTCTACTTGACTCGCAGGCTTAAGTTGTTAAACAAATTATTCAGTTCACTTTGATCACTTTTCACATCACATACGTAGATAGGCCATATCACATATGTTGTTGGCCAACATCACATTCGCTTTAGCACATAGCTATTCACTTCACTTGCATACTCATTGTGTTTCCAAACTCATTCTTTCATAGTTGATAATCACATGTTTAATCACATTCGAGAATCATCATGTTTGTATGCGAATATACATCACTTAATACACACATAATACACAGGGTAGGTCACTTCATAGTTCACTATCATGGTTAACATATTCGCATGGTATAACTCATTCTTATAGTCATATGAAATAGCTCATAACGCATAATAGCTCACACATGTTTGTAAGCATACAATCATGTTCAGATTCCTCTCCAAAGTACACATTCATGTAATTCATAATCACCTCACAAGCTGAAAGCATTTAATCACATTCATCATTATCATAATATACAATCACTCATTTATCCGCATGAACCAATATAACATCCTTAAATATCTTGCATAATAATTCATTCTAATGGCAGTGTACATTCTCATAACAAGACTCCTTCTCACGTTAAAATCCAAGCACATAGGTTATTTATCGCATATGTAATTATTTTACTTTATGATGAAATCAAGCATAGTTAGGCTAATCATGCATATCTAATTCACATAGTCGCATGTTCGCATGATGATGCATTCAAGTTTAGTTAGGCTATCATGCATCTCTATTTCGCATAGTAACATATTCGCATGATCATCTCAATTATATGCTTATATACTTCATTTATCATATTCGAACCCATGGTTTTTCATCCTTAATTATCCCCTTCCACATACTTAGTTCATCACCCTTAGAACACTTAAAGCTCATACATACTTATATACATTAGCATTCATAGTTCATCATGCTTAAGATACTCATTTTATAATGATAAACATGGATTGGACAAGCTATGGGAACTCGTAGTGAAGTTCGGGTGCATTTCGGAAAGAAAAACACCCTAAATAGACAAAACAGAGAGGGGTCACGGTGGCAATGAATTGGTTGTGACCGTGAGGTCCATAAATAGGCATTCTTCCCTCTATAAACATATGTCACGGTGGAAATGAATTTCATTGTGACCGTGACATACCAAAATAAGCAAAACAGAAGCTAAACTTCAGGACTGCTTCGCACCACAGTTTTGTACAGCCCAAACGGATGTCTTAAACTCAGTTTTAGGCAAGAATCTCTTATTAACATTTATGCATATATGTCTTATCTTTCAAATGGGACAAGTTTCATGTAAATTGGATTTGTAAAACATCAGTTATGAATTAAACAATACAAACTGTTCCAGTGAGCCTACCAAGGTAGAGACACGTCTGTTTTTGCAATTTTTAGGTTTCTTAGAGCCAGAATTAGCTCATAGTCATTTGTGTCTCTTTTGTAGATTTGGGAGTCATGGTTCAAATGGCGCAACAATAACTTAATTTGGAGTTCTTAAACTCTAGTTATTACCAAAACACTACACGGATGTCTGGTGACATATAAACAGAATTTTTCCCTAACTAGGGTTTATACTTTAACTAAGCACACAACAATTCAATCATCAGTTCCAACATAAATCAACCATATATTCCAACTATATCATCTTTCAATTGTCACATGATAAACTAATTTACACATATATAACAAAGGTTAGTTCCCAAACCTCTCTATCCGTAGCTCCTCTTAAGCTCACATGGCACTTTTATCATCAATCCTCTTCTTTTCATTTTTCCTTTCTCGTGACCACCAATACCCATATTTCCAGAAATAGAGAACAAGGATCAGAATCTCATTCTCAAGCAAAAAGCAAGAAAGACGAGGATAGGTGATTTTCAGGTAGAATATAACTCACCTTCTAAGATGCAGAAACACACACACACGCATGCACTCCTCTAGACCTTTTTAATACAGCAGAACTTCCACCCAGTACACCAAGAGGACAATGGAGAAAGGAGTAGTAGAAGAACACATAAATCTTTGAGAGAAAACTGAAAGGAAACGTATGAGAGAGATAGCAAGCAGAAAATGAAAGAGAGAGGAATATGGAAATAAAAGCTGCCGCCCCTTGCAACCAATGCATGCCAATCCACCTCTTTTCCCTCCAATGCATGCCATTCCCACTTGTCACATTCTCTCTCCCTCATGCATAATCCTAGGTGGAATTTACAGCAATGGATCATGGGCTTTACTACAAATCTGTCCCACTAATGGACTTTAAGCCTTAAGCCCAAAAACCCATCTAATTTAGATTAAGCCCACAGCCTCCTTAGTCCAAATTGAGCCCATTCATAAATCTGATTTCTCAAGTCCATTACTGTAGTCACTTAAATAATTTTATTTATGCAATTGGGTCCTCAATTCTTAATTACTCTTAAATCCAAATTAGCAAACTCACTATTAAATTCACGTGATTACCCTCATCAGCCAACATATTATTAGGGTAGTTTTCGGGGCGTTACAACTCTCCCCTCCTTAAAAGAATTTCGTCCGCGAAATTCAAACTCAATCTAACAATTAAGGTCACCTTTCTCTTTATTTTTTTTTTTTGCACGACCAAGGCAACCCTTAACACACATCAGAAACCCAAACACATATACTTCTTCAATAAACACTTTTAATTTCACATTCTTATTACCAAATTTCTTAACACATCAATTTATGAGATACTCCAGTTACTACTCTCACTCCTGTTATTCTTTCTTCATCTAAACCTTATTCACAGTCACTTGTTTAAACTTTATAATTAACTTCATCTTCTTAATTTTAATTATTCACACTTCAAACTTTCATAACAAACACATCGCTTTTCCTTAAAAATCCTGTTCCAACACTACACATTGTAGGTACATCCTGTCAGCTTTCTCTTCAAATGAGTCACATACATTTTTTTTTTTACACACATGGTCAAGGAATGCGAATGATTATATGATGTTATATGTATGCAAGATGATGCAATAATGCAGTTAATGCAATATTAATGCACTTTTCCCATCCCCATGTTTTTACATGCTCATGTTCAGATGATTTCATTGAGATAGCTGACAGGCGTACAAAATATCACCAGTTTATCTCATTCTCCACATCATTCTAGATTCCAAAATTATCCATACCCAGAATTAATTCAAATTCATGGGATAGCACTTTAATCAAATTATCAGATAACTCTTTACCTTACATCGCTTAACAACAGTTACCAGGTGCATACTCACATCTACACTATGTCCCAAAGGACCAATCACATACGCATCACAATTAAGATAATCGATACACACTTTAACACATGAATCTCGAGAACTATCTCTTCCAGAAATCTCTTTCATCACTTCAGGAGAAGAATCTTTCGACATTCGAAAGAAATGAAGACATCTGCATCCAGCCAACACAAACTATACGTATTTCTATACTACTCTAGCCCAGAAAGGACTAAACCTATGCTCTGATACCACTAACTGTCACACCCCCTAACCACCTGTAGAGATTTACTAAGGTGACTATGGAGTGTTACAACACAAACACATGCGCATCAAATAGTTTTTCAAACAAAGTTCAGGATTAATAAAATTTCTTTAACATACAATACTAGATTACGTTTCGAAAATCCAAACATTAAATTTCATATCATTCATAGTCTTATATCAGTTGTGACTTTACAAAATACAACATCTTTATTACAAACACTTCTGTTCTTATGCACATATCAATTATATTTACACATCTTATAATATTACAAAATAGCCTACTATTGCAGCGGTTCCTAACGTGTTGGCCGTTGGCAATGCTGGATTGTCTTCCAAACACTATCTTCAAATACCTACATGGATAAAACATCCATGCTAAGCGATAATCGCTTAGTGGGGAACGACAAAAGATGGATAAACACTCATAGTGATTACTAATATTAATCACATACCCTAGCAATATACACATATACATATACATATACATTAATTAATGTAAAGCTTCCCGTTATTTACTTGTGATTCGACATAGCATTCAAGATATAACATATTATACTCATAATGCATTAACTTACATTATACAATATCAATTATCAACACCAACACCCATTTAATACAAATCCGCATCAATTATAATCACAAACTATATAGTACATGACATTTATAGCAGGTTAAGGTACATAATAACTTGCATGCAGATTATTCATATACTCTTATGTCAATAAGCATATTGCATTGCTTAAAGCAATGGGTATGCACTTAATCATATTTTGGCATTCTCTTAATGTTATTTTAGCAATTTATAGCTTGATTTATACAAATATTCATGCTCATACACATATATTCTTCCTAATGAGTCATACCCATATAACTGTATCACATGACAATTATAACATATCACATTCACATTCTCACTAACATAATACTCAGCTCATGGTCACAATATCATTATTATTGTTATTATTATAAGCTTCGCCTGCAACTCAAGACGCGGATAACGGGTATCGCATCGGTACCTTTTAGGTACCCAGAATCTCATCGAGATCACTTTTACACATTAGTACCTTCTGGTACTTTTCATCATTCCACATATAACAGAATCCAGTAAGGATATTCGCATTCTGATTCCCATGGAATTAGACACATTTAACGCATGGGGCTGCAGCACTTGACCCTATAGGCATGCCTAACTATCCTCTACTTGACTCGCAGGCTTAAGTTGTTAAAAAAATTATTCAGTTCACTTTGATCACTTTTCACATCACATACGTAGATAGGCCATATCACATATGTTGTTGGCCAACATCACATTCGCTTTAGCACATAGCTATTCACTTCACTTGCATACTCATTGTGTTTCCAAACTCATTCTTTCATAGTTGATAATCACATGTTTAATCACATTCGAGAATCATCATGTTTGTATGCGAATATACATCACTTAATACACACATAATACACAGGGTAGGTCACTTCATAGTTCACTATCATGGTTAACATATTCGCATGGTATAACTCATTCTTATAGTCATATGAAATAGCTCATAACGCATAATAGCTCACACATGTTTGTAAGCATACAAGCATGTTCAGATTCCTCTCCAAAGTACACATTCATGTAATTCATAATCACCTCACAAGCTGAAAGCATTTAATCACATTCATCATTATCATAATATACAATCACTCATTTATCCGCATGAACCAATATAACATCCTTAAATATCTTGCATAATAATTCATTCTAATGGCAGTGTACATTCTCATAACAAGACTCCTTCTCACGTTAAAATCCAAGCACATAGGTTATTTATCGCATATGTAATTATTTTACTTTATGATGAAATCAAGCATAGTTAGGCTAATCATGCATATCTAATTCACATAGTCGCATGTTCGCATGATGATGCATTCAAGTTTAGTTAGGCTATCATGCATCTCTATTTCGCATAGTAACATATTCGCATGATCATCTCAATTATATGCTTATATACTTCATTTATCATATTCGAACCCATGGTTTTTCATCCTTAATTATCCCCTTCCACATACTTAGTTCATCACCCTTAGAACACTTAAAGCTCATACATACTTATATACATTAGCATTCATAGTTCATCATGCTTAAGATACTCATTTTATAATGATAAACATGGATTGGACAAGCTATGGGAACTCGTAGTGAAGTTCGGGTGCATTTCGGAAAGAAAAACACCCTAAATAGACAAAACAGAGAGGGGTCACGGTGGCAATGAATTGGTTGTGACCGTGAGTTCCATAAATAGGCATTCTGCCCTCTATAAACATATGTCATGGTGGCAATGAATTTCATTGTGACCGTGACATACCAAAATAAGCAAAACAGAAGCTAAACTTCAGGACTGCTTCGCACCACAGTTTTGTACAGCCCAAAAGGATGTCTTAAACTCAGTTTTAGGCAAGAGTCTCTTCTTAACATTTATTCATATATGTCTTATCTTTCAAATGGGACAAGATTCATATAAATTAGATTTGTAAAACATCAGTTATGAATTAAACAATACAACCTGTTCCAGTGAGCCTACCAAGGTAGAGACACGTCTGTTTTTGCAATTTTTAGGTTTCTTAGAGCCAGAATTAGCTCATAGTCATTTGTGTCACTGTTGTATATTTGGGAGTCATGGTTCAAATGGCGCAACAATAACTTAATTTGGAGTTCTCAAACTCTAGTTATTACCAAAATACTACACGGATGTCTGGTGACATATAAACAGAATTTTTCCCTAACTAGGGTTTATACTTTAATTAAGCACACAACAATTCAATCATCAGTTCCAACATAAATCAACCATATATTCCAACTATATCATCTTTCAATTGTCACATGATAAACTAATTTACACATATATAACAAAGGTTAGTTCCCAAACCTCTCTATCCGTAGCTCCTCTTAAGCTCACATGGCACTTTTATCATCAATCCTCTTCTTTTCGTTTTTCCTTTCTCGTGACCACCAATACCCATATTTCCAGAAATAGAGAACAAGGATCAGAATCTCATTCTCAAGCAAAAAGCAAGAAAGATGAGGATAGGTGATTTTCAGGTAGAATATAACTCACCTTCTAAGATGCAGAAACACACACGCACGCATGCACTCCTCTAGACCTTTTTAATACAGCAGAACTTCCACCCAGTACACCAAGAGGACAATGGAGAAAGGAGTAGTAGAAGAACACATAAATCTTTGAGAGAAAACTGAAAGGAAACGTATGAGAGAGATAACAAGCAGAAAATGAAAGAGAGAGGAATATGGAAATAAAAGCTGCCGCCCCTTGCAACCAATGCATGCCAATCCACCTCTTTTCCCTCCAATGCATGCCTTTCCCACTTGTCACATTCTCTCTCCCTCATGCATAATCCAAGGTGGAATTTATAGCAATGGATCATGGGCTCTACTACAAATTTGTCCCACTAATGGACTTTAAGCCTTAAGCCCAAAAACCCATCTAATTTAGATTAAGCCCACAGCCTCCTTAGTCCAAATTGAGCCCATTCATAAATCTGATTTCTCAAGTCCATTACTTTAGTCACTTAAATAATTTTATTTATGCAATTGGGTCCTCAATTCTTAATTACTCTTAAATCCAAATTAGCAAACTCACTATTAAATTCACGTGATTACCCTCATCAGCCAACATATTACTAGGGTAGTTTTCGGGGCGTTACAACTCTCCCCTCCTTAAAAGAATTTCGTCCGTGAAATTCAAACTCAATCTAACAATTAAGGTCACCTTTCTCTTTATTTTTTTTTTTGCACGACCAAGGCAACCCTTAACACACATCAGAAACCCAAACACATATACTTCTTCAATAAACACTTTTAATTTCACATTCTTATTACCAAATTTCTTAACACATCAATTTATGAGATACTCCAGTTACTACTCTCACTCCTGTTATTCTTTCTTCATCTAAACCTTATTCACAGTCACTTGTTTAAACTTTATAATTAACTTCATCTTCTTAATTTTAATTATTCACACTTCAAACTTTCATAACAAACACATCGCTTTTCCTTAAAAATCCTGTTCCAACACTACACATTGTAGGTACATCCTGTTAGCTTTCTCTTCAAATGAGTCACATACATTTTTTTTTTTACACACATGGTCAAGGAATGCGAATGATTATATGATGTTATATGTATGCAAGATGATGCAATAATGCAGTTAATGCAATATTAATGCACTTTTCCCATCCCCATGTTTTTACATGCTCATGTTCAGATGATTTCATTGAGATAGCTGACAGGCGTACAAAATATCACCAGTTTATCTCATTCTCCACATCATTCTAGATTCCAAAATTATCCATACCCAGAATTAATTCAAATTCATGGGATAGCACTTTAATCAAATTATCAGATAACTCTTTACCTTACATCGCTTAATAACAGTTACCAGGTGCATACTCACATCTACACTATGTCCCAAAGGACCAATCACATACGCATCACAATTAAGATAATCGATACACACTTTAACACATGAATCTCGAGAACTATCTCTTCCAGAAATCTCTTTCATCACTTCAGGAGAAGAATCTTTCGACATTCGAAAGAAATGAAGACATCTGCATCCAGCCAACACAAACTATACGTATTTCTATACTACTCTAGCCCAGAAAAGGCTAAACCTATGCTCTGATACCACTAACTGTCACACCCCCTAACCACCTGTAGAGATTTACTAAGGTGACTATGGAGTGTTACAACACAAACACATGCGCATCAAATAGTTTTTCAAACAAAGTTCAGGATTAATAAAATTTCTTTAACATACAATACTAGATTACGTTTCGAAAATCCAAACATTAAATTTCATATCATTCATAGTCTTATATCAGTTGTGACTTTACAAAATACAACATCTTTATTACAAACACTTCTGTTCTTATGCACATATCAATTATATTTACACATCTTATAATATTACAAAATAGCCTACTATTGCAGCGGTTCCTAACGTGTTGGCCGTTGGCAATGCTGGATTGTCTTCCAAACACTATCTTCAAATACCTACATGGATAAAACATCCATGCTAAGCGATAATCGCTTAGTGGGGAACGACAAAAGATGGATAAACACTCATAGTGATTACTAATATTAATCACATACCCTAGCAATATACACATATACATATACATATACATTAATTAATGTAAAGCTTCCCGTTATTTACTTGTGATTCGACATAGCATTCAAGATATAACATATTATACTCATAATGCATTAACTTACATTATACAATATCAATTATCAACACCAACACCCATTTAATACAAATCCGCATCAATTATAATCACAAACTATATAGTACATGACATTTATAGCAGGTTAAGGTACATAATAACTTGCATGCAGATTATTCATATACTCTTATGTCAATAAGCATATTGCATTGCTTAAAGCAATGGGTATGCACTTAATCATATTTTGGCATTCTCTTAATGTTATTTTAGCAATTTATAGCTTGATTTATACAAATATTCATGCTCATACACATATATTCTTCCTAATGAGTCATACCCATATAACTGTATCGCATGACAATTATAACATATCACATTCACATTCTCACTAACATAATACTCAGCTCATGGTCACAATATCATTATTATTGTTATTATTATAAGCTTCGCCTGCAACTCAAGACGCGGATAACGGGTATCGCATCGGTACCTTTTAGGTACCCAGAATCTCATCGAGATCACTTTTACACATTAGTACCTTCTGGTACTTTTCATCATTCCACATATAACAGAATCCAGTAAGGATATTCGCATTCTGATTCCCATGGAATTAGACACATTTAACGCATGGGGCTGCAGCACTTGACCCTATAGGCATGCCTAACTATCCTCTACTTGACTCGCAGGCTTAAGTTGTTAAAAAAATTATTCAGTTCACTTTGATCACTTTTCACATCACATACGTAGATAGGCCATATCACATATGTTGTTGGCCAACATCACATTCGCTTTAGCACATAGCTATTCACTTCACTTGCATACTCATTGTGTTTCCAAACTCATTCTTTCATAGTTGATAATCACATGTTTAATCACATTCGAGAATCATCATGTTTGTATGCGAATATACATCACTTAATACACACATAATACACAGGGTAGGTCACTTCATAGTTCACTATCATGGTTAACATATTCGCATGGTATAACTCATTCTTATAGTCATATGAAATAGCTCATAACGCATAATAGCTCACACATGTTTGTAAGCATACAATCATGTTCAGATTCCTCTCCAAAGTACACATTCATGTAATTCATAATCACCTCACAAGCTGAAAGCATTTAATCACATTCATCATTATCATAATATACAATCACTCATTTATCCGCATGAACCAATATAACATCCTTAAATATCTTGCATAATAATTCATTCTAATGGCAGTGTACATTCTCATAACAAGACTCCTTCTCACGTTAAAATCCAAGCACATAGGTTATTTATCGCATATGTAATTATTTTACTTTATGATGAAATCAAGCATAGTTAGGCTAATCATGCATATCTAATTCACATAGTCGCATGTTCGCATGATGATGCATTCAAGTTTAGTTAGGCTATCATGCATCTCTATTTCGCATAGTAACATATTCGCATGATCATCTCAATTATATGCTTATATACTTCATTTATCATATTCGAACCCATGGTTTTTCATCCTTAATTATCCCCTTCCACATACTTAGTTCATCACCCTTAGAACACTTAAAGCTCATACATACTTATATACATTAGCATTCATAGTTCATCATGCTTAAGATACTCATTTTATAATGATAAACATGGATTGGACAAGCTATGGGAACTCGTAGTGAAGTTCGGGTGCATTTCGGAAAGAAAAACACCCTAAATAGACAAAACAGAGAGGGGTCACGGTGGCAATGAATTGGTTGTGACCGTGAGTTCCATAAATAGGCATTCTGCCCTCTATAAACATATGTCATGGTGGCAATGAATTTCATTGTGACCGTGACATACCAAAATAAGCAAAACAGAAGCTAAACTTCAGGACTGCTTCGCACCACAGTTTTGTACAGCCCAAAAGGATGTCTTAAACTCAGTTTTAGGCAAGAGTCTCTTCTTAACATTTATTCATATATGTCTTATCTTTCAAATGGGACAAGATTCATGTAAATTAGATTTGTAAAACATCAGTTATGAATTAAACAATACAACCTGTTCCAGTGAGCCTACCAAGGTAGAGACACGTCTGTTTTTGCAATTTTTAGGTTTCTTAGAGCCAGAATTAGCTCATAGTCATTTGTGTCACTGTTGTATATTTGGGAGTCATGGTTCAAATGGCGCAACAATAACTTAATTTGGAGTTCTCAAACTCTAGTTATTACCAAAACACTACACGGATGTCTGGTGACATATAAACAGAATTTTTCCCTAACTAGGGTTTATACTTTAATTAAGCACACAACAATTCAATCATCAGTTCCAACATAAATCAACCATATATTCCAACTATATCATCTTTCAATTGTCACATGATAAACTAATTTACACATATATAACAAAGGTTAGTTCCCAAACCTCTCTATCCGTAGCTCCTCTTAAGCTCACATGGCACTTTTATCATCAATCCTCTTCTTTTCGTTTTTCCTTTCTCGTGACCACCAATACCCATATTTCCAGAAATAGAGAACAAGGATCAGAATCTCATTCTCAAGCAAAAAGCAAGAAAGATGAGGATAGGTGATTTTCAGGTAGAATATAACTCACCTTCTAAGATGCAGAAACACACACGCACGCATGCACTCCTCTAGACCTTTTTAATACAGCAGAACTTCCACCCAGTACACCAAGAGGACAATGGAGAAAGGAGTAGTAGAAGAACACATAAATCTTTGAGAGAAAACTGAAAGGAAACGTATGAGAGAGATAACAAGCAGAAAATGAAAGAGAGAGGAATATGGAAATAAAAGCTGCCGCCCCTTGCAACCAATGCATGCCAATCCACCTCTTTTCCCTCCAATGCATGCCTTTCCCACTTGTCACATTCTCTCTCCCTCATGCATAATCCAAGGTGGAATTTATAGCAATGGATCATGGGCTCTACTACAAATCTGTCCCACTAATGGACTTTAAGCCTTAAGCCCAAAAACCCATCTAATTTAGATTAAGCCCACAGCCTCCTTAGTCCAAATTGAGCCCATTCATAAATCTGATTTCTCAAGTCCATTACTTTAGTCACTTAAATAATTTTATTTATGCAATTGGGTCCTCAATTCTTAATTACTCTTAAATCCAAATTAGCAAACTCACTATTAAATTCACGTGATTACCCTCATCAGCCAACATATTACTAGGGTAGTTTTCGGGGCGTTACAACTCTCCCCTCCTTAAAAGAATTTCGTCCGTGAAATTCAAACTCAATCTAACAATTAAGGTCACCTTTCTCTTTATTTTTTTTTTGCACGACCAAGGCAACCCTTAACACACATCAGAAACCCAAACACATATACTTCTTCAATAAACACTTTTAATTTCACATTCTTATTACCAAATTTCTTAACACATCAATTTATGAGATACTCCAGTTACTACTCTCACTCCTATTATTCTTTCTTCATCTAAACCTTATTCACAGTCACTTGTTTAAACTTTATAATTAACTTCATCTTCTTAATTTTAATTATTCACACTTCAAACTTTCATAACAAACACATCGCTTTTCCTTAAAAATCCTGTTCCAACACTACACATTGTAGGTACATCCTGTCAGCTTTCTCTTCAAATGAGTCACATACATTTTTTTTTTTTACACACATGGTCAAGGAATGCGAATGATTATATGATGTTATATGTATGCAAGATGATGCAATAATGCAGTTAATGCAATATTAATGCACTTTTCTCATCCCCATGTTTTTACATGCTCATGTTCAGATGATTTCATTGAGATAGCTGACAGGCGTACAAAATATCACCAGTTTATCTCATTCTCCACATCATTCTAGATTCCAAAATTATCCATACCCAGAATTAATTCAAATTCATGGGATAGCACTTTAATCAAATTATCAGATAACTCTTTACCTTACATCGCTTAATAACAGTTACCAGGTGCATACTCACATCTACACTATGTCCCAAAGGACCAATCACATACGCATCACAATTAAGATAATCGATACACACTTTAACACATGAATCTCGAGAACTATCTCTTCCAGAAATCTCTTTCATCACTTCAGGAGAAGAATCTTTCGACATTCGAAATAAATGAAGACATCTGCATCCAGCCAACACAAACTATACGTATTTCTATACTACTCTAGCCCAGAAAAGACTAAACCTATGCTCTGATACCACTAACTGTCACACCCCTTAACCACCTGTAGAGATTTACTAAGGTGACTATGGAGTGTTACAACACAAACACATGCGCATCAAATAGTTTTTCAAACAAAGTTCAGGATTAATAAAATTTCTTTAACATACAATACTAGATTACGTTTCGAAAATCCAAACATTAAATTTCATATCATTCATAGTCTTATATCAGTTATGACTTTACAAAATACAACATCTTTATTACAAACACTTCTGTTCTTATGCACATATCAATTATATTTACATATCTTATAATATTACAAAACAGCCTACTATTGCAGCGGTTCCTAACGTGTTGGCCGTTGGCAATGCTGGACTGTATTCCAAACACTATCTTCAAATACCTACATGGACAAAACATCCATGCTAAGCGATAATCGCTTAGTGGGGAACGATAAAAGATGGATAAACACTCATAGTGATTACTAATATTAATCACATACCCTAGCAATATACACATATACATATACATATACATTAATTAATGTAAAGCTTACCGTTATTTACTTGTGATTCGACATAGCATTCAAGATATAACATATTATACTCATAATGCATTAACTTACATTATACAATATCAATTATCAACACCAACACCCATTTAATACAAATCCACATCAATTATAATCACAAACTATATAGTACATGACATTTATAGCAGGTTAAGGTACATAACAACTTGCATGCAGATTATTCATATACTCTTATGTCAATAAGCATATTGCATTGCTTAAAGCAATGGGTATGCACTTAATCATATTTTGGCATTCTCTTAATGTTATTTTAGCAATTTATAGCTTGATTTATACAAATATTCATGCTCATACACATATATTCTTCCTAATGAGTCATACCCATATAACTGTATCGCATGACAATTATAACATATCACATTCACATTCTCACTAACATAATACTCAGCTCATGGTCACAATATCATTATTATTGTTATTATTATAAGCTTCGCCTGCAACTCAAGACGCGGATAACGGGTATCGCATCGGTACCTCCTAGGTACCCAGAATCTCATCGAGATCACTTTTACACATTAGTACCTTCTGGTACTTTTCATCCTTCCACATATAACAGAATCCAGTAAGGATATTCGCATTCTGATTCCCATGGAATCAGACACATTTAACGCATGGGGCTGCAGCACTTGACCCGATAGGCATACCTAACTATCCTCTACTTGACTCGCAGGCTTAAGTTGTTAAACAAATTATTCAGTTCACTTTGATCACTTTTTACATCACATACGTAGATAGGCCATATCACATATGTTGTTGGCCAACATCACATTCGCTTTAGCACATAGCTATTCACTTCACTTGCATACTCATTGTGTTTCCAAACTCATTCTTTCATAGTTGATAATCACATGTTTAATCACATTCGAG
This sequence comes from Excoecaria cochinchinensis, assembly GCA_947683425.1. Lineage (NCBI taxonomy): Eukaryota > Viridiplantae > Streptophyta > Magnoliopsida > Malpighiales > Euphorbiaceae > Excoecaria > Excoecaria cochinchinensis. Next base: position 9,577,109 of record CANTUQ010000021.1, on the reverse strand, counting down.
AATCATCATGTTTGTATGCGAATATACATCACTTAATACACACATAATACACAGGGTAGGTCACTTCATAGTTCACTATCATGGTTAACATATTCGCATGGTATAACTCATTCTTATAGTCATATGAAATAGCTCATAACGCATAATAGCTCACACATGTTTGTAAGCATACAATCATGTTCAGATTCCTCTCCAAAGTACACATTCATGTAATTCATAATGACCTCACAAGCTAAAAGCATTTAATCACATTCATCATTATCATAATATACAATCACTCATTTATCCGCATGAACCAATATAACATCCTTAAATATCTTGCATAATAATTCATTCTAATGGCAGTGTACATTCTCATAACAAGACTCCTTCTCACGTTAAAATCCAAGCACATAGGTTATTTATCGCATATGTAATTATTTTACTTTATGATGCAATCAAGCATAGTTAGGCTAATCATGCATATCTAATTCACATAGTCGCATGTTCGCATGATGATACATTCAAGTTTAGTTAGGCTATCATGCATCTCTATTTCGCATAGTAACATATTCGCATGATCATCTCAATTATATGCTTATATACTTCATTTATCATATTCGAACCCATGGTTTTTCATCCTTAATTATCCCCTTCCACATACTTAGTTCATCACCCTTAGAACACTTAAAGCTCATACATACTTATATACATTAGCATTCATAGTTCATCATGCTTAAGATACTCATTTTATAATGATAAACATGGATTGGACAAGCTATGGGAACTCGTAGTGAAGTTCGGGTGCATTTCGGAAAGAAAAACACCCTAAATAGACAAAACAGAGAGGGGTCACGGTGGCAATGAATTGGTTGTGACCGTGAGGTCCATAAATAGGCATTCTGCCCTCTATAAACATATGTCACGGTGGCAATGAATTTCATTGTGACCGTGACATACCAAAATAAGCAAAACAGAAGCTAAACTTCAGGACTGCTTCACACCACAGTTTTGTACAGCCAAAACGGATGTCTTAAACTCAGTTTTAGGCAAGAGTCTCTTCTTAACATTTATTAATATATGTATTATCTTTAAAATGGGACAAGTTTCATGTAAATTGGATTTCTAAAACATCAGTTATGAATTAAACAATACAGACTATTCCAGTGAGCCTACCAAGGTAGAGACACGTTTGTTTTTGCAATTTTTAGGTTTCTTAGAGCCAGAATTAGCTCATAGTCATTTTTGTGACTTTTGTAGTTTTGGGAGTCATGGTTCAAATGGCGCAACAATAACTTAATTTGGAGTTCTCAAACTCTAGTTATTACCAAAACACTACACGGATGTCTGGTGACATATAAACAGAATTTTTCCCTAACTAGGGTTTATACTTTAATTAAGCACACAACAATTCAATCATCAGTTCCAACACAAATCAACCATATATTCCAACTACATCATCTTTCAATTGTCACATGATAAACTAATTTACACATATATAACAAAGGTTAGTTCCCAAACCTCTCTATCCGTAGCTCCTCTTAAGCTCACATGGCACTTTTATCATCAATCCTCTTCTTTTCGTTTTTCCTTTCTCGTGACCACCAATACCCATATTTCAAGAAATAGAGAACAAGGATCAGAATCTCATTCTCAAGCAAAAAGCAAGAAAGATGAGGATAGGTGATTTTCAGGTAGAATATAACTCACCTTCTAAGATGCAGAAACACACACACATGCATGCACTCCTCTAGACCTTTTTAATATAGCAGAACTTCCACCCAGTACACCAAGAGGACAATGGAGAAAGGAGTAGTAGAAGAACACAGAAATCTTTGAGAGAAAACTGAAAGGAAACGTATGAGAGAGATAGCAAGCAAAAAATGAAAGAGAGAGGAATATGGAAATAAAAGCTGCCGCCCCTTGCAACCAATGCATGCAAATCCACCTCTTTTCCCTCCAATGCATGCCATTCCCACTTGTCACATTCTCTCTCCCTCATGCATAATCCTAGGTGGAATTTACAGCAATGGATCATGGGCTCTACTACAAATCTGTCCCACTAATGGACTTTAAGCCTTAAGCCCAAAAACCCATCTAATTTAGATTAAGCCCACAGCCTCCTTAGTCCAAATTGAGCCCATTCATAAATCTGATTTCTCAAGTCCATTACTTTAGTCACTTAAATAATTTTATTTATGCAATTGGGTCCTCAATTCTTAATTACTCTTAAATCCAAATTAGCAAACTCACTATTAAATTCACGTGATTACCCTCATCAGCCAACATATTACTAGGGTAGTTTTCGGGGCGTTACACCTTGATTCCAAGCTAGAGTTCTTAGAGGAAGAGAAAAGGAAGAGGAAGAGAGCGTGGGGAAGGGAAAATGGGAATGAGAACAGCCACCGCCATCCCACTCTTCTCTTTCCTTTTTCTTTTCCTTTTCCTAACCCTAGACAAGTGTCACTTCCCTATTAGTGGGACTTGATCACTCACACCTAAAGCACATGCATCACATACACATAAGACTCTCCCAACTAATGCATACCCTACCAGTGTGTGAATACACACAAACAAAAATAGCCCTAAAAACACACTCTACAAACATATGAGTAAGCACACCCAAGTGCAACCCAACTAATTCACACCCTAACACCTCACATGCGCCCACATGCTAACAAAACTCTTAGAATACACATTTCTACCCAAAATGTCCTTAATACATATCAAAACTCGCACAACACGTGCGCAAACATGTCTCATACTACTAGGGGGCAAACGGGGTGTGACAGTCGCCGCCAATCAAGCCAACACAAAGGGGTTAGTGTTAGGGCTTTATTTTTTGTAGCATGATTCTTTTGTAATAGAACTCTCTATGTAGTATTTTTGGTACAGCTTTCGCATTGTATATTTTGGATATGTAACTATTTCCTAATATCAGTTTTTGATCAGAACATTATTGTAATGAATGTTATTATATTAATGCATGATCATTCTGATGTTCTGAAAAGTTTTTTTTTCGCTGTATTTTAGTATGTATAAGGTGCTTGAATGTCTGTTTTTGTATCCTTTGTGTCGTGACACCCCTGCTCATATGGCATCTCACTCCCTTATGGATGGGTTCGCCTATGTATGGGAAAGGGGTGTTACAAGGCATGCCTATAGAGTTCTATTAGCTGCAGCCCTCTGTTCTGTTTGGACCCTGATCAGGTCCCCGTTTAGTTCCTCGCAAACCTTAATGTGTATGGATCTTGTTTAAGATCCCCTCTGTAAAATGTTTTTGAATGAGAAAATGTGATGTTGCTTTTCGATTCGTACCCGTAAGGTACCGCCATGCGTTTGATTCATACCCGTAAGGTACCGCCATGTGTTCACTCGCTTATCCACCCCTATAACTTAGCAGGCAATTAAAGAGTGAAATAATGTGAATTAGTTGATAAGCTCTGTGACAATTTATAAATTGATTATGTGAATAAGCATTTAATGCAATTGTGATTAATGCCATTTGACTTGTGCTCTATGCACTCCTCTGTTCTGGATCCCTTATGGACACTCATGTGGAAAAGTACGATAACTTCAGGTACCTATGTGTTTTGTGTAATAAGGTAATATCTACTAAATGAGAAGAGAAGTAACAAGTACTGTTTGTTCTGATAGGCATGTATGCAGAAGTCCTAATTGTATAAGAGATCATATGGGAATAGTGCATGTTGTTATCTTGTTCAATAGTTAAGAGTATGCTTATCTGTATGAAGTCTTTGTAAAGAATAATTGAAATAAGTGATATGCATGTTTTCTATAGTTGAATAATCAATGAATGAATTCTATGTATGTATATATTCTTTACATGTTTGAATTGAGAAAGCAGGTATGTTATGTATTTGCTTGTCTTCTGAACTTTAGCTTGGATGACCAATGTAAGTATATCGATAAGGAAACCTTTGTGTATTGTTTGTTAATTTTGATGGACATGATCATTGCATATTATGTAATAGTAAAAGGGGAAATAAGTGGTAAGCATGAAATAGATAACCAAATTTAAGAATGGACTTAGAGTTAATTTGATTAATTAAGCGTTAAGGTTTTCTATAGAACTACGTGGTTCTTATTCCCGACCATAGGGATACGTAGGAAGTTTGGAATATTTATTTCAAGCCCAAACCAAATCTAAAAATCTAAATGTTTTGTTTAGCTTTGAACAATAAATGGTTTGAACAAATGAAATGTTCTAATGTAAGTACTAATATTATAATCTGCATGATTTTGGAAATGTTAGAAATAATGGGAATCGATATGACTTAATTTATCCCGCTAGTAAATGTATCTTTGGTAACCTAGAAGGTATGAATATTAACGTAGTTAATTAAATGAATTAAGCAAACAATAAGTTTGCATAATGTCATTGTAAATTACTAAGGCAATAATGTAATTTTGGCTATGGTATGTAATCAAATGTACATAGGAAATTGCTTAAGTTTCGTACGAGAAATAGAATATGATTTATGTTAGCTTTAACTGGTGTGCTTCATGTTCTTATATATATATATATTGATTTACATGTGTTTGCCTCGGCAACCACTGTGAGTGGCTGCCCATTATTTGTTTTGCCTGACTAAGCGTTATTGCTTGGCATGGTTGTTTGTTCGTGCAGGTTAGGAGTTCAGAGTAGCGCAGCGGTTCTCAGTGACTTTGGCCAGTGAGTCGGTAGAAGTTTAGAATGTTGTTGTGGTTGTCGATTTATAATTAAGTTTATTGAGTTAGCATTTGTAATGAGGTGTAATAATCTTTAATACGAATGATGATGTGTGTGAGATAAGTTTAGAATGTGCATATCTTGAGGTTATGATGTTAGAAATTTTATTACTCTGATTTCTGTATTACCATGTGTGTCTTTGTCTGGTAGAACCCTCCGCTCACTGTAGCTCTTCTTCCGTCGATATGCTACGTGTGGGAGTTGGGGGTGTTACAATTTTGTATCAGAGCCCCGGTTAGTCGATTATGGTTTACTAAGTGTTTTGAAGTGTGTCCGTATAGTTTAGCGTTGGCCAAAGCAGACAATCTTGGCCTTTAGATATGTTTCCCTTTCGATTTGATAAAGTGTTTAGTTAAGTGTTGGCTCGGTAGGTCACGATCTACCTGCCTGAATTGTTATATGTATGTGCAATCGGGAATATATTTGCTAGATGAGTTATCAGAGATTCTATTAGGAATTTTGTTTTGATTCTAGGTGGCTAAAGAGAAGGTTTGTAGAAGTTTTTGAAGTGTATTGATATGTGGTTGCCTTGGAAGAATAGATGTTTTGGTATTTTGAGATGGAAGAGTATGTGGATTTTGTAAGATTATGGTGTTGCTCGGTATGCCTGTCAGCTATCTCTAGAAATTTAATTGAAAATAAGTATATTAAACCATGGGGATGGGAAAAGTGCATTATCATGGCATTAATCGCATTTCTGCATTATTTTGCATATATGAACTATTATTGCATTCTCATTGCATCATCCTCCCTTTGATTTCATGTGAGAAACATTTGCATATGTGTTTTGATAGAGAGCAAGTGGACAAGGGTGTACATTGAGTTTTTGATATGGAGACTAAGTATGTGAATTATGAGCATAGCAATTGTTAAGGAGAATGTACTGTGTGTACAGCTAGAGCGGAACAGAAAGGTTTTTTGGAATCTTGTACCAATGAATGTGAAAGGATTTTTGAAGTAAGATATGAGTATTATTGATAAAGAAAGAAGCGTATGTGGCGGATGTTTTTGAAGTAACGAGGAATTGTGTAGCAAATTTTGTCAGTAAATGATTTTGTGTGAAGTGTATGTGCTTTGGGTTCCGAGTGGTAGTTAAAGTAATGATTGTTCTGATGAATGTGATAGATTTAAGCGTAAGATAATGAAAAGGGAAGTATGGGATTTCTTTAAATCGATTTTATGAGTTTGGGTTTAGATATGTACAAGAGAAAGTTATGATTTGTGTAGTCTTGTTAACAGTAAGCAATAAGCAATTTCACTAATTGGAATCACTCCAACAATCATGCACTTCACTAAACAAATGCCAAACACTTCAAACAATAGCCAAAATTTCACTGGTGGTGGATACGGGAACAATACACGAGAGGCTGAAGCCTCAAATACTTTTAAACCCGAAGGTAGCACGGGAGACCGAAGTCTCAAAACATTTTCACTAAGACCATAACGGAGGTCAACCGAAATCACTTGACCCATAGTGGGGCCAACATTGGCAGCTGCACTCACTAACCTTTATAAGCATGCTTATCTATCCACAACTTTAACACTTCAGGCTAAAAACACTTACTCTAAACATTTATCACTAGACAATGTCAAAAGCCAATGTCCAGCACTAACATGTCATTAATTATTAGCACAATTAAAACACATCAATACACTAGTATAAAAATACAAAACATAACTTACACAATGCGAAAAAGCCATGCAAAGAGAGAAAAGAAGTCATTTTGGCAAAATAGAACAGAACAGGCAGGAGGAGGAGGCTCACTGTCGCGATTGCGACTTGTGTCGCACTCGCGACAGTAGCCTCAGCACTACAGGCTAGAAGCAAGCTATCGCAACTCGTGTCATGAGGCACGACTCGTGACAGTGGGATTTGGTCAGCACGAATCATGCTATGGAGGTACGACTCATGCTGGCCTCTCTTGCTTGGCATGAGTCGTGACAAGATGTCTGACTCGTGCACAAGTCCAGCTCCGAGCGATGTACGCCTTGTTGAACGAAAATTCTACAGAACAAGCGACAGCCGAGCGGGAGTCCCTGCCAAGCAGACGAAACCAAGCTTCTTCATGACTCATGGAGATGCTTCATGAGTCGTGAAGAACCCGAGCTATTCTTTATGACTCGTGAAGGTGCTTCACGTATCGTGAAGGATCGCTTGCTTAATGCTTACATCCGATTGGGCAATCTTCACGACTCGTGAAGGATTTTCACGTGTCGTCAGGAGTGCCTCCGAGCGGGCTGTGAGAAGTTGGAAACAAGTTGCTCTGTCGCGATCGCGATAGAGTCAAATTTCCCAGTTCCTCGGCACAAAACACATCTGTTCTAAAGCTTTCAAACACACACCAAACATGCCCAAGCACTCATACAAACAAACTCACTAACCTCATCACTGTTAAGCCTTTAAAACGTGCTCATAAAAATGATTAAACATAATTATACACGATAATCATACACTTGAACTCTTGAAGATCAAAGTAACTAAATAAACCAGAAACTCATGCAACAACTATGCTCATTTATTCAACATAACATGCAAATCATCCTCATCATAGCACTAACATATAAATCCAATTTCATTAACTAAACATATACATGTATGAACACATACTCACATATAATCCAAGAGAACAGGGCAATCAATTCCAAATAAAACACATCCAAGAACAGAACTCCCAAACCTAACAGAGAAGCTTCAATCCAACTCCTTCAGAAATCCCACTTTTTCCTTTCCCTTGTTCTTCCTTCTCTCCTCCGCTTCATGCATAAAACCCAGCCACAATCACACTTAAGTCAAACCACGCATTTACTCAACTAAAACAAGAAATAAAGAAGGAGAAGAAGAACCCAAAGCAACCCAAGCAAATCCAGGCACTTACCTTCAAAACCCAACTTCAAAAACTCAGAGAGCCCACTCACACTTGAAGAATTATGTTAGGGCAAAGCAAGAGAGAGTAAGAAAGAAAGGTAGAAGAAGAAGGAGAAGAGGAGGAAACGTGAGCAAGAAGAGAAATTCTGCTTTTCTTGCTTTCCTCTCTCCTTCACTCACTTCATCATAAATGCTCTCACCAACTTAATCCACTTGGAATAATCCTATTGGACCAAAGGTTCCCACTTTGACATTCATGTTTCATTTCACCATACACAACACATACTAGATAATCTCTTAATTAAACCCTTAAATCCTTGGTACCACACACCACATACACACTAGATAATTCATTCACTTAACATATTTAATTAATTTTGCAATTAAGTCCTTATTATCCAAATTTCCTCATGCACAATTTATCGAAATGCCCTTAATTTTCTAACTTAGCATGCGAATTCCGACTAGGCCCTTTTTGGGTCGTTACAATGATAGTGAATCGAAGTTTGGCCTTCAGGTTTTTCCGATGTAAGTGAATTTTGAGGATGAAAATTTTGTTAGTTGGGGAGATTTATCACACCCGAATTTCCCCCTAGTTGTTTGAGCCATGTTTGCCATGTATATGTGTGCTTGTGTGAGTGTTTTGGCAAGTGTTAAGGGTATTTTGGGCAAAATGAATGTTTTGTGGGCTTTATTATAGTGTGGGTGCATGTATTATATTATGATATGAGTATTTGGGTTTTGGTAGTATGTGTATGTTCATATGCAAGTAGTGTGTGTATTATGAGGGTTAGTCTTGTGTGTTGTATCATGTGTGTTTGTTGGGTGTGAGTGGTCAAGTTCCACCAACCATAGAGTGATATGATGCTAGGGATTTAGGGAGGAGGTATAAATAGAAGAGAGAGAAAAAGGGGACAACCATTCTTGGTTCTTTTCTCATTTCCTCCTCTTATCTATGCTTCTTCTTCCTCTTTTTCTTTATATGTATGCCCTGCCTTGGATCCAAGTGTTTTGTGGTGGAAATTGATCATCTCCTTAGCTTTGACTAGTAAGTTCTTAGTGGATTTCTTCTTCTTCTTCTTCTTCTTCTTCTTCTTCTTCTTCTTTTTCATCTCTTGTTCTTGATTTTGTTAGAATGTGTTTTAATCTAGGGTTTTGAGTTTGTGTGATTGATGAGGAATTTTGGGATGAAAAATATCTTGAATGAATTTGAAAGCAAGAAAGATCATCTAAGTGAGCTATTGGAGCAAAGGAGTTAAAGGTTTGGGAATTTGATTGTTTTGATGCTCATTTGTTATTTGTGTCTTAGCATATGATTTTTGGAAATTTGATGTCTGATGAGGCTTATTATAGTGCTAATGTTATGGGTATTCAATTGATTTGAGTTATAATGCATGAATGTTAAAGTATTGAAGTGAATTTGAAGTTTGAGGAACTTTTACTGTAATTTATGGGTTTGTATTCTTGAGAAGCTTGATTTTGTTCATACATGATTTTGATTGTGTTAATTGTTGATTTAAGTTGTGTTTTATGATATATGTGATGGTGGAAGGCATATTTGAAGTTAAGATAAGTTTGATTGGTTTTGGGTCAAAATGGATTTGTGGTTGGAAACTGGTGCATTTTGCTGGAAAATGGAAGTCGCGATGCTGTCGTGAGCACGACAGAATGGTGAATTCCAACTTTTCATGATAATTGCTATGTTCTTTGTGAGGCGTCCAACTCTTGATTTGGCAGCACGACTCGTGAAGCTTCGGCGTGCACGAGTGGTGCAGCAGATCAAGCATCGGCGGGGGAAGACTGATAGATCATAACACGTGAATCACGTTCACGAGTCGTGAACCATGTTCACAAGTCGTGAACAAGGTTCACTAGTCTTGAACTTTCTTCACGAGTCGTGAAGGTTGTTCAAGACTCGTGCTGGCGCAGCACGACTCGCACGCCCTTTTGCCCTCCCCTCACGAAAGGCCTTCTGGCCACTGTTGTAAGCGCGACACTGGTCGCGATCGCGATAGTGACCCCAGCCTACCCTCTTTTCTGAAGTGCTTTCTTTTCTAAAAATGAGTTTCAAATCTGCTTTTTCATGGATATTTTCGATCATGATAGTTTCCTCTTCGCCTTGAAACTGTTTTTGAGAAACTTCTTCTCTGCATAGTTTTTCACCTATGTTATGCATCTATGAGTGGAAATGTGAATTATTGATGTATTTCCCATACATAGAAATTATTTAAATATAAGAATTTAATCTACTAAGATTATGCTGTAAATGTAAGTTTGTAACAAAATGTGAAATTATCCGTTAGTCTAAATGAATCTGATAACGGTAAAGTAATTGTCGAGACTAATTATGGACATGATATCTAATAACGTAAATGTGTTTAATATGTTCATATGAGATGTTTATACGTAAATGAATGCATGTGCCTAATAAAAGTGAAAGAATGTTATGCATATTGGTGGAAGGTGTATGTATGTGGAAATGAGACTGTGACGCGCACTGAACTCGGGGGCTCCCCGAACTGCTCACCTTCAGGGTGTTCGGGATGAGGTGCATGAAAACTTGTAAGGAATTACAAGGGCTTCCATTTTGGGGAACAAGGAGGTTTCTTGGAGTCGCCACCCAATAGAACATTGGGAAACGTCGTCTAGCCTCGGTGAGCCTAAGATAGCACTGCTATGTCCATTATAGGCAAGCCGGAGGTATCTTGGAGGCTTCCACCCTAATGATAGGATGGTCCTCTAGCCTCACACTTGGGCAAACTAGAGGTGTCTTGGAGGCATCCACCCTAATAGAACATTAGAATGGCCCTCTCTGCTCGTGGCGCCTACGACTGTACAATTTTGAGCCTTTTTCGGGACACAAGAGGTGTCTTGCAGGCCCCATCCCAATAGAACATTGAGATGGCCCTCTCGCCTCATTGAGCCCAACGACCAGAGAAGGTTCGGGACTTTCCATTTATTCATACCTTGGTTAGGTTTCTCGTCGAGTTTTGAATTTATCGTTTCATCCCATTTCTCATTCAATTTAATGCAATTAAATTAAAGCACAGATTGTCCATTCAGGGAAAGCAATAAATAAATAAATCATAATTAAAGTAAAGTGCATGAAAATAAATTATAATAAAATTAGGGGCAGAATACAACCCCCATTGTAAATGAAATACAAATCATACATAAAACGGGCTATTTTTTAAGAATGAAGACATTGGTACTCGCATGCATATTTATTATAAAATAATTTTGATGTGATAATTTTTATTTTGGATGGAGAAAATTGGGGCATTTGTCCAATTTTTATTAGGAAAGATTCCAAGTTAATTAATAAAAATATTTTTGTGATTTTCTTTTTAGCATGCCTAAAATAGAAAATTTTATTAGGGATTACATTTGGCAAAATGAATAAAGCAAATAAATCAAATAAATACAAGGTAATCAAATAAATGACCAAATCAGGCGAGCCACCTGGATCTCCCCGTGTGCTCGCGAAAATACCCAAGTGAAGAAAATAAGTTGTGAAATAAAAATAAAATACAAAGGGAATAATGTTAGTAATTAAATCAATTAAATTAGTTAAATATATAATAAGCGATAAAATCAAATAAAATAAGATAAAATAAGATGACTGAAGTAATATTATGAATGACAAATGAATTAAATGATGTGATTGAAATAAATAAAAAATGTTAATGAATTAATACATAAAAATATGAACATGATAATAATAATAATGAATAATGAAAATAAATAAATAAATGAATAAACAATGAATATATATGACAATAACAATGGAAAATAATGATAAAAGAATGATGAAAATAATTAAATGAGTGACATGATTAATTAATGTTATCCCAATTAATATAAAACACTTACGTGGCAAAAAAGATCAATCAAAATAAATAAATTAATTACATGTTAAAAATAATGAGAAATCAATATTTACATGTTGGAAATGATAAGAAATCAATATTTACATAAACAAAAATAATATATAAACATATTAAATGAGATACATATAAAAACAATAGAATAAATCAATAAATGAAAATAATAAAATATACATGTTAGTAAATTAAATATGAACAAAATAATAAAAATAGGAATAAAAAGATTAGGCCCAAAATGTTTACCCTTAGAGTTTCGGATTCGATGAAGTTAAAAATGATGATTGATTTCCTTGTTTTTGATTTGCAAGATTTGAATTGAATATGATGAAAATGTTGGAATTTTATTTCGAAAAATAAATTGCAAAGAAAATAATGTAAGAAAATAAAAAATTCTTTAAGAAAAAAAATGATTTTTATTGATAAAAATGTTTTCAAGAACAAACAATTATTTTGTTTGTCTCAAAAAATTATTTATGAAAAAAAAACTTGTTTTTTAGAAAATCAAATTAAAAATTAGATTTCAAGGATAAACAATTATTTTGTTTGTCTCAAAAATCTATTTTTCATAAAAAAAAGGATTCAAATAAAAATCATTGAAAAAAACTTAAGTGAAAAAATTATTGAAAGACAAAAAGTATGAAAATTGAATTTTTAAGAACAAATCATCACTTTATTTGTCTCAAAAATCAACTTTCCATCAACAAAATTCCATCTAAAATATATTTAGAAGAAATTCCATTGGAAAAAAAAGAAAAATAATTGAATTTTTCTATTTCTATTATTTTGTTGGGGGAAAATCTGAAAATCTAGAGAGAAATGTTGAAGAAGAAGAAGAGAAAAAAAGATAACCTAAAAAATAAACCATAAAAATTCTCGCCCCCCCCAATTAGTTTCATCATTTTCTATTTATATGAATAAAAGATGAAAACCTAACTAATTAATGAGAAAAAATAAATTAAATCAGATGTTATTTAATTTGAATTTTAAAAATGGAAAAAACCCTTAAAAACTCTAAAAAATGGGATAGAAAATCAGATTTTTGTGTAAAAACGGAAAAAAAATCAGTTTTGGGTGAATTTGGCATTTTGCGGCAGAACAGGGGCGACCGACGCGCGCGACGGGAGTCAGTCGCGCGCCCAGCGCGCGGATGGGCGCTGCACGTTGCTCCGCGTGGATGACGCGCACAGTGCCCGCGAGCTGTCGACATTCGTGGATTTTTTTTTTAAATTTAACTAAAAAATACTATTATTTCTAAATCCCATTTTTCAAATCTAATTTTCAAAATATTTTTTATTATTTTTATTTTTTCACTCTAAAATGCAAATTTTTACAGGAAATCATCACTTTTAACCTTTATGCCTATGAGTAGGCATCTTATCATCATTGGATAACTCTGATCTGGGCTATCTCAAGACCCGGTGTCTACAGTTGCCCCCAATTTTGGGGACACTAGTGCAGTAGTGCCTAGATGAGCCAAAATTCAGAGAAGAAGGAAAGAGATGCGTACCTGAGGCATCCCTTACCTTTTTGCCGTGTGGAATGTTGCGACTTGTTGCCGTTGAGCTGTAGGGCTATCCGACTGTGGCTCGTTTACAATATTTTCTATCGCAATGTCTCGCTCATCTCCGGTCGGCTTGCACGGTGTCTGTGAGATGTGGTGTCCTCTAATAACAATCCCATTGCGATCTGTTCTATCACGTGTGCCCTTGGCCTCATCTCGGCCTGCACGGAGTCTGTGAGATGCAGTACTCTAACTACAACCTCTGTTTGCGATCTGTCCTATCACTGGTGTCCCGGCCTACGCGAAGTCTGTGAGATGCAGTACTCTAACTACAACCTTTATTTGTGATATGTTTTATTGCTGGTGTTCTGCTATCCTCGTCCCGGCCTGTACGGTGTCTGTGGGATGCAGTATGTGACGCGCGTCGAACCCCGAGGCGCCCCAAAAGCCCGCTTTTAGGGCAATCAGGTGGAGGTTCATTAAAAACTTGTAAGGTATTTACAAGTGCATCTATATTGGGCAACAAGGAGGTCTCTTAGAGTCGCCACCAAATAGAACATTGGGAAGGGTCGTCTAGCCTCAACGAGCCTAAGACGGCACGTACATATCCATTTTTGGTAAACCAGAAGAATCTTGGAGTCACCACCCAATAGAACATTGGGAAGGGTCGTCTAACCTCGTGGAAGCTAGGATTACACAGCGCGTAAGTATCCATTTTGGGCAAACCAGAGGAATCTTGGATTCACCACCAAATAGAACATTGGGGAGGGTCATCTAACCTCACGGAGCCTAGGATTATATTGATTAGGCCTTTTGGTGGGAAACAAGAGATATTTTGGAGATTCCACCCCAATGGAACACTGAGATGGACCTCTAACCTCATTAAGCCCAAGACCAGAGTGGGTTCGGGACTTCTCATTATTCGTACCTTGATTAATATTATAATTAAGTTTTAATTTCATTGTTTCATCAAATTTCCATACGATGCAATTAATTCAAATGCAATCCATTCACATAGATAAGGTGGTAAATTGACATAAAGTAAAATACGCAAAAATAAATTACAATAAAAATAGGGGCGGAATACAACCCCCATTAAAAAACAATATGTAAATCATACAAAAATCAAGATATTCATTGAAATGAGGACATTGGTCCTGCCATGCACATTTATCACAAATAGATTTCTGAGAAGTGTCGATTTTATTGGCTAAAAAAAAGGACTTTGGTCCCCTGACTTTCGGAGAATCCAAAATTAATTACTATAAAACATTTGGCCATTTTACTTTAATGGGATTAAACAATTTTTATGATAAAGTGAATAATATAAAATAAAACAACAAAAACAAGGGTAAAGAAAGAACCCGGATGGAAATCCTCGGACCGGCGCAACCACCATCATTAACAACCCCAACTCATCCGGAATGGTCAGATAAAAGCTCACATAAATAAACATGTCAGTGTCAAAATCAAAATAAAATAAAATAAAGAAAATCTGAGCTGGATCCCATCTGACCGTCTCTTGTACAGCACCCCTTCCAAGGATATGAACTGAGTAGATAACTTATGTATCATCCTCTGATCTTTTTCAGTGGCTTCTTCCGGAAATCTATCGCTTTCCAAGTAATTCATGATATCAAAGTACCACGGCTTCCCATCTGACGCCTCTAGTTCCATTACAGGCTTGGTTTCAAAGCTGGGCCTATCAGAGCTCGAAATTAGCATCGGGTTCATGTCCACTCCCTCAGGGTTATCCCATATTGATACTAAGGTTGCCAACGCATCAGCCAAACGGTTCTCATCTCTGGGCACGAAGTGAAAGGCGTAAGTCTCAAACTGCCCACACATCCCTCTCAGATATTGAACATAGGGGACCAATCGCTCTTCCTTAACAGCCCACTCACCTCGGATCTGGTTTATTACCAAGGACGAGTCACCAAATACCTCTACATTTCTTGCCCCCAACACAGCCAAAGCCTCTAACCCGAAAGTGCACACTTCATACTCAGCTTCATTGTTGGTTGCTTTGTATCTCAGTTTCTTAGCAAGAGGAAGTTTCTCATTATCTGGGGTTGTCAGGATGATTCCGACTCCGGCTCCTTTGTTTTTTACCGCCCCGTCAAAATGCAACTGCCATCCTTGAACAGAAATCGCGCCTATGCTCTCGTCAGGAAAGGTAAATTCGAGGGTGTCCCCTTGGATAGGATGTTCAGCAAGGAATTCGGCTACAGCTCGCCCCTTAATAGTCTTGCGGGTGATGTATTGCGCATCAAACTCTTATAGCAAGAGCAGCCACCTCCCCATCTTTCCAAGCAAAGATGGCGCCTCCTGCAAATATCTTAAAGGATTCTGCTTGGCTACAGCCTGAACCTTGTATGAGTGGAAGTAATGCCTTAGCTTCTTCGATGCCCAAATCACTGCAAGGCAGATCTTCTCCACTTCAGCATATTTTATTTCGTAAGCCAGAAACTTCTTGCTGAGGTAATAAACTGCAAACTCCACCCCAAATTCATCCTCTTGAGCCATCATGGCGCCCACTGAACCATCTTCTATTGCCAGGTACAGAATAAGCGGTTTGACAGGTTGCGGAGGTCTTAGTACCGGCGGATTTAACAGGTACTCCCTGATATTATCAAAGGCTCTCTGACAGTCTTCATTCCAGACTACGGGCTGGTTCTTTCTAAGCAGCTTAAAAACAGGTTCGCATATCGAAGTGAGCTTTGCAATAAACCGGCTAACATACTGTAGCTTGCCTAGGAAGCTCCTTACATCTCTCTCCTTCTGTGGCACAGGCATCTCTCTGATAGCTTTCACCTTATCGGGGTCAATTTCTATCCCCCTCTGACTGACGACATGTCCCAACAGCTTTCCTGAAGTCACCCCAAAAATGCACTTCTTGGGATTAAGTCGCAGATTATACCTGTCGATCCGGGTGAAGAACTTCGCTAGAGCTTCAAAGTGTCCCTCTCGGGTGGCTGATTTGACCATCATATCATCAACATACACCTCCACTTCTTTGTGAATTAGGTCGCTTAGGATCTTGGTCGCCATCCTCTGGTATGTGGCCCCCGCATTCTTTAAGCCGAAAGGCATAACCCGATAGGCATAGGTACCCCACTCTGTGATGAAGGCAGTCTTAACCCGGTCAGCTATCTTGTTCAGGATCTGGTTGTAGCCCACATATCCATCCCCAAAGCTGTACATCGCGCAATTGGCGGCACTGTCTATCAATACATCAATATGGGGTAGTGGAAAATCATCTTTAGGACAGGCTTTGTTAAGATCTCGATAATCCACGAACACCCTGACCTTCCCGTTCTTCTTAGCCACAGGAACCACATTCGCCAGCCAAGTAGGGTACTGGACTTCCACCAGAAACTTAGCTTCGATCTGCTGTCGGATTTCCTCCTTAACCTTGTCAGCCCATTCTGGCCTTAGCCTTCTCAACTTCTGCTTCACCGGCCTGCAATCTGGGTAAGTCGGGATGGCATGCTCCGCCACGGCTCGGTCAATCCCCGGCATATCCTCGTAGGTCCAGGCAAAGACTTTTTCATGTTTTGTTATTATTCTCTCAAAATTTTTTCTCTCCTCAGGAGTTATGTTTGATGCTATTAGAATTTCTCTCGGATTTTCCGAAGTTCCAAGATTGAAAGGCGTCATGCCAGTAGAGTCAATGTCAAAAATTGATGGAATATGATCATGTTCATGCATGTTGAAATCATCAGAAACATCGCACAAATAAGTGAAATTGTTCATCTTATTAATAATATTATTGTTATCATTTACATCATAAAAGAGTTCTGGAATAAAAAGACAATCTAGGCTAGAGTCTTCCTCTGCCGCTCCCGAGGTTGACGCTGTTGCAGCTTGCTTACTGACTTTCTGATCTAGCAGAGGCCCTTCAGGCACGTCGGAAGAAATCTTCAAATCCTCCATTTCCAGCTCTAAATCTGCTATCTTCCCTTTTCCTTTCAGCCTGGCAGCTACCATTTTTTCAGTAACGACCTCCTCAAGCTCGCACTTGTCCCAAGTGATCCCCTGAGTCATGACTTCTTCATCCCAAAAGCATTCAGCGGTCTTGACAAACCCGACGTGCCAGTCATACACATCATTAAAAATCTCAAAGCCAGGGACAATCCTCCCATCTACCCACTGCGGTTCATCCTCACCAGTATAAGCACATACTGAGGATGCGGGGACAAAGCTTTCTGAAATGTGGGGGATCCTGTCTGTTACTCTCTTCTTGCCAAAACCCCCTCTGTACCCCAGACCTTTCCGGTTCTTCTGCCCTCGAGTGGTGAATGCGGTCTGCAGCCCTTGGGAGCTTCTACCCAATCCAGCCCCCGGAAGATAGTGCATCTTCTTCATCATACTAACCACAGCCGGGCTATCTCCTGATCCGTGCTCTTCCTTTATCATAGATACATGGAAACCATTGAATGGCTGATTGGCAATTTCTAGCGCTGAGACCTGGTTTTCCCTGGCCGCCTTGATAGTCACCACCTCCCCTTCGTGCGGGAATTTTATCATCTGATGCAGTGTGGATGGCACTCCTCCTAATTTATGAAACCAGGGTCTCCCTAGCAAAGCCGAGAAGTTAGCAGGAATGGGCAGAACCACAAATTCAACTTCCACTTCGATAGGTCCTGTCTTGACCAAGGTCTTGAAGGTTCCCGAGGCTTGCCTCCTCGAGTTATCGTAGGCCGTGATAGTCAGGTCGGATCCGCTGAGCATATCCTCGCTTAAGCCAAAAGCTTGCAAAGCTATCAAAGGGCATATGTTGATAGAAGACCCATCGTCCACCATAACGCAAGCAGTGTGCTTGCCGCTAATCTGCGCCTTAATGTATAAGGGTCAGTTATGATTACGGCCTTCTGCCGGTAAGTCAGCATCGGAAAAGATCAACCTCTCCTCGGATCCCCCCTTGATTAGACCCAAAAGCTCTGATGGGGAAATAATGGTGGCGACTGTGGCCTCAACCAAAGCCTCTACTACCTTCTGCCTATGAGAGGGGGACTGCCTCAACAAATCCCAAATGGATATCTAAGCTGTGGTTTTCTTCAATTGCCTTATAATCTGTTCCTCCTCTGGCTCTTTCTCTGCCAATGGCTGTACTGGCTCAGGTAGCTTTGCAATCTCGGGGATCACCCTTCCACTTCTAGTGACAGCACTTATCTCTCCCTCTTCTCCATCGGAGCCCCACAGATCAAGGTTCAATCCTTCTTCATCCTCGGCTTCTCCACCGCTCTCACTGCTAGACCAGCAATCAAGAGTCGCCACAACTGCTTTCTCCTTCTCATTCTCGGAATTACTGACAGCAGATTCCTCATTCCCATACAGATCTTGTAGCACGTACCACTCTGGCAGGCTAGATTGGATCATAAACACAGGTGGGGGTACGGCATTATAACCAGGCTTCTTCTCAGCTTCTCTCCTCTCAGGGTCAGAGATCTGCTTGCTATCGATCAAATCTTGAATGGAGTGCTGAAGTGCTTTGCATTTATCAGTGATATGGCCCGAGTGCTGGTGGAATGCATAGAATTCGTTGTCCTTATGCCCCGGTTTCCCTTGTGTCAAAGCCGGCCTAGGAGTTAGAGGACGCAATTTTCCCTCCTTCATCAGTCTCTTCAAGACCCAGGATAATGGTCTCCCCAAGTTCGAAAATTTCCTCGGGGTGGCTACCTCAGTAGCAGACACTTCACCCATTCTTCTAGTGCTGTTACTGGGGCCTGCCGGCCTACTGGCTCCTTGACCGGGGTTAGCCCTTTTGGCAAAACTATCATTGTTAGCTTTCCGGGTCAAGAATTCCCCTTCTGCTTCGATGGCTATATCCTTGAGAGACTCCCAGTCCTTTAACCCCTTCATCCTCAGTCCCTCCTTCAAGTACGGGCTCGCGTTCTTAATGAAAAGACGAATCTGATCTTGGGTATCAGGCTTTCGGCGCATCTCCATTACTCAGTTCCGCCATCGGGTAAGGTACTCATGGAAGGATTCCCCGGCCTTCTGTTGGAGCAGCTCAAGATCCTTCAGAGTCACCTCCATTCTGGTATTACAGTCGTACTGTTTCAGAAACTCCTCAGTGAGCAGATCCCAATCTTCTTTAGTGCGGCGGTCAAGGCCGTGATACCAATCTATGGCATGAGAGGTCAGACTCAGACAAAAGTATTCCACTTTCTGCTTCTTAGACAAAGTGGTCCCCTTCATGACCAGAGAATATTGCTTCACATGTGCAGTAGGATCAGAAGTACCATCGAACTTCGGCACATCCGGCATCTTGAAGTTATAAGGGATCGGGTCCTCTCCGTCCAGCTCCCTATCCTCAGGATTCATCCCGTGAGCTCTGCCTATCATACGAGCCATGGCCTCGAACCTCTCTTCCATCTTTTTCAAAATAAAATCATCAGCTTGAGGTGCCTTCCCCTTTTCGGATGCCATGCTCAACCTATCATCCTCGATATCTCTATCGTCATCAATTCTCAGCACTGGCCTTCTTCTCAGCTCTCCCGAAGCTACTGATCTCAACTCTACCGGTGGCGGCCTAACGGGCTCCTCTCGCCTTTCAACCCTTTCTTCTTCAGACTCATTCAGTCTTACTGGAGGAGGAGGAGGATGATTCTGGGGAACATTCGGCTGAGCGTTCTGCTGCGTCAAGGCGGCCAACATATTCATCATCCTGCCCTCGAATTCTTTAAATCGACGGCCCACTTCTTCGGCAATCATGGCCCTGGTGGCATCTTCCCCCCTGGGTGAGTTTGCCATCTGAGATACTATGCCACTTACTTCTGATAAAATCTCCGGCAGACCCTCTCTATCTGACAGCTCAGGAGTAAGAACTCGGATCAGTCGCCCGGTCGGTGATCTAGTCCACCTGGGCAGATCTATGATGGCTGCAGGGACAAAAGTTAGAATGATGCATGAAATGTAGGTATAATGCATGATCGTGATATGCAACATTTACAGAGCACAAGCAAGCAAGTAAGTCCTTCCACCCTTATTTCTCCCACACACGTGGTCGTGCAGTCTCTTTCCTAGGTGGGATTAGCCCAAGGGTTAACGAGGGACCCAATGGACGCGTATGGTGCGCGGCGAAAAACCGGCAGCATAACACTCCTATGCTAATGTACAAGCGGATGGATAATGATCGTTACGTATTCGGACGGTCCATAAATTTCGACATGGTCCTACCGGGGCATGATAGCCTTTGGCTAGGTTACCGAGCGAGATATTTGGATTCGTCCAATATGTAAGGATCCATACAGCAAGCATGAGATTTAAGGTTCATTTTACCTGTGGAAAGTGACTACAGCCATTACATGAGCTTTGGACAAGGGAGATGTTTCTTTGAGGCTACCCAAGCATGATCCCTGCCGACGGGTCTAGCTCATCACGAGCGTAGCGACCGATCGGGTCACCATTTTAATATACCATTGAGGTACGTGGCTTGGGCTGGTGATTATCCTTAACACTTCCCCAAATTGAGTGAAAATGAGGAGGTGCTTCAGGAACGCACCGGGGCTAGAAGAGGGACCAAACTAGCGTATTCTAAGGCTCTAATGATATGCAAATGCAAATTTGAGAGAAAGCGAATTTATGAATTAAATTTCAATCATAAATATTAAAAGAGGTATTTTCAAATCGAAATCTCGAACCATAAACGTCCCCAGCGGAGTCGCCACTGTGACGCGCGCTGGATCCCGATGCGCCGCCCTTTCGGACCGCCCGCACGTGGGCGATCGGGGCATTTGCGGGTCCGTTGGCATCTTGCAATAAATTGCAAGTGCGTCTATGTTGGGCAACAAGGAGGTATCATGGAGTCGCCACCCAATAGAACATTGGGAAAGTTACTCTCGCCTCGGAGAGCCTAAGACTTGCGCATTTTATCCATGTTGGGCCATGAGGCCTAGGATTAGCGCTAAAGTCTCGTGACCCAAGAAGTATTTTGGAGGATAACCTCTAACCTCTTGAGCCCAAAGACTAGAGCTGGGTCCGGGATTTCTCATCTATTTCTACCTCAATTAGTTTATGATCAAATTTTAAATGTCATTAGTTCGCTCTCTCTCCACACTATGCGGTTTAATTAAAAAGCGCATCTATTCACATTCGGAAAGCAGTAAATGGGCAGAATAAATATCAAAGCGATAAATTACAATAATACAAGGAGCGGAATACAACTCCCTTTATAAATGTGTGATTCATACACAAATCGGGGCATTGTTTATTTTGAGGACTTTGGTCCTCGCATGCATCATTATCAAAAATGGGATATTTTATATGTGATGATCTTTATTGGATGAAAATAGGGCGTTGGACCCTTTTGCATTTTATACAAAACTCACTTTTATTTAAGTACAAATCATTGGTCTATTTTTACAGTTAAAATGATAAAAAGAGCTTATTCATATATATAAAATAATCAATGAATGAATAGGCGAGAGAAATAAATCAAGAGGTTTAAGAAAACTAAACCGGACGAAATCCATCATGCATGGTAGGCAGCCGCTCAAGCTCGGAATTATCCAAGAGGACCAATATACACTCACAGAAAGTTAAGAGATGTTAACATTCATAAAATTAACACATAAGAAATCGAAGAGACTGAATAGAGATGAAAAATGATCAAAAAAATGGAGGCAGAACCCACCGACGGCCTTTCCTGGTTGACCGACGGGCGTCGGTTTAGTTATTCGATATGCCCGTTTGTCACTCAAGAAAGGGCGTCTGTAGGTGGGTGACCAACGGGCGTCGGTCATAAAGATGACCCGTCGGTCACCTCTGTCTCCGGAAAACAGAAAGGAGAAAAGGGCCTTTTGAGATCAAAAAAACAAGTTCTATCCAAGAAGGAGATGAGGGAGTCAAAATGAAGAAAAGTAATGACAGGTATTCAAAAATTTCACAGAATGAATAAATAAATGATAAATAATTAAATATGAGATGAAAATGGAGAGACAATCCGGAATATTTACCCTCAGATAGTCGCTTTGGGTAAGATTTTGGTGTCGGTTAGATCCCCGCGCGTTCCACGAGAAGTAAGAGAATGAAAGATTAGAGAGAGAAAATGAGCTATTTCACCTCCGATCCTTCAGAAAATCAATTTAAGAGTCAAAATCTAAAGAAAACTAATTAGCTTTTAGTTCCTTTGATTGATTTGATCCTTGATTAAGTAAAATTCTTTGGAAAAAGGTGTTTTTGGAAGAGAGAGAAAACGTGCTCGAATTTTGGCAGAGTTTCCTCTTATGAAAAATTTTCCAACCCTTTTGAAGTGAAAATCCGGTCCTTATATAGCCAGACACGACCGACGGGCGTCGGTGCGTAGGGGCGGGCGTCGGAAGAATCCTACTGACACAAGGACACTTCCGACGGCCCTGCCACATCCACCGATGGGCGTCGGAACGGTTGCGTGCTCCGGGAAACCAGGCGGCTCCTGACAGGGGCGGTGACTTTCCGACGGGCGTCGAAAAATACCCTGAGCCGTCGGTGACTCGAAGCGACGGGCTACCTCCACAGACGGGCTGGCCGTCTGTGGAGGACAAAAAACCTTTTTGACTTAGAAAACTCCCATTTTCCCCCCCTCTGACTCTGAAGTGTAGAAAAACCTCATTTCTCGTGGAACGTGGGACTAACACCTCCAACTTCAGCCTCCCGTACAGGCTTTGAACATTGATTTCATCACAGGGTAATTTCCGATCCGGACCGCTCCAGGACACGGTGCTTACAGTGGCTTTTATTCATTTCATTTTTTTGAAGGATAGACTGCCTGTTCCCAGGTTTTCACCCTGCCCTTTGGCCTAACTTTTGCTTAGAGAGCCAGTCACGGTTTTCATCTCTAACGGCCTTTTTTTTAGACTCTCTTACCTTTCAGGTACGGCTGAAAGAAAAGTTAAAGCTACCATCAAAGCCCCTTCCTAGGGTAATCAGCAGTTATTCTCTGAGGTATTTCTCCTAGGCATCAGTTGCATTCCATGGCCTCCCCTAATGAATGTGTTGCTAGATTGGGTGAGGTAGCAGATGAGGATCTGGTTCTTTGAAGGCCTCATGAGGCTGCCTTTTACACTACCACCTATTGTGCTTGATAATTCAGAGGGATTAACGATGTAGTGAGACATTCCCTATTCTTTCGAGGCGGGGTCTTATCTTCAGCCTTTGCTTCTCAGTATCATGATCTTTGGACTGAATTACCAGAGAAAACTACTATACCCTTTTTTGGGAATCATTCTGTAACTTCTACTAGCGCATGTAGAGGATGGACACCTAGCCCAGCAATTGATAACAGGACCTCGCCACTAAGGCACCCGGCCGGCGAGAGCAGTAGTAAGGTCTAGTTCAGATTTGTATGGATTTTAAGCAACATATTCCTTTTTAGAACAGAACTAGGAAATAATATCAATGAATGAATTCAGTTTTATTTCATTTCACAATATTGTGCCCGTTTCAGTACGATTTCAATATACATGATCATTATTTAACACTAATTTAAAAATGTCAAACTACAATCATTCACAGAGCCAAATCTTGATAGTATCAACTCCTGTTACCAATCAACCCTCTCAGGTTTTCTTGATTTGATATTTTCTCTCATGCCTCTAATTTTTGCCCAGGATGCCTTTTTTCTGTTTTCACCCTGACAAGGCGCCCAATTTTAGCAAGGCCGCCTTTTTTCGGTTTTCGACCTGCGGGGCTTTTATTCTCTTCTTTTGATTTTATTGACTTTGGCCATGGAACCTTTTGAGTCTATCAATATTGATTGGTTCTTTGAATTCGTTACCATTACTATCT
The DNA here is from genome assembly GCA_947683425.1 of Excoecaria cochinchinensis. NCBI lineage: Eukaryota > Viridiplantae > Streptophyta > Magnoliopsida > Malpighiales > Euphorbiaceae > Excoecaria > Excoecaria cochinchinensis. The sequence goes on along the minus strand of CANTUQ010000021.1, from coordinate 9,553,350 downwards.
GACAGAATCACAGCTCCTTTTGATAACAACTTCTTGAGGACGAATGGTCCTTCCCACGTTGGTCTGAACTTTCCTCTGATATCAGACGCACCTGGTCTCATCTGCTTGAACACCAAGTCCCCTTCCTTCAGGGGATACTTCTTGACTTTCTTTCCAAAGGATCTAGCAAGCCTCTTCTGATAGATTTGGTTATGGTAATAGGCTCTCAATCTGTTCTCATCCAACATATTTACGTGCTGTAACCGTTGTTGTGCCCATTCAGCTTCTTGGATCTGAGCTTCCATGACCACTCTTAATGACTTAATTTCAACTTCGACTGGTAATACTGCCTCCGTTCCATGCACCAAAGAGTACGGTGTGGCTCCTGTAGATGTTCTGGTGGTCGTTCTGTAACCCCAGAGTCCAAAAGGCAGCTTTTTCGCCCAATCTTTATAATTCTGAACCATCTTGGCTAGAATCCTCTTGATACATTTGTTGGCGGCTTCTACTGCCCCATTGGCTTGAGGGCGGTATGGAGTCGACCTATGATGCTCAATACCATACTTCTGGAATAATTTCTTTGTGTCGGCCATAAACTGGACCCCGTTGTCAGATACGACGTGATGTGGGAGGCCGTACCTACATATCAAATTTTTCTCAATGAATTTCACCATATCCCTAGCATCAAGTTTTTTTTTGAAAGACTCAGCTTCTATGCATTTGGTAAAATAATCAATGGCGACGACGATGTATTCGTGTCCCTTAGAAGCCGTAGGACAGATTTACCCAATAATATTGATCCCCCAAGCTGCGAACGGCCAAGGCGATGTCAAATTATGCAATTCTGAGATAGGCAAGTGCCTTAAATCTGCGTTCTGTTGGCACAACTGACACTGCTTTACATACTTTGAGCAGTCATTATCCATGGTGAGCCAGAAGAACCCTTGCCCCATAATCTTCTTTGCTAATGTCAGCCCGTTCTTATGGGCTCCGCATACGCCAGCATAAGTCTCTTCTATTACCCTCTTGGCCTCTTTCCCATCCAAACATCTCAACTGGATACCATCAGCCTACCGTTCGTATAATGTCCCATTTATGCAAATGAACTGGGTAGACAATTTGAGAATCATTCTCTGATCTTTCTCAATAGCTTCCTCTAGAAAAGTCGTATTTTCTAGATAGTTCATAATGTCGTAATACCATGGCTTCCCATCCGCTACTTCTATTTCCATGACTGATTTAGATTAGAAGCTAGGTCTCCCAGAGCTAGAAATCAAAATTAGCCTCATAACTACCCCTTCTGGATTGTCCCACATTGACACTAAAGTGGCGAGCGCGTCGGCCAACTGATTTTCGTCCCTTGGAATGAAATGGAATGTACACACTTCAAACTTACCGCTCAGGTCTCTCAAGTGCTTAATGTACGACATTAGCCTTTATTCTTTAACAAGCTATTCGCCTCGAATTTGATTGATTACCAGGGATGAATCACCCAACACTTCCACTTTCTTTGCCCCTAAGGCTATTAACGCTTTCAACCAAAAAGTACATGCTTCATACTCGGCTTCATTATTGGTAGCTTTGAACCTCAGTTTCTTTGCCAAAGGGAGTTTCTCATTATCCAGGGTGGCCAAAATGACTACTACTCCTGTCCCCTTATTGTTCACAGCCCCATCAAAGTACAGTTGCCATCCCTGAAATCCGATGGCTGTCACATCCTCATCCGAAAAGTTGAACGCGTATGAGTCTCCTTGAATTGGGTGTTCTACTAGGAATTATGCCACTGCATGCCCTTTGATAGTTTTTCGAGTAACGTACTCTACATCAAACGCTTATAACACTAACAACCACCTACCCAGTTTTCCAAGTAAGGATGGAGCCTCCTGCAAGTATCTTAAGGGATTCTGCTTTGCTACCGCCTGTACCTTGTAGGAGTGAAAGTAGTGTCTCAACTTCTTAGAGGCCCAAATTACTGCAAGACAGATCTTTTCTACTTCTGCAGACTTAATCTCATAAGCCAGGAACTTCTTACTAAGGTAGTAAATAGCAAATTCCACTCCGAATTTGTCCTCTTGGGCCATCATGGCACCTACAGAACCATCTTCTATAGCTAAATACAGAATCATTGGTTTGACTGGCTGTGGTGGTCTCAACACCGGTGGTTTCAGCAAGTATTCTCTGATAGTATCGAAAGCTCTTTGACAATCTTCGTTCCATGCTACAGGTTGATTTTTCGTTATGATTTTTGTTGCCATCCTCTGATAAGTGGCTCCTGCATTTTTTAGGCTAAAAGGCATTACCCGATAAGCATTTGTCCACCACTCCGTGATGAAAGCCATCTTAATTCGATCAATTATTCTATTGAGAATTTGATTGTAGCCCGCATAACCATCTCCAAAGCCATACATCTGGCAAGTAGCGGCGCTGTCTGTCAATACATCTATATGGGGCAACGGAAAGTTCTCTTTCGGACAAGCCTTATTCAAGTCCCGATAATCTACACATATCCTTACCTTGCCATTCTTTTTGGCTACGGGGACAACATTGGCCAACCGAGTTGGATACTGCACCTCAACTAGAAATTTGGCTTTGATTTGCTGGCGAATCTCCTCTTTTACTTTATTTACCCATTCCGGCCTAAGCCTTCTTAGTTTCTGTTTAACAGGTTTATGATCTAGTTATGTAGGAATAGCCTGCTCTGCGACTTCTCGATCAATTCTTGGCATATCTTCATAGGTCCAAGCAAAGACTTTTTCGTATTTTGTTTTAATTCTCTCAAATTTTCTCACTCTTCAAGAGTTATGTCAGATGCCATCAAGATTTTTGAGGTTCCAAGAATAAATAGAGTAGCATCAATCGAGCTAATGTCAAATATAAATGGATTACGACCATGCATAATGAAATCATTGAAAATAACATCACACAAGTGAAGGAAATTGTTCGATTTATTAATAACACTAAAAAAAATGTCATTAACATTATTAAAAAAGTTCAGAACTAAGAAGGAAAGTCTAAACTATCATCTTCCTCTCTCTGCCGACGCAGGTGTTGTTGTCGACGGTCCATAATCAAGTTTAGGGCCCATCCTGCCTTCTTTCTTAGGCGCTTAGTCCATCTTATTCTTTCCCTCTCGCTTTTCTGGGTTAGAGATCTACTTGTAGTCAATTAGATCTTGAATGGCATATCTTAAGGCCTTGCAATGATCTGTGGTATGCCCGGTGTGCTGGTGGAAGGCGCAATACTCATCCCCTTTATGATCGGGCTGTCCCTGGCTTCTGGCGGGCCTAGCTGGCAATTGCTGTAATATCCCTTCCTTTATCAGCCGCTTGAGGACCCTGGACAAAGATCTGCCCAAATTAGAAAAATACCTTTGTCTCACCTTCATGGTTGGCACTTCTACAATCTTTTTCTTTTTTGGGTCTTGCACCAGTTCTTGAATGCGATCTCTTAGAGGACGGCAGTAGTCTGTTCTATGCCCTGAATACTGGTGATACGCGCAGTACCAATTTGCCAAGATAACAGCCTACCCGAGATAGTGAGGTGGGGCTAAGTTGTTCTAGTGGCTGGGACTTCTGCAGCCTTAGCATTTGCCTTACTATTGTCAAGGACTCCTGAGCTTTCATCCTTTGGAATACGCATGATTGCAGGGTCTTCATCCTCCTCGAACATAATGCCATGTTCTAAAGTAGGCTTCCTATTTCATCCTTGCTCAACCGGGGAATCAAGTGATCTCTTACCTCTAATCTCAGAAGGAAAAGGAGGTACTGGAGCTGTCGCTGTATGAGCCTTCATGATCTTGACCGGCTTTCCTTGGTTGAGAGTTGTTGCCATAAGCTGAGCTTGCAGAACAAGTGCCATGGCATCCATCCTTTCTTTGACCATGTCCATCATCTACTTGACAATTAGGGCACGAGTCTCTTCATTCTGTTATGAAGGGCCAGCCATTTCTAATGCCTTTAGATGCTCTCGTAAGAACGCTAAAACTTTGTCAGCTCACGTGAACTCTGTTCGCTCCTTAGACAACTATCGGGATCCCTAAGCACCCAAGCAAATGGTCTATAATGGCTGAAAATCAAGGAGTTAGAATGATGTATGAATAATATGTAATGCATGATCGTGCTGTGAAACAAATGGTATACAGTGACTGAAAGAGATTACTTTGATACATGTGAAACATTTGAAAAACTATACACAGGATAATATGTACATGTAATAATTATATATAAAGAATAAGATGTATACATAGGGAGGAAATAAAAAATTTTATTTGTGCATGAATGACATGAATATGCAATGCATCATCCATAATCACATGCAAGCAGATAGATCCTTCCAACCTTATTGCCCCCACACACGAGGTCATGCGGTCTCTGTCCTAGGTGGGCTTGATCCTTGGGTTAACAGGGAACCCGATGGACGCGCATGGTGCTCGGTGAAAAATCGGCAGCATAGCCTCTCTTAGCTAATGTGCATACACATGGGTTTTGACCATCATGTATTTAGGCAGTCTGAATAAGTTGATATGGGCCTATCGGGGCATGAAAGCCTTTGATTAGGTGACCAAATCAAATTATCTGGGTTTGTCCAATACATAATGATCCACATAGCAAGCGTAGTATTAAGGTTCATACCACATAGGGGAAGTAACTATTTCCATTACATGAGCTTTGGTCAAGGTGATGTTACTTTAGGGCTACCCAAGCATGGTCCCTGCCAACGGGTCTAGCTCATCACAAGCGTAACGACCGATTGGGTCTCCATTTAATATACCATGATGGTACGAGGCTTGGGCTGTGATTATCCTTAACACTTCCCTACATTGAGTAAACGTAGTGTCGTGCTTTGGGAACGCACCGGGGCTGATAGAGGGACCAAACTAGCATAGATCTAAGGCTCTAGCATGATGCAATGCAGCTTCGAAAAAGGATGAAATTTTTAAATTAAAACTCAATTGTAATTTTTAACCATGGTACTTTTGAGTTGAAGTCTCGAGTTTAGTTCTCCCCAGTGGAGTCGCCACTGTGACGCGAGCCGAACCCGGAGGTACCCCGAGGGCCCGCTTTTCGGGCAATCAGGTAGAGGTTCATTAAAAACTTGTAAGGTATTTACAAGTGCATCTATATTAGGCAATAAGGAGGTGTCTTGGAGTCGCCACCCAACAGAACATTGGGAAGTGTCGTCTAGCCTCAACGAGCCTAAGACGGCGCGTACATAACCATTTTCGGTAAACTAGAGGAATCTTGGAGTCACCACCCAATAGAACATTCAGAAGGGTCGTCTAACCTCGTGGAACCTAGGATTACACAGTGCGTAAATATCCATTTTGGGCAAACCAGATGAATCTTGGATTCACCACCCAATAGAACATTAGGGAGGGTCATCTAACCTCATGGAGCCTAGGATTATCTTGATTAAGCCTTTTGGTGGGAAACAAGAGATATTTTGGAGATTCCACCACAATGGAACACTGAGATGGACCTCTAACCTCATTGAGCCCAAGAACAGAGTGGGTTCGGGACTTCTCATTTATTCATACCTTGATTAATATTATAATTAAGTTTTAATTTCATTATTTCATCAAATTTCCATACGATGCAATTAATTAAAACGCAATCCATTCACATAGATAAGGCGGTAAATTGACATAAAGTAAAATACGCAAAAATAAATTACAATAAAACTAGGGGCGGAATACAACCCCATTATAAAATAATATGGAAATCATACAAAAATCGGGATATTCATTGAAATGAGGACATTGGTCCTGCCGTGCACATTTATCACAAATCGATTTATGAGAAGTGTCGATTTTATTGGCTAAAAAAAAGGACTTTGGTCCCTTGACTTTCGAAAAATCCCAAATTAATTACTACAAAAAATTTGGCCATTTTACTTTAATGGGATTAAACAATCTTTATGATAAAGTGAATAATATAAAATAAAACAACAAAAACAAGGGTAAAGAAAGAACCCGGATGTAAATCCTCAGACCGGCGCAACCACCATCGTTAACTTATCCGAAATGGTCAGATTAAAGCTCACAGAAATAAACATGTCAGCGTCAAAATCAAAATAAAATAAAGTAAAGAAAAACAAACTCACAAGAGGTTTTAAACAAAATGAGTTAAAAGATAAAAGTAATAAAAAGAGTAAAATATATAAGTTAAAAATAGGAGAAATTGCCCAGTCTGACCGGCGGATGGAGTGGTGCACCATCTACGTCCCGTCTCTCAAATTAGGGACGGGCGTAGGTGACCACTCTGCCCGTTGGTCACCCCCGATTTCAGAAAATAAAACTTTGAAATTTCACTTAAAATTCTTTGTCAAATAAATAAAAAATCAAAAATAAAAATCAAAACAATTAATATAAGTTAATTAAATTACACAAATATTAATCCAGAATGTTTACCCTCAGATTTTACCTTCTGGGTGGATATCAAATGACTTCGGTCCCGCATGCTTCACAAGGATCGAATGAAAATGGATCAAGAAAAGAAAATTTATGTTTTTCTTTCTTGAAAATTTGACAGCAATTCAAATATTGGAATTAGCCGGGTAGATGGAAATAAATGAATTGTGTTACCTCAAATTAGCTTAATTCACAAGTGAAAATTGAGAAAAGAATAGATAGGTTGAAAGAATTTTTTGTAGAAGAAAAATCAACTAAAAAGATTCTTGAGAAACAAAACTATTAAATTTATATTTTGGTAAACTACTTCATAAAAAGATTTTTTCTTTTAAAATTTGCTAACCCCCGTCTCTTAAATTAGTCCACTATTTATAGAGTTTTTCAAGATGATTTGGGATAAACATCAATTTAAAGTTTGAATATTGATAAGGATTTTAAAATTCAATTTTAACCAAATATCTCCCCAAATCTCATCCAAACTTGAAAGATATCAGGCTTATCGGATTAAATTTTATCAAATTTGGCGTTATCTGATCAGATGCACTATCGACGGTCGTCCCTATAGTGGTAATCTGGACAAACAGACAGACACGGGCTCGAGGCTAGGGACTGTCGTCTCTATGCGGACACGTGTCCGTCTCTCGTGCTACAGACGGCCGTCTCTACAAAATAAGAGACGGCCCGTCTATACCAGCGACGACCCATCTCTCCATGTTAGAGACAGGGAACATGAAATAGCGACGGGCGTCCCAACTCCGATGGGCATCCCGTCTGAGGAGCAAAATCTAACTTTTCAAGCTAAATTTCCCAAACTCTTTCAAAATCTCACGCTATAGAGAAAAAGACTTTAATCCTTGTGAAACCAAAAGACGAAAACCTCCGAATTCCATCCATTTATCCGAAAATAGACATTTGATCTCTTCATCGGGTAACTCTGACCTGGACCGCCTCAAGACCCGGTGTCTACACAGTACTCTTTGACTACAACCTATGTTTACGATCTGTTCTATTGCTGGTGTCCCGCTAGCCTCATCCCAGCCTGCAAGGAGTCTGTGAGATGCAGTACTCTAACTACAATCTATGTTTACGATCTGTTCTATTGCTGGTGTCCCGCTAGCCTCATCCCGGCCTACACGGAGACTGTGAGATGCAATACTCGAACTACAACCTCTCTTTGCGATCTGTTCTATCGCTGTTGTTCCGTTATCCTCATCCCGACTTGAACGGTGTCTGTGAGATGCAGTACTCTCTGACTACAACCTCTGTTTGCGATCTGTTCTATCGCTGGTGTCCTACTGGCCTCATCCCGGCCTGCACGGTGTCTGTGACATGCAGTACTCTCTTACTACAAACTCTGTTTGCGATCTGTTATATCGCTGGTGTCCCGCTAGCCTCATCCCAGCCTGCACGGAGTCTGTGAGATTTAGTACTCTAACTACAACCTATGTTTGCAATATGTTCTATCGCTGGTGTCCCGTTTGCCTCGTCCCGGCCTACACGGAGTCTGTGAGATGCAGTACTCGAACTACAACCTCTGTTTGTGATATGTTCTATCGCTGGTGTCTCGCTATCCTCATCTCGACTTGCACGGTGTCTGTGAGATGCAGTACTCTTTGACTACAACCTTTGTTTGCAATCTATTCTATCGCTGGTGTCCCGTTGGCCTCATCCTGGCTTCCACAGTGTCTGTGAGATGCAGTACTCTCTGACTACAACCTCTGTTTTTGATATGTTCTATCGCTGGTGTCCTGCTGGCCTCATCCCAGCTTGCATGGTGGCTGATCTGTCCCGCTGGCCTCATCTCGGCTTGCACGGTTTCTGTGGGATGCAGTATTCTCTAACCACAACTCGTTTGATCTATTCTATTGCCGGTGTTTATCTTGAACCTCTTTTTTTTCTGCAAAAAATGGAAAGGCAAATGTGCAGGGTATATAAAAGAGATGCATACCTGTGGTGGCAGTACATGCCTATTGGGGGCGTTGTCAGATATGTGCCCCTTGAATGACGGTTAGTTGTTCCCTAGATACCGATTCCTCTATCATCTCCATCGGAGTTTTCTTGTTGGGAAGACCTATGTGCCTCTTAAGAGGGCTTTGTGCTCGCAGGGAGACATTGAAAATATGTGCTCACTAAGAGGTTTTGACGGTCACTGAGAGACTTTGATGCTCACTGAGAGACTTTGACGCTCACTAAGAGACTTTGATGCTCACTGAGAGACTTTGATTTAGAGCCTCCAGAGAGGAAATTATATTTGAGCCTCCAGAGAGGAAAATAGGTTTTGAGCCTCCTAAGAGGAAAATTATATTTGATCCTCCTCAGAGGAAATTGGATTTGAGCCTCCTCAGAGGAAAATTATATTTGAGCCTCCTTAGAGGAAATTGGATTTGAGCCTCCTCAGAGGAAAATTATATTGGGGGCTTTGCTTGCTTGCCCGCCGGCGGATAGATTTCAATGTCTTTAGCGACCTTTAAAATGATCTTTGTTTTTGTTTTAATTTTTTTTTTTTTATTGTTCCTGTTGTTTTTGGGATTTTTACATTTTGGATGTATTTGAATTTTTACAATATATTGGATTTTCAAGGCCTTGAAAATTCCTTCTTTTTTTTTTTGTCCATTTGTTTGAGATTTTGTACATTTGAATTTGGATTTTGTACATTTATTGTGTGATGTGTGTGAGCGTGCCTCTTATGATAGAGAGACTTACTTGATTGCCCCCGGCATGGAGTGCATGAATAGGCTCGCTTTTCTGGATAGTGCCTGACAATGTTGAGCTAAACCCCTCTCTTGGATCACCTTGGATTGAAGGGATTTGGGACATTTTTTTGAAAATAATTTAATGCTCTGAAGAGACTGAAAATGTCTTGGAAAAGATTTGAATTACATTAAGAAAAGGACTTAAAGATAATGCTCCGAAGAGGCTGATAACGCCTTAACAAAAGGTCCTAACGATAATGCTCCGAAGAGACTGAGAATGCCTTAAAAAAGGTCTTAAAGATAATGCTCTGGAGAGACTGATAATGCCTTAAAAAGGTCTTAAAGATAATGCTCCGAAGAGACTGATAATGCCTTAAAAAAGGTCTTAAAGATAATACTCCGAAGAGACTGATAATGCCTTAAAAAAGGTCTTAAAGATAATGCTCCGAAGAGAATTGCAAATGCCTTAAAAAGGTCTTAAAGATAATGCTCTAAAGAGACTGAGAATGCCTAAAAAAGGTCTTAAAGATAATGCTCCGAAGAGACTGAGAGTGCCTAAAAAAGGTCTTAAAGATAATGCCCCGAAGAGACTGATAATGCCTTAAAAAAGGTCGTAAAGATAATGCTCCGAAGAGACTGATAATGCCTTAAAAAAGGTCTTAAATATATTCCCTTCATGAGCTTACATGATTTCGACTTGCGTGGGCTTTATCTTGAATTCATCTTGCCGAAGTTGTCCCTTGGTTCGGCCTTTTCCCTGTAAAGTTATCGGCACAAAAGTATGTACAAAAGATTATGTGTGCGTAATATGTGTGAAATGTAGACATAAAGCTATATACACGAGACACGAGCAAAGGATTAATGTAGGAGAGTTGTGTGTGCATATCTATACGCATAAAGGATTGAATGCACATGAGATGCATATGATATGCAGAAATGGATAGACCACATCCCAGGTGGTTAAGGGATTCGTTGAGGGTACCGCTCGGCTACTCACATTGTCTGATGCCCCCAAGGATCTCAAAAAAGCATTGTCTTGGCTTTACGGACTCTGACCCATAATCTTTTCAAAGAGAACTGACCCATGCGCATCTTTGCCCCCCGGTCAATGAGGATTTTTCCCCCAGGACTCTGAATCAAGTTCTGCCTAAAGGAAAGTCATTTGGAGTAATGCCGCTTTATCGCTCCAGGCGTCAACAGTCATTGTTTTAAAGGTAGTGCATCCCTTGTGGATTTTCACACTAGCTTTTCTTAGCGAAAAATGCGTCCCTTTAGGAATTTTCACACAACCCTGTGCCTAATTTTTGCCTGGAATGGACCCAACCCACTCCAGCGGCTTTTATTTATTTTTTTTAAGGACAGACTACCTGTTTCCAGGGTTTCACCCTACCCTTTGGCCTAACTTTTGCTTAGAGAGCCAGTTAAGGTTTTCATCTCTAACGGCCTCATTTTTTTTTTATGAGTAAGAGGAAGATTTGTCACAAAAAAAACTTATTATTATTTCCTTGAGAATTTCTCTAGCATATGTCCTTATGCCTGCAACAGGTTACTCTTAACCGTTTAATTGCATGGTTATGCCTAGCTTAGGCATGCATTTCTATCTCTATGCACCATATAGCAATAAGAATGACCATGACTAGACATGTGATACAAAAACACTAGTTTTATTCAATCTCAATGAGTAACACCTTAGGTGCATCCTACTCCTATTATCAATTAGCCCTCTCAAGTTTTGTTGATTTAACGTTTTCTCTCAAGCCTCTAATTTTTGCCCATGGTGCCTTTTTTCGGTTTTCACCCTGACGAGACGACCATTTTTAGTAAGGCCGCCTTTTTCGGTTTTCAACCCGCCGTGCTTTTATTCTCTTCTTTTGATCTTTAAGTCTTTAGCCATGGACCCTCTTGAGCCTGTCAATATTGATCGGTTCTTTGAAGTTATCTTCATTGTTCTCCGTTGCTGCTCTCTTGGATAACAATCTCTGAAGAGCAAAAGGACCTTCTCACGTTAGCCTAAACCTATCCCGTATGCCCGAAACACCTGGTCTCATTTGCTTGACAATTGAATCTCCCTCTTTCATTGGATGCTTTCTGGCCATCTTTCCAAACGATCAAGCAGAATGTTTTCTGATAGATCTGACTGTGGCGATAATCCCATGACATGTCCTTGTCTGACTTGTTCAATTGCTGCTGTTGTTGTTGTGCCCTATCGGCTTCAAAAATTTGGGCTTCCATGACTGTCCTTAAAGATTTGAGCTTTACATCTATCGGCCATACTACTTCTGCCCCTTGTGTAGAGGAATAATAGATGACTCTTGTAGAGGTTCCAATGGTGGCTCTCTAGCCTCGAAGTGCAAAAGGGTCATTTCTCTGCCCAATCCTTGTCTCTTGATCTTTTCTACCAGCATTAAACTATTCATATAGCCTTTACAAATTCTGGCATGAATTTCTTCCATGACCCTCTTAACTTGTCACACCCCAAATCGGGCCTAGTCAGAATGTGCATCCTAAGTCGGGATAAGTGAGGGTATTTTGGTAATGTGTGCATGTGGAATTGGAGTATTAAGGACCTAATTGAAAAGATAATTAAAGTTTGTAAGGAAAGAATTGTGCTAGTGAGTAAAGTGCAAGTTTGTCAAAGGACTAAAGAGTAATAAGACAAGATATTTTGGTTGGAGCCAATAGGAGGCTGCCATGTGGCTAGTGGGCGTGTGAAATTAGTGAGGAGAGAAGAAAAAGGAAAAAGAAAGAGAGAAGGAGGCAGATCACATTCTGCTCTCTCCTCCTCCCCTTCACGTTCTCCTTCTTCTTTCTTCCCTCTTATTGCTCTTCATCCCTTGGTTGTGTGTGTGAGCTGGAGTAGATTGGGATGATCTAGAGGCTGCATTGAAGAGGTATGTATTTGGGTTTTGGGTGCTAGGGTTTCCTGCGATTTTGGGTTACTATTCTTCTTCTTCTTTAACTGGTTTTATTTGAGTTAGGGTTTTGAAAGAGTAATTTCTGGGTTTTGGTTTGTGCAAGCTTTGGGTTGCAAGAGGAAGCTTAGGCAAGGAAAGGACTAAAGATTGAAACTAGAAGAGTGATTTTGGATCTTCATTTTCTGGTTTGGGAGCTCTGTATTCTTTATTTTGAGTTTGGGTTGTCTCTGCCTTCATTTCTCCTTGGAACGGGAATGTGCAAGTGTTTTTGATTTCCAGTAATTTGTGTGTTTTAATATGGGTTTATGCATGAATTATTTGGGTAAGTATGTTAGTGATGCATGAATAGGGATTAAGATGAGTGCTTATTAAATTTGGAATAAGAATTGTATGAATCTGGAAAACCTCTGCTGTTTACGTTTTGGGTTCCGTAATTAGTTTCTTAGTGATGTTCATCGTTTTCAATCATAATTGTGGGTGTTGTGAGGAGATGAGCACTAGTCGTGCTCAGGAGCACGAGACGTGCTCGTGTTTGCTCAGTGTACGTGAGTTAATGCATGATCAGCCTCTACCCTCAAGGTAAGGATTTAATTATCCCGTATTTATGCATGTATGATTATGTATGAATATATACTTACGCATGGTGTATGTGTGCATGTATGCGAGTGAGTGTCGGGTAGCGCGCCCGCCGGCGTCCTTCTAACGGCGGCGATGGGGGTGTTACATTTAGTGGTATCAGAGCGCTGATTTGGCGCTTCTGGTTTTCTTTGTTTGTTTGCGTGTCGAGTTTTTGCATGCGAGTCAGTTTTGTGTCGTGGCCTAATGCGGATGTGTCTTGTCTTGTGTCATGTCTAGATGGAGTCTGATCCTAGTGAGAATGTGGGCGAGACAACAGAAAGTGTGAACCAAGTTAGTGTTGATCAGAGTGTTTTCGAGCATCCTTCGGTTGGAGATTCTGTTCCTATTTCTGATGATAGGACGTTAGTGCAAGGGTTGAGTCCAATTTTGGATAGGTTGACTGCTCCCCGAGCTTCTCAAGATTTTGTTCGGAAGGTGCCTCAATAGTGAAAAGGATCGAGTAGAGAAGTGCCAGCGGGGAAAAGGATTCGAGAACCTCCTATGTGTCAATTTTGTCAGAAGCAAAATTGGGGCAACTGTAAGAAGAAGTGGGTACCGTCGATATGTCAACACTGTCATAAGCGACATCAGGGTCCGTGCTGAAAACTCACGGGTGTTTGTTTCAGATGTGGCAGTATGGAACACCAAATTGTTGATTATCCTAAGACGTCAGAGAATCTAGCTCGGCAAGCTAGAAATGATGTAAAGGAACTACTTAGAGCCACCCGTGTGCCATCAGGGATTTATTGTGCACCGCAGTGAAGTGATGGAGCCTGTAGAGCCTTCTGGTAAGTTTTATTTTGATATGTTCGAGTAAAGTTTATTTTGGTACTTTGAGAAAGAAGGGTATTTGGATTCTGTAAGGTTTTGGTAATACTCTATATGCCTGTCAGCTATCTCCAGAAAAGTATTTGAATAAAAGCATATTGAATCATGGGGATGGGACAAAGTGCATCATTATAGCATCAATTGCATTTCTTCTGCATTACTCTGTATACACGAGCCATCACATTCTCATTGCATCATCATCCCTTTGACCATAGATGAAAAGCATTTCGATATGCATTTTGATTGAGAGAAAGCTGACAGGGTGTACATGAAGTATTTGATATTAAGATTAAGGGTAGGAATAGCGAGCATAGCAACTGTTAAGGAAAGTGTTCCGTGTTTGGTTAAAGTTGAGTAGAAAGAGTATTTCAAAATCTTATACATCGGAATGCGCATGCTAAGTCGGGATAAGTGAGGGTATTTTGGTAATGTGTGCATGTGGAATTGGAGTATTAAGGACCTAATTGAAAGGATAATTAAAGTTTGTAAGGAAAGAATTGTGTTAGTGAGTAAAGTGCAAGTTTGTTAAAGGACTAAAGAGTAATAAGACAAGATATTTTGGTTGGAACCAATAGGAGGCTGCCATATGGCTAGTGGGTGTGCGAAATTAGTGAGGAGAGAAGAAAAAGGAAAAAGAAAGAGTGAAGGAGGCAGATCACGTTATGCTCTCTCCTCCTCCCCTTCACGTTCTCCTTCTTCTTTCTTCCCTCTTCTTGCTCTTCATTCTTTGGTTGTGTGTGTGAGCTGGAGTAGATTGTGATGATCTATAGGCTGCATTTAAGAGGTATGTATTTGGGTTTTGGGTGCTAGGGTTTCCTGCGATTTTGGGTTACAGTTCTTCTTCTTCTTCTTCTTCTTCTTCTTCTTCTTCAACTGGTTTTATTTGAGTTAGGGTTTTGAAAGAGTAATTTCTGGGTTTTGGTTTGTGCAAGCTTTGGGTTGCAAGGGGAAGCTTAGGCAAGGAAAGGACTGAAGATTGAAGCTAGAAGAGTGATTTTGGATCTTCATTTTCAGGTTTGGGAGCTCTGTATTCTTTATTTTGAGTTTAGGTTGCCTCTGCTTTCATTTCTCCTTGGAACGGGAATGTGCAAGTGTGTTTGATTTCAAGTAATTTGTGTGTTTTAATATGGGTTTATGCATGAATTGTTTGGGTAAGTATGTTAGTGATGCATGCATAGTGATTAAGATGAGTGCTTGTTAAATTTTGAATAAGAATTGTATGAATTTCGAAAACCTATGCTGTTTACGTTTTGCATTCCATAATTAGTTTCATTGTGATGTTCATCATTTTCAATCATGATTGTGGGTGTTGTGAGGAGATGAGCACTAGTCATGCTCAATAGCACGAGTCGTGCTCCAGAGCACGAAACGTGCTGATTCATCCTCCTCCGGATTTCTTCTTTCTTTGCCCTGGGTAGCTGAGCACGAGACGTGCTCCAAGAACACGAGTCGTGCTCTTGAAGCACTAAACGTGTTGTTTGTTCCTCCTTTCCCCGACTCCTTTCTTCTCCCTCAGCGAGAGAGCACAAGACATGCTCGAAGGACACCACTTGTGCTCCAAGAGCACGAGTCATGCTCTTCAAGCACGACTCGCACACATGAGCACGAGTCATGCTCATGTGCACGAGTCGTGCCCCTGCTCTGCTCAGTAATGCTTCTTCTTCTGTCTGTCCTGTTTTCTATCTTGCTTTCGAAAATGATCCTCTTCTTTCACTCTGCATGGTTTCTCACTATTGTTTGGGACATATTTTTGCCTAAATTATTTTTAGTATTTGTATTCTGAAGTGTGTGATTATTGAATCGATAGTATGCTAATATTTGACTATAATATGCTTAGTAATGGTGATTTCAGTTAGACCGTTGTTTGATTTAAACTGTATGACTTGGTTGATTAACGTTAATTATTGTGATTCAATATCGCATGTTACATTTTGAATATAAGTGAGTTGAATGTCCTATTTCATGGTTATTATTATTATGAGCATGTTATAATAAAATGTGAAAGGTGTTATGCATATATTTACTCATGATTCTTCCCTAAGCGTAATATGTTATAGTTAACATGAGTTATACCATTGTATGATTAGGGTTTGGTATTGATGATCTGTCACACCCCGTTTGCCCCCTAGTTGAATGAGCCATATATGTATGTGTGTGCATTTGCATAAATCTACCATAATAAGGGCATTTTTGTAATATTGTGTGATTTGGGGTTTTGCTGGTGCGTGTGTGCATGTGTTGCACTATGGTGCAAATTAGTTGAGTACGATTTGTGTGTGTGGTTGAGTGCACCATAGTAGGGTATGCACTAGTGGGTTATTGTGGTGTGTGGGCATGCATATGTTTTTAGGGTGTGTTTGTGGGGCTATGCTTGTGTGTGTGTGTTCACACATTTGTAGGGTATGCATTAGTTGGGGGAGTCTTGTGTGCATGTGATACATTTAGTTAGGGTGTGAGTAAATGATCTCCTCCACTAGATGGTTGACATGTGTAAAGGGGAAAGAAAGATGGGGAAAGAGGAAATGAAAAAGGGAAATCTGATTTTTTGGAAACCCATTCCCGTTTTCTCTTCTTATTCTTCTTCTTCTTCCTCCTTTGCACTCTTCTAACTGTTCTACTTAGATTCAAGCTCAAGTGGTGGAATTAATTACTCCCTTTCATCTTCCTTGGTAAGTTTATGCTTTTTCCTTTTGATTATTCATGCATTTTCTTCTTCTTCTTCTTGGGTTTGATCTAAGCTAGGGTTTATGTTCTTGGTGTTTGGGTGCTTGTTTGGGCTTAGTTGAGCCTCCTCGCGAGCCAAAGGGCAAGGAGAAGGTTGGACCTAGTTGATCCAAGCAATAGGAGCTAAGGATTTGAAGGTTTGGGAATTTCTTACTTTTGCATGTAAATATGTTCATGAATGAGTTTTGATGATTTCTTAGAATTAGGTTGTTATGTGCTCTTTATTTTGATGTATATGCTATGGGTTGTTGATTTGGAGTGTGGATCTTGCAAGAGCATGAGTTGATTTTGGTAATTTGGGAATTGATGTGGTTTTGGGCATAAATTGGGTTTTTGGTTGATTCTTGAAATTGGAAGTTTAAATTTATGTATTGTATGAAATTTCTTGTTAATAATTGTTATATTATGGTTGTTGATGCAATTGGATGGTTGGGTTTGAGGTAAGAGGTTCATGGGTGAATTTTGTGTGTTGATGGATGATTTTGGAAGGAGGAATTTCTGCAAAATTCTGCAGATTTTTTAAATCCGGACACTGTCGCGAGCGCGATAGAGAGCGGTGATTGGAGCTTCGCGGTCGCGAGCATGCGATCCCGTCGCGAGCTCGCGACAGCCGAGGTTGAGCATCCTCTGTCGCGAGCACGACAGAGCACGATGCTGGCTGAGTGCTATCGCGAGCATGCGATTCGTCGCGAGCCCGCGACAGCAATAATTATTCTCTGTCGCGAGCGCGACAGAGCTTGGCCCTTCCGTCCACCTCGCGGTCTCCAAATCCGTCGCGCGCGCGCAGTGAACAGGCTTCGGTCTCTGTCACGAGCGCGACAATCCCTGCATGCTGAATGAGTTTTTCCTTCGTTGCGTGTGGTTTTTGAATTCAAGTTTCATTTAGTGCTTATGAGATTTATTCTTTACATTTTATGAATTATATGAATGCGGATCCATGATACGATTATGAACACGTATGATAATAGTTTTTGAAATTATGAAATGGATTGAATGGTTTATGCATGACCTGCTAGAGTCTAGTAAGTGGATAGTTAGGCATGCCTAATAGAGTCTTTGAGCTGCAGCGCCCTTTGAATGTTTTAACCCCGATCAGGTCCCTGTTTGGTTCCTCGCGAACCCTTATGTGATAGGATCTTGTTTAAGATCCCCTTTGAAAATGTTTTGTGAAAGTTAAAAGGAAAAAGTAAAATTTGTTTTCTCGGCTCGTACCCGTAAAGTACTGTCCGTATCGGCTCGTACCCGTAAAGTATCGTCCGTATACTCGTTATCCACTCCCTCGAGTCTGCAGGTGCTTTGTATGAATTGTGTTGAGGAAATATTTTTTACACATGTGTAACTCATATGAAAAGTATAATCTGTTATGGGAATATGAATATTGCTATGAACCTTTGAATGTATGGCTCAGTATATACATGCTTATGTAACTGATATGTTATGTGTTTGGTATATTTTGATATATGCGTGTTTTTTGCCTTGACGACCATTGTGAATGGTCGTCCTTTGATATACGTGTGTTTCCCCACTAAGCGTTTATCGCTTAGCACGGTGTGTTTACCCGTGCAGGTGCGGAAGGAGTTGCCTTGGGAGAGTCGCCGCAGTCTAAGCCAATGCAGCAGGGTTTACAATAGGACTGAATTTTGTATTTTGAGATTCTTTTTGTATAGAACTCTCTTATATTGATTTTGTAATAGCTTCCGCTTCTGTATATGTATTTTTGGGATTTGTAATTAAGTATTGTATGTCTTAGTTGATCAGAACAGTAATGTAATGATTTCCATTATATTAATGCATGATCAGCTTATTTCTTGAATGGTGTTGTAAAGTTTTAAATTACCCTGTATTTCGGTATGTATGTTTATGTATGAATGTATGTATATTCTGTATCTGTGTGGTGGCACCTCTACTCATATGGCATCTCACTCCTTATCGGATGGGATCGCCTAAGTACGGGTAAGGGGTGTTACATGAGCTTTGGTATAATAATGTTTTTATATCTAACTCTGGTATGCTTGATAGCGGAGATTATTCATATAGTGTGTTGATTGAATTATATTGTATGCTTGGCAATACGAATGGTATGATGCATGTTTCTTCTTAGTGCATGGTGTATGCTTATTTATTCCCATTTATGCATGATTACTATGATGAACTATACGTTTATGAACCCATGAATGGTATATGACCATTTCGGTAAGTATTATGAAATGAGTTTGATTTCTTATGCAAACCTAAGATTTGTGATCCTTGCTATGAATAATGTGTTATGCTTAAGTGTGATTAGTGTTATGCATGACCTGCGAGAGTCAGTCTAGTGGATAGTTGGGCATGCCTAATAGAGTCTCTTTAGCTGCAGCACCTTTGGACGTTTGGACCCTGATCAGGTCCCCGTTTGGTTCCTCGCGAACCCCTTATGCGTTTTGGATCTTATTTAAGGTCCCCTCCTTGTAAAATGTTTTCAATGCGACAAAAATAAAATGGTTTTCGATTCGTGCCCGTAAGGTACGCTATGCATTTACTCGTTATCAACTATTTTGAGTCAGCAGGTATTCTGTTTGTTTTGTCTGATATGAATAAGAGAATGCGATAACTGAATGAGTATGATTTTGGACATGCGAATCAGTAATTATCCGAATGTGTTATGAATCTTTGAACGGTTTGAATGTGACTCAAGCATGCATTGCGTATGATTATTTGCATATTTCATAATGTGAAGGTGTGTGTGAATTCGGTCAGCTATGGTTAAGCATGGGGATTCATATGTATCTGAATGTGAGCTTGAACTTCTGAATGCTATGGTTAATTAGTATGCTTATGAATGCGAACTTGACTATTAAAGGCTATGAATGTGGTGCTATATATATGTTTTTTCGGATCTTGCTATTATGCTGATTTCTGCATGTTGGCATGTTTTTATATCTCACTATATGATCATATGTGTTATCATAATGAAGTGGAAGGGCTATGTTTGACCTTATCATTCGGGTTTCGGTTAGCGTGTGTGCATATTGGCATGACATATGCATGTTTAGATATCTGGTGATTTCTGCATTATAGTTATATGAGGTGTTGCATGGTGGTTGTATTGCATGTGAATGGGTTCTAGTTGGTGTAAGGGTACTTTGGTATGACAACTGTACATGTAAATATTTTGTGACTCTGCATAATGATGTATGTCTTGGTGTAATGATGTGGGATTTCGGTATATTGCAAGCAGATTCGTTTGGTTAGTGGTTGTGCATGGTCTGACATCAGACACTTTAGTGAACTCGATAAGTGCAGGTAAGACCAATTGTACTTCTGCATGATGTTACGTATATCAATCAGTTAATATGTATATGCATGTGAACTTGAGCTTCTGAATGAATGCCTCTAAATGCAAGCATGATTATATATGTGTTGTGAATGTACGCATATGCCATTTCAATGTGTTATGCCTTGACGACCACTGTGAATGGCCGTCCATATTACTTGTTTGTTCTCCCCACTATGCGTTATCGCTTAGCACGAGTTCTTTTCCCTTGTAGGTGGCAAGTTTTGGTTCGGTTCGAGTCGAGCATCTGCAAGGTCGGCCACATAGAGTTAGAAGTTGTTATTTGTTTTCAGCTTCTGTATTTTGGATTATGTATTTCTGTAGCATTTTGTATATGTATAAGTGAGGATCCTAATGTAAATGTTATTATATTTATGTTTTAAGTTTTTCCTCGGTTTATCGTTCGCCTTATGCTTCCGCTGATTAAACAAGTGAATGTGTGTATGCATGTGTATATGCTTTTGCTCAGTGTTTGCGTGTGCGTGAGTTAATGCATGATCAGCCTCTGCCCTCAAGGTAAGGTTTTAATTATCCCGTATTTATGCATGTATGATTATGTATGAATGCATACTTCCGCATGGTGTATGTGTGCATGTATGTGAGTGAGCGTCGGGTAGCACTCCCGCCGGCACCCTTCTAACGGCGACGGTGGGGGTGTTACATAGCTCCTTTCTCATCCACACATCTCAATTGAATGTCATCGACTTGCCATTTGTACAGTACACCCCTTAGACGATTTGTTAATTAGTCTTTTGGTCCTTTTTTGGTTGCCAAGAAGGATGGCAAGGTACGAGCGTGTGTAGATCAATGGGATTTGAACAAAGCTTGCCCCCTGGATGGGTTTCCTTCTCTCTCTCTCTCTCTTTTTGTATTTTATTTTTCTCTTTTTTTTTCCTGATCCTTTCCTTTTGTTCTTTTTCTTTTGTTTTTTTTTGTTTCTCTCCTTTTTTTTGGATAAGCTTTGTTCAAATCCTGATAGCTTGTACTTTTTCGGCTTCATCTGAGCTTGTGGATTTCTCCTTTTGACCTTTTTTGCTTCTTCCGGCCTGGGTCTTCTGAGCTTCTGCTTGACTGATCCATGATCGGGGTATGTTGGAATGGTGTGCTTGATGACTTCATGATTATCTCCCGGCACGTCTTCATAGGTCTAGGCAAAGACTTCTTCAGACTTTTTTTTTCTTTTTTTAATCTCTCAAATTTTATCTCGCTTCAGGAGTCAAATTGGATGCAACCAAGATTACTATTTGTTGAAACTAAATGAAACAACGTTTAACCCAATTCCTTAATCATGATTATCATTTATGCTCGATGCGATAAGATATGATAATGCATATATAAGAAAATCCCATATTATTAAAATAGAAAAGAGAAACAAGTGCATAGTTCAGGAATACACTTTTAAAAACAAAGAAAGGCATTGTAACAACTCTAATTCTTCCTTTCTTCCTCCAAGCCAGGCACCAATTTTTGAATGCGATCCCTTAGAGGACGACAATAGTCTGTTCTATGCCCTGTGTACTAGTGATACACACAATACCAGTCTGTTATGTGCCTAGGCTTTCCTTGACTTGGGCCAGGCCCAGCTGGCAAGGGTTGTAACTTCCCTTCCTTGATGAGACGGGTGAAGTGCCAAGATAATGGTTTGCCCGAGATACTGAGGTGTTTTGGAGTCATTCCGATGGTTGAGACTTCTGCTGCCCCAATATTGCCCCCATTACCATTGCTGCTTCCCTTGTTCTTACCTAAGGCCAGGTTTGCAGATTTAGCCATTTTATCCAGATGCTCAGCCTCAACTTCGATGGCTATGTCTTTCAGGGACTCCCAGTCCTTCAGCCCCTTCATCTTTAACCCATCCTTCAAATATGGGCTGGCATTCCTAATAAACAGCCTGATCTGGTCTGGAGTATCCGGTTTCTTCTTCATCTCTATTACTCGATTCCTCCATCGGGTCAGGTACTCATGAAATGACTCGTCTGCCTTTTGTTGTAGTAGCTCTAGATCTTTCAGAGTGACCTCCATCCTTGTACTACAGTCGTATTACTGGAGGAACTCCTCCGTCAGTAGGTCCCAGTCTTCCTTTATTCTTCGTTCCAGCCCATAAGACCAGTCCACCGCAGGACCTAACAAACTCAAATAGAAGTATTCAATCTTCTGCCTCTTTGTCAGCGTCATCCCCTTCATCACCAAGGAGTATTGCTTAATATGAGCGATGGGGTCCGATGTGCCATCAAACTTTGGGACATCAGGCATTTTGAAATTCAGAGGGATTAGATCCTCCCCATCAAGCTCCTTGTCCTCAGGGTTCATCCCTTGACCCATTGTCAACATCTTCGCTATTGCCTCAAACTTTTCTTCCATCTTCTTCCAGATGGCCCCTTCTTTCTAGTGTGCCTTCCCTCTCTCTGACACTGGCTCTTTATATTCATCCTTTTTTAGGTTATCTTCCAACCTCTGGGCTGGCCTTATCCTCTGGACCCCTGACGTTGTTGCTCTCAAGTCTATAGGTGGTGGGTAAATTTCCTCGTGCCTGTCTTCTTTGTCCTCCTCCCATTCATTTTGTCTCTTGGGAGGAGGAGGTGGGTTCTGCGGCACAGCTAGCTGACCCAATGTAGCCATCATCCGGTTCTCAAATTCATCAAACCTTCAGCCCACTTTATAACACCCCCTGCCCATTCGTAGGCGAACCCATCCGCAAGGGAGTAGGAAGCCGTACGAGTAGGTGTGTTACCGGACAGAAGCGATACAAAGCATATAAAAATACAGAAGACTTTAAAACTTTAAGGAGCAAAAGCTGAACATACACAATACACCAATGCACATATGCTAAGCGAAAGCACCCACACATGCATACTTTCAATCATACAACAAAAGCCTAAGACGAAAGATAAAACAGAGGAAATACTTAACACATTAACATAAAAATTTTGACATAGCCCAAAATATTACATCAGAATCTTTACATATTATTACATATACATATTACACAGAGATACAAAATCCAAGATACAGAAGCTGAACAAAATACAGAACTTTTAGCGCATATGTGGCTGACCCATGCAGATGCACGACTCGAACCGAAGCAAACCTGCCACCTGCACGAAAAAAGAACCCATGCTAAGCGATAACGCTTAGTGGGGAGAACAAATAAGAATATGAACGGCCATTCACAATGGTCGCCAAAGCATAACACATTCAAATGGCATATGCATATAGATCTAACAGATAGATATATATATATACTTGCACATAAAAGTCAAGCATTCAGAAAATCATAACCACTTTCTGTCACACCCCAAATCGGGCCTAGTCGGATTCGACTAGCTAAGTCGGATAAGTGAAGAGCATTTTGGTAATTTTGTTCATGAGGAAATTGGATAATAAGGACTTAAGTGCAAAGTAATTAATTAATTATGTTAAGAGGGGAAAATTATAAGGTGTGCATGTGTGTATGGAAGTAGGATATAAGTGGGCTAAGAGTTTTTATTGTGTGGTTATGTGTATATGGTGCCTTGGATGTAAGTGATTTATTGGAGATTATTAGGTGTGAGTGGTGTATGGTGCAAGAAGTGATTAAGTCTTAAGTGGATTGTTGGGTCCTATAGTGACTTGACACATGGAAGGGGTAGGTAGGAGCATTGATTGAAGAGTGAGGAAAGGAGAGAGGAGAGAAAAGGGCAGATTTTCTACTCTTTCCTCACGTCTCTCCCTTCTCTCTTTTCCCTATTCTTTCATTTTTTTCTGCTCTAGTTACTCTCTTGTGTGTGCTCAACGTGGGTTTTCAAGATTGGAGTTGGATTTCTAAGTTGTGAGCTGAGTTCAAGAGGTAAGATCATGGGTATTTGTGGCTTCTTCTTCTTCCTCTTTTTCTCCTGCGTTTTCTGGGTTTTGAAAGGGGTTCTCATGGTTTGATTTTGTGTTTTGGCTGGGCTTTGTACAAGATTTGGAGGAGAAGGCAAAGAGAAGGTTGGATTTTGAAGTGATCAGTTTGAAGCTTGGATTTTCAGGTTTGGGAGCTATAAGTATGTATGTTCTGATTATCATAGAATGTGAATTATCTGCTTATCGTAATTAAACTACGGCCATTAACTGTGTAATTCTCCGCCTGCAAGAGTCAGTCTAGTGGATAGTTAGGCATGCCTAATAGAGTCTTTGCTGCAACTTCTGTTTCGTTTCCGTTTGGACCCCGATCAGGTCCCCGTTTGGTTCCTCGCGAACTTTCTGTAATGTGGTTGGATCTTGTTTAAGATCCCCCATAAAAATGTCTGTGAATGAAAAGTAAAATAGTTTGCGATTTGTACCCGTAAGGTACTTTCTGTAATCGGCTTGTACCCGTAAAGTACTTTCTGTATACTCGTTATCCACTATTTTGAGTCAGCAGGTATTCTGTTCGCTTTGTCTGATATGAATATGAGAATAAGATAACTGAATGGGTAAGATTTCAGTAATGTGAATCAGCCATCTTTCTGAATAAGATTATGAATTCCTGAGTGGGCCGAATGTGACTCAATATGTATTTTGTATCTGTTTTCCCGTATATATATATATATATATCGTATTGGGAATATGTTTGATTTCATTGGTTAGAATTGTAAGCATGTGAACTAATATGTATAAGTACGTTGATTTGAATCATTGAATGTTAAGGTTAAATGTGTGAATGAGTATATGTACTATTATGATGCAATGCATGTGGGTCGACGTCCGGTAAGAGCATGTGCCATAATTTAATGATATGCTATATGTCCTTTGAACTCAGTCACCGTGGTGTCTTCGGTACGTTGTTATATGTTTGCAGTTCATAACATGATATTGTATGGTTTAGAGTTGCGCAGTGGAAGTGTGGTGGTTTGATGCTATGCCCTGGGTTTCATTTTGTGTATGCGCCTTGTGGCATGATAAAAATATGTTTTGATACCTAGTGTTCTCGGCATGATAATTGGGTTCGTTACTGCCTGATAATTGTATTGCATGTGAATATGAACTTCTGAATGCATGGCTTTCCTATGCAGGCTTGTTTATCCATCTATTGTGATTATTTGCATATGCCATTTGTATGTAATTTATTCTGGCGACCATTGTGAATGGCCGTCCATCTTGCTTGTGTCTTCTCCCCACTAAGCGTTTATCGCTTAGCACGGGCTCTTTTCCCGTGCAGGTGGCAGGTTTGGTTCGGTTCGAGTCGCGCGTCTGCAGGGTCGGCCACATAGGAGTTAGGAGTGTTATGTCATTCTGTTCAGCTTCTGTATTTTGATTTCTGTAACTTATAGCCTTTTGATTATGTAAGGATCTTATTGTAATTAAGTTTCAGTTAATTCTCCGCTTTATGCTTCCGCTGAATGATCATATGTATGCATGTGTATATGTTTCGGCTTAGTGCCTGCATGTGTGTGAATTAATGTATGTCCAGTTTTGCTTCTTAAGATAAGTTTTTAATTTCCCGTGTTTTTGGCATGAGCGTATGCTTTCGCTTAGCGTATGTGTGCATGTATGTGAGTGAGCGTCGGTAGCGCACCCGCGTCCTTCCAACGGGGATGTAGGGGGTGTTACACTTTCAAAAACTCGCATTGTACAAACCAAAGCAGTCAAAGCACCCTAAAAGATACAAGTATCGTCATGCAGAAACATATACAATCTCATATGCATATACTTACCGAGGTATCAGATATCAAACCGCATCATGCCTAATTACTCAACCACTAAACATGCAGCCTTCGTACAAATAATCCAAATGTTAACTGAAAACCCATTCACATGCAATACAATTACCATGCAATAGCGCACCCGAATGCAAAGCTTCGAGACATTTAAACATACTTTTGTCAGGCCATAACACACACACTAGCCAAAACCCAAGGAACAACGTCCAAACCAACACACCTCCGCTGTGCAACTTTAATACATAAAATATCATACCAATTCTTATATTAATCATAACAGTTAACAGCACAAAATCATATTAATATACATACAAATTAATCATAGCATTCCGAAATTCCAGCTTACATTTATATACATTTTAATTTGTATCATCACTATACAAAAGTGCAGTATACATATTATACGACACACATGAACAATATACACATACAATAAACAAAGTCATTTACATACAAGCAGAGAATACACAATATACATGCTTGAGTGACGACTAACCCATTCCGAGATTCATAATTGCATTCTCATCTTCATATCAGACAAAACAAATAGGGTACATGCTGACTCACTTTAGTGGATAACGAGAAAATACGATAACAGTATGGTAACGTACCTTACGGATACGAATCGAAAAGAAACATCATTTTTTCCACATTCAAAACATTTCAGTAAGAGGACCTTAAACAAGATCCATACAGTACAAAGGTTCACGAGGAACCAGCCAGGGACCTCATTGGGGTCCAGTCGTTCAAAGGGGCGCTGCAGCTACAAAGCTCTATTAGGCATGCCTAACTATCCACTAGATTGACTCTCGCAGGTCATGCATAAAATAATTCATGTTTTGCATTGCATAATATATATATCATCATGCATAAACTGATCATATTTCGCATCACATACTTTAAATAGTTCACATTACGGAGCATATTATATAATCCAATCATACACGTTAACCTTAATCATCATTAGGAAGAGCGTGCATTATACACATCATATGGCAAGCATTTAACATAATTTACTCAACACGTTATAACCATACTCACTATTCTAACGCATACCAGAATCAAATATATAAGGAAATACTATCATGATGATAATTATCCAAAACACGGTTATAATTATGCATTAATACAGCTCATAACAAATAACCATAAAATTTGGCATTCATAGCTTACTTGTATACATATTACAACATGCAATACCATTCACAATAATTAACATAAATAAACCAAATCATATAGTTTAAATCGAATGCTGACATGTTATCATTTCGGTGAACACGCATCTCAAAATAATCATACAACTCATATCCTAAGTCACAACATATAATCTATCTAGCATAATCCATAATATAAGGGCATATAAATAAGTTCATATAGCATACAGTAAGGAAAAACCATGCAAAAAGACATTCAAAACTCGTTTTCAAAAAACTGGCAAGCGAAAAATACGGACAGATCAGGGCCCCTGTCACGCTCGCGAGAAAGTCGCGCTCGCGACAAAAAAGTCACGGACACGAGTCGTACTAAGGGACACGACTCGTGTCGATGAGGTATCCCAGTCGTGCTCCTTAAGCACGACAAGCAGAGGAAGCGGCATGAGCACGAGTCGTGCTGAGGGACACGATTCGTGTCCATGCTATTTCCCATTCAGTCATGCTCCACAACACGTCACGGAGAAGAAGTCATAGCAGCACGATTCGTACTGAACCAGCACGAGTTGTGCTACACGAGCACTAGTCGTGCCGCATCAGCACGAGTCGTGCTGATCCACTCTTCATGCCGATGTCCAACTGAGATGCACGACTTGCATGCCAAACGAGCACGAGTCGTGCTTCTCCATCGGAGTCGGACACAGACAAGACTACAACGAACTTTAACTCGAGAATGGGAAGTAGCACGTCAGAGACGATATTCCCGATTACCAGCCAAAATGCAGGATTTCCATCTTTTTCCAAAACTCTTTCAAAACCCACACAATCATGCACAAACTCTTACCTTAACACTCAAATGCATTCCACAACATGCTCATGGTTAAATCACACTCAATTAATACAAGATTCAACACTTAAATCAAAGAAATCACAGAAATAGTAGATCAAGAACACTAAAATAGGGGTTATCCAATTCAAACAATTCTCATACAAAAATTTACATGCACTCATCCCAATTACTACACATACATTTCTAGAGCAATTACCCATCAAAATCTTACATAAACCCATGCCAAGGCACTCAAAATCCCAGAAATCAAACACAAATACACATACACACAAACTTGATCCTAGAAGAAGAGAAGAGCAGAGACAACTCCCAAACCTCTTTTGAAGCACAACCCACACTTCTTCAAGCTTTAATCCTCAATCTTTTCCTTGCCCTTGAGCTTCCTCTTGCCACCCAAAGCTTGCACAAACCAAAACCCAGAGAATTACTCTTCCAAAACCCAAACTTTCCCCAAATCAAAAGCAAAACAGAAGGAGAGGAAGAACCAAACACATGCAAACCAAAACTAACTCTTACCTCTTCAATCTTGCCCCAAATCTCTACCAAAATCACCCAGTCATGTGACCAAACACCAGGCATAAGAAAGAAAAGGAGGAAGTGTGGAAAATAGAGAAGAAATGAGAAAGAAGAACCGAAGAAGAGAGGAGAACGGGGAGCAGACTTGTTCCTGCGTTCTCCCTCCATCTTTTCCCTTTTTTCCTTTCTTTCCATTTAATGCACACCTACCAAATCTACTTGTCTACTTCCTATAGGTTCACATATCATAATATTACAAGCCCACTTAGCACAATTTTATTGGCTCTCACTCATAAATATCTTGACTTCCTACACTCAAACACCATACACATACATACACACTAGATAACCTCCTCACTTAACATCTTATTAATTTAATCTCTTTAATTAAGTCCTTAATAAATCCAATTTCATATACACTAATTATCGAAATACCCTCATTCGTCCCAACTTAGCATGCACATTCTGACTAGGCCGATTTTGGGGTGTTACAAATCTTCCCTCCTAAAAGAATTTTATCCTCGAAATTCACTTACGCCAGTAAGAAACCCCAATACTACACTTCAAGTCACCCTCATATTCCTACATTTCATTTTCAAACTACTCCCTTGCTTATACTTACTACCCTCGCTATACTCTTAAATCATTTTCTGCCCAACCTTAACCAAACGCATAACACTTTCCTTAACCGTTGCTAGGCTCGCCATTTCCACTCTTAATCTTAATATCAAATAGTACATGTACACCCTGTCAGCTTTCTCTCAATCAAAACACATATGCAAATGTTTATCATGTATGGTCAAAGGGATAATGATGCAATGAGAATGTAATGGCTCATGTATGCAGAGCAATGCTGAAGAAATGCAATTAATGCTGTAATGATGCACTTGGTCCCATCCCCATGATTCAATATGCTTTTATTCAAACACTTTTCTAGAGACAGCTGACAAGCATATAGAGTACTACCAAAACCTTATAGAATCCAAATACCCTTTCATCTCAAAATACCAAGACAACTTTACTCGAACACATCAAAACAAAACTTACCAGAAGGTTCTGCTGGCTCTGTCACTACACTACAGTACTCAACGAACCCTACTAGCCCACGAGTGGCTCTAAGCAAATTCTCCATATCCTTTCTAGCTTGCCGCGCTACATTCTCTCTTACCTTAGGACAATCAACAATTTGGTGCTCCATGCTACCACATCTAAAACAAGCACCAGTGAGCTTCTGACACAAACCCCAATGTCGCTTTCGACAGTGCTGGCATAACAGCGGTTCCTTAACCCTCTTACACTTGTCCCAATGTTGCTTCGGACAATGTTGACACATCGGAGGTTCTCGAATTCTCTTACCCGCTGGCACCTCTTTACTCGACACTTTTCTCTTTTGAGGTCCCTTCCGAACAAAATCTTGAGGAATGCGAGGGGTAGTCAACCTATCCAAAATTTGAATCAATCCTTGCACTAGCGTCTTATCATCGGATGCAGGACCAGAATCTCTAACTGAAGGATGCTCAAAAATACTCTGTTCAACGCTAACTGGGTTCACACTTTTCGTTGTCTCGCCCACATTCTCACTAGGGTCAGACTCCATCTAGACATGACACAAGACAAGGTACATCTGCATTAGGCCACGACACAAACCGACTTACATGCAAAGACACAACACAAACCAACTAGCATACAAAGATTCGACACTCAAACAAACAAAAACAACCAGAACCGCCAAACCGCGCTCTGATACCACTAAATGTAACATCCCCTACAAATACGTAGGCGAACCCATCCGCAAGGGAGTAAGAAGTCGTACGAGTAGGTGTGTTACCGGACAGAAGTGATACAAAGCATATAAAAATACAGAAGACTTTAGAACTTTAAGGAGTAAAAGCTGAACATATATAATACACCACACATATGCTAAGCAAAAGCACCCACACATGCATACTTACAATCATACAACAGAAGCCTAAGACGAAAGATAAAACAGAGGAAATACTTAACACATTAACATAAAAATATTTACATAGCCAAAAATATTACATCAGAATCTTTACATATTATTACATATACATATTACACAGAGATACAAAATCCAAGATATAGAACCTGAAAAAAATACAAAACTTCTAGCTCCTATGTAGCCGACCCTTGCAGATGCACGACTCGAACCGAAGCAAGCCTGCCACCTGCACGGGAAAAGAACCCGTGCTAAGCGGTAACGCTTAGTGGGGAGAACACATAAGAATATGGATGGCCATTCACAATGGTCGCCAAAGCATAACACATTCGAATGGCATATGCATATAGATCTAACAGATATATATATATATATATACTTGCACATAAAAGTCAAGCATTCAGAAAATCATAACCACTTTCAAAAACTCGCGTTGAAAAAACCAAAGCCGTCAAAGCACCCTACAGGATACAAGTATCGTCATGCAGAAACATATACAATCTCATATGCATATACTTACGGAGGTATCAGATATCAAACCGCATCATGCCTAATTAATCAACCACTAAACATGCAGCCTTCGTGCCAATAATCCAAACGTTAACTGAAAACCCATTCACATGCAATACAATTACCATGCAATAGTGCACCCGACAATCATGCAAAGCTACGAGACATTTAAACATACTTTTGTCAGGCCATAACACACACACTAGCCAAAACCCAAGGAACAACGTCCAAACCACCACACCTCCGTTGCGCAACTTTAATACATAAAATATCATACCAATTCATATATTAATCATAACAGTTAACAGCACAAAATCACATTAATATACATACAAATTAATCATAGCATTCCAAAATTCCCGGTTACATTTATATACATTTTAATTTATCTCATCACTATACAAAAGTGCAGTATACATATTATACGACACACATGAACAATATACACATACAATAAACAAAGTCATTTACATACAAGTAGAGAATACACAATATACATGCTTGTGTCACGATTAACCCATTCGGAGATTCATAATTGCATTCTCATCTTCATATCAGACAAAATAAATAGGGTACCTGCTGACTCACTTTAGTGGATAACGAGAAAATACTGCAACAGTACGGTAACGTACCTTACGAGTACGAATTGAAAAGCAACATCATTTTTTCCACATTCGAAACATTTCAGTAAGAGGACCTTAAACAAGACCATACAGTATAAAGCTTCGCGAGGAACCAGCCAGGGACCTCATTGGGGTCCAGTCGTTCAAAGGGGCGCTGCAGCTACAAAGCTCTATTAGGCATGCCTAACTATCCACTAGATTGACTCTCGCAGGTCATGCATAAAATAATTCATGTTTTGCATTGCATAATATATATATCATCATGCATAAACTGATCATATTTCGCATCACATACTTTAAACAGTTAAAATTGTGTAGCATATTATATAATCCAATCACACACGTTAACCTTAATCATCATTAGGAAGAGCGTGCATTATACACATCTTATGCCAAGCATTTAACATAATTTACTCAGCACGCTATAACCATACTCACTATTCTAACGCATACCAGAATCAAATATATAAGGAAATACTATCATGATGATAATTATCCAAAACACGGTTATAATTATGCATTAATACAACTCATAACAAATAACCATAAAATTTAGCATTCATAGCTTACTTGTATACATATTACAACATGCAATACCATTCACAATAATTAACATAAATAAACCAAATCATACAGTTTAAATCGAATACTAACATGTTATCATTTCGGTAAACACACATCTCAAAATAATCATACAACTCATATCCTAAGTCACAACATATAATTTATCGAGCATAATCCATAATATAAGGGCATATAAATAAGTTCATATAGTATACAGTAAGGAAAAACCATGGAAAAAGACATTCAAAACTCGTTTTTAGAAAACTGGCAAGCGAAAAATACGGATAGATCAGGGCCCCTGTCACGCACGCGAGCAAGTCGTGCTCGCGACAGAAGAGTCTTGGATACGAGTTGTGCTGAGGGACACGACTCGTGTCGATGACTTATCCCAGTCGTGCTCCTTAAGCACGACATGCAGAGGAAGCGGCATGAACACGAGTCGTGCTGAGGGACACGACTCGTATCCAAGCTATTTCCCTTTAGTCGTGCTCCACAGCACATCACAAAAAAAAAGTCATAGCAGCACGATTCGTCCTGAACCAGCACGAGTCGTGCCGCATCAGCACGAGTCATGCTTCTCCATCCGAGTCGGACACAGAGAAGACTACAACGAACTTTAACATGAGAATGAGAAGCTCCTCTCTATCGCGCTCGCGATAGAGACGATATTCCTGATTCCCAGCCAAAACGCAGGATTTCTATCTTTTTCTAAAACTCTTTCAAAACCCACACAATCAAGCACAAACTCTTACCTTAACACTCAAATGCATTCCACAACATGCTCATGGTTAAATCACACTCAATTAATACAAGATTCAAGACTAAAATCAAAGAAATCACAGAAATAGTAGATCAAGAACACTAAAATAGGAGTTATCCAATTCAAACAATTCTCATACAAAAATTAACATGCACTCATCCCAATTACTGCACATACATTTTTAGAGCAATTACCCATCAAAATCTTACATAAACCCATGCCAAGACACTCAAAATCCCAGAAATCAAACACAAATACACATACACACAAACTTGATCCTAGAAAAAGAGAAGAGCAAAGACAACTCCCAAACCTCTTTTGAAGCACAACCCACACTTCTTCAAGCTTTAATCCTCAATCTTTTCCTTGCCCTTGAGCTTCCTCTTGCCACCCAAAGCTTGCACAAACAAAAACCCAGAGAATTACTCTTCCAAAACCCAAACTTTTCCTAAATCAAAAGCAAAACAGAAGGAGAGTGTGACGCGCGCCGGATCCCGATGCGCCGCCCTTTCGGACCGCCCGCACGTGGGCGATCGGGGCATTTGCGGGTCCGTTGGCATCTTGCGATAAATCGCAAGTGCGTCTATGTTGGGCAACAAGGAGGTATCATGGAGTCGCCACCCAATAGAACATTGGGAAAGTTACTCTCGCCTCGGAGAGCCTAAAACTGCGCTTAGTATCCATGTTGGGCCATGAGGCCTAGGATTAGCGCTAAAGTCTCGTGACCCAAGAGATATTTTGGAGGATAACCTCTAACCTCTCGAGCCCAAAGACCAGAGCTGGGCACGGGATTTCCCATCTATTTCTACCTCAATTAGTTTATGATCAAATTTTGATGTCATTAATTCGCTCTCTCTCCACACTATGCAGTTTAATTGAAAAGCGCATATATTCACATTCGGAAAGCAGTAAATGAGCAGAATAAATGTCAAAGCAATAAATTACAATAATACAAGGAGCGGAATACAACTCCCTTTATAAATGTGCGATTCATACACAAATCGGGGCATTGTTTATTTTTGAGGACTTTGGTCCTCTCATGTATCATCATTAAAAATGGGATATTTAATATGTGATGATTTTTATTGGATGAAAATAGGGCGTTGGACCCTTTTTGCATTTTATACAAAACTCAATTTTATCTAAGTACAAATCGTTAATCTATTCTTACATTTGACGGGATGAAAATTGCTTATTCTTATACATAAAATAATCAATGAATGAAAGAGCGAGAGAAATAAATCAAGAGGTTTAAGAAAACTAAACCGGACGAAATCCACCATGCATGGTAGGCAACCGCTCAAGCTCGAAATTATCCAAGAGGACCAATATACACTCACAAAAAGTTAAGAGATGTTAACATTCATAAAATTAACACATAAGAAATCGAAGAGACTGAACAGAGATGGAAAAATGATCAAAAAAAAACGGAGGCAGAACCCACCGACGGCCTTTCCTGGTTGACCGACGGGCGTCGGTTTGGTTAGTCGCTATGCCCGTTTGTCACTCAAGAATGGGCGTCTGTAGGTGGGTGACCGACGGGCGTCGGTCATAAAGATGACCCGTCGGTCACCTCTGTCTCCGGAAAACAAAAAGGAGGAAAGGGCCTTTCGAGATAAAAAAACAAGTTTTATCCAAGAAGGAGATGAGGGAGTCAAAATGAAGAAAAGTAATAACACGTATTCAAAATTTTAACGGGATGAATAAATAAATGATAAATAATTAAATATGAGATGAAAATGGAGAGAGAATCCGGAATATTTACCCTCAGATAGTTGCCTTGGGTAGAATTTTGATGTGGTTAGATCCCCGCGCGTTCCACGAGAAAGTAAGAGAATGAAAGATTAGAGAGAGAAAATAAGCTATTTCACCTCCGATCCTTCAGAAAGTCGATTTAGGAGCCCAAATCTAAAGAAAACTAATTAGCTTTTAGTTCCTTTGATCGATTTGATCCTTGATTAAGTAAAGTTCTTTGGAAAATGTGTGTTTTTGGAAGAGAGAGAAAATATGCTCGAATTTTGGCAGAGTTTCCCCTTCTGAAAAATTTTTCAACCCTTTTTTAAGTGAAAATCCGGACCTTATATAGCCAGACACGACCGACGGGCGTCGGTGCGTAGGGGCGGGCGTCGGAAGAATCCTACTGACACAAGGACATTTTCGACGGCCCTGCCACATCCACCGACGGGCGTCGGAACGGTTGCGTGCTTCGGGAAACCAGGCGGCTCCTGACAGGGGCGGTGACTTTCCGACGGGCGTCGGAAAAAACCCTGAGTCGTCGGTAACTCGGAGCGATGGGCTACCTCCACAGACGGGATGGCCGTCTGTGGAGGACAAAAAAAACTTTTTTACTCAGAAAACTCCCGTTTTCTCCCCCTCTGCCCCTGAAGTGCAGAAAAACCTCATTTCTCATGGAACGCGGGATGAAAACCTCCAACTTCAGCCTCCTGTACAAGCCTTGAACATTGATTTCATCATAGGGTAATCTCCGATCCGGACCGCTCCAGGACACGGTGCTTACAGTTGCCCCCAGTTTTGGGGAAACTAGCGCACAAGCGCCTAGATAAGTCAAAACTCAGAGAAAGGTTGGAAAGAAAGCGTACCTTCGGCGGCTTTTCACCTTCCATGCCTTTTTGCCGGTTAGACCTCATCTCGATCCGTAGGGCTTGGTGAGATGCAGCAAGCTTTGGCTTCAATCTCGATCTGGTGAAGAGCGGCGTTTCCTCAACCGCAGCTCCGGAGTGAAGAGCAGTGTTTCTTCAACTGCAGCTTCGATCTGATGAAGAGCGGTGTTTCTTCAACCGCAGCTTCAGGGTGAAGAGCAGTGTTTCTTCAACTACAGCTTCGATCTGATGAAGAGCGGTGTTTCTTCAACCGCAGCTTCAGGGTGAAGAGCAGTGTTTCTTCAACTGCAGCTTCGATCTGATGAAGAGCGGTGTTTCTTCAACCGCAGCTTCGATCTTGGAGTGTGAAAACTCCGCTGGTTTCCTTGTTTCGAAGGAGACCTCCTTAATCGACGTCCGTGCTTAGGTTGGTATTCCTTTGTACCTGCGAGATAAAAGATTTTGTTAATTCATGTTTGAAAGGTCATCTTTTGACCTGTTATTGATTATTATTCTTTTGTTGTTTGTCTTTGTTTCGTGTTATATTTTTCATTGTCATTTTTATCGACACATGAGTAAATATGAGAATATACACTTCCTGTGGTGTTATTTAAGTAATTAATCGAAAAGAAAAACATGCGAATAATGAAGCAAAAGTTTTCCACTAGAAATGTCATTTTTGTACAATGCATATACAAAATACAAGAGATACAAAAACAACTCCCTGAAGCTCAGAGAGGTGTGTAGTCTGAAGGCTCATCGGGATCCTCATCATCTGATATATGCACGGTCCTTGGCGGAGGTGGATGGGCCTGAGGTGGTGACGGAGCTGTAGAGGGTCCTGCCTCGTGATCATGGGCTCGCCTGAACTGTACCTGAGCATAGCCGTCTAAGAAGGGCTGGGTACAAGTGCCCAGAAACCCTAAGGTCTCAGAGATCTTGTCCCCCAACTTCTTGAAGGCTTGGCTCAGCTGAGTGGTCTGCACAACGGCGGCCGCTCTCCTATGCTCTAAGCTCTGCTCCGTCTGCTCCCTGAACTCTCTCATGGTCTGGGAAAGAGGAGGGAGAATCCCCTCTATCGCCTGGACGCGGGATCTCAGAGAGTCCAGTGACTCGTCAATCATCTGAAGGGTCATGTCAACCCTCTGAGACGCCTGGTCCTGCGACGTCCCCACATCATGAGCGAGCTGCTGCCTCAACTCTCTCTGCCCCTGAGCAATCTGCTCAACTAGCCTCATCTGCTCTCCCCTGAAGGCCTCCAGAACTCGAATCTGCTCATCTCTAAGGGCATCCATGGCCCGAGTCTGCTCCCTCGCTGCATGCTCCATGTAGCCTGCCTGCTCTCGGGATAGGCGCTCCACTGTCTGAGACTACTCCTGGATAGCAGTCTGCTGGCGATCCAACCTCTCATGAATGGCCCTATCCCTCTCATCCTGTCGCCGCTCAAAGGCCGTAAACATGGAGGAGAGGAGCTGGAAATAGTCCGGCTGAGCTGGCTGATGTGGCGATGGCTCTGGTGGTGGTGCCGAAGAAGTGGATGCCCCAGGATCGCCTCGGGAGTACGGATGGTATCTCTCGAGGGGCTCACGGGCAGGCCTCTGTACCCTGGTACCTGGTGACGGGGCCGGAGTCGGAGCCCTAGATGCCGGTGAAGAGCCGAAGAGCTCGTCCATCGTGATCTCAAAATCAAAATCCATGGGGGTCCTAGGAGGCTCCTGGTGCTGTGGCGGAGGCACTGCCTGGGACTGAGGAGGTGGAGGAGGCTGGTGCTCCGGCTGAGGCTCAGTCTGTGGAGGCTGCGACTGTAGCTGCGGAGGCTGAAGCTGTGGCTCGGCCTGCGGCTCGGGCTGTGGAGGCTGCTCCTCCTGGTGCTCTGGGCGATCAGGATCTGACCCCAAGGGTGGAAGCGAGAACAACCGCCGGGTCTCATGGATAGTCAACACCCTGTAGGCCTCTGCCTGGCCAGAAATCGGGGAGATCATCCCCATCTGAACCGCTGCTGCAGCATCTACATGGATCCCCTCCGGTAGAGGTCCTCTCAGTCTCTCGGGTGTAAACCCCAATCCCAACAGTAATCGGGTGATGACCCCTCCTACCATCACCACCGGTGTCGACCCTCTGCCCACTCTGGTCAGGTTGGCCAAGATCTCGTGGCTAATGTTGAGACGCTGGCCTGCCACCATAGCCCAGAGGCTCCAGATCTCGGCCGCGTTAAGCGACCCTGGATTACCAGCTCGACCGAGGTACGAGCTGGAAAGCACTCTGTGCAGATACCGGAGTGCCTGAGACACCAGTACGGTGCTCTTCGCTGTATCGTGATCATACAGCACTCCTGGTATAGCAATAGCCGCCCAATGGGCGCGTCTCACCGCTTGCCGCGGGATCTCAACCTCCTCCCCCGAAGGAATCCCCATAGCCTGAGCAAACCTCTGCCTGGTGATGCTGACATGGTCGCCATCAAACCAAAACTGTATCACCCCCGGGTCAGTATCTGCGCTCTGAAAGCCTGTGTAACGGAGAGTGGCCAAGACCTGGCGGGTAGCCTCTGGAAATGTCTGGAAGGCAGGCTCAAGAAACTCTGTCCAACCCGCTCCCTCGGCAAGTAAATCGAACTCCGGGGCCAACCCGAGGGCCTCTAGAAAAGGGCGAGATACAAAGCGGCTGGCCCGAAACTCTACCTGAGCCAACGCCCTGTACCTCTGGGCGGACTCATCATCCATCCAAGCCGGGGCCTCAAGCTCGGGCTGTGCCTGTGGTGCTCTGCGTCTGGGAGGCATACTGTAAAAAGGAAAGAGTCAGATAGCGAAAACTTAGCAAAGCAAGCACTATCAGGTTTATTTTTCAAAATCTAAGGTCCATCTAGGCCTTAACAGGGCAATGGCGGCCCAACATGAGATAAAAAAGTAATGACAGATAAAAATAGCAAACATCCCGTCTACGGAAGTATCCTAACATGCCTTGCACGCATCATGGCAAAGGAACATGTAATCCTCACGGAGATAATTAAAGCGAATAAAGATGGGCTTTCTAAGTCCTAAGGCATGCTTCATACTTGGAAAGTAAATAAATATTCAATTCTAGAATAAAAGATAAAAATTTGGGCAGCACCCCGGCAGGGATGTGCCCTACCTCCTGCGTGAAAAAAGCAAGACAACAGGCCTTAGGCCCTAGCAATATTAAATGCTTTTAAATGGGGCGCACCCCGGCAAGAGTGTGCCCCCAACAAATCAAAATAATTGCCTCAGGCCATAAAAGCAAAGAAATGCACAAAATGGTGCGCTAAAAAGGGTGTAATTCTACAGCACCAAGGTTATAGAAAAACTCTATTTCTATGTGATCATGCAAAAAGTTCGGATTTAATTACAAAATAATATAGAAAATTGGGCAGCATTTCCCCCTGAATTCTAAAGTTATTTAAGATTCCTTAGAGTTAAAAGAAGAAAGAATGTAGAAATGAATTAAATAAATAGATAAATAAATAATAAAGAAGTAATTATTTACTTACTTGCAATCCGGAGAAGCGTAGAAATTAGGGAAATACAAATATCCGAGCACCGGGTGAGTATATAATGCGAAAAAACGAAGAAATCGCGAAAAAATAAGAAGAAAAGACTCAAAAAACGCCAAAAACTACTTAGAAACCGCTTGAGAGAGGAAAGAGAAAGGGACAGCAACGTTTGTGCCGTCTGTCACTCGCCCTTATATAGAATTTCGTGACCGACGGGCAGGGCGTCTGTAAAAGCGACCGACGGGCTGGCCGTCTGTCGCAAAATGAATGCAATTTAATTTCGTGATGAATGCGATGATGACGCGTGTTTCTGCCCGGTGGACTTCCGACGGGCAGGCCGCCTCTATGGAGGGGCGGTCAAGCCGTCTCCGTAGCGAGGCGGGCAGACCGTCCCTGTAGAGGGGCGGGTAGGCCGTCGGTGACCTTCTCCTATAAAATCTGCAAGATTTTCTTGTCTCTTCATTTTCCAGCACTTTGGGCTTTCATTCTTCTCAAAATGTTCTCCCCTCCTGCTCAAAGGATGCACCATATTTTAGATGACAAACACACTTGGGGAGAAGGTGCCCTTTCCTCTCTGGCTGGGCTGAAATATCTGTATCAGGTGAAAATCAACCAGAACCTCCTCCTGGCGGCGACCCACTTCTGGAACCCTCGATTTCACGTCTTCCAGTTCACCTATCAGGAACTGTGCCCTCTTTCTGAAGAATTGGCTTCCATTCTGGGAGCCCAGTTCCCTCCTGGCGCCTTGCCTTGCATCCCCCGCTGTGGCCTACTTCAGACCCGGGACGTAGCCCTAGCCCTGGGCATATCCCCTTCGGCGGCCAACCGGCTGATTCCTCTGAGTTCCTCCTTTTCTCTGGAGCCCCTGATCGAGGCCCTAGATCAGTTCACTGACATCCCCACCTATCGGGTAAGTATCACGTTCCTATTCTGCATGGTGAACTTCCTTACTGTTGTTCCAGGAGGCTTGACAGGCGACTTTCGTCTGCTTGGAGTTCTGAGCGACTTTCATCTGGGATTGTCCCCTCTACTTGTCTTGGCCGAAACCATCTTAGGTCTGGACGCTGTGAGCTCTGGGTCCACTACAACATTTACCGGTAGCCCCTTATTACTCCAGGTACGTCATTATTTTAAAGGTAGTGCGTCCCTTATGGATTTTCACACTAGCTTTTCTTTGCGGGAGGTGCGTCCTTTCGGATTTTCACACAACCCTGTGCCTTATTTTTGCCTGAAGCAAACCCTACTTACTCCAGCGGCTTTTTTTTTTTTTTTTTTTTTTTCAGATCTGGCTACAGGAAAAACTGAAGATGCTGTCTGAACCACCCCCCCGAGTCATTCCGCGGTACATGCCGAGCCATTTCTTGCCTCGTCGGCGACTGTATGGGTGTGCCACGACTGGTGAAGGCATTACCAGATTTAGTGAGCTGTCAGATGACGATATCAGTTTTACATCCGCCTGGCTCCCGCTGTCTCATGCGGTCACCGATGGGTCATCAGGTTGCGTCCCCCTCTGCGGCCTCCGCCAGGCTACCTTCTGCATTACCTCGCGATGTTTACGGCAGCTTGGGATGACCCAGGATATAGTGAGGGTTCCCCTTTCTTTCCGAGGGGGGGATCTCTCGGTCGCATTTGCCTCCCGGTATCATGAGCTATGGGGCAGATTACCTGTGAAGACTGTCATCCCGAGGTTTGGCAATCATTCTGCCTCCTCAACCAGCGGGTGCAAGAAGTGGATCCTCAGCCCAACCTCCGATAATAGGACTCGAGGGCTCAAGCATCTGATCGGCGAGAGCAGCAGCAAGACCTAGTTTAGCCTACATGTGTATTTTTTGCTACATTTCTTTTTAATGCAGAACTAGAAAATGACAAAAGTGAAAAGAATAATATTCATCCCTTTCACAAGTCTCGTGTGCATTTCTAGATAATTTCAGCATACATGATCAGTTATGGCGTTTACTCAGCTGCTTATGCCTTATCAATACATGAAACCAAATTTTAACAGCATCAACTCCTGTTACCGATCGGCCCTCTCGGGTTTTCACGATCGGACATTTTCTCTCATGCCTCTAATTTTTGCACAGGATGCCTTTTTTCGGTTTTCACCCTGTCGAGGCGCCCAATTTTAGCACAGCCGCCTTTTTTCGGTTTTCGACTTGCAGGGCATTTTATTCTCTTCTTTTTATTTTGGTCTTTAGCCGTGGAACCTTTTGAGTCTGTCGACATTGACTGGCTCCTTGAACTCGTTCCCATCGCTGTCTGATAAGATTGCAGCCCCTCTGGACAACAGCTTCTTAAGGATGTACGGCCCTTCCCAGGTAGGTCTGAATTTCCCCCTGATATCTGGTATTCCTGGCCTCATCTGCTTGAACACCAAGTCCCCCTCTTTCAGCGGGTGCTTCCTCACCTTCTTTCCGAAAGTTCTCGCCAATCTCTTCTGATATATCTGATTATGATAATAAGCTTTCAGCCTACT
Source organism: Excoecaria cochinchinensis (assembly GCA_947683425.1). Taxonomy (NCBI): domain Eukaryota; kingdom Viridiplantae; phylum Streptophyta; class Magnoliopsida; order Malpighiales; family Euphorbiaceae; genus Excoecaria; species Excoecaria cochinchinensis. The sequence goes on along the minus strand of CANTUQ010000021.1, from coordinate 9,512,699 downwards.
CTCATCCAGCAAGTTCAAGTGCTGCAATCTCTGCTGCGCCCATTCGGCTTCCGGGATCTGGGCCTCCATGACCACCCTTAATGATTTAAGCTCTATCTCTACCGGCAATACTGCTTCTGTTCCGTATGCCAGAGAAAATGGTGTAGCGCCCGTAGATGATCTTACTGTCGTTCTGTATCCCCACAGGGCGAAGGGCAACTTTTCAGCCCAATCTTTGTAGGTTTGGACCATCTTGGACAAGATCTTCTTCACATTCTTATTGGCGGCTTCCACTGCTCCATTCGCTTGCGGTCGGTAGGGAGAGGATTTATGATGCTCAACACCGTACTTCTCAAGAAGTTTTCTGGTCTCTCCCATAAACTGCACTCCATTATCAGACACTATGTGGTGAGGGAGACCATATCTGCAGATCAAGTTCCTCTCTATGAACCTGGCCATATCCCTTGCGTCAATTTTCTTGAAAGATTCTGCCTCGACCCATTTGGTGAAGTAGTCGATCGCGACTATGATGTACCTGTGCCCATTGGACGCCGTAGGGCGAATCTCCCCAATGATATCTATCCCCCAGGCGGCAAACGGCCAAGGAGATGTTAAGTTATGTAGCTCTGATACCGGCAGGTGCCTCAGATCCGCGTACTGTTGGCACAACTGACATTGCTTGACATATTTTGAACAATCAGTGTCCATCGTAAGCCAATAAAAGCCTTGCCTCATTATCTTTTTGGCCAAGGTCAAACCATTCATGTGGGCCCCGCAGACCCCTGCATGGGTTTCTTCCATTATCTTGCGCGCTTCTCTCTCATTCAAACATCTGAGCTGGATCCCATCTGACCGTCTCTTATACAGCACCCCTTCCAAGGATATGAACTGAGTAGATAACTTATGTATCATCATCTGATCCTTTTCAGTGGCTTCTTCTGGAAATCTACCGCTTTCCAAGTAATTCATGATATCAAAGTACCACGGCCTCCCATCTGACGCCTCTAGTTCCATTACAGGCACGATTTCAAAGCTGGGCCTATCAGAGCTCGAAATCAGCACCGGCTTCATGGCCACTCCCTCAGGGTTATCCCATATTGACACTAAGGTTGCCAACGCATCAGCCAAACGGTTCTCGTCTCTTGGCACGAAGTGGAAGGTGCAAATCTCAAACTGCCCACACATCCCTTTCAGATATTGAACATAGGGGACCAGTCGCTCTTCCTTAACAGCCCACTCACCTCGGATCTGGTTTATCACCAAGGACGAGTCACCAAATACCTCTACATTTCTTGCCCCCAACACAGCCAAAGCTTCTAACCCGAAAGTGCATGCTTCATACTCAGCTTCATTGTTGGTTGCTTTGTATCTCAGTTTCTTAGCGAGAGGAAGTTTCTCATTATCTGGGGTTGTCAGGATGACTCCGACTCCAGCTCCTTTGTTGTTTACCGCCCCGTCAAAATGCAACTGCCATCCTTGAACAGAAATCGTGCCTATGCTCTCATCAGGAAAGGTAAATTCGAGGGTGTCCCCTTGGATAGGATGCTCAGCAAGAAATTCGGCTACAGCTCGCCCCTTAATAGTCTTGCGGGTGACGTATTGCACATCAAACTCTTGTAGCAAGAGCAACCACCTCCCCATCTTTCCAAGCAAAGATGGCGCCTCCTGCAAATATCTTAAAGGATTCTGCTTGGCTACAGCCTGAACCTTGTACGAGTGGAAGTAATGCCTTAGCTTCTTCGATGCCCAAATCACTGCGAGGCAGATCTTCTCCACTTCAGCATATTTTATTTCATAAGGCAAAAACTTCTTACTGAGGTAATAAACTGCAAACTCCACCCCAAATTCATCCTCTTGAGCCATCATGGCGCCCACTGAACCGTCTTCTACTGCCAGGTACAGAATAAGCGGTTTGACAGGTTGCGAAGGTCTTAGTACTGGCGGATTTAATAGGTACTCCCTGATATTATCAAAGGCTCTCTGGCAGTCTTCATTCCAGACTACGGGCTGATTCTTCCTAAGCAGCTTAAAAACAGGTTCACATATCGAAGTGAGCTTGGCAATAAACCGGCTAACATACTGCAACTTGCCCAGAAAACTCCTTACATCTTTTTCCTTTTGTGGCACAGGCATCTCTCTGATAGCTTTCACCTTATCGGGGTCAATTTCTATCCCCCTCTGACTGACGACATGTCCCAACAGCTTTCCTGAAGTCACCCCAAAAATGCACTTCTTGGGGTTAAGTCGCAGATTATACCTGTCGATCCGGGTGAAGAACTTCTCTAGAGCTTCAAAGTGTCCCTCTCAGGTGGCTGATTTGACCATCATATCATCAACATACACCTCCACTTCCTTGTGAATCAGGTCGCTTAGGATCTTGGTCGCCATCCTCTGGTACGTGGCCCCCGCATTCTTCAAGCCGAAAGGCATAACCCGATAGGCATAAATACCCCACTCTATGATGAAGGCAGTCTTGACCCGGTCAACTATCTTGTTCAGGATCTGATTGTAGCCCACATATCCATCCCCAAAGCTGTACATCGCGCAATTGGCGGCACTGTCTATCAATACATCAATATGGGGCAGTGGAAAATCATCTTTAGGACAGGCTTTGTTAAGATCTCGATAATCCACGCACACCCTGACCTTTCCGTTCTTCTTAGCCACAGGAACCACGTTCGCTAGCCAAGTAGGGTACTGGACTTCCACCAGAAACTTAGCTTCGATCTGCTGTCGGATTTCCTCCTTAACCTTATCAGCCCACTCTGGCCTTAGCCTTCTCAACTTCTGCTTCACAGGCCTGCAATCTGGGTAAGTGGGGATGGCATGCTCCGCCACGGCCCGGTCAATCCCCGGCATATCTTCGTAGGTCCAGGCAAAGACTTTTTCATGTTTTGTTATTATTCTCTCAAAATTTTTTCTCTCCTCAGGAGTTATGTTTGATGCTATTAGAATTTCTCTCGGATTTTCCGAAGTTCCAAGATTGAAAGGCGTTGTGCCAGTAGAGTCAATGTCAAAAATTGATGGAATATGATCATGTTCATGCATGTTGAAATCATCAGAAACATCGCACAAATAAGTGAAATTGTTCATCTTATTGATAATATTATTGTTATCATTTACATCATAAAAGAGTTCTGGAATAAAAAGACAATCTAGGCTAGAGTCTTCCTCTGCCGCTCCCGAGGTTGACGCTATTGCAGTTTGCTTACTAACTTTCTGATCTAGCAGAGACCCTTCAGGCACGTCGAAAGAGATCTTCAAATCCTCCACTTCCAGCTCTAAATCTGCTATCTTCCCTTTTCCTTTCAGCCTGGCAGCTACCATTTTCTCAGTAACGATCTCCTCAAGCTCGCACTTGTCCCAAGTGATCCCCTGAGTCATGACTTCTTCATCCCAAAAGCCTTCAGCGGTCTTGACAAATCCGATGTGCCAATCATACACATCATTAAAAATCTCAAAGCCAGGGACAATCCTCCCATCTACCCACTGCGGTTCATCTTCACCAGTATAAGCACATACTGAGGATGCGGGGACAAAGCTTTCTGAAATGTGGGGAATCCTGTCTGTTACCCTCTTCTTGCCAAAACCACCTCTGTACCCCAGACCTTTACGGTTTTTCTGCCCTCGAGTGGTGATCGCGGTCTGCCGCCCTTGGGAGCTTCTACCCAAACCAGCGCCAGGAAGATAGTGCATCTTCTTCATCATATTAACTACAGCCGGGCTACCTCCTAATGCGTGCTCTTCCTTTATCATAGATACATGAAAACCACTGAATGGCTGATTGGCAATTTCTAGCGCTGAGACCTGGTTTTCCCTGGCCGCCTTGATAGTCACCACCTCCCCTTCGTGCGGGAATTTTATCATCTGATGCAGTGTGGATGGCACTCCTCCTAATTTATGAAACCAGGGTCTCCCTAGCAAAGCCGAGAAATTAGCAGGAATGGGCAGAACCACAAATTCAACTTCCACTTCGATAGGTCCTGTCTTGACAAAGGTCTTGAAGGTTCCCGAGGCTTGCCTCCTTGAGTTATCGTAGGCCGTGATAGTCAGGTCGGATTCGCTGAGCATGTCCTTGCTTAAGCCAAAAGCCTATAAAGCTATCAAAGGGCATACGTTGATAGAAGACCCATCGTCCACCATAACGCAAGCAGTGTGCTTGCCGCTAATCTGTGCCTTAATGTATAAGGGTCGGTTATGATTACGGCCTTCTGCCGGTAAGTCAGCATCGGAAAAGATCAACCTCTCCTCGGATCCTCCCTTGATTAGACCCAAAAGCTCTGATGGGGAAATAGTGGTGGCAACTGTGGTCTCAACCAAAGCCTCCACTACTTTCTTCCTATGAGAGGGGGACTGCCTCAACAAATCCCAAATGGATATCTGAGCCGTGGTTTTCTTCAATTGCTTTATAATCTGTTCCTCCTCTGGCTCTTTCTCTGCCACTGGCTGTACTGGCTCAGGTAGCTTTGCAATCTCGGGGATCACCCTTCCGCTTCTAGTGACAGCGCTTATCTCCCCATCTTCTCCATCGGAGCCCCACAGATCAAGGTTCAATCCTTCTTCATCATCGGCTTCTCCACCGCTCTCACTGCTAGACCAGCAATCAAGAGTCGCCACAACTGCTTTCTCCTTCTCATTCTCGGAACTACCGACAGCAGATTCCTCATTCCCATATAGATCTTGTAGCACGTACCACTCTGGCAGGCTAGATTGGATCATAAACACAGGTGGGGGTACGGCAATATAACCAGGCTTCTTCTCAGCTTCCCTCCTCTCAGGGTCAGAGATCTGTTTGCTATCGATCAAATCTTGAATGGAGTGCCGAAGTGCTTTGCATTTATCAGTGATATGGCCCGAGTGCTGGTGGAATGCACAGAATTCGTTGTCCTTATGTCCCGGCTTCCCTTGTGTCAAAGCCGGCCTAGGAGTTAGAGGACGCAATTTTCCCTCCTTCATCAGTCTCTTCAAGACCCAGGATAATGGTCTCCCTAAGTTCGAAAATTTCCTCGGGGTGGCTACCTCGGTAGCAGACACTTCACTCATTCTTCTATTGTTATTACTGGGACCTGCCGGCCTGCTGGCTCCTTGACCAGGGTTAGCCCTTTTGGCAAAATTATCATTGTTAGCTTTTCGGGTCAAGAACTCCCCTTCTGCTTCGATGGCTATATCCTTGAGAGACTCCCAGTCCTTTAACCCCTTCATCCTCAGTCCCTCCTTCAAGTATGGGCTCGCGTTTTTAATGAAAAGACGAATCTGATCTTGGGTATCAGGCTTTCGGCGCATCTCCATTACTCGGTTCCGCCATCGGGTAAGGTACTCATGGAAGGATTCTCCGGCCTTCTGTTGGAGCAGCTCAAGATCTTTCAGAGTCACCTCCATTCTGGTATTACAATCGTACTGTTTCAGAAACTCCTCAGTGAGCAGATCCCAATCTTCTTTAGTGCGGCGGTCAAGGCCGTGATACCAATCTATGGCATGAGAGGTTAAACTCAGACAAAAGTATTCCACTTTCTGCTTCTTCGACAATGTGGTCCCCTTCATGACCAGAGAATATTGCTTCACATGTGCAGTAGGATCAGAAGTACCATCGAACTTCGGCACATCCGGCATCTTGAAGTTATAAGGGATCGGGTCCTCCCCGTCCAGCTCCCTATCCTCAGGATTCATCCCGTGAGCTCTACCTATCATACGAGCCATGGCCTCGAACCTCTCTTCCATCTTTTTCAAAATAAAATCATCAGCCTGAGGTGCCTTCCCCTTCTCGGATGCCATGCTCAACCTATCATCCTCGATATCTCTATCGTCATCAATTCTCAGCACTGGCCTTCTTCTCAGCTCTCCCGAAGCCACTGATCTCAACTCTACCGGTGGCGGCCTAACGGGCTCCTCTCGCCTTTCAACCCTTTCTTCTTCAGGCTCATTCAGTCTTACTGGAGGAGGAGGAGGAGGATTCTGGGGAACATTCGGCTGAGCGTTCTGCTGCATCAAGGCGGCCAACATATTCATCATCCTTCCCTCGAATTCTTCAAATCGACGGCCCACTTCTTCGGCAATCATGGCCCTGGTGGCGTCTTCCCCCCTGGGTGAGTTTGCCATCTGAGATACTGTGCCACTTACTTCTGATAAAATCTCCGGCAGACCTTCTCTATCTGACAGCTCAGGAGTAAGAACTCGGATCAGTCGCCCGGTCGGTGATCTAGTCCACCTGGGCAGATCTATGATGGCTGCAGGGACAAAAGTTAGAATGATGCATGAAATGTAGGTATAATGCATGATCGTGATATGCAATATTTACAGAGCACAAGCAAGCAAGTAAGTCCTTCCACCCTTATTTCTCCCACACACGTGGTCATGCAGTCTCTTTCCTAGGTGGGATTAGCCCAAGGGCCAACGAGGAACCCAATGGACGCGTATGGTGCGCGGCGAAAAACCGGCAGCATAACACTCCTATGCTAATGTACAAGCGAATGGATAATGATCGTCACGTATTCGGACGGTCCATAAATTTCGACATGGCCCTACCGGGGCATGATAGCCTTTGGCTAGGTTACCGAGCGAGATATTTGGATTCATCCAATATGTGAGGATCCATACAGCAAGCATGAGATTATGGTTCATTTCACCTGTGGAGAGTGACTACAGTCATTACATGAGCTTTGGACGAGGGAGATGTTTCTTTGAGGCTACCCAAGCATGATCCCTGCCGACGGGTCTAGCTCATCACGAGCATAGCGACCGATCGGGTCATCATTTTGATATACCATTGAGGTACCTGGCTTGGGCTGGTGATTATCCTTAACACTTCCCCAAATTGAGTGAAAATGAGGAGGTGCTTCAGGAACGCACCGGGGCTAGAAGAGGGACCAAACTAGCTTATTCTAAGGCTCTAATGATATGCAAATGCAAATTTGAGAGAAAGCGAATTTATGAATTAAATTTTAATCATAAATGTTAAAAGAGGTATTTTCAAATCGAAATCTCGAACCATAAACGTCCCCAGCGGAGTCGCCACTGTGACGCGCGCCGGATCCCGATGCGCCGCCCTTTCGGACCGCCCGCACGTGGGCGATCGGGGCATTTGCGGGTCCGTTGGCATCTTGCGATAAATCGCAAGTGCGTCTATGTTGGGCAACAAGGAGGTATCATGGAGTCGCCACCCAATAGAACATTGGGAAAGTTACTCTCGCCTCGGAGAGCCTAAGACTGCGCTTAGTATCCATGTTGGGCCATGAGGCCTAGGATTAGCGCTAAAGTCTCGTGACCCAAGAGATATTTTGGAGGATAACCTCTAACCTCTCGAGCCCAAAGACCAGAGCTGGGCACGGGATTTCCCATCTATTTCTACCTCAATTAGTTTATGATCAAATTTTGATGTCATTAATTCGCTCTCTCTCCACACTATGCAGTTTAATTGAAAAGCGCATATATTCACATTCGGAAAGCAGTAAATGAGCAGAATAAATGTCAAAGCAATAAATTACAATAATACAAGGAGCGGAATACAACTCCCTTTATAAATGTGCGATTCATACACAAATCGGGGCATTGTTTATTTTTGAGGACTTTGGTCCTCTCATGTATCATCATTAAAAATGGGATATTTAATATGTGATGATTTTTATTGGATGAAAATAGGGCGTTGGACCCTTTTTGCATTTTATACAAAACTCAATTTTATCTAAGTACAAATCGTTAATCTATTCTTACATTTGACGGGATGAAAATTGCTTATTCTTATACATAAAATAATCAATGAATGAAAGAGCGAGAGAAATAAATCAAGAGGTTTAAGAAAACTAAACCGGACGAAATCCACCATGCATGGTAGGCAACCGCTCAAGCTCGAAATTATCCAAGAGGACCAATATACACTCCCAAAAAGTTAAGAGATGTTAACATTCATAAAATTAACACATAAGAAATCGAAGAGACTGAACAGAGATGGAAAAATGATCAAAAAAAACGGAGGCAGAACCCACCGACGGCCTTTCCTGGTTGACCGACGGGCGTCGGTTTGGTTAGTCGCTATGCCCGTTTGTCACTCAAGAATGGGCGTCTGTAGGTGGGTGACCGACGGGCGTCGGTCATAAAGATGACCCGTCGGTCACCTCTGTCTCCGGAAAACAGAAAGGAGGAAAGGGCCTTTCGAGATAAAAAAAAACAAGTTTTATCCAAGAAGGAGATGAGGGAGTCAAAATGAAGAAAAGTAATAACACGTATTCAAAATTTTAACGGGATGAATAAATAAATGATAAATAATTAAATATGAGATGAAAATGGAGAGAGAATCCGGAATATTTACCCTCAGATAGTTGCCTTGGGTAGAATTTTGATGTGGTTAGATCCCCGCGCGTTCCACGAGAAAGTAAGAGAATGAAAGATTAGAGAGAGAAAATAAGCTATTTCACCTCCGATCCTTCAGAAAGTCGATTTAGGAGCCCAAATCTAAAGAAAACTAATTAGCTTTTAGTTCATTTGATCGATTTGATCCTTGATTAAGTAAAGTTCTTTGGAAAATGTGTGTTTTTGGAAGAGAGAGAAAATATGCTCAAATTTTGGCAGAGTTTCCCCTTCTGAAAAATTTTTCAACCCCTTTTTTAAGTGAAAATCCGGACCTTATATAGCCAGACACGACCGACGGGCGTCGGTGCGTAGGGGCGGGCGTCGGAAGAATCCTACTGACACAAGGACATTTCCGACGGCCCTGCCACATCCACCGACGGGCGTCGGAACGGTTGCGTGCTCCGGGAAACCAGGCGGCTCCTGACAGGGGCGGTGACTTTCCGACGGGCGTCAGAAAAAACCCTGAGCCGTCGGTGACTCGGAGCGACGGGCTACCTCCACAGACGGGATGGCCGTCTGTGGAGGACAAAAAAAACTTTTTTACTCAGAAAACTCCCATTTTCTCCCCCTCTGCCCCTGAAGTGCAGAAAAACCTCATTTCTCATGGAACGCGGGATGAAAACCTCCAACTTCAGCCTCCTGTACAGGCCTTGAACATTGATTTCATCATAGGGTAATCTCCGATCCGGACCGCTCCAGGACACGGTGCTTACAAGTGCTTATGTAACATCCCAAAAATGGCCTAGTTGAAATTGCATATTTCGTTGGACATTTAAAGGGTAAATGGTAATTATGTAAATAAATTGTTATTTAATTAAGGATTTATAAGACTTTTATTAAGAAAAAAAGGAAAGGAAGAAAGTCAAGGCAGTGGAATAAGAGGTCCAATGAGAGTTTGACATGTGGATGGGTAGGTGAGTACATTGAATGAGATTTGAAAGGGAGAAGAGCGAGGGAGAGCAGAAAGTGGCTTGCTTCTCGTGAAAGCCACCGGCTGCTCCTCTTTCGTGCTCTTTCCATTCTGTAACTCTTTCATTTCCTCAAGAATTCTGCTCTCTACTCTTTCCTACATTGTTCTTCACGTTTGAGCTAGGGTTTGTGATCAAGAGTGGTTTTTCCAAGAGGTAAGTGCTGGGTATACTGATTTGCTTCTTCATCTTTATCCTTTTGGGTTGATATGGGTTTTATGGTTTGTTCATGGGTTAATTGAGCTATTGTTTTGGTTGGATTGTGCAAGAATCTGAAGAGAAAAGAAGGAGCAAAGGAAAAGGAAAAGTGGTATCTTGAAGATTGTGACCTGAGCTCCATTTCCAGGTTTTGGAGCTTTGTGTTTGGCTATGTACATTTGGAAATGTTTGTCCATTTCTCTTCGGATCTTGGTGTTATATGTGAATATTTGTCATTTATGTGTTTTGGTACATTAAAATAAATGAGTATAATAGATTTGTGTATATGATTTGAGATAGAAGAGTTATAATGCTTTGTATGTCAATTTTGAAGAGTGTGTACATGAACTTGAGATGGATTTTTTGTATTTCTGCAACCTCTGTATATGTTGATTTGATATGTGTTATTAATGTGTAAATTGAGTTTTTATTGTTATAAGTTCGTTTTGGAGGCACTGGAGGTAAGAATTTACATGATTTGATCTGTGTTATTAATGTGTAAATTGATTTGTTATTGCTATAAGTACGTTTTGGAGGCACTAGAGGAAAGATGGGGTTTTTATTTCCAAGCTATGTTTTCCAGTGTTTTGCTGAGGAAAAGAAAACATGCTCCTGTCGCGAGCGTGACGCTCGTCACGAGTGCAATAGAAGCGAGTCTTCCTTTCCCTCGCGGTAATTCGATTGACTTGCAATCCTTCACGACACGTAAAGTATATTCACGAGTCGTGAAGAATGGCCCGCTCGGTAAGAGGTTCTTCATGACACGTGAAGTATCTTCATGAGTTGTGAAGAAGAATGATCGCTCAGAATTGGCCCTCTCGGCTTATCCCGTTCGGCGTGGGAGTCTTCACGACACGTGAGGCAACTTCACGAGTCGTGACGATAGCCCGTTCGGGAGAGGAAGCTGCACAGAGTGGGAGCCCTCTTGGTAGGAAGCGCCTCGCTCGGCTGACCGTGCACATCTCACCTAATGGTGAACGTCTCGGCAGATGAAGCACGACTCGTGCTTCCCAGGCTATTGTCGCGAGCGCGACAGAGACGCACATGCTCGCCTACCTATTTTCCCGAAAATGATTTTTTCAAGCTTGTTTTACATGGGTTTTTACTGCATGGCACATGATTTGTCTTATTAAATGATAAGTGATATGTTTATGATATGATTTGTGTATGATTTATATGTGTATGAATTATGTGATTATGAGTTACATGTTTATGATAAAGCCTATATATATATGATGATATATATGATGATTTATATGTTTCTAAAATTGATCAATATACATGTATACATGAAATTATATGATTATACTTGATTTTATTGTCTGATATATGATTATAATACTAGAACAGGATTGAGTTGTTATTTGAGCTTGATAGTCATAGTAGTGGATAGATAAGCGCTTATCCAGGGTTAGAGTGTGAGTACAGCTGCTACATGTTACAAGTTATATGTTGACCCTATTTGGGTTTCTATGATTTGAGACCTCGGACTCCGGTATACCTTCGGGTCTACATGTTTACACATGATTCGAGACTCTTGTCTCTATATACTTTGATATTGTGTCCTATCAGTATCATTGGTACCCGTATCCACTAGTTAGTGAGAAATCAGGCTACTACATGAGGATATTACATGAGATGTATATATATATGATACCATTTTATATGATTATGATATGTGTTCTCCATGATATGTAGATGGATATATGTTACATGTATATGTACATGCGATATGACAAGATATGATGCGATACTTGTGGTTTGATATGAATGGCTAAATGTTTATAATATGAAGATGCATATCAAGACTGACTACTTGGATTTAAATCATTAACCCCTTTATCTTGTGAATACGGATATGGTGTATAAGCAATGGTTACTTTCCTTTATACATGTGCGTGATGAATACTTGCTATAAGCATGAGTAATATACGTTTATATGCATTGGTTCTTATTAAGTTTATATATTGTTATTGCGATTATGTGTATTTTCATGTTTTGTTCTTCCCCACTAAGCGTTATTGCTTAGCACAGGTTGTTTTCCCGTGTACGTGGCAGGTTCATTTCGGAGCCGGACATCTGCAGGTCGACCACTAGAAGTCTATAGTTGGAGTTTATTTTTGTCTTCCGCTTATTTTGTATATGGAGTTTGATTTTGGGAATGTAATTTTGCAAAGGGTTTATTTTGTATATGTGCATGTTAATTGTTTACAAATCCCTTTTGTAAAAGGATATGGTTATTTATATATGGTTTTGGCATCTTTATGATTATACGTATTTTCTTTTAGCATGTTTGAGTATGTTTATATGTATTTGTGTGCATAGCGCTCTAATATCCTTCCAAGGGAGATATCGAGGTGTTACAATTTTTTGTATCAGAGCGCCGGTTGAGTCGGTTCTGGTCTATGTGATTGTTTGAGTGTAGAGTCCTTGTATAAGAGTTTTCCTAGAGTCGTGCCCTAATGTAGATGTTGTCTTGTGTAGTGTCTAGATGGAGTCGTATCCGAGTGAGTATATGAGCGATACAATGGAAAGTGTTAATCTGGTCGGAAGTAATTCGGTCGGACAAGATAGACCTGCACGTGAGCGTGCACCAACAGAAGGTCTGGGTTTTAGGTTTGAGAATCCGGCATTGGTACAAGGGCTATTACAACTAGTGGATAGATTGACTGCTCCCAAGGCACCTTCTGAGCTTATGAGGAAAAGGGGAGCAGAAGAGTTCCATGGAACCTCTTTGGACCAATCGAATGTGGCAAAATTCTAGTTAGAGAAGATTGATCGGATTCTACAAGAGATAGCTTGCCCTCAACATCAACGAGTTGTTTGTGCCATATCGCTTTTGCAAGGGTCGGCATATGATTGGTGGAAGCTTGTGCTTCTCAATCCACAGAGATCGCCTGAATTGACCAAGGAATTTTTCGTGCAAGAATTTGAGCAAAAGTATGTTACCAAGGCCTATCGAGAGGCAAAGTGGAAGGAATTTATAAGTCTGAAGCAAAGGAACCTATCGGTGAGCGACTATGAGAAAGAGTTCAGTCGCTTAAGTAAGTATGTGCCTACTGCATTATTGACTGAGAACTTTAAGTGTCAGCACTTTCAAGATGGGTTACGAGAAGTGATTAGAGGTCCGTTGTCGGCCTTGGCGGTTATGCAACCAGTTTGGTATTATCAGTTTGTGGCAGCGGTGATTAAGTTAGAAGAATCAGAGATGATAAAGCAGAGAATAGAACAGAAGAGGAGCACTCCGAATAGTGGCGTTGTAGGTAATAAGAAGGCCAAAGGTGCTCCGATCGGACAAGTGACAAAAGGACCTGTGACGCGCGCCGAACCCAGCAAGGGCCCTCGCTTTGAATCCGCTTTAGGATTCGAGGTATGAAAGGTTCGCGTCTCTTGATCATGGGCGCCATGAGGCATCATCGGTGTATCCCTCCCAATAGAACATTGGGGAGAATAACCTAGCCTATTGACGCCTAAAGGCACCTTTTGAGGTATTTGGAGTCGCCACCCAATTTGCAAGAAATTAGGAAAAGGTTTCTCACCTCTAACGGTCTAAACCAGAGTTATGGTGTCCGGAACTTCCCTCTTATTCATGCTTTGGTTAGTTATAAATGGATTTTTAACTTCTTAAGATTATATCTCTCATCTCACGCGATTGATGCATTTAAATTAGATAGCGCATTGAAAGCACGTAAAGAAAATAAATAAAAGCGATAAGCAAAGTAAATAAAGAAAGCGGTAAACACCCAAGCACTCAATTACAAGAGAAATAGGGGCGGAATACAACCCCAATAAAAGGAATTTAAGAATACAAATGGGGGCGGAATACAACCCCAAAAATAAATAAGGTTGCCCCAAAATTAATTACAAGGGCCCAAAATGAAAGAAAATAACTTTAAACACTCACCCAAAAATGAAATGAAAGGACATTCATAAATCGGGACATTATTTAGGGAGCATTGGTTCCCCCCGCACTTGTTCGAATTTTAGGAACATTGGTTCCTTCGTGTTTAATTTAAAAAGGTTCGAAAAGTCATTTTAACTGTTTTGAATAAAAATCGGGATGAGTGATCCCATTTTACTGAAAATTGACTCTTCGTTTTAATTATGATGATTTTATTATTGGGCTAGAATAAGGGACGTTGGTCCCGATTTTATTAGTGAAAATTGTAATTTAATTATAGAAATATTTTTGTGATTTTTTATCGCACGCGTACATAAATAAAATAATTATTTACAAATAAACACAACAAAAGGATAGAGAATTAGAGAGATCTCACCGAACCGATGTGACCCTCCACGCGTCGCGACCCATCCGGGGAGTCGCGGGGCGCTCACATAGCCCGACCCAAAATTAAATCTCAGACAGAAAAAATAGTATCAAAAATATTAGTAAATGTCCCAAGTAAATTAATCCAATAAATGCAAGATATGATGATAACCACAATAATGGCGATGACAATAATAATAAAAATGATACAAAATGTTAAATAATAATAACAACAACAATAATGCTAACTAATCAAATAGTTGGTAATAATAGCACTAACAATACTAAAACAGAATAATACTAGTAAATGAATAAATAACAATGATAGTAAAATAGAGAATTAGATAATAATAATAATAATAATAATAAGAAACAAATTAACTTTAAATAGTAACAATGGTTAAACTAAATAAAACAATAAATTAATAAAAGTAAATTAATGAAAGAAAATAAAGGAATAAAACAAAAGAGAATAAAATATCTATAAATGAAGAAAAACTAAAACAAAAGTAAAATAAAGGAAGTGAAGAAAAAGTATGTAAATCCGTGGAAGGCAAAGCAAAAAAAGACAAAGAAAGTACTATAGATTGGCCCAAAATATATGAAATGCAATGCAAAAATGAAGGAATATAGTGACAGTGGAACATGCATTAACACAAAATAGGATTTAACAAATAATGATAATGATGAAATAATAATAAATTTAACAACTTAATACGACATATAAAACATATTTATTTTATAGAATAAAAATGATAGTAGAATAGAAATTATATAAAATAAAGAAAAATGTGAACAAATAAAAATCAAATAAATAAATGAGAACAAGTCCAAGAATGTTTACCCTCAGAATTTTTGAGATTGGAAGTAGGATGTTTCGATCCGTTCCCTTGTCGATTTTTTTTTTTGATGATAATAATATTCAAAGAGAAATATGAGTTCTAAATAAATTTTTTTGAAAAATATATTTTGAAGTGAATATTTTTGAAGGAAGATTTGAGCAGAGAAAATTGATTTTTCTAGCTCAAAAAAATCCAAAAAAAGAGGTATCTTCCATGAAGGAACACCTAGAAATTCAAGTTTGAGAAGACCAAAACTTCAAGGATTTTTGAAGAATTTTTAAGAAATAAAACAAACCTCCTGGAAAGTAGAAAGGCTAGAGAGAAAAAAACTAAGAAAAAAATTGAATTTTTCTGCCGTCCCCCAAAAATGAGGGGAAAATCCCCATTTAATCTTGTCTTGGCCAAAAATGGCAAGGGACAAAAAAAACTTTCCTTTTTAGTTAATCTAAAATAACATAAAATGGTGAAACAATGAAAACTGAAAAAATCAGAAAATCAGACTGAAAACAGCGAAAAAAACGGACAGGAGAAACAGGTCGCGCGGAGGAGCCAAGGGCGCGCGGCAGCCTGCGCGTGGTGCCTTGGCACCGCGCGCGGCAGGCTGCTGCGCGCAGCCTGCCTTGCGCAGGCAGGTCGCGCGAGGCCGCTGCCTCGCGCGCAGGGGGGTCGCGCGAGGCAGCAGGCCTCGCGCGCAGGGGGGTCGCGCGGGGGCGCCCGCCCCAGCACGCAGGGGGGTCGCGCGGAGCGCCCCGCCTCGCGCGCAGGGGGGTCGCGCGGAGCGCTCGCCTCGCGCGCAGGGGGGTCGCGCGGAGCGCCCCGCCTCGCACGCAGGGGGGGTCGCGCGGAGCGCCCCGCCTCGCGCGCAGGGGGGGCGCACGAGGCGCCAGCTTCGCGCGCAGGCGCCCCTGCGCGCTGGGGCGGCCTGCCTCGCAGGCGGCCCCGCGCTGCCGCAGTGGCACTCGTGATAAAAAAATATATATTTTTTTTTTATTTTGACACAATATTAATATTTTCTCCCATTTTAAATTTTAATCCCTAAAATATATATTTTAAAATTATTTTTCGAAAAAACACAATCTTGACAAGGGAACGGTCGATTCTCACTTTTCTTGCCGAAAGTCGGTCTTTTGTTTCATCATCGGATAATTCTGATCTTGGGCCGCCTCGGGATCCGGTGTCTACAGTTGCCCCCAATTTTGGGGAACTTAGAACACAGGCGCCTAAGTGAGCCAAAATTCAGAAGAGAGAGGGAGAGATGCGTACCTGAGGCGGTCGCTGTCCGGAACTTGACATTGCCAGCTTGTCGGCATCATAGGACTATAACCGGTCACATGATTGAGGAACGTCAGCTTGTCGACGTGAGACCAATGGCTGAGCGACTGATAAACACCAGCTTGTCGGTGCGTGAAGGCGCCAGACTTCGAAGAATGTGATTGACAGAACACCAGCTTGTCGGTGTGTGAAACCACGGCTGAGCGACTGATAAACACCAGCTTGTCGGTGTGTGAAAGCGCCAGACTTGGAAGAACGTGATTGATAGAACACCAGCCTGTCGGTGTGTGAAACCACGGCTGAGCGACTGATAAACACCAGCTTGTCGGTGTGTGAAGGCGCCAGACTTTGGAGAACGTGATTGATAGAACACCAGCTTGTCGGTGTGTGAAACCACGGCTGAGCGACTGATAAACACCAGCTTGTCGGTGTGTGAAGGCGCCAGACTTTGGAGAACGTGATTGATAGAACACCAGCTTGTCGGTGTGTGAAACCACGGCTGAGCGACTGATAAACACCAGCTTGTCGGTGTGTGAAGGCGCCAGACTTTGGAGAACGTGATTGATAGAACACCAGCTTGTCGGTGTGTGAAACCACGGCTGAGCGACTGATAAACACCAGCTTGTCGGTGTGTGAAGGCGCCAGACTTTGGAGAACGTGATTGATAGAACACCAGCTTGTCGGTGTGTGAAACCACGGCTGAGCGACTGATAAACACCAGCTTGTCGGTGTGTGAAGGCGCCAGACTTTGGAGAACGTGATTGATAGAACACCAGCTTGTCGGTGTGTGAAACCACGGCTGAGCGACTGATAAACACCAGCTTGTCGGTGTGTGAAGGCGCCAGACTTTAGAGAACGTGATTGATAGAACACCAGCTTGTCGGTGTGTGAAACCACGGCTGAGCGACTGATAAACACCAGCTTGTCGGCGTGTGAAGGCGCCAGACTTTAGAGAACGTGATTGATAGAACACCAGCTTGTCGGTGTGTGAAACCACGGCTCAACGACTGATAAACACCAGCTTGTCGGTGTGTGAAGGCGCCAGACTTTTCTGCGAAAACAAAAGAGATTTGTATGCAAAGGTAAGTTATGCACGTGCATATGCATATGTCATGCGGAATGCAGGTGACACCACTCATCTGAGTGGCCCAGTAGTCGAGGTGCGATAACTCTCGTTGAAACGACTCGTGGCTTCGTCTGGTCGATTATGCCCCCAAGTGCCGGAGGGCGCTGTCCCGATTCAGGGGCTCTGACTCATAAATTTTCAGGGAGGTTTGCCTGATGTGTGTCTTTGCTTGAAAGGGGTTGCCCAAGGTAATGCCGCCTTATCACTCCAAGCGTCATTGTCTTGAAGGTAGTGCGTCCCTTGTGGATTTTCATACTAGCTTTTCTTAGCGGGAGATGCGTCCTTGTCGGATTTTCACATAACCCTGTGCCTTATTTTTTGCCTGGAATGGACCCAACCCAATCCAGCGGCTTTTATTTATTTCATTTTTTTGTAGGGCAGACTGCCTGTTGCCAGGTTTTCACCCTGCCCTTTGGCCTAACTTTTGCTTAGAGCGCCAGTCACGGTTTTCATCTCTAACGGCCTTATTTTTATTATTACTTTTTTTTTTTTTTAATAAAATTTCTGTCGGTTGCACGGATAAATTGTGCTCATTCGAATGGGAAGTGACAGCAGTGACATATTACTCGTCTAAAAAGAACTATGGACATTCATTGGATAAAAGAACTTCTCTGAGTGCATAATTGCATACATGTGCACGTTTCTCGTGCGATTTCATTACACATGATCATCATTTGACATTAGGCCCCAAGATACCAGACCACATCTAATCTCGAGATAGATCTCAAAAGCATCACAACTCCTGTTATCAATCAGCCCTCTCGGGTTTTCTTGATTGAACATTTTTCTCTCTCTTTTCTTTTTTATTTTTTTTTTTATTTTTTTTTGTTTTCAGCCGTGGAATCTTTTCAATCTGTCGACATTGACCGGCTCTCTGAATTCATTCCCATCACTATCTGTCAGGATCGCAGCTCCTTTAGACAAAAGCTTCTTCAGAACGAAGGGTCCTTCCCAAGTTGGCCTGAACTTGCCTCGAAAATCCGGAACCCCCGGCCTCATTTGTTTGAAGACTAGGTCTCCTTCCTTCAATGGGTGCTTTCTTACTTTCTTCCCAAACGAGCGGGCTAGTCTTTTCTGGTAGATCTGGTTGTGGTAGTATGCCCGCATCCTATCTTCGTCCAATAGGTTCAACTGTAGTAGCCGCTGCTGAGCCCATTCGGCTTCTGGTAGCTGAGTTTCTGTCACCACCCTCAGCGATTGGAGTTCTATTTCTACTGGTAGGACTGCTTCTGTCCCGTAAACCAAGGAGAAAGGGGTAGCCCCTGTAGATGTTCTGGCAGTGGTCCTGTAGCCCCAAAGTGCAAATGGCAATTTCTCTGCCCAGTCTTTATAGGTTTGCACCATCTTAGCCAATATCTTCTTGATGTTTTTATTAGCTGCCTCGACTGCCCCGTTGGCCTGCGGTCGGTACGGAGAGGACTTGTGGTGCTGGATGGCGTATTTCTTGAGCATCTGCTTAGTCTCAGCTTGGAATTGTACCCCATTATCTGACACGATGTGATGCGGGAGGCCGTACCTACAGATCAAGTGTCGTTCGATGAACCTGGCCATTTCCCGGGCGCCTAATTTCTTGAAGGATTCAGCTTCAACCCACTTGGTAAAGTAATCAATGGCGACCACAATGAACCTGTGCCCGTTAGAGGCTGTCGGGTGTATCTCTCCTATTATGTCAATCCCCCATGCGGCAAATGGCCACGGAGACGTCAGGTTGCACAATTCCGACACTGGCAGGTGTCTCAGATTAGCATACTGCTGGCATAATTGGCACTCCTTCACATATTTAGAGCAATCTGTATCCATTGTTAACCAGAAGAATCCTTGCCGCATTATTTTCTTTGCTAGGGCCAGACCATTCATATGGGCCCCACAGACCCCTGCATGGGTTTCCTCCATAACCCTTTTAGCCTCTTTTTCATCTAAACATCTGAGTTGCATGCCATCGGCTTGTCTCTTGTACAACACCCCATCTACACTGATGAATTGAGTGGACAGTTTGCGGATTAGCCTTTGGTCTTTTTCAGTGGCTTCTTCCGGGAATATTGACCTCTCCAAATAATTCAGGACATCATAGTACCATGGCTTTCCATCAGTAGTTTCAACATCCCCGACTTGTTCGGTCTCAAAGTATGGCTTGCTCGAACTGGAAATGAGCACAGGCTTCATAACTATTCCTTCGGGGTTATCCCACATGGATACCAAGGTGGCTAGGGCATCTGCCAATTGGTTCTCATCTCGGGGCACGTAGTTAAAAGTGCAGATTTCAAACTGGCCGCTTAGTTCTTTTAAACACCTCACATATGGCAACAGCCGCTCTTCCTTAACGGTCCATTCACCCCTGACTTGGTGGATTACTAAGGATGAGTCCCCGAAGACCTCTACCACTTTTGCCCCCACGGCTGAGAGCGCTTCTAACCCAAAGATGCAGGCTTCATACTCAGCCTCGTTATTGGTGGCTCTGTACCTTAGTTTCTTGGCTAATGGAAGCTTCTCTCCGTCTGGGGTTACTAGAATCACTCCTGTTCCGGCTCCCTTGCTATTTACTGCCCCATCAAAATACATCTGCCACTTCTGCACGGTGATGGCTACCACATGCTCGTCGGGGAATTCATACAATAGCTGGTCTCCTTCAATTGGATGGTCAGCAAGAAACTCGGCCACTGCTCGACCTTTAATGGTCTTTCTAGTAATGTATTCCACGTCAAATTCTTGTAGCAATATCAACCATCTTCCCATTTTCCCTAGTAAAGAGGGTGCCTGTTGCAGGTATCGGATGGGATTTTGCTTGGCAACAGCCTGCACTTTGTAGGAATGAAAGTAATGCCTCAGTTTCTTGGATGCCCAGATTACTGCCAGACAGATCTTTTCCACTTCAACATACTTGGCTTCATAAGGGAGGAATTTCTTGCTGAGGTAGTAAACCGCAAATTCGACCCCGAATTCATCCTCTTGGGCCATCATGGCTCCTACAGAATTTTCCTCTATTGCTAGGTAGAGAATCAAAGGTTTAACAAGCCGTGGCGGTCGTAGCACTGGGGATTCTGGAGGTAATCCTTAATGACATCAAAAGCCTTTTGGCAGTCGTCGTTCCACCTGACTGGCTGATTCTTCCTGAGGAGCTTAAAAATTGGTTCGCACACTGAAGCGAGCTTGGAAATGAACCTACTGATGTATTGCAATTTGCCCAGAAAACTCCGAACTTCTTTCTCCTTTTGGGGCGCTGGCATTTCTCTGATTGCCTTGATTTTATCAGGGTCCACTTCTATTCCCCTTTGGCTCACCACATGGCCTAGCAACTTACCAGAAGTAACTCCGAAAATGCACTTCTTAGGATTAAGGCGAAGGTTATACTTGTCAATCATCTTAAAGAACTTCTCTAAGGCCTCGAAGTGCCCTTCCCGAGTAGCCGACTTGATCATCATATCATCGACATACACTTCGACCTCTTTGTGGATCAAGTCATCCAGGATCTTAGTAGCCATCCTTTGGTACGTCGCCCCGGCATTCTTTAACCCAAAAGGCATCACTCGGTAAGCGAATGTCCCCCATTCTGTGATGAAAGCTGTCTTGATTCGATCCACAATCCTGTTAAGGATTTGGTTGTACCCGGCATACCCATCCACAAAGCTGTACATCATACAGGCGGCTGCGCTATCCACTAGTACATCAATATGGGGTAGGGGAAAGTCATCTTTCGGGCAGGCTTTATTCAGGTCTCGGTAATCAACGCACACTCGGACTTTCCCATCCTTCTTGGCTACAGGGACAACGTTAGCTAACCATGTTGGATACTGGACCTCTACCAGAAACTTGGCTTCGATCTGTTTGTGCACCTCTTCCTTTACCTTCTCTGCCCATTCTGGTCTCAACCTCCTGAGCTTCTGCTTGACTGGCTTGCACTCTGGATAGGTCGGAATGGCGTGTTCAGCAACTGCCCGATCAATCCCTGGCATATCCTCATAGGTCCAGGCGAAGACTCTTTCATATTTTTTCAAAATTCTCTCAAATTTTATCCTTTCCTCAAGAGTTACGTCGGATGCTATCAAGATTTCCTTCGGATTTTCCGAAGTCCCGAGATTAAATGAGGTGGTATTGGTTGAGTTAATGTCAAATATAAATGATTCATGCTCGTGATTATGCATAATGAAATCATGAGAAACATCGCACAAGTAAGCAAAGTCATTCATATTATTAAAGTACTCAGAATTACAGACAGAGTTGTCAAATAGTTCGGGAATAAAAAGTACATCGGCAAAGCTATCATTATCATCTCCCACTGGTGCTGGTGCTGAAGCGGACGGCCCCTCATCTTGAACCTCAGTTGTATTCAGACTCTTCAGCTCTGGTGCTGCCTCTTCATCTTCTACTTTCTCCTTGCCCTTCACCTGGGTGGCCAACAGACTTTCAGTGACAATCTCCTCGGGAACCTCTCGATCCCATGCTAGACTCTGATTGAAGATTTCCTCATCCCAGAAGGCTTCCACCGCCTTGACCATTCCCTCGGACCAGTCAAACACATCATTGAAAATTTCAAAACCTGGGGTGATCTTGCCACCAATCCACTGAGGCTCTGCCTCCCCACAGTAGGCGCATACCGATGCAGCCGGTACAAAAGTCTCCAAAATGTGCGGCACTTCCGCAGGCTTCTTCTCGGGTTTGCTCTTCTTGGCATCAGTGACGTAGCCCAATCCTTTCCTATCCTTTTGCCCCCTTGTGGTGACAGGCTCTTGAATCCCTTGTGAGCTCTTACCCAAACCAGCCCCGGGGAGAAAGCTCATCTTCTTCATCATATTGACAACTTGGGGACTTACCACTGTCCCGTCTTCCTCATTCACCATAGCCACGTGAAACCCACTGAAGGGTTGATTGGAAATCCCTAACACCGACACTTGATTGTCACTAGCCGCCTTAATAGTCACGATCTGGCCTTCATGGGGAATCTTGATCATTTGATGGAGCGTAGATGGAACCCCTCCTAACTTGTGAAACCAAGGCCTTCCCAACAGCACTGCGAAGTTAGCCGGTATCGGCAGAACAACAAACTCAGCCTCTATCTCAACTGGCCCGGTCTTGACTTGTGCCTTAAAAGTCCCAGAAGCTTGCCTTCTCGAGTTCTCATAAGCGGTGATGGTCAGATCGGATTCACTCAACATGCTCTCATTCAATCCTAGTGAAGGTAGCGCCACTAGCGGGCACACATTAATGGAGGACCCATCATCCACCATGACACAGGCCGTGTGTTTACCATTGATCTGAGCTCGGATATACAGGGGGCGATTGTGATTACGACCCTCGATCGGCAAGTCGGCATCAGTGTAAACTATGTTCTCCTCCGATCCTCCTTTCACAAGGCCCAACAATTCGGTGGGTGAGATGGTGGTGGCGACTGTCGATTCACACAAGGCTTCAACCAACTTCTGCCTATGGCTCGGGGATTGCCTTAACAAGTCCCAGATGGATATTTGCGCAGTCGTCTTCTTTAACTGCTTTAGAATTTGGTTCTCTTCTGTTTCTCGCTCTTCACTCGGAGGCACTGGATCCTGCTGTCTCTCAACCTCTGGCACCACTCTCCCACTGCGGGTCACTGCTTGCACTTCTTGCACTTCTTCTTCACCCCCAGAACTCCATAGACCCTCTGGCCCATCGGCTTCTTCAATCTCACTTTCACTGGTCGTGTCCCAACATTCTATCATATTGACCTGGGGCCTCTCCCTATTGACTCCCTGTTCGGGGCGGACGATAGCCATGTAATCATTGCCGTAAAGATCCCTCAACACATACCATTCGGGCAAGCTTGATCCTATCATAAAGACTGGGGGAGGAACGGCGTTATACCCGGTATTCTTCTTCTTTTCCCTCTTTTCAGGGTCGGAGATCTGCTTACTGTCAATGAGATCTTGGACCCGATCCCTTAAAGTTCTGCAGGAGTCAGTGAGGTGACCGGTGTGCTGGTGGAAAGCACAGTATTGGTCCCCTCTGTGGTTCGGTTGGCCGTAGGTCTTAGCTTGTCTGGCTGGCAATGGCTGAAGTTTTCCCTCTTTCATTAATCGTTCTAGGACCCAGGACAATGGTCTTCCCAAATTTGAATAGTGTCTCTGGTTCACGTCAGTGGCTGAAACTTCCGCTGTTCTGCCCACTCTGTTACTGCTGCTTCCGGCGCCACCAGACCTATTTCCCCCTTGGGTCCCGAAGTTCTTCCGAGCAAAACTGTCATTATTGGCCTTCTTTGCCAAGTATTCCGCTTCAGCTTCGATTGCTATGTCTTTTAAGGATTCCCAATCCTTGAGCCCTTTCATCTTAAGCCCCTCCCTCAAGTATGGGCTCGCATTTTTGATAAACAGTCTGATTTGGTCCGAGGTATCGGGCTTCCTCTTCATTTCCATAACGCGATTCCTCCACCGCGTAAGGTAGTCATGGAAAGATTCACTAGACTTTTGTTGCAGGAGCTCTAGGTCTTTCAACGTCACTTCCATGCGGGTGCTGCAGTCGTACTGCCTCATGAACTCACTTGTAAGCAGATCCCAATCTTCTTTCGACCTCCTGTCTAAGCCATGGTACCAATCAACCGCTGACCCTGTCAAACTAAGGCAGAAGTATTCTACCTTTTGCTTCTTGGTAAGACCCGTGCCCTTCATGATTAAGGCATACTGCTTGAGATGGGCTGAAGGGTCAGAAGTGCCATCAAACTTCGATAAATCTGGCATCTTGAACCTCTGAGGCAGCAGCTCCTCCTCACCCAAGTCTACATCTTCGGGGATGACCCCCTTTCCGACCGATACCATTCGTGCGATGGCCTCCATTCTTTCCTCCATCTTCCGCATCACATCATCCTCTAACTTAGGAACTTTGCACTTCACAGCTTGAGGGACTACTGGCTCATCTTCCTCTTCCCCTAAGAAATCATCCCTCGGGTCTGGGATCCTTACCCTCTGTTGCTCAACTGGTGCCGCCACTCTAGGCTCGGTAGTTGGCCGTGGCACAGTAGTGGTTGGTATGGTGGTCTCCACAACAGGTGTTTCGACCGGATCAACAACTGGAGCTCCGGACGGTTGTCCAGCGTGTGGCATCATCTGGGCGACAAGATTCCCCATCACAACAAGCATTTTCCTTTCAAAGTCTTCGAACCTTTTGTCTAAGTCTTGTGTTGTTACAGCACCCGAATCTTGCGGTAATTCTGCCATTACTGATCTGGAGGATTGTTCTGAACAAGAGTCCGAGTTTCTATCCCAATCTGAATCCGATGCTGATGCCAAACTTGACGGCTCAACTACTTGATTTCTGACCAACCTCCCGCTAGGATCTCTGGACCACTCAAATGAATCTATGATGGCTGAAAAAAATCCAATTCGTTAGCATGATGCATGGATGGCATTAAGAATGCATGGCCGTGTTGATGCAGCATCCACAACCACATGCAAGCAAACAGACCCTTCCAACCTTATTACTCCCGCACACGGGGCAATGTGGTCTCTTTCCTAGGTGGGCTTAGTTCATGGGTCAACAGGGGACCCTATGAACGCGAGAAGTGCACAGCGAAAAGCCGGCAGCATAACAGCTCTAGTCTAATGTACACGCGTATGAGTTTTGGCCATTTACGTATTTGGACAATTCAATCAAGTTAAGGTGGGCTTACCGGGGCATGAAAGCCTTTGATAAAAGACCACTTAATTTGGTTGATTTCGTTTAATACGTGACGACCCATATCACAAGCATCGTATTAAGGAGCATACCACCTAGTGGAAGTTTCTATTTGCCATTAGATGAGCTTTAGTCAGGGTGATTTTCTTTAGGCTACCCAAGCATGGTTCGCGCCAACGGGTCTAGCTTATCATGAGCATAACGACCGATTGGGTTTCCATTTTGATATACCAAAAGGTACAAGGCTTGGGCTGGTGATTATCCTTAACACTTCCCTACAATGAGTGAAAGTAGGGTCGTGCTTCGGGAACGCACCGAGGTAAGATAGGGACCAACTAGCGTAAGTCTAAGGCTCTAAAATGATTATGATGCTATTTTCGAAAAGAGATAGAATTTTAAGTTTCAAAAACCCAATTATAAATTTTAACCAAAGCACTTTCGGAGTGAACTCTCAAACACAAAGTTCCCCAGTGGAGTCGCCACTGTGACGCGCGCCGAACCCAGCAAGGGCCCTCGCTTTGAATCCGCTTTAGGATTCGAGGTATGAAAGGTTCGCGTCTCTTGATCATGGGCGCCATGAGGCATCATCGGTGTATCCCTCCCAATAGAACATTGGGGAGAATAACCTAGCCTATTGACGCCTAAAGGCACCTTTTGAGGTATTTGGAGTCGCCACCCAATTTGCAAGAAATTAGGAAAAGGTTTCTCACCTCTAACGGTCTAAACCAGAGTTATGGTGTCCGGAACTTCCCTCTTATTCATGCTTTGGTTAGTTATAAATGGATTTTTAACTTCTTAAGATTATATCTCTCATCTCACGCGATTGATGCATTTAAATTAGATAGCGCATTGAAAGCACGTAAAGAAAATAAATAAAAGCGATAAGCAAAGTAAATAAAGAAAGCGGTAAACACCCAAGCATTCAATTACAAGAGAAATAGGGGCGGAATACAACCCCAATAAAAGGAATTTAAGAATACAAATGGGGGCGGAATACAACCCCAAAAATAAATAAGGTTGCCCCAAAATTAATTACAAGGGCCCAAAATGAAAGAAAATAACTTTAAACACTCACCCAAAAATGAAATGAAAGGACATTCATAAATCGGGACATTATTTAGGGAGCATTGGTTCCCCCCGCACTTGTTCGAATTTTAGGAACATTGGTTCCTTCGTGTTTAATTTAAAAAGGTTCGAAAAGTCATTTTAACTGTTTTGAATAAAAATCGGGATGAGTGATCCCATTTTACTGAAAATTGACTCTTCGTTTTAATTATGATGATTTTATTATTGGGCTAGAATAAGGGACGTTGGTCCCGATTTTATTAGTGAAAATTGTAATTTAATTATAGAAATATTTTTGTGATTTTTTATCGCACGCGTACATAAATAAAATAATTATTTACAAATAAACACAACAAAAGGATAGAGAATTAGAGAGATCTCACCGAACCGATGTGACCCTCCACGCGTCGCGACCCATCCGGGGAGTCGCGGGGCGCTCACATAGCCCGACCCAAAATTAAATCTCAGACAGAAAAAATAGTATCAAAAATATTAGTA
This sequence comes from Excoecaria cochinchinensis, assembly GCA_947683425.1. Lineage (NCBI taxonomy): Eukaryota > Viridiplantae > Streptophyta > Magnoliopsida > Malpighiales > Euphorbiaceae > Excoecaria > Excoecaria cochinchinensis. The sequence continues at coordinate 9,486,506 of CANTUQ010000021.1, read as the reverse complement.
AATGTCCCAAGTAAATTAATCCAATAAATGCAAGATATGATGATAACCACAATAATGGCGATGACAATAATAATAAAAATGATACAAAATGTTAAATAATAATAACAACAACAATAATGCTAACTAATCAAATAGTTGGTAATAATAGCACTAACAATACTAAAACAGAATAATACTAGTAAATGAATAAATAACAATGATAGTAAAATAGAGAATTAGATAATAATAATAATAATAATAATAATAATAATAAGAAACAAATTAACTTTAAATAGTAACAATGGTTAAACTAAATAAAACAATAAATTAATAAAAGTAAATTAATGAAAGAAAATAAAGGAATAAAACAAAAGAGAATAAAATATCTATAAATGAAGAAAAACTAAAACAAAAGTAAAATAAAGGAAGTGAAGAAAAAGTATGTAAACCGTGGAAGGCAAAGCAAAAAAAGACAAAGAAAGTACTATAGATTGGCCCAAAATATATGAAATGCAATGCAAAAATGAAGGAATATAGTGACAGTGGAACATGCATTAACACAAAATAGGATTTAACAAATAATGATAATGATGAAATAATAATAAATTTAACAACTTAATACGACATATAAAACATATTTATTTTATAGAATAAAAATGATAGTAGAATAGAAATTATATAAAATAAAGAAAAATGTGAACAAATAAAAATCAAATAAATAAATGAGAACAAGTCCAAGAATGTTTACCCTCAGAATTTTTGAGATTGGAAGTAGGATGTTTCGATCCGTTCCCTTGTCGATTTTTTTTTTTGATGATAATAATATTCAAAGAGAAATATGAGTTCTAAATAAATTTTTTTGAAAAATATATTTTGAAGTGAATATTTTTGAAGGAAGATTTGAGCAGAGAAAATTGATTTTTCTAGCTCAAAAAAATCCAAAAAAAGAGGTATCTTCCATGAAGGAACACCTAGAAATTCAAGTTTGAGAAGACCAAAACTTCAAGGATTTTTGAAGAATTTTTAAGAAATAAAACAAACCTCCTGGAAAGTAGAAAGGCTAGAGAGAAAAAAACTAAGAAAAAAATTGATTTTTTCTGCCGTCCCCCAAAAATGAGGGGAAAATCCCCATTTAATCCTGTCTTGGCCAAAAATGGCAAGGGACAAAAAAAACTTTCCTTTTTAGTTAATCTAAAATAACATAAAATGGTGAAACAATGAAAACTGAAAAAATCAGAAAATCAGACTGAAAACAGCGAAAAAAACGGACAGGCGAAACAGGTCGCGCGGAGGAGCCAAGGGCGCGCGGCAGCCTGCGCGTGGTGCCTTGGCACCGCGCGCGGCAGGCTGCTGCGCGCAGCCTGCCTCGCGCAGGCAGGTCGCGCGAGGCCGCTGCCTCGCGCGCAGGGGGGTCGCGCGAGGCAGCAGGCCTCGCGCGCAGGGGGATCGCGCGGGGGCGCCCGCCCCAGCGCGCAGGGGGGTCGCGCGGAGCGCCCGCCTCGCGCGCAGGGGGGTCACGCGGAGCGCCCGCCTCGCGCGCAGGGGGGTCGCGCGGAGCGCCCGCCCCTGCGCGCAGGGGGGTCAGACGGAGCGCCCCGCCTCGCACGCAGGGGGGGTCGCGCGGAGCGCCCCGCCTCGCGCGCAGGGGGGTCGCGCGAGGCGCCCGCCCCTGCGCGCAGGGGGGGGCGCACGAGGCGCCAGCTTCGCGCGCAGGCGCCCCTGCGCGCTGGGGCGGCCTGCCTCGCAGGCGCCCCTGCGCGCTGGGGCAGCCTGCCGCGCAGGCGGCCCCGCGCTGCCGCAGTGGCACTCGCGATAAAAATTTTTTTTTATTTTTTATTTTTTAATTTTGACACAATATTAATATTTTCTCCCATTTTAAATTTTAATCCCTAAAATATATATTTTAAAATTATTTTTCGAAAAAACACAATCTTGACAAGGGAACGGTCGATTCTCACTTTTCTTGCCGAAAGTCGGTCTTTTGTTTCATCATCGGATAATTCTGATCTTGGGCCGCCTCGGGATCCGGTGTCTACAGGACCCTTCTAGTGTCTTCTAAAGTGGGAAGTGTAGCACCGCTAGCTAATAGGGGAAGTAGAGCACTGAAATGTGAGCATTGCCAAGGACAGCATTGGGGTACATGCCGCAAGATCACTGGAGCGTGCTTCAAATGCAGTAGCATGGAGCATCGATTTGCCAATTGCCCCGATCGGAGGGAGAATAAGAGCCAACAAGAGAGTAAAGCTGGTACAGGCAAATTGAATGCAACCAAAAGCAATCAGGACAGAAGTAGAGCTCCTCAGGCGCCATCAAAAACTGTGCATTGGATCCCCACTGAAGGAGATTATGTTCGGCCAAGAGTCTATGCGATGATTAGAGAGGATACTCCAGAGCATGCAGGTCCTTTTGGTAAGTGTTAATTTGTAACATCACAAAAAAGGCCTAGTTGAAATTGCATGTTTAGTTGGACATTTAAAGGGTAATATGGTAATTGTGTAAATGAATTGGGATTTAATTAAGGATTTATAAGAGTTTTATTAAGGATAAAAGGAAAGGAAGAAAGTCAAGGTAGTGGAATAAGAGGTCTAATGAGAGTTGGACATGTGGATGGGTAGGTGAGTGCATTGAATGAGATTTGAAAGGGAGAAGAGAGAGGGAGAGCAGAAAGTAGCTTGTTTCTCGTGGAAGCCAACAGCTGCTCCTCTTTCTTGATCTTTCCGTTCTCTCACTCTTTCATTTCCTCAAGAATTCTGCTCTCTACTCTTTCCTACATTGTTCTTCACGTTTGAGCTAGGGTTTGTGATCAAGAGTGGTTTTTCCAAGAGGTAAGTGCTGGGTATACTGATTTGCTTCTTCATCTTCATCCTTTTTGATTGATATGGGTTTTATGGTTTGTTAATGGGTTAATTTAGCTATTGTTTTGGTTGGATTGTGCAAGAATCTCAATAGAGAAGAAGGAGCAAAGAAAAAGGAAAAGTGGTATCTTGAAGATTGTGTCTTGAGCTCCATTTCCAGGTTTGGGAGCGGGAGCATTGTGTTTGGTTGTGTACATTTTGAAATGTTTGTCCATTTCTCTTCAGATCTTGGTGTTATATGTGAATATTTGTGATTTGTGTGTTTTGGTACATGAAAATAAATGAGTACAATAGATTTGTGTATATGATTTGAGATAGAAGAGTAATAATGCTTTGGCTGTCAATTTTGAAGAGTGTGTACATGAACATGAGATGGATTTTTTGGATTTTTGCAACCTCTCTATATGTTGATTTGATATGTGTTATTAATGTGTAAATTGAGTTGTTATTGTTATAAGTACGTTTTGGAGGCACTAGTGGTAAGATTTTACATGATTTTGCATGATACATGGTTTTGGGGAAAGATTGGGCTTTGATTTCCAAGCTCTGTTTTACAGTGTTTTGCTAACTAAAATAAAACATGCTCCTGTAGCGAACGCAACAGAAGTGAGTCTTCCTTTCCCTCGCGGTAATCCGATCGGCTTGCAATCCTTCACGACATGTGAAGTATCTTCACGAGTCGTGAAGAATGGCCCGCTCAGTAAGAGGTTCTTCACGACACGTGAAGTATCTTCATGAGTCGTGAAGAAGAATGATCGCTCGGAATTGGCCAGCTCGGAATATCCTATTCGGCGTGGGAGTCTTAACAACACGTGAGGCATCTTCACGAGTTGAGAAGATAGCACGTTTGGGAGAGGAGCCCGATCGGCAGGAAGCGCCCCGCTCGGCTAACCATGCACGTCTCGGCTGATGGTGCACGTCTCGGCAGATGAAGCAAGACTCGTGCTTCCCACGCTACTATCATGAGCGCGATAGAGACCCACACGGCCGCCTACCTATTTTCCCGAAAATGAATTTTTCAAGTTTGTTTTACATGGGTTTTTACTGCATGGCACATGATTTGTCTTATATATGGATTATTAAATGATAAGTGATATGTTTATGATATGATTTTTGTATGATTTATATGTGTATGAATTATGTGATTATGAGTTACATGTTTATGATAAAGCCTATATATATATGATGATTTATATGTTTCTAAAATTGAGCAATATACATGTAAACATGAAATTATATAATTATACTTGATTTTATTCTTTGATATATGATTATAATACTAGAACAGGATTGAGTTGTTATTTGAGCTTGATAGTCATAGTAGTGGATAGATAAGCGCTTATCCAGGGTTAGAGTGTGAGTGCAGCTGCTATATGTTACAAGTTATATGTTGACCCCGTTTGGGTTTGTAACACCCCCTACTCATACGTGGGCGATCCCATCCGATAAGGAGTGAGATGCCGTATGGGTAAAGGTGCCACCACACAGAAACAGGATATACATACATTCATACATAAGCATACATACCGGAATATAGGGTAACTAAAATTTTACAAAACCATTCATGAAAGAAGCTGATCATGCATTAATATAACGGAAAGCATTACATTACCGTTTGATCAACCCAAAGGTATAAAAGATAATTACATACCCAAAAATATACATCTACATATGCGGAAGCTATTACAAAACTAACATAAGAGAGTGCTATACAAAAAGAATCATCTAAGGCTTCAAAAGATCAAGTCCTACACTAAACTCTGCTTTGTTGGCTTGACTGCGGCGACTCTCCCAAACAAAGCTCCTTCCGCACCTGCACGGGTAAACACACCGTGCTAAGCAATAAACGCTTAGTGGGGAAACACACAAATCAAATGGACGGCCATTCACAATGGTCGTCGAGCAAAAAGCACACACAGATGGCATAAGCAGAAAATACATATTAGATACAATATGAACATACGAACTTATAGAATCATACATTTGATATGATATAACCACATTCATAAAATCTCATCATCGGGCACATTCAGATAATACATTCTCATAATTAGCAAAACAATTCCAAACAATAAAGCACCTACTGACTCGAGGTAGTGGATAACGAGTGAACGGACAGTACTTTACGAGTACGAACTGATTACGGACAGTACCTTACGGGTACGAATCGCAAACCATTTTACTTTGTCATTTAGAAAACATTTTATTAAGGGACCTTAAATAAGATCCAAACACATTGAGGGTTCACGAGGAACCAAACGGGGACCTGATCGGGGTCCAAACTCAACTGAGGCTGCAGCTAAGACTCTATTAGGCATGCCTAGCTATCCACTAAACTGACTCTAGCAGGTTATGCATAATCCATTCCATTCATTCCATAATATTCCAAATCATATATAAACATATTTACATACATATAGGCATATTTATATCATGGATTCGCATTCGCATAATTCATAAGTTAACATATATAAGGCTTATAGTCACCAAAAGAAACTAGAGATCAAAACCACACACACAGATCAAGGGAAAACTCATTCCGCATAACAAAGCTGTCACGCTTGCGATGTCTGTTGCGCTCGCGACAGAGACTATAGTGTCTTCGCTGCGCGCGCGCGATGGACTTCACGATCGTGGGGAGGAGGGAAAAGCCTGGCTCTATCGTAGTCGCGACGCTGTCGCAATCACGACAGACAGTCTAAAAATCGCTATCCCGAGCTCGCGACAGCACAGGCCAGCATTGCGCTCGCGACAGAGAGCACACAACATCTCTTGCTATTGCGGGCTCGCGACAGGGTTGTGTGCTTGCGACAGCATAGCCTAAGATCACCGGTCTTTGTCGCGCTCCCGACAGTGTCGCGATCGCGACAGAGTCGTGATTTGCAGAATCTACAGAATTCTGCAGATTTCTTCCTCTCCCAAAACACACACCCAAGCACACAAATCACATCCAATGGTCTCTTACCTCAAATCCAGCCACCCATCACCATCAATACCCATAATATAACATTTATCAACAAGTAATTTCACACCAAACTTCAATTCAAACTCACAAACCCAAAAATTATCAATATCCATAAATTTGTAGCAAACCACATCAAATCCTCACAATCACTACAATAATCCCATGCTCATGCAAAATTACCTTGCCGAAACAAAAACCCATAACATACATGCCACATCAAGAGCATATCACAACCCAATTTCCAGAAATCACCAAGAACACATACATGAACATATTTAAATGAAAAAACTGGATATTTCCCAAACCTTGAAATCCTTTGCTCCTAATGCTTAGATCCACTAGATCCAACCTTCTCTTTGCCCTTTGGCTCACGAGGAGGCTCAATTAAGCATCAACCCATCAAAACACACAAACACAAAACTCTAACTTAGCTCCAAACCCAGAAAAATAAGAAGAAGAGAATAACCAATTGAAGAAAAGAAGAGCAAATACAATAGACTTACCTCTAAATGCTAAAGAATGATCAATTCCCACCAACTAAGCCTCGATTCCAAGTTAGGGTTCTTAGAGGAAGAGGAAAAGAAGAAGAAGAGAGTGAGGGGAAGGGGAAACGGGAAATGAGGACAGCCACCGCCCATCCCACTCTTCTCTTTCCTTTTTCTTTTTCTTTCCCTAACCCTAGATAAGTGTCACTTCCCTATTAGTGGGATTTGATCACTCACACCCAAAGCACATGCATCACATACACACAAGACTCTACCAACTAATACATACCCTACAAGTGTGTGAACACACACACACAAGCACAACCCCAAAAACACACTCTAACACCATACATGCATCCACATGCTAACAAAACTCTTAAAACATACATTTTTACCCGAAATGCCCTTTATACAAGTCAAAACTCATACAATGCACATGTACAAACATTGCTCATACTACTAGGAGGCAAACGGGGTGTGATAACTCTCCCCTACTAATAAGAATTTCGTCCTCGAAATTCTCACCTGAACTGAACAAATGCGTGTACTGAACTCTCATCGACTCTTCTCGCTCCCAAGTTGCTTCCTCAACTCCATGATGATTCCACAAAACCTTAACAAGAGGAATCTGCTTGTTTCTTAACTGTCTCACTTCCCGGGCTACAATAGCTCTCGGTTCTTCATCATAAGAAAAATCAGACTGAACTTGTACATCTTGCACTGACAGAACGTGCGACAGATCCAATCGGTACCGACGAAGCATCGAAACATGAAACACATCATGCAACTTCGATAACTCCATTGGCAAGGCCAATCTATAAGCCACCGGGCCAACTCTAGCCAAAACCTCAAACGGTCCAATGAAGCGAGGACTAAGCTTTCCCTTCTTTCCGAACCGAAGCACTTTCCTCCAAGGCGACACTTTAAGGAAGACTTTGTCCCCAACTTCAAACTGCACATCTTTTCTCTTCAGATTGGCATAAGCCTTTTGTCGATCCTTAGCTGCTTTTGAATTCCGCTGCATAACTCTGATCTTTTCCTCTGTATCCCTAACCAATTCTGGTCCAATCACCGATCGCTCGGATAGCTCGGTCCAACAAGTCGGAGTCCTACACTGCCAACCATACAAAGCCTCATACGGTGCCATACCAATACTCGACTGATAACTGTTATTGTAGGCAAACTCCATAAGCCACACATATATGTCGCAACTACCTGGAAAGTCCAAGACACAAGCTCTCAGCATATTCTCCAAAATCTGTATGACTCGTTCGGACTGACCATCTGTCTGAGGATGGAATGCTGTACTGAAGTTCAACTTGGTACCCAAAGCTCTTTGCAACTCTTTCCAAAACTTAGATGTGAACCTTGGATCTCGATCTGATACTATGGACACCGGCACTCCATGCAACCGAACTATCTCATCCACATAGATATTGGCCAACCTGTCTATCGGATAATCCACTCTCACTGGCAAGAAGTGAGCTGACTTCGTAAGTCGATCCACTATCACCCAAACTGAGCCATGCTTCTTCTGAGTCAAAGGCAACCCGGAAACAAAATCCATGGCGATGTCATCCCACTTCCACTCAAGGACGAATAAAGGCGTGAGTAATCCCGAAGGAACTTGGTGGTCAGCCTTTACCTGCTGACATGTCAGGCACTTGGACACAAAATCCCCAATGTCTCTTTTCATACCGGACCACCAATAAAACTGCTTCATGTCCCGATACATCTTCTCACTACCAGGATGCATGGTAAATACCGTACTATGTGCCTCTTCCAAAAGCTGTCTTCTCAATTCCTCATCCTCCGATACACACAAACGGTTTCCAAACAGAAGAACCCCATCCTGAATTTAGAACTCTGACTCCTTGCTCAAACTAACTTCTTGCACAATCCGCTGAAGCCTCTCATCATTCCTCTGAGCATCTACAATCCTCTGTCTCAAGGTAGGCTTCACTCTCAACTGAGCCGTCAAAGCTCCATCTGAACCAAAGCTCCATCTGAACCGCCTCAGAAATAAAGCAGAAACTGACTTCCAACTAAAAGCATCCGCGACTACATTGGCCTTACCTGAATGGTAATCCACAATGCAGTCGTAATCCTTAAACAACTCGAGCCAATGACGCTGTCTCATATTCAACTCCTTCTGCATGAGGAGATACTTTAAACTCTTGTGATCTGTAAATATCCTACATCTCTCCCCATACATATAATGGCGCCAGATCTTCAAAGCAAAGATCACAGCCGCCAACTCTAAATCATGTGTCGGATAATTTCTCTCGTGCGGCTTCAACTGTCGAGAAGCATAAGCTACCACCTTACCTTCTTGCATCAGAACACATCCAAGGCCAACACCCGAAGCATCACTATACATAACAAACTCCTTACCCGAGACGGGTTGAGTCAGTATAGGAGCTTCGACTAGCAACTTCTTTAACTGATCAAAATAGGCTAGGCACTTATCCGACCATTCGAATCTAACTCCTTTTCTCAACAACCTGGTCATCGGAGCGGCAATTACTGAAAAACCCTTAACAAACCGACAGTAATAACTCGCCAAACCGAGGAAACTTCGCACTTCCTGGACATTCCTAGGCGCTTTCCAATTCACTATCGCCTCAATCTTGGCTCTTGGATACCCTTAGCTGAAACTATATGACCCAAAAACGACACTTCCTGAAGCCAAAAATCACACTTGCTAAGCTTAGCAAACAGCCGATGATCTCTCAAAACTTGCAAAACTAACCGAAGATGCTACTCGTGCTCATTCTCAACCTTGGAATACACCAAGATATCATCTATAAACACCACCACAAACCGGTCTAAGTATGGCCTGAACACTCTATTCATCAAATCCATGAATGCTGCTGGAGCATTGGTCAAACCAAACGGCATGACAAGGAACTCATAGTGGCCATACTGAGTCCGTAATGCAGTCTTAACCACATCCTCATCCTTAACACGAAGCTGATAATACCCTGACCAAAGATCTATCTTGGAAAACACACTTGCACCCCAAAGCTGATCAAACAAATCCTCGACTCTAGGCAGCGGATACTTATTCTTCACTGTGACCTTATTGATCTGCCTGAGGTCGATACACATCCTCAAGGATCCATCCTTTTTCTTAACAAACAAAATCGGAGCTCCCCACGGAGATATGCTGGGTCGAATAAACCCCTTATCCAAGAACTGCTGCCCCAAAGATTCAAGATGCCCGAGCTGCCAAAATTTGATGGCACCTCTGACCCATCTGCCCACGTCAAGCAGTACACCTTGGTAATGAAAGGCACAGGGTTGAATAAAAAGCAAAAGGTGGAATATTTCTGTCTTAGTCTGGTGGGACCGGCAGTTGATTGGTACCACGGGTTAGATAGGAGGTCCAAGGAGGACTGGGACCTTTTGACCAAAGAATTCATGAAGCAGTACGACTGCAGCACCAGGATGGAGGTCACCCTAAAAGACCTTGAGCTCTTACAGCAAAGGAGCAATGAGTCATTCCATGAGTACCTCACCAGATGGAGGAACAGAGTTATAGAGATGAAGAGGAAGCCTGACACTGCAGACCAGATCAGGCTGTTTATCAGAAACTCATGTCCTTACTTGCGGGACTTACTCAGTTTTAAAGGTCTCAAGGACTGGGAGCCGCTTAAGGATATCGCTATAGAGGCCGAGGCAGCTTACCTAGCAAAGAAAGCAAGCCATAATAACTTTGCTGGGAAAAGCTATGGGAACCAGTCCGAGCTTAGACTGGGAGGTGCTGGGAGCAGCAACAGCAAAAATGGTAAGGCAGCAGAAGTTTCAGCTACTGGAGTGGGGAAAGGTCAAAGGCACTTTTTGAATTTGGTCTGCCCCTTATCCTGGGTGTTAAAGAGACTGATAAAAGAAGGAAAGCTGCAGCCCCTGCCTCCTAAGCTAGCCAAAACCCAAGGACAATCGGGTCATAAAGATGATGAGTATTGTGCTTTCCATCAGCACACAGGGCATATGACAGACCGTTGCGCGAGGCTAAGGCATGAAATTCAGGACTTCATCGATAGCAAGCAGATCACTAATCCTGAATAGAGGGAAAGTAAGAAGAAGTCCGCCTGTAATTCCATGATTGGTTCCAGCTTGCCTGAAGAGTATGTATTGCAAGATTTGTTCGGTAGTGAATACAATGCTACCACTCGCCCTAAGGAAAATGGAGGAGAGATCTTCATGACAATGATAGACTCTTGGTCCACCAACGAGAATGGGGAAGAAAGTGAAGAAGGAAAGAAGGAGGGCTTTAGAAATGGTTAATCCCTCGCAGCAGATCAAAGCAACTTATGCCTTAATTGCCCAAGAGATGGATAAAAGGTTCAAAGAACTCGAAAAGAGGTTGTTGGCCATTATTCAAGAGAGAATGGACACCATGGCACTAGTTCTTCAAGCTCAAGTTATGGTGACAACCCTAGGCCGAGTATGGTCAGCCACTGTGGAGAGAACCTATACAGCAGCAACTGCAGCGCCCCCTTTTACTCTTCAAAATAGAGGCAAGGAGCCATTTGATTCACTAGTTGGCCAAGGGAGCAGCCAGAGGCCTACTATAGGATTTGGTACTATGCCTAAAGAGGGCGAGGATCTAATAAGGGCGTGTGATCTGCAGAAGGAAAACCTGGATTCCGCAATGATAGAAAGGGTAAGGCAAAGAGGATGGAAGTACCGAGCACGAAAGGAGGCCAAAGACACTCTTCTAATTTGGGTCGATCTCTATCCTGGGTGCTGGAGAGACTAATGAAAGAAGGCAAGTTACAGTCATTGCCACCCAGACCAGCCTTGAGTCAGGGACAGCCCGGATATAAAGGTGATTAGTACTGCGCTTTCCACCAGCACACCGGCCATTTGACTGACCATTGCCGTATTCTGAGAAATAAGATCCAGGATCTCAATGACACCAATCAGATCACAGATCCTGAAAAGAGAGAGAAAAAGAAGAAAGCAGGTTATAATGCAGTCCCTCCACCGCGAACATGATCATGTCTTGTAGTCCACTAGTGATATTGCTTTTAGATGCTGGAATCTTTTTATTTTTAGAACTTTTTTTGTTACAATTTTCAGTTTGTAATGAAGAGAACAACTTTTGCTTATTTATATGATATTTCTATTGATTTCATTTTGCATGATCATAACACATTTATTTTGACATTAATTCAAATAATATGGCTGCATTTAATCTTGAAACTTTGGGAAATCCCAAAGAAAATCTTGATAGCATCTAATATAACTCCTGAAGAGAGGAAATTCTTGAGAGAAAAATAATGAAAAATAGAAAAGTAGGGGGGCCTTTGCCTGGACTTGAAATGACATGACACTTGACCAAGATATTTTGGGGGCAAAGCTGCTTCAATGTGCCGACATGATGATCAACGGAATTTCAAAAGCCAATCCTCATCCCCAACATCCCAGATGCACACAGCATAACCAAGCAAAACAAAATTCCAATCAGCTTATTAGGGCCAAGCCTTGGAATTCCTTTCCTCACGATCTTTTGAGATATGTACCCCAGAGCCAATCAAGACCAATCTTTAATCATATAAGACCAGTAGTGACCCTTGTGACTTAGGAGGACAGCTCGTTCCCAAAAAAAAATATTAAAAAAAAAAACCATAGTCCTATCCTAAGCCATAGTTTAGCCTTAAACAATCTGAGGCTAATTCCATTCAAACCATTAAAGGTTACTTCAGAAATTGAGCCACCTAAAGCCAACAAAAGGAAGATACAGACTTTCACATCTAAAATCCAAGCAAAGAAATTCACTATTTCAGCTGGCTTGCACAATGCCCAAGAATAAAACTTTGGTGCTAAAAAGAATCATTGTCAGAAAGAGCAGCTTCCCCAATTAATGAAGACGAATGTAAGTTCAATCAATACCGATGGATTGAAGAAGGTTCATGGCAAGAAAAAAAAAAACTTGAGAGAAAATCTTCAATCATGAAAACCCGAGAGGGCTGATTGATAACATGAGTTTGATGCTTTCAAGATCTATCCCGAGGTTAGCTGAGGTCTTGTATTTTTTGAAACTAATGAAAAATAATGATCATGCTTAATGAAATCAAATTGAGACACATGCATTTTTGCAATAATGTGATCAGAGCAGTTCACTTTGTGTGACCAAAGTCGTGTATTGTCCACCACTCAAGTGCTTCAGCCGATTCATCCTGCTATCAAATGTGAAGAATCAAGCTCATGTAACCATGTCCAAAGACTTCTAAAAGATTCTTGCCAATAACCTCAGCAATCTTAAAAAAAAAAATAAAAAATAAGCAAAAGAGCCGTTAGAGTGAAAACCGGAACTGGCGCTCTAAGTAAAAATTAAGCAAAAAGATAGGGTGAAAACCTAGAAACAAGCAGTCTGTCCTTAAAAAAAAAAAGAGAAAAAAAGAAAAAAAAAAAGCCGCTGGATTGGGTTGGGCCCATTCCAGGCAAAAAATAAGGCACAGGGTTATGTGAAAATCCGCAAAGGACGCATCTCCCGCTAAGAAAAGCTAGTGTGAAAACTCACAAGGAACGCACTACCTTCAAATAATGACTACAGGTACCGGATGAGAATCTCGCAATCCCAAAAGGGCATAAAATTCAAAAGCAGCTCAAAAGGCATCAATTATATCACAAATTGCAGCTATCCCGGCTATCATATCCAAGTCCACATACATGAATTCTTATCCTGCATCCCTGCATGACTCATGCATTTCACTTGCATGCTCACTATTTTTCCTGCATATTTTAGTTTCCCTATTTTCCAGAGAGGGAGATTTGATGCGGACACCGACAGAAACCGAGTGACGACATCAGTCCAAACAACCAACCAAAGACCTCTCGGGGGGCAACCAGCCAAAACAACATCAATCCAAGCATCAACAAAAGACCTTTGAGGAGGCAAATCCAGAAGACCTTTGAGGAGGCAAATTCCAAAGACCTTTGAGGAGGCAAATTCAGAAGACCTTTGAGAAGGCAAATCCAGAAGACCTTTGTGTAGGCAAATCCGGAAGACCTTTGAGGAGGTAAATTTCGAAGACTTTTGAGGAGGCAAATCCAGAAGACCTTTGAGGAGGTAAATTCCGAAGACCTTTGAGGAGGCAAATTCAGAAGACCTTTGCGGAGGTAAATTCCGAAGACCTTTGAGGAGGCAAATCCAGAAGACCTTTGAGGAGGCAAATTCGGAAGACCTTTGAGGAGGCAAAATCCAAAAGACCTTTGAGGAGGCAAATCCCAAAGACCTTTGAGGAGGCAAAACTCGAAACCCTCTGAGGAGGTCAAGTACCAAAATCTCATAGTTCTCTGAAGGGGGGCAAAATTTCTAAGTCTTATCAAGGGGCACCATTTCAACAGACGATAACACGCCTGCAACAGGGCAACAACCACCACCATGGATTGCCCGCTTCGGAAAGGTAAGAGCTGCCTCAGGTACGTGTCCCTTCCCTTTTCTTCTTTGAGTTTAGGCTCACCTAGACACTAGTGTACTAGATTCCCCTAAACTGGGGGCAACTGTAGATACCGGGTCCTGAGTTAGCCTAGATCGAAGTTACCCGATGATGATAATTGCCTTCACAGGCTAAAAAGGTTAAAAGTGATGATTTCCTTGTAAAATTTGCATTTTAGAGAGAAAAATTGAAAAAATATAAAAAAATATTTTAAAAATTAATTTTGAAAAATGGGGGCTTAAAATTATTGTATTTTTAGGAAATTTAGCTTTAAAAAAAAAAATTCGAATCGCGAGTGTCGGGCGTGGCAGCGTGCTGGCTCCCAGCTCGCCGACATGTAGGCGCCCAGCGTGCTGGGCACGAAAGGGCGGCGCGCAGCATCGCCAATGCTGCGCGTCGCTAAAAGTGCGCGCGCAGCATTGCGCGGTTTCCAGGCATCCGCGCAGCGTCGCTGCGCATCCCTTCCCCCTGGCGTCGCTAAAGGGTCTGAATCAGCCCCTTTTCCGATTTTTTTCACCATTTTTCCTATTTTTTTACCCAAAATCAAGGTTTTTGAGTCCAAATAAAATTCTAAAATATTCTTTTTGATAATTAATTAATTAGCTTGATTTTAACCCCAAAAATAAAGGAATTTGGGTTAAAAATAGAATTGTTTTCCCTAATTAAATTAGGGCAACACTTTTATTACATCCTATATATACTTTGGGGTGAAAACCTAAAATGGGGAGCCTCCACTATTGTGTTTTTGACACCAAAAATTCCAAATTTCTTCTTTGATTTCTCTCCAAAAAATTGGATTCTTCTTTCGATTATTTTCAATTAATTTCTTTGTTTTTACCTCCATAATGCTTCTTTTCATCAAAATTTCAGATTTTCCTCTCTTCCTCTTTTTGATTTTTCTTCCAAAAATTTCAGATTTCTTCTTTCAATTGACAAGGATTAATGAAGATTAGAAAATTAATTTTCAATTCTTGATTATTCCAAATTAATTTCTTTGTTTTCTCCGTAAACATAAGAGATTAATTTTCACTTTCAAAATCAGTTTTTTTTTTTTTTTTTATTTCTGAAGCATTCAAGTTAATTCTTTTGTTTTCTCTATAAACAAAAGCAATTAATTTTATTGCTAAATTATTTTCTCAAGCAATTTTTTCAAGGAAATCAAATCATCACTTTACCTTCATCGAATCCGACTCTGAAGGGTAAATATTCTGGGCTTGATTTTTATTTTATTTTATTTTGTTTATATTTAATTTGTTTATGTATATTTTATTATTTTTATTAATTTACTTATTGTTTTCTTTTATTTGTTTATTTTGTTATTGTTATATTTGTTTTACTTAATTTGTTTATATATCATTTTATTCTTATTCATGTAAATATTGATTGTTTATTATTCCAAACATGTAATTAATTAATTTTACTTTGATTTCACATTATTTTTAATATATAATTAATTAATTCTTTTTAATTGATATTGTTACCATATAAATGTTTTAATATTAATTGTGATTATACTAATTAACCATGTTGTTCATTTAATTGTTTTCATCATTCTTTCATTTATTCATTTTCATTATTCTTTTCTTCATTATTTTATATATTCGTTGATTTGTTTATATTCATCATGATTATTATCATGTTCATATTTTCTTGTAATAAGTTATTAACATGTTTTATTTTATTTTAATCACCTTATTTTATTTATTATATTTGATTTATTCAATTACTAACATTATTTTATTTGTATTGTATTTTTATTTCACATCTTATTTTTCCTTTTGGACATCTTGCGATAAGGGGGGAATCCTGAAGGCTCGTTTGGTTTATTTATTTATTTTATTTGTTTATAATATTTACTTGTTTGTCTTCATATTTACTTTTGCCATGTATATTTTTGTATAAAATCATTTATTTTAGGGCCGCTAGAAAGAAAATCACAAATGTTTTTTTATTAATTAAATTGGTATTTTTCCTAAATAAAAATAGGACCAATATCTCAATTTTCCCATCCAAAATCATCACATCAAAATTTTTTCATAATAATATGCATGTGAGGACCAATGTCCTCACCATTAATAAATATCCCGTTTTATGCATGTTTTGTATTTTATTTACAATGTGAGTTGTATTCCGCTCCTAGTTTTGTTGTAGTTTATTTTCATATGCTTAATTTTACTTATGCTTTTATTTACCGTTTTTCTTGAATGAATAACTTGTGCTTTAATTAATTACATGCATATGAGAAAAAGGATGAAAACTTAAATTCAAAACTTAATTATAAAATAACCAAGGTATGAATAAATAAGAAGTCCCGAACCATCTCTGGTCTTTAGGCTCAACGAGGCGAGAGGACCATTCCAATGTTTCATTAGAATGGGATCTCCAAGACACCTCTTGTGTCCCACCAAAAGACTTAATTTACAATCTTAGGCTCCATAGGGTTAGAGGGTCATTGCCAATGTTCTATTGGGGTCATCACCTCCACGACCCCTTTGGCTTGCCCAAAATGGATATATGCGCCGTCTTAGGCTCACTGAGGTGAGATGAACTTTCCCAATGTTTTATTGGGTGGCGACTCCAAGAAACCTCCTTGTTGCCCAAAATAGACGCACTTGTAAATACCTTACAAGTTTTCATGAACCTCTCCTGATCGCCCTAAAAGCAGGCCTTCGGGGCATCCTACGGGGTTCGGCGCGCGTCAGACCTTCGTTTTTTCCGTAACTTATATACTTAATTATAGTCTAACTTTAGATACTTTAATGTTTACTGAATCAATTATTTGATAGTCATTGATTTCTATGTTAATGACACTAGTTTACTGTTATGACTTCCTTTATGTTCCTATCCCTTGCTTAACTATTTTGCATTACACTAACTCTTCGCATTTATATCTTTTCCCTATATCAAATCGTTCACTAGGATATTTAACTTTAATCAATTACAAGTCATTTTATCCTTGAACGGATAACACTACAATTCAATCTTTAGCTTACTTGGATGCTTATTATTCGATCACTATTTCCTTATTTATTTCTTATTCAACGTTGTTCCTATTATGACTAACAATTTCATTACTCCTATTATTACTCTAGAAATCCCATGTTAATCAATTCAATATTACAAATCAAACATTAATCTTAACAATTATCTTAATCCATTTTGTTTATATTATTATCATTTTTGCACTTTCATTATTAATACGTACATCCCTTTTCAATTCCATTCACTTATATAATTAAAATTATAAAGGATCTATTAATTTCTTTTTATATTATCACTTTCTTATTACACTACAATTTATCATTTTTATCCTTCACTAATTATTTTCCATTATATTTACTTGAACTCTTTTAATTTCTAACTTTTAGCAATTGCACAATTAATTTTTATTCTATAATCTTGCACTATACTTTAATTCACTATGGCCCCTTAATAATCTTGCCATAACTAATTCACAATTTATTCCTCTATAATTATCACAATCACAAATTTACCTTTCCACTTCACTTTATTAATATTATTATTATCCTCACTGTTAAGTTTATTAATTTCTATTATCACTCTTTAATTAACATCATGTAACCAAATAAATGTTTTCGCAATTTCACTTAGTAGTTCATTTTTTCTCACTTTACATTTAAATTCATTCCTTTCCACGTATTTGCAATTACTTCATTATCTTAAACTTTATTAAGATACACACACATTCACAATCACTATATATATATATAAATCAATTATAATTATTATCTATTCAATAATTATTCATGGAATAATATTCCATGCTTCTTAAATTATTCATTCACTAATTATCAATTTCGCATTTTATCATCTATACCATTAACTAATTTACACTTTAATCCCCTAATTAGCCTCAATATTATAATTTTACAATTTGGTCCCAAAACTTTATATTAATTTATGATTTTATTTTTAATTGTTTCATATATTGCAAAAGTGCCACTAATTAATTTCATTATTACCTTAATTTATTACTTGGCATACAATTTCCCTTTTAGTCCTTACCATAACATTTTAAGTTAAATTACACTTTAGTCCTTATTTTATCCTTGAATTTCAATATTACCACTCCAATTCACTATAATTACAATTATGCCACTAATAAATCTTAATTTCACTTTAAATTGTTATTATTATATTCTATTAATTCATCAATCATATTTAGACAAAATTACCATACTACCCTTACATTTACACTTTTTACCTAACTTTACTACTTTTTACCTAATTAATGTAAATTTACCATTTTATCCCTAAACTTTCCATTTATTCCATTTTAGTCCCAATTTCACTCATTTTTACAATTATCATTATTCCAATCAATTTTATTACATAATTACCATTATGCCCCTAGTATATACCCGGTAGAAAATCTACTGACCGGATACGCGGGATGTGGACTTCACATATCCACTACACTGTAGAATGAGCCCAATGGGACCATTCATCACTGCACTGCATTACACTAAAAAGTGTAAACAATGTATACACTATAGACTGAGATAGACCGTCATTGGCCTATCAATATCGAGTCGCCATGACTCATACCACGGTGTGAAATCCCTATGGCTAGCCAATTATATTCGGATATTAGTATAATAATAGTACCGTTAGTCACGGTAATAAGAGAATTAATGTAAAACAGTTATCGATAGATAATTAGTCAAATAATGTTAATAGAACTTGTGTATAAAGTTAAGAGAATAATGATGTTAAGCCTACAAATAAGTTAGTGTATTAAGTAATAGCATTGTCTGTAACACCCCCTTCCCATACATAGGAGAACCCATCCGCGAGGGAGTGAGAACCGGTACGAGAAGGGGTGTCACACAACATACAGGATGGAGCAAACATACAATTGCATAATGTAAACAGCTTAAATTAAAACTTTAAAAATCAAAAGATCATTCATTCATAGAATAACAATATTCAATTACATAACTGTTCTAATACCAACATAATTACATCATTCAGAGATACATAGCGAAAGCTTACAAAAACTATATACAATAGAGATATCACTATTAAAAAATAATGATGATACAAAAAGAAACTATGCCCTATCAACAATCCCACTGTGTTGGCTTGACTGGCGGCGACTCTCCCAAAAGCTATACACCTTCCGCACCTGTACGGGTGAAAACACTATGCTAAGGGACAACGCTTAATGGGAAAACAAACAATAATATATGGACGACCATTCACAATGGTCGTCAAGGCAAATCACATACGATAATGGCCTACTGAATATCATAAGATATAATAACAATAGAATTCCATTCATAACCATTTAAAGGTTCAATAACATATTCATATGCCAACAGATTCATATCATTATATTAGAGTCATTCAGATTCAAATACTAATAATTATGCTCATACGGATTCACATACTTATAATCATATCAGAACAGATCATAATGCCTGCTTACTCACAGTAGTGGATAACGAGTAAACGCATAGCGGTATCTTACGTGTATGAATCGACATGTAGCGGTACCTTACGGGTAAGAATCGGAAAACACTATCATATTTTCTCTTTTCAATCCATTTTACAAAGGGATCTTAAATAAGATTCGAACACGTAGAAGTTCGCGAGGAACTAAACGGGGGCCTGATCAGGGTCCAGAACAGTACAGAGGCTATAGCAAAAGGACTCTTTTAGGCATGCCTAACTATCTACTAAACTGACTCTTGTAGGTCATGCATAAGCCATAAAATCACATTCGAGTATAGCATATTGTTTATAAAGGAGAACCATGAACTTAGATATGCATAACACATTTCGTATTCAAACACATCTTCCAATATAATTTGATAAGACACAAGAGAATACAATTTAACATTAGTAACTAATTGAAATGACACCAAATAAGGTTAAGACCAATAATAAATGAAAAAGGAATTAAAAAGATGAAAGTTGCAAATTTCAAAATTTGTAGGGAAGGGACGTTTTACACGGCGGTATGACATTTCCTTACCGCCATGTAAGACATCTTACACAGGGGTAAGGCAAAATAATACTGCCGTGTAACATGCCTCACACATCAGGGCAGAATGCTTTTACATGGGGGTATGGAATGTGTAAAATGCACAGCTCAGAAATCTCACAAGGCAAAATGACTTTACACTGCGGTATGGGAAGTTCCTCACCGCCGTGTAAAATCACGGCCAAGCATTTCTGGGGAAAAACTCATGATTCACACGGGGGTATGACATACCATACCGCCGTGTGGATCGACAGAAACCCAGAAATTGCCCAGGTAAACAACCCAACTCATGCACAAAAACCACATACCTAGAATTAAGACATTCCAAACATCAAGAACAACTTAAAACTCACATTTTTAGCTCATAAATTCAAAGGAACATGCATTAAGATGATTAAATCATCCTAACCAAAACCATTAACTCATAATTCAAAAACTTAATCAATTACATATATATAATCCAATAAAATCACAACCTAAGTTTTATAACCCAACATACTCAAAACGCAAGACATATACACCATTATAACTTCATCAATTAAGCCAATTTCTATAAATCACCAAAGAACACAATAATCATCAAAATGCACATAATTTTCCAAATAAAATACCAAACAAAGTCCCAAACCTGAAATTCCTTTGCTCCTACTTAGTGAGCACCACTACCACTCGCCTTCTCCTTTCCTTTGGGATCGCGAGGAGGCTCAACTAAGCACAACACCCAAAATAACACAAAACCACAAACCCAAATCAAAACTCCAAGCCAGCAATTTAAGACGAGAAGAATAAAGAAGAAGAAAAGATGAAAAAGAAGAGGAAAAAGCAGCAACTTACTAATTAGAGGTTAAGATACGATCAATTCCCACCAACAATCTCTTGGATCCAAGCTAGGGCACTCTAGAAATGAGAAAAGGAAGAAGAGAAGTAGAGACAAAAGGAGAAACGGGGAAAGAGGAAGCAAAATCTGCTTTCCCTTTTCTCTTTCATCTTCTATTTACTCTTTTCTGAACCCTAGACACATGTCACTTCCTTATTAGTGGGATTTGATCACTCACACCCTCCCACATGCACTACAACACACACAATGCTATCCTCACTAATGCACACCCTACCAACATGTGAGCATGTACACACTAACACAACTCAATGCATATACACCCTACTAATATATATGCTCCCACACAATATTACAACCCATAAAACATGCATTTTGGCCAAAATGACACATGCCAAAATTCTCACACATGCACACATACTCATGGAAAACATGGCTCAAACTATTAGGGGGGAATCAAGGTGTTACAACTCTCCCCTACTGACAAGAATTTCGTACTCAAAATTCTCATCTGAATTGAACAAATGCGGATACTGAATCCTCATCATCGCCTCTGGTTCCCAAGTCATTTCCTTGACTCCGTGATGTTGCTAAAGAACCTTGACCAGAGGTATTTGCTTGTTCCATAATTGCCTCACTTCTTGAGCTACAATAGCCTTTGGCTCTTCATCATAGCAGTAATCCGGCTGAATCCGAACATCTTGAACTGACAATACATGCGATGGATCCGATCTATACCGATAAAACATAAAAACATGGCGGACGTCATGCATCCTAGCTAACTCCATTGGTAAAGTCAACCTATAGGCTACCGGACCCACTCTATCCCGAATCTCAAAAGGTGCAATGAACCGAGGACTAAGTTTACCTTTCTTGCCAAGCCGCAATATTTTCCTCCAAGGTGAAACCTTAAGGAAAACTTTGTTCCCGACTTCAAACTGAATATCCTTTCTCTTCAGATTGGTATAGGATCTCTGCCTATCCTTAGCCACCTTCAGATTCTGCTACACAACTCTGATCTTCTCTTCGGTATCTCTAATCATCTCTGGCCCAATGAAAGATCACTCGGTTAACTCTATCCAACAAACCAAAGTTCTACACGATCGACTATATAAAGCCTCAAACGGTGGCATCCCAATGCTCGACTGATAATTGTTGTTGTAGGCAAACTCCATAAGCCACACATACTGATCCCAACTTCCAGAGAAATCCAAAGCACAAGCCCGAAGCATATCCTCTAAAATCTGGATAACTCGCTCGGACTGACCATCTGTCTGAGGATTAAACGCTGTACTGAAGTTCAACTTGGTACTTAAAGTTCTCTGCAATTCCTTCCAAAACATAGATGGGAACCTTGGATCCCAATTTGAAACTATCGTTAACGGCACTCCATGAAACCAAACTACCTCATCCACATACACACTGGCTAACTTATCCATCGAGTAATCCACTCGAACCAGCACAAAATGCGCTGACTTCGTAAGCCTATCCACAATAACCCAAACCGAATCATGCTTCCTCTGAGTCACTGGCAAACCCGATACAAAGTCCATGGAAATATCATCCCATTTCCATTGAGGAACTGATAAAAGAGTGAGCAATCCCAAAGGAACTGGATGCTCAGCCTTTACCTGTTGACAAGTTAGGCACCTTGCCACGAATTCCACAATGGATCTCTTCATCCCAGACCACCAGTAGAACTGATTCAAATCTCGATATATCTTCTCACTACCAGGGTGCATAGTACAGACCGTAGTGTGTGCCTCACTCAAAAGTTTATTCCTTAAAATTATCATTCTCGGGCACACACAAGCAATCTGTGACGCACGCCGAACCCCATTGTGACGCGCGCCGGATCCCCGCGGCCGCCCGTTCGACCGCCCGCACGTGGGCGATCGGGGCATTTGTGGGTCCGTTGGCAGCTTGCAATAAATCGCAAGTGCGTCTATGCTGGGCAACAAGGAGGTTTCATGGAGTCGCCACCCAATAGAACATTGGGAAAGTTTCTCTCGCCTCGGAGAGCCTAAGACTGCGCTTTGTATCCATTTTGGGCCAGCCAGAGGGGTCTTGGAAGGTAAACCTCTCGCCCTAAGGAGCCTAGGATTGACGCTAAAGTCTCGTGACCCAAGAGGTGTCTTGGAGGGTAACCTCTAGCCTCTTGAGCCCAAAGAACAGAGCTGGTTCGGGACTTCTCATTTATTTATACCTTGATTAATATTATAATTAAGTTTTGAATTTATTGTTTCATCAACTTTCCACACAATGCAATTTAAATTAAAGGCGCAATCATTCATATCAAAAGCGGTAAATGTAAGAAAAATCCAAATTAAAGCATTTAAAAATAAATTACAATAACACTAGGAGCGGAATACAACTCCCATTTATAAAGGTCAAATACATGCATAAAACGGGTTATTCATTAATAGTGAGAACATTGGTCCTCGCATGCATATTTATTATGAAAAAGTTTTGATGTGATGATTTATTTGGGTATGAAAAATTAGGACATTGGTCCCATTTTTATTTAGAAAAAATGCCAAGTTAATTAATAAAAACGTTTTTGTGATTTTCTTTTTAGCGTGCCTAAATAAAGAATTTTACAAGAAAATTATATGGCAAAATTAAATAAAATATTACAAACCAAACGAGCCTTTTTGGACCTCCCCGTGTGCTCGCAAAAATGCCCAAGCGAAAAAAATGAGTTTAGACATAAAAACAAATACAAATAAAATAACGTTAGTAATTAAATCAATTAAACATACAAAATAATGAATAACAAATTAAAATATAATAAGATGATATGAAAAGAATGATAATTGAATCAAAAATGTTAACAAACTAAAATAAAATGAGAAACATGGATTATATGTGATAAATGATTGAATGATGTGATGAAAATAAAATATGACATGTTAATTAATTAGTACATGAAAATATGAACATGATAACAATGATGATGAAGATAAACGAATCAAAGAATATATAAAATGATAAAGAAAAGAATAATAGATTAAAACAATAAAAGAATGATGAAAACAATTAAATGAACAATATGATTAATTAAATATGTTCACAAATGATATAAACCATTTACATGGCAAAAAGATTAATTTAAATGAATTTATTAATTACATATTAGGAATAATGATGAATTAAAGTGAAATAAATTAATTACATGTTAAAAATTAATAAACAATCAATATTTATGTGAATAAAAATCATATCATGTATAAACAATTAAATAGAACGAATATAAAATCAATACAACAAATGAATAAATTAAAACAATAAATAGATCAATAAAAACAATAAAATATACATGAATAAATTAAATAAAATAGAAATTGAAATGGAGCCAAGAATATTTACCCTCAGAATATTGGATTTGATGAAGGAAAAGTGATGATTGATTTCTTTGTTTGATGATTCACAATATTAGAGTGAAATATTATGAAAATGTTGGAATTTTATTCCAAGAAACATGAAAAAAAAATGATCAAAAATTCTTTAGGAACAAAGAATTGATACCTTTGCCTAAATAAATGATTTTGATCAAAAAAAAGGTTTTTATTGATTAAAATAAAGAAAAATGATTTCGAGAACAATCAATCACTTTGTTCATATCAAAAAAAATGATTGAAGTTTTATTTAAGAAAATCAAATAAAAACTAGATTTTGATGACAAACAATTATTTTATTTGTCTCAAAATCAATTTTTTATCAAAAAGAGATTCAAAACAAAATCAATGAAAAAAGTTTGATTGAACACAAAATAAAAGATTAAAAAACAATTTTGAGAACAAATAATTATTCTATTTGTCTTAAAAATTGAATCAAACAACAAAACTTCCTCTAAAAATATGTTTAGAAGAAATTAGGTTGAAAAAAAAGAATGAAACAATTGATTTTTTTTTTTTTTTATTTTTGGTTGGGGAATAAATCTGGAATTTTTGGTGGAAGAAGAAGATGAAGATGAAGAGAAAAATCTGGTCTAAAAAAATGTGGAGAGAGAGCTCCTTTGATTTCATCATAAAATATTTATAGGATAAAATAGGTTGCCCTAATTTAATTAAGGAAAAAAACCTATTTTAACCTAAAATTATTTTATTTTTAATGATAAAATCAAGTTTTATTATTTAATTACCGAAAAAAATATTTTAGAATTTAATTTGAAGTGAAAAACCACAAAAAAATGGGATAAAAAACGGATTTTTGGGTGAAAAAATCGGAAAAAAGGCTGGAAAAGAGGAAAAGGGTATCAGACCCTGTACCGACGGCCAGGAGACCGTCGCCATAGAAGGCGCCGCCCGTCGCTATAGACCGACGGGCACTCACGCGGCGAGGCGAGAATCGCGCGAAGTCCGCGCGCTGGCGCTCGCGCACAAGCGCTCCGTGCGGCGCTCAGCGTGCGTGATGCTGCGCGCGCCTTTAGCGGCGCGCAGCATCGGCGACGATGAGCGTCGCCTTTTGCGCTCGCTGCGCGATGGGCGCCTGGGCGCCAGCGCGCCTGCGCGCTGCCGCGCCCGACACTCGCGGTCCGAAAATTTTTTATTTTATATTTTATATTTTTTTTTTATTTTTTTTAAATTTTAAATTGACTAAAAAAACCATAATTTTAAGCCCCCATTTTTCAAAAATAATTTTTTTAAATATTTTTTTATTATTTTCTAATTTTTCACTCTAAAATGCAAATTTGACGAGAAAATCATCACCTTTAACCTTTTAAGCCTGTGAAGGCAATTATCATCATTGGGTAACTTCGATCTAGGCTGACTCAGGACCCGGTGTCTACAGTTGCCCCCAGTTTAGGGGAATCTAGTACACTAGTGTCTAGGTGAGCCTAAACTCAAAGAAGAAAAGGAAAGAGACGCGTACCTGAGTCGGCCGTCTTTCCGCTTGATGGAATTGTGATGATAGCTGTTGCTGTCTTTTGGTTGTAACAGGTAATGCCGTGGTCGTGCTAACCTCTTGTGGGTAGTGCCGCCATCGTGCTAACCTATGTGAATTGGTAGTGCCGTGGTCGTGCTAACCTATGTGAATTGGTAGTGCCGTGGTCGTGCTAACCTCTTGTGGGTTGTGCCGCCATCGTGCTAACTGCTGTGAATTGGTAGTGCCGTGGTTGTGCCAACCTCTTGTGGGTTGTGCCGCCATCATGCTAACCGCTGTGAATTGGTAGTGCCGTGGTCGTGCTAACCTCTTGTGGGTTGTGCCGCCATCGTGCTAACCGCTGTGAATTTTGGTAGTGCCGTGGTCGTGCCAACCTCTTGTGGGTTGTAGTGGTGCTATCTGTGAGCCCTTCGGTTGATTGCCCCCTGAGAAGTCTTCGTTTCATCGATCGTTTGCCCCCTGAGAGGTCTTCAGTTAGCTGCTCCCTGAGAAGTCTTCGATTTTCTGCTCCCTGAGAAGTCTTTGGTTTTTTGCTCCCTGAGAAGTCTTCGGTTTTCTGCTCCCTGAGAAGTCTTCGATTTTTTGCTCCCTGAGAAGTCTTCGGTTTGCTGCTCCCTGAGAAGTCTTCGATTTTCTGCTCCCTGACAAGTCTTCGGTTTATTGATCGTCTGCCCCCTGAGAGGTCTTCGATATGCTGCTCCCTGAGAAGTCTTCGATTTTCTGCTCCCTGAGAAGTCTTCAATTTTCTGCTCCCTGAGAAGTCTTCGATTTTCTGCTCCCTGAGAAGTCTTCGGTTTTCTGCTCCCTGAGAAGTCTTTGATTTTCTGCTCCCTGAGAAGTCTTCGATTTTCTGCTCCCTGAGAAGTCTTCGGTTTGCTGCTCCCTGAGAAGTCTTTGATTTGCTGCTCCCTGAGAAGTCTTTGATTTGCTTGGATTGATGATTAAGCTGGTATGTGGATCGATGAATGAGTTGAGGTTTTGATTGATGATTTGTCCGATGTCATCACTCAACTTGTGTCGGTGTCCGCCTCAAGTCTCTCTTTCAGCAAAATAAGGAAACTAAACTATGCAAAAATGGTGAGCATGCAAGTGAAATGTATGAGTAATGCAGGAATGCAGGATAAAAATTCATCTGTGTGAACTTGGAGATGATAGCCGGGCTAGCTGCAATTTGCGATATAATTGATGCCTTTTGAGCTGCTTTTGAATTTCATGCCCTTTTGGGATTGTGAGATTCTCACCTGGTACCTGTAGTCATTATTTGAAGGTAGTGCGTCCCTTGTGGATTTTCACACTAGCTTTTCTTAGTGGGAGATGCGTCCTTTGTGGATTTTCACATAACCCTGTGCCTTATTTTTTTGCCTGGAATGGACCCAACCCAATCCAGCGGCTTTTCTCTTTCTTCTTTTTTTGAAGGACAGACTGCCTGTTTTCAGGTTTTCACCCTATCCTTTTGCCTAGTTTTGCTTAGAGCGCCAGTTACGGTTTTCACTCTAACGGCTCTTTTTTTTTTTTTTTTTTGCTGAAGTTGTTGGCAAGAATCTTTAGGGAGTCTTAGGACATGGTTGCATGAGCTTGATTCTTCACATTTGATAACAGGATGAATCGGCTGAAGCGTTTGCGTGCTGAGAGTAGCAGAGGGTAGGCAGATACATGAGTTTGATCACACAGGGTACAATACTCTGATCACATCATTGCATAAATGCATGTGTTTCAATTTGATTTCATTAAACATGATCATTATTTTGGCATTGATTTTAAAAAATACAAGACTTTAGTTAATCTCGGGATAGATCTTGAAAGCATCAAACTCCTATTATCAATCAGCCCTCTCAGGTTTAATGATTGAAGATTTCCTCTCATCTCTTAATCTTTTTCTTTGAATGCGAATTCTAGATGCAACTTTGGGGACGAGACTTAACTCGAATGCATGAATGCACTCGTGGCTTCTCGCTTGAAGCTCAAGAAACAGCATAAGCCTCTTCTTACGTACCAAACCTCTTTAGAAGGTCATCTCCGCTAATTGGATAAGACTGAACCAAGAATCAAAAGGTCTTACTTTGGTTGTAATGTCAGGCTTAGGTAGATGGCTGTCAAAGGAGGATCAGGTCGCTAGAGAAAAATGGCCGCAATATTTTCTCGACTGGTGGATGAACCATTCTCAGCTCAGTTGTATATACAAAGGTATTCTTGAATTTGGGCAAGTGTGACGCGCGGCGGATCACGATGCGCCGCCCCTATCACCGCCCGCTTGAGGGCGATCGGGCATTTGCGGGTCCGTTGGCATCTTGCAATAAATCGCAAGTGCGTCTATGTTGGGCAACAAAGAGGTATCATGGAGTCGCCACCCAATAGGACATTGGGAAAGTTACTCTCGCCTCGGAGAGCCTAAGACTGCGCTTAGTATCCATGTTGGGCCATGAGGCCTAGGATTAGCGCTAAAGTCTCGTGACCCAAGAAGTATTTTGGAGTATAACCTCTAACCTCTCGAGCCCAAAGACCAGAGCTGGGTCCGGGATTTCTCATCTATTTCTACCTCGATTAATTTATGATTGAATTTTAATTGTCATTAATTCGCTCTCTCTCCACACAATGCAATTAATTTAAGGCGCATTTACTCATGTTAGGAAAACCATAAATTAGCAAGTAAAGCAATGAATTACAATAATACAAGGAGCGGAATACAACTCCCATTTAAAAGTGCAAACATACATAAAACCGGGGAATTTATTAATTATGAGGACTTTGATCCCCGCATGCACAATTAAAGAAAATATTCTGGATGTGATGATTTTATTTGGGATGAAAATTTGGACATTGGTCCCATTTTATTATGAAAAATCTAAATTAATTTGGTAAGAAATATTTTTATGATCTTTATTTAGGTGCGCATAGGAAAATATTTTATTCAATGAATATATACAAGGAAATTAAAAATATAAACGAAATGAGAATTAAAAATGTATAAAGGAAATACCAAACCCCGCAACTCCTCCTTCATGTGCATGGATGCTCAATTGAAAGTAAAAACAATGATGTGCAACCAAAAATAAAACAAGAGAAATTCATGTTAGTGATTAAGCCAACAAAATAATATGACATAAAAAGATAATATGTACCATGAAAATATAATATGCATAAAATAATCATGATGTAATTTAACATGCATAGAATAATTAAGATGCAATTTAACATGCATAGAATGATTAAGATGCAATTTAACATGCATAAGGTGATAAAGTATCATGGAATATGTAACTTATTAATAATAGTTATTAACATACATGGAAGATTAGTGACAATCAATTTTATTATAGTTAAGACATGAATAAATGTGTAACATGAGAATAATTCCACTTGACATGCATAACTAGCATAAAATAATGACTATAACCCTCATACATGCAAAAGAAAGCATAATAATAAACATGATATAGCATTAAGAAATTAAAGGTATTTACAACCTAAAACATAGATAATTACATGAACAAAGAATAATTTGACATGAAAAAAAAAATTAATTATTAATAGAATTTAAAAAAGCTTATTTGTTATGTGAATAATTGAAGATAAAAAAAAATAAGAAGAAGAATATGGAGACTAAGAGAATTTACATGTTTGATATGTTAATTGGAAGCCAAAATAAATGAAATTAACAAGAGAATTAATGAGCAAAGCCAAGAATAATTACCCTCAAATTCAGTTTTGAAGAATTGAAGATAGAAGTGTTGAATTCCTTGTCTTCTCTTGTGAAAATCCTTAGAAAATAGCTTGAAAACTTGAAGAAAAGCTCTTGGAAACAAGTGTGTAAGATGGATTTTTTCCTCTCAACTCAAAGCTCCAAAATTCAGTTTTTTTTCTCCAAAATGTTCCTCATTCCTCCTCCTCAACGATTACTGCCCGGGTTGCATCAGACTCATTTGATGGATTAGCCATGCTTACTTCTGTTGATGATTCGGAAGAAAACCCCACACTTCCTTCTAAGACTGACTCTGAACTCTGATCAGACACTAACTCTGTTAACCCCAAAAGCGGCGTCCTTCTTAACCGTCCGTCGGGACCTCTAGACCACCCAGGAGAATCTATGATTGCTGAAATGCAAAGATTGTTAAGATGAAGCATGATTAAAATGCAATGTATGCTCGTGCTGATGCAACATAGACAA
This sequence comes from Excoecaria cochinchinensis, assembly GCA_947683425.1. Lineage (NCBI taxonomy): Eukaryota > Viridiplantae > Streptophyta > Magnoliopsida > Malpighiales > Euphorbiaceae > Excoecaria > Excoecaria cochinchinensis. Next base: position 9,456,874 of record CANTUQ010000021.1, on the reverse strand, counting down.
ACACATGCAAGCAGATAGATCTTTCCAACCTTGTATCTCCCACACACGTGGTAGTGCGGTCTCTTTCCTAGGTGGGCTTGATCCATGGATTAACGTGGAACCCAATGGACACGTATGGTGCGCGGTGAAAAACCGACAGCATAACAGCTCCTATCTAATGTACATACGTATGGGTGTTTGGCAATTATGTATTTAAACAATTCAACTTAACTAAGATGGGCCCACCAGGGCATGAAAGCCTTTGATGAAGACCATTTAATTAAATTGATTTCGTTTAATATATGATGGCCCATATAGCAAGCATAGTATTACGGTACATTTCACCTAGTGGAAGTATCTATTGCCATTACATGAGCTTTGGACAAGGGAGATGTTACTTTAAGGCTACCCAAGCATGATCCCTGCCGACGGGTCTAGCTCATCACAAGCATAGCGACCGGTCGGGTCGTCATTTTGATATACCATTGAGGTACATGGCTTGGGCTGGTGATTATCCTTAACACTTCCCCAAATTGAGTGAAAATGAGGTCGTGCTTCGGGAACGCACCGGGGCTTGAAAAGGGACCAAACTAACTTAATCTAAAGCTCTAATGAGATGATATGCAATTTTGAGATAAAGCGATTTTATGAATTAAATTTTAACCATAAATGTTAAACGAGGTATTTTCAAATTGAAATCTCGAACCATATCGTCCCCAGTGGAGTCGCCACTGTGACGCGCGCCGGATCCCGATGCGCCGCCCTTATGACCGCCCGCACGTGGGCGATCGGGGCATTTGCGGGTCCGTTGGCATCTTGCAATAAATCGCAAGTGCGTCTATGTTGGGCAACAAAGAGGTATCATGGAGTCGCCACCCAATAGAACATTGGGAAAGTTACTCTCGCCTCGGAGAGCCTAAGACTGCGCTTAGTATCCATGTTGGGCCATGAGGCCTAGGATTAGCGCTAAAGTCTCGTGACCCAAGAAGTATTTTGGAGGATAACCTCTAACCTCTCGAGCCCAAAGACCAGAGCTGGGTCCGGGATTTCTCATCTATTTCTACCTCTATTAATTTATGATTGAATTTTAATTGTCATTAATTCGCTCTCTCTCCACACAATGCAATTAATTTAATGCGCATTTACTCATGTTAGGAAAACCATAATTAGCAAGTAAAGCAATGAATTACAATAATACAAGGAGCGGAATACAACTCCCATTTAAAAGTGCAAACATACATAAAACCGGGGAATTTATTAATTATGAGGACTTTGGTCCCCGTATGCACAATTAAAGAAAATATTCTGGATGTGATGATTTTATTTGGGATGAAAATTAGGACATTGGTCCCATTTTATTATGAAAAATCTAAATTAATTTAGTAAGAAATATTTTTATGATCTTTATTTAGGTGCGCATAGGAAAACATTTTATTCAATGAATATATACAAGGAAATTAAAAATATAAACGAAATGAGAATTAAAAATGTATAAAGGAAATACCAAACCCCGCAACTCCTCCTTCGTGTGCATGGATGCTCAATTGAAAATAAAACAATGATTTGCAACCAAAAATCAAAAAGAAATTCATGTTAGTGATTAGGCCAATGAAATAATACAACATAAAAGGTAATATGTACAATGACCATATAACATGCATAAGATACTATAACATGCATAAAAAATAATTATGATGCAATTTAACATGCATAAAGTGATTAAGATGCAATTTAACATGCATAAGGTGATGAAGTATCATGGCATATGCAACTTATTAATAATAGTTATTAACATACATGGAAGATTAGTGACAATCAATTTTATTATAGTTAAGACATGAATAAATGTGTAACATGAGAATAATTCCACTTGACATGCATAACTAGCATAAAATAATGACTATAACACTCATACATGCAAAAGAAAGCATAATAATAAACATGATATAGCATTAAGAAATTAAAGGTATTTACAACCTAAAACATAGATAATTACATGAACAAAGAATAATTTGACATGAAAAAAAAAGATTAATAGAATTTAAAAAAGCTTATTTGTTATATGAATAATTGAAGATAAAAAAAATAAGAAGAATATGGAGACTAAGAGAATTTACATGTTTGATATGTTAATTGGAAGCCAAAATAAATTAAATTAACAAGAGAATTAATGAGTAAAGCCAAGAATAATTACCCTCAATTTCAGTTTTGAAGAATTGAAGATAGAAGTGTTGAATTCCTTGTTTTCTCTTGTGAAAATCCTTAGAAAATAGCTTGAAAACTTGAAGAAAAGCTCTTAGAAACAAGTGTGTAAGATGGATTTTTTTCTCTCAACTCAAAGCTCCAAAATTCAGTTTTTTTTCTCCAAAATCTTCCTCATTCGTCCTCCTTCGTTTCTCTATTTTTCTAGTGTTTTTAACCCTCAAAAACTACCCAAAAACCACCAAAAACCGTCCAAAAACGGTTGAAAATCGAGTGGGGGTCGAAAAGTGGGCGAAATGGGCGAAGTGGGGCGTCAATCGGCGTCAGGGGCGAGAGATCGTGCGCGTCGCGCACGTTTCCGCGCGATTTGTGCGGAGTTTCCGCGCACGACGTGCGCGGGGCGAGCGACGCCCTGCGCGTCGCTTGCGCAGAGCGACCGACGCCAAGGGCGTCGGACGCGCGGAGCGCACGAAAATTCGCGACGACCCTTGGCCGTCGCCTTTTCGTCGCGATTATTTTCCCCTATTTTATTTTCAACATTTTTCCATCATTTTTCACCCTTTTTTTTATTTTTTTTTTAAATTTTTTATATAAAATACCCTCAACCTAAAACACACTTTTTCTTCTTCAAAATAATTTAAAAAATATTTTTAAAATATTTTTAAAATACCCTTTTTACTCACCGAAAAGATAAGGAAAATCACTTCTGAGCTCCAATCTTTTTGCTTATAAGCCGGCATAGCTAAATTTCATCATCGGGTAATCCTGATCAAGGCTACTTGGGACCCGGTGTCTACAGCAAGGTAACATTTCAGCTCCTTGAGATCAGAATAACAATAAAAGGGTAATTATTGAAACTAGTCAATTGGTTACTGTTTTGAGGTCTTTTGTTTTTTTTTTTTCAAAGTGTAAACTCGCCCTTACCAAGGCAATTTCGATAACCCACGAAGAAATTGTTAATTGTTAAAACGTTCATCCATCCTTTTTAGAGCGGCCACTCTTCTAAGGGGAAGCCAAAATCATTTTAGGCGAGGGGATAGTTTTAATGTGTGTAACAACAAAATTGGTACGCATTCAGCATACCTTCATAAAGGCTCAATGGGCTAGCAAGCGATTGTGAAGTGAGGGTAGGAAATGGTCATTTAGAGAGCTATACAAAGAAAATGTTGCCTAAATCATTTTCTAGGTTCCGTCTTATCCAGGGATCGCTTTGACGGGTAATCAGAAAGGTTCTAGTGCTCTTAGTGAGTTTCCATCCAGTCCCTTAATTGCAACTAGTTTTTTTTTTTTTTAATTTCCCTCTCTACAGGAGTTATATTAGATGCTATCAAGATTTTCTTTGGGTTCCCCAAAGTTTCCGAGATTAAATGCAGCCATATTATTTGAATTAATGCCAAAGTAAATTTGTTATGATCATGCGAAATGAAATCAATAGAAATGTCATACAAATAAGCAAAATTGTTCTCTTTATTACAAATAGAAAATTGTAATATAAAAAGTTCCAGAAATGAAAAGATTCCAGCATCTAAAAGCAATATCACTAGTGGGCCACAGGACACGATCATGTTCGCGGTGGAGGGACTGCGTTGTAGCCTGCCTTTTTCTTCTTTTCTCTCTTCTCAGGATCTGTGATCTGATTGGTGTCAATGAGATCCTGGATCTTATTTCTCAGAATACGGCAATGGTCAGTCAAATGGCCGGTGTGCTGGTGGTAAGCGCAGTACTGATCACCTCTATGTCCCGGCTGTCCCTGACTCAAGGCTGGTCTGGGTGGCAAAGGTTGCAACTTGCCTTCTTTCATTAGTTTCTCCAGTACCCAGGATAGAGAGCGGCCTAAGTTGGAGTAGTATCTTTGACCCTGCCCAACTCCAGTAGCTGAGACCTCTGCCGTCCTACCGTTTCTGCTGTTGCTGCCTCCAGCTCCACCTGATTTGAATCCCGACTGGTTCCCATAGCCTTTCCGAGCAAAGTTATTTTGGTTTGCTTTCTTTGCCAGGTAAGCCGCCTCAGCTTCTATAGCGATATCCTTGAGCGACTCCCAGTCCTTGAGCCCCTTAAAACTGAGCAAGTCCCTTAAGTAAGGGCATGAGTTTCTGATAAACAGCCTGATCTGGTCTGCAGTGTCAGGCTTCCTCTTCATCTCCATGACCCTGTTTCTCCATCTTGTAAGGTACTCATGGAATGACTCATCATTCTTCTGCTGTAGAAGCTCGAGGTCTTTTAGGGTGACCTCCGTCCTAGTACTGCAGTCGTACTACTTCATGAATTCTTTGGTCAAAAGGTCCCAGTCCTCTTTGGACCTCCTATCCAACCCGTGGTACCAGTCAACTGCCGGGCCCACCAGACTAAGGCAGAAATATTCCACCTTCTGCTTCTTGCTCAGTCCTGTGCCTTTCATGACCAGGGTGTACTGCTTGATGTGGGCGGATGGGTCAGAGGTGCCATCAAACTTCGGAAGCTCGGGCATCTTGAATCTTTGGGGCAGCAGCTCTTCATCCCCCAAATCTCTGTCTTCTGGGTTGATCCCATTGCCTACTGACAGCATGCGGGTGATAGCTTCGATCTGTTGTCTCATACCTCTTAAAGCTTCATCCTCTACTCTGGGTGCTCTGGGCCTTGCAGCTTGGTGGACTATCGGCACCACTTCTTCTTCCTCCTCCATTAGGAAATCATCATTAGGGTTGTGAATCCTTTCCCCTCTTGGCTCGATGGGTGCGGCAGCTCTGTGCTCATTGTTGGGTTGGCGAGCAGCAGCTCCAACGAAGGGAGCCTCCCCACCAGCAGGTGGTTCGGCTTGCCCCCGAGGAAGGGCTGCTTGTGGCTGTAGAGCAGCAGGCGGCTGTGGGGCTGCAGGTGGATGGGTAATCCTTTCAGCCATGGCACCCATCATATCCATCATTCTTCGTTCAAAATCCTCTAGCCTCCTAGCTAGGTCTTGAGTGGTCAAAACTCCAGGTTCTTCTGCCATTGATGATTCTACAGAGGCTTCACTGATTGATGGGAATGACTCAGAATCCCAGTCAGACACTAGTTCCGGTAACTCAAAGAGCAGATTTGTCCTTACTAGCCGACCGTCCGAACCTCTAGTCCACTTAGATGAATCTATGATGGCTGAAAAAATTAGATTGTTAGGATGATGCATGAATGACATATACAATGCATGATAGTGAGCTATGCAACATTTACAATCACATGCAAACAAGTAGATCCTTCCAACCTTATTACTCCCACACACGAGGTAATGCGGTCTCTTTCCTAGGTGGGCTTAATCCATGGGTTAGCGGGGAACCCAATGGATGCGCATGGTGCTCGGTGAAGAACCGGCATCGTAACATCTCTTATCTAATGCGCAAGCAGATGGGTTATGATCATTATGTATTTAGGCAGCCCGAACAAGTTGACATGGGCCTATCGGGGCATGAAAGCCTTTGATTAGGTGACCAATCAAATTATTTGGGTTTATCTAATACAAAATGATCCATATAGCAAGCAAGGTATTACGGTTCATATCACCTAAGGGAAGTATCTATTGCCGTTACATGAGCTTTGGTCAAAGGGTGGTGTTACTTTATGGCTACCCAAGCATGATCCTTGCCGACGGGTCTAGCTCATCACGAGCGTAACGACCGATCGGGTCACCATTTTATATACCATTGAGGTACGAGGCTTGGGCTGGTGATTATCCTTAACACTTCCCTAAATTGAGTGAAAATAGGGTCGTGCTTCGGGAACGCACCGGGGCTAAAAGAGGGACCAAACTAGCATAGATCTAAGGCTCTAATGAGATGTAATGCAGTTTTGAAAGAAGATGAAATTTTTAAATTAAAACTAATTTATGATTTTTAATCAAGGTACTTTCGAATCGAAGTCTCGAGTATGTCCCCAGTGGAGTCGCCACTGTGACGCGCGCCGGATCCCCGCGGCCGCCCGTTCGACCGCCCGCACGTGGGCGATCGGGGCATTTGTGGGTCCGTTGGCAGCTTGCAATAAATCACAAGTGCGTCTATGTTGGGCAACAAGGAGGTTTCATGGAGTCGCCACCCAATAGAACATTGGGAAAGTTTCTCTCGCCTCGGAGAGCCTAAGACTGCGCTTTGTATCCATTTTGGGCCAGCCAGAGGGGTCTTGGAAGGTAAACCTCTCGCCCTAAGGAGCCTAGGATTGACGCTAAAGTCTTGTGACCCAAGAGGTGTCTTGGAGGGTAACCTCTAGCCTCTTGAGCCCAAAGACCAGAGCTGGTTCGGGACTTCTCATTTATTTATACCTTGATTAATATTATAATTAAGTTTCTAATTTATTATTTCATCAACTTTCCACACAATGCAATTTAAATTAAAGGTGCAATCATTCATATCAAAAGCGGTAAATGTAAGCAAAATCCAAAATAAAGCATTTAAAAATAAATTACAATAACACTAGGAGCGGAATACAACTCCCATTTATAAAGGTCAAATACATGCATAAAACGGGTTATTCATTAATAGTGAGAACATTGGTCCTCGCATGCATATTTATTATGAAAAAGTTTTTATGTGATGATTTATTTGGGTATGAAAAATTAGGACATTGGTCCCATTTTTATTTAGAAAAAATGCCAAGTTAATTAATAAAAACGTTTTTGTGATTTTCTTTTTAGCGTGCCTAAATAAAGAATTTTACAAGAAAATTATATGGCAAAATTAAATAAAATATTACAAACCAAACGAGCCTTTTTGGACCTCCCCGTGTGCTCGTAAAAATGCCCAAGCGGAAAAAATGAGTTTAGACATAAAAACAAATACAAATAAAATAATGTTAGTAATTAAATCAATTAAACATACAAAATAATGAATAACAAATTAAAATATAATAAGATGATATGAAAAGAATGATAATTGAATCAAAAATGTTAACAAACTAAAATAAAATGAGAAACATGGATTATATGTGATAAATGATTGAATGATGTGATGAAAATAAAATATGACATGTTAATTAATTAGTACATGAAAATATGAATATGATAACAATGATGATGAAGATAAATGAATCAAAGAATATATAAAATGATAAAGAAAAGAATAATAGATTAAAACAATAAAAGAATGATGAAAACAATTAAATGAACAATATGATTAATTAAATATGTTCACAAATGATATAAACCATTTACATGGCAAAAAGATTAATTTAAATGAATTTATTAATTACATGTTAGGAATAATGATGAATTAAAGTGAAATAAATTAATTACATGTTAAAAATTAATAAACAATCAATATTTATGTGAATAAAAATCATATCATGTATAAACAATTAAATAGAACGAATATAAAATCAATACAACAAATGAATAAATTAAAACAATAAATAGATCAATAAAAACAATAAAATATACATGAATAAATTAAATAAAATAGAAATTGAAATGGAGCCAAGAATATTTACCCTCAGAATATTGGATTTGATGAAGGAAAAGTGATGATTGATTTCTTTGTTTGATGATTCACAATATTAGAGTGAAATATTATGAAAATGTTGGAATTTTATTCCAAGAAACATGAAAAAAAATGATCAAAAATTCTTTAGGAACAAAGAATTGATACCTTTGCCTAAATAAATGATTTTGATAAAAAAAAAGGTTTTTATTGATTAAAATAAAGAAAAATGATTTCAAGAACAATCAATCACTTTGTTCATATAAAAAAAAATGATTGAAGTTTTATTTAAGAAAATCAAATAAAAACTAGATTTTGATGACAAACAATTATTTCATTTGTCTCAAAATCAATTTTTTATCAAAAAGAGATTCAAAACAAAATCAATAAAAAAAGTTTGATTGAACACAAAATAAAAGATTAAAAAACAATTTTGAGAACAAATAATTATTCTATTTGTCTCAAAAATTGAATCAAACAACAAAACTTCCTCTAAAAATATGTTTAGAAGAAATTAGCTTGAAAAAAAAGAATGAAACAATTGATTTTTTTTTTTATTTTTGGTTGGGGAATAAATCTGGAATTTTTGGTGGAAGAAGAAGATGAAGATGAAGAGAAAAATCTGGTCTAAAAAAATGTGGAGAGAGAGCTCCTTTGATTTCATCATAAAATATTTATAGGATAAAATAGGTTGCCCTAATTTAATTAAGGAAAAAAACCTATTTTAACCTAAAATTATTTTATTTTTAATGATAAAATCAAGTTTTATTATTTAATTACCTAAAAAAATATTTTAGAATTTAATTTGAAGTCAAAAACCCCAAAAAAAATGGGATAAAAAACGGATTTTTGGGTGAAAAAATCGGAAAAAAGGCTGAAAAAGAGGAAAAGGGTATCAGACCCTGTACCGACGGCCAGGAGACCGTCGCCATAGAAGGCGCCGCCCGTCGCTATAGAGCGACGGGCACTCACGCGGCGAGACGAGAATCGCGCGAAGTCCGCGCGCTGGCGCTCGCGCACGAGCGCTCCGTGCGGCGCTCAACGTGCGCGATGCTGCGCACGCCTTTAGCGGCGCACAGCATCGGCGACGCTGAGCGTCGCCTTTTGCGCTCGCTGCGCGATGGGCGCCTGCGCGCTGGGCACCCAGGCGCCTGCGAGCTGGGCGCCAGCGCGCTGCCGCGCCCGACACTCGCGGTCCGAAAATTTTATTTTTTTTTATTTTTTTTAAAATTTTAAATTGACTAAAAAACCATAATTTTAAGCCCCCATTTTTCAAAATTAATTTTTTAAATATTTTTTTATTATTTTCTAATTTTTCACTCTAAAATGCAAATTTGACGAGAAAATCATCACCTTTAACCTTTTAAGCCTGTGAAGGCAATTATCATCATTGGGTAACTTCGATCTAGGCTGACTCAGGACCCGGTGTCTACACCCGTGGCCTTCCCGGGGGCCCTGCTTTAGGGAAATCAGGATGAGGTTCATTGGAAACTTGTAAGTATTTACAAGTTCGTCTATTTTGGGCAACAAAGAGGTTTCATGAAGTCGCCACCCAATAGAACATTGGAAAAGTTTGTCTCGCCTCAGAGAGCCTAAGACGGTGCATATCATCCATTTTCGGCAAACCAAAGGGGTCTTGGAGGCATTCATCCCAATAGAACATTGGAATGACCCTCTAACCCTAAGGAGCCTAGGATTATAATTTTAGTCTTTTGATGAGACACAAGATGTAACACCCCCATACCCCCGGTAAGGAATATCGGGGCGCTACGCGGACACTTACGTATACATGTACATGCATTAGCGGAAGCGATAGCATAAACACATCCATTTAAAAGTAATTAAATACTACACTAGGGCCCAACATGCATTTCATATCAACTATACATATGTACTACTTTGTTCATATTACACTCTGTTTTCATTTAACTTTACATATACATTTACATGTGATTTTTCTACTTATATTACATAATGATGTTACTCAAAATGTAAAAACTCTATCTCTAACTTATACAAAAAGGTATAACAAAACTCCTAGTGGCCTTGACCTGCAGATGTCCACTCACTGATTCAAACCTGTAACCTACACGGAAATAAACATCCGTGCTAAGCGATAACGCTTAGTGGGGATAAAATAATGCAAAGGACTTCTTTACGAAGTCACAAATAAATCACACAGTTCATGTAACAACCTCAACTAGCTCATGCATATAGCTCTTATACATATAAAGGTTGCATGGTCAATTATCAAATACTATGCACTCACATGTATATAGCATTTACTATTCTACTTATTCATGTACACTTACACTTATACATATTATTTATTCAAATATACGATATCATGTGTTCACATTCATGAAATCATGTACTTGTATACAGAACTGTAATGTACTTAAACATTACTCTCATGTAGTATAGCACTTATTCAGAACAATACTCTGAATCATCTCAAGTTCACTACATAACGATAACAAGACAAGCCTGAATTCCTTTCATGGTGGATGCGGGTAACTCTGGATACTGTTTACAGTATCTTACATATGGAGAATTAACTCAAACTCTATGGAATACATGAGGTATTCCGAACTCTGGGCACAATTAAGGCCAACTCTAGCAGCTGCACTCTAGCCTTTTATAAGCATGCTTATCTATCCACAATAACGGTAATCAGGCTCAATACCCACTCACACACTATACACAGATATCAACTCATCAACTAAAATTCAAGTGCATTTATCAAATTCAGAGGCATATAATTCATATACAATCTTTATTAATCTTATTCAACAACTAAAAACATGTAACATTTAAATTCCATGCATGCACTCTTATATAACACCATCATATACATGTATTCAACTCATTGCATAAACATATAAATCATGCAAAGCAAGATAGAAGAAAACATTCTCTTCAAAACAAGTAGAACAGGATGAGAAGAGGTTCACTATCGCGATCGCGATAAGAAGTCGCGCTCGCGACAGAAGCCAAGTCCACTGTCGCGATCGCGACAGAAGCCAGATTGCAAAAAGGCTCTATACTCTATACCAATGCATTATGTAACAATTCCTAAGTTCATACATATTTATTATGTCATGTACTATACTTCCTACAACTATACATTGTTACTTTATTAGTTAAATTACCATCTTTAATCATACTCATATGTATTTTTCCATTAACAACTAGTTTGTAATCATTTAGGAGCCCTAATCATGTATAAAACGTTAAGGGGAAAGGCAAGGGGTTGACCCGTGGCAACTAGGAGCTCAAAAAGAAGAAGAAAAAGCCTAAAATGAGTTGTTCTATTGCGAGGTCGCGACATGTGTTGCGCTCGCGACAGAGGCTCCGCTTTGGTGCCTCACAAGACTGCTTTTTACCCTAAACTTATGTCGTCTAAATGAACCTCTAAACGTCTTTTTTAGGCAAAAAGTTCTTCTTAACAATTGTTCTCTAGGATATTAGATGTTAAATGAGACACGTTTCAGGTCGTTTACACATCTATAACAAAAGATATAATCTAAACAACATATACTATTCCAGTGAACCCGCCAGAACAGGGTCACCTACGTTTTAATTACTTTTTGGGATACTTAGGGCCAGAATTAGATCAAGCACCCTCTTAGAAATTTTTAGATACGGATCTTATCTTTCAAATTCAATTTGAATCAACACAATTGGAGTCCTATAGCTCTACTTATCGCAAATACAATACACAGAGGTCTGATGACAAATAAACAGAATTTCGCAAAATCAAGCTCTATCATCAACACAAACACTCAAATGATCAAGTTACATACTTATAAACATATATACACATGTCATGAGCACTGTAAGCAATCAAAATGAACAATAAACCATTATACACTAAAAGAGCAATTGAGCTAGTTAAAGCTCATCATATACATCTACATCCAGTCATGGTTCCTTTTAAACACATATCACTCAATCACATGCCAGGAAAACAAAATCGCACTCGATCCCTACCTTAGGTGGCTTAACCAATTCTCTCTCTAATCAATTATAAGCTTCTCCTTTCCCTTCACTAGCCTCTTATCCACCGCTTTCTTGCACAACAAACCAAGAGATCACTTAATCCATGGATTTCACTTTAAATCAAAAACAGAAAATAAACAAAAGAAGAAGACCAATGCTAAAATCAAGCCAATTACCTTCTTATTAAGAACCCAACTCAACCCTTGACTTCTCCTCTTCAAACCAATCCAAGAGATTCTTTCAAAGAACAAAGCAAAAGAGGAAGAAAAGCAAGGAAATGGCAAGGAAAAGGGACACGGCAACTAAGAGCAAAGAGAGAAGAAAAAGGTGAGCAATGAGGCAAATGCAGAAAAATGAAAGTGAGAATAGGAAAGTGGCCGGTCAAAACCAAACCAAAGCCAACAAGTCCTCACATTAATGCCACCCACTTCCATTTAATGCCAACCACTCTCATTAATCCATCTCCATCCAAAAAGCCCCATGCCACATGTCACTCTCTCTTGTAGCCATGTGTCACTTCCCTACAATGACACTTGGCACACTCCTACAATGCCACTTGTCAAACTCTTATGCCGCCTCTTGTCACTCTTCTATGATGACACTTGTCACTCTTCTATGATGACACTTGTCACTCTTCTATGATACCATGTGTCAACTCCCTACAACTCCAAGTCTCTTAGTCCCACTTATGCACACATCTCGCGAGGGGGTTCTGTCGTGCACGCGACACTTCTCGCGCTCGCGACACAATGCTCACACCCGCACCAACCAGCTGAAGTTCGAAAACTGCTGGGGGCTCTGTCGCGCCCGCGACACTTGTCACGCTCGCGACATAACTCTCGTACATAAACTTACCTTTTTCAAACAAAAACTCTGTAATTCTTCCAGGGCCATTTTGGGGTGTGACACAAGAGGTGTCTTGGAGGCCCCATTCCAATGGAACATCGAAATGGGCCTCTCGCCTCGTTGAACCCAATGACCAGAGTAGGTTTGGGCCTTCTCATTTATTCATACCTTGATTAATGTTACAATTAAGTTTTGAATTTATTATTTCACCCTCTTTCCACACGATGCAATTAATTTAAAAAGTGCAAACATCCACGTAAAGGCGAAAAATAAAATAACATTAAAGTAAAGCATATGAAAATAAATTACAATAAAACTAGGGGCGGAATACAACCCCCCTTATAAGTAAGGTACAAAACATACATGAAACGGGGTGTCACACCCCAACCTATACCATGGAGACTTCTCCGAGAATTAGAGGGAGAAGGATCCAGATAGGTAGGAGTGTCACATCCCACTAGTATAAATAAGGAAAACATCGCATACAAAGTAGCATATCAAGGATAAATCAAGCTCGGAAAGAAAGAAGAGTGATACTGAACAAAATGAATACTTTTATTAATATACATAAAAGAGGTCTTTACATTTTGCAACAGACACAACAAAACAAATATATAAAAGCCTAAGGTACACTGTTCTAAAGGGCTAACAAAACATTATATCTATTACAAAAGAAAGGAAAGCCTATACTACAAAACTTCAATCTCTAGTTGCGTTGGCCTTCCCGATGCGACACGCCCAAACCATGCGTACCAAAACCTTCCACACCTGCACGGATAAACACCCGTGCTAAGCGGAATCGCTTAGTGGGGAAAAGACAAATGCATAACCGCCACTCACAGTGACGACAACAGAAAGCACATGATTATGATACAATTATAGATATAGAATCATAAATAATTAATTCAAATACTTATATTATCATCCAATGTTCTTGTACACAGACACACTAACACCCGCTTAATCATAAAGAGTGGATAACGAGTACACATAGATACTTGAGAGTATCAATATCGTATTATAAACACATAGATACCCGAAGGTATCAAATCATTCTTTTTATTTTTGTTCCAAATTATTTTCATATAGAATCTTAAGAAAGATTCAAACAGAAGGATCGCGAGGATCCGATCGGGGGACCTGATCAGGGTCCAAAATCGTACACATAGCTGCAGCAACACATAACTCTATTAGGCATGCCTAACTATCCACTTTCCGACATTAGCAGGTTATACGAAATCTTGTCAAATTAACATACTTATTATTCATTTAATTAGGTATTCAAGGCTTTAATAAAAGAGTGCATGCAAAAGAAATCAAGTCGTTAAGCAAAAAGGAGAAGAAATCAAGTTTGGAAGTCACATCTGTCGCGCTCGCGACGACCGTCGCGCTCGTGACATAAGCCAAAATACACCTCCCCGCCTCCTCTCGCGATCGCGAGTAACCTCGTGCTCGCGAGAGGACGAAGGTGCTGCTCTCTGTCGCGCTCGAGAGGGTTGTCACGCTCGCGACAGAAGAGAGCCTTGCACAAGTTCGGAGCTTCGAGTACTCTGTTGCGCTCGCGACAATTGTCACGCTCGCGACAGAGAGCTCCCTTAGAGCTGCGCCGGCGCGAGGGCTAAAACCTCCGCGCTCTGTCGCTCTCGCGATAGTGTCGCGATCGCGACAGATACGGGTTTTTTAGCTCTTACGCCCAAAATCTGCAAAATTCTCACACTAAACACATTCAAACTTCCAAAATTGATCCTAAACCTCAAAATTAAGCAACACAAGCATCAATAACTCATAATATAATTAAAACCCAGCTTTATCCCCATTCATCTTAATTAAATCAAGCCAAATGCATGCCCAATTCCACGAAATTCCAAAACAGTATATTTAACAACAACTGCAATTATTCACATGATTTCTTGCAAATCCTTTAACAATATTCATTCTCTAGCACCACATGTCATGCTAATTTCACTTCAAGCTATACATATTCAATTCGTGACTCTAATCAAAGCTAAAAGTGCCAAAACCCAACTTAAATCACAAATACACATATGAAACAAATGTTCCCAAACCTTATCTCCTCTGCTCCTACTCGTGAGCTCTGCTCCCGCTAGCGATTTCTTTCCCTTTTTCCAGTCTAGGAGACTCCTCTGAACCACAAACCCATAACAACTAAGATCAATTTTACAATAACCCACACATATACATATATAATTATAAAACCTAGAGAAGAGGAAGAAGAAAATCTAAGACATCGCTAACCCAAACTCACCTTTTGAGCTTCAAATTTACAAGCTAAACAACCCAAACTACTCAAGGAAAGGAGAGGGAGCAAGATCGGGCCATGAAAAGAAGGAACAAAGAAGAAGAAAGAAGAAAAGGAGAGAATGGCGTGAAAGAGGGAAAAAGAACGGGAAACAAGAAGGAATGGCTGTTCTCTCTCTCTCTCACCAAACCCATTAAATGCTAACTTATCATTTATGCCACATGTCATTCTCCCCATAAGACACTTGCCCCATAACACACCCTACTCCCATACACTTCTATACACACTAATTTATCCCTTGCTCACATCTTACTCCCATACATTAAATCATATACCAACCTATATCCTCTTCTCAAACTAATACATATACACACATAAATTAAATAAATAATCCAAATTAACACATACATGCAACATATAAAGCACACACATATAGACACTGACAGGCTCAAACTACTGGGGTGGTTTTGGGGTGTTACAATACTCCCCCACTTAACAGAATTTCGTCCTCGAAATTCTTACCTGCTTCAAACAACTGAGGGTATTGCAATCTCATAGCTTCCTCTGGTTCCCATGTGGCTTCTTCAATACCATGATGTTGCCATAAGACCTTAACCAACGGTATTTGTTTATTCCGGAGCTGTCTGATTTCCCTGTCCAAAATCCTTTTCGGTTCTTCATCATAAGAAAAGTCTGGCTGAATTCGGACGTCTTGTACCGGTAACACATGCGAAGGGTCTGACCGATATTTCTGAAGCATAGATACGTGAAAAACATCATGTAGTCTAGCTAACTCCATCGGCAAAGCTAACTGATACGCTACTGGACCTACTTTTCTTAGGATCTCATATGGTCCAATAAAGCATGGACTTAGTTTGCCTTTCTTTCCGAAATGGAGAACCTTTCGCCATGGTGACACTTTTAAGAAAACCTTATCACCCACTTCGTACTGAATATCTCTGCGCTTCAGGTTAGCATAAGAACGCTGTCGATCCTTGGCTGCTTTCAAGTTCTGTTGCACAACCCTTACTTTCTCTTCGGTATCCCGCACTATATGCGGACCTATCATAGCCTTTTCTGATAGTTCAGTCCAACATATTGGCGTTCTACATTTCCGTCCATACAATGCTTCGTAAGGGGCCATACCAATGCTCACTTGATAGCTGTTATTATACGCGAATTACATCAAGGACACATACCGATCCCAGCTTCCCGAGAACTCTAAAACACAACCATATCTTCCAAAACTTGAATAACCCTTTCTGATTGACCATCGGTCTGAGGATGGAAAGCAGTACTGAAATTTAACCGAGTTCCCAAAGCCGCTTGAAGTTCTTTCCAAAACTTGGATGTAAAACGAGGATATCGGTCAGATACAATGGATAACGGAATCCCATGTAATCGAACTATCTCATCTACATAAAGTTCCGCTAACTTGTCTATAGAATAATCCAACCGCACTGGCAGAAAATGCGCGGATTTTGACAATCGATCTACTATAACCCATACTGAATCATGCTTACGCTGAGTCATAGGCAGGCCAGATACAAAATCCATCGTCATGTCATCCCACTTCCATTGGGGAATGGGTAAGGGATAAAGCAATCCCGATGGCACTTGATGCTCGGTTTTCACTTGCTGACAGGTGAGACACCTAGAAACAAATTCTGTTATATCCCTTTTTATTCCTGGCCACCAATAAAATTGCTTCAGATCTTGATACATCTTGTCCCCACCAGGATGCATAGTAAAAACTGATGAGTGAGCTTCTTGCAATAACTTCTTCCTTAACTCACCCACATTTGGTACACATAACCGATTACTGTGCCTAAGCACTCCTTCTCCATCTATCAAATATTCAGTCCGTTCGCCCTCTTTCACTACTTGACAAACACGCTGTAGCACATGGTCATCTAACTGGGCCTTTGCAATCTCCGATCTCAAACTTGGTTTAACTTTAAGTCGAGCAATCAGAGCACCTTCAGAATCAAATCTCCATCTGCTTCGGCTAGCCAGCAACGCAAACATAGACTTTCTACTGAGAGCATCAGCCACTACATTAGCTTTACCTAGATGGTAGTCAACAATACAATCATAATCCTTGAATAGCTCTAACCACCTCCGCTGCCTCAAATTCAACTCCTTTTGAGTTAACAAATACTTGAGACTCTTATGATCGGTAAAAATTCTGCACGTCTCCCCATATAAGTAGTGCCGCCATACTTTAAGCGCAAACACTATCGCTGCTAACTCCAAATCGTGGGTCGAATAGTTCCGCTCATGAGGCTTCAACTGTCTCGATGCATAAGCTATAACTTTGTTCCCTTGCATCAGAACACAACCTAACCCAATTCCCGAAGCATCACTGTACATAATGTACTCTTTACCCGAAACCGGCTGTGTGAGTACAGGAGCTTTAACCAATAACTATTTTAAACGATCAAAACTGGCTTGACACTTCTCAGTCCATACAAACTTAACATCCTTCCGAAGTAGCTTGGTTAAAGGAGAGGCTAACACTGAAAACCCCTGAACAAACCGTCGATAATACCCTGCTAAACCCATAAAACTTCTCACTTCAGGTACATTCTTCGGAGGCATCCAATTTACAATTGCTTCAATCTTACTTGGATCAACACGTACACCCTCTGCTGACACCACATGTCCAAGGAAGGCCACTTCTTTTAGCCAAAACTCACATTTACTGAGTTTTGCATACAGTTGATGATCTCTTAACATCTGCAACACCAACCTAAGATGTTCCTTATGTTCTTTTCGATCTCTGGAGTATACCAAAATGTCATCAATAAATACCACAATAAACTTGTCCAGATACGGTCGGAAAACTCGGTTCATCAGATCCATAAAGGCTGCAGGCGCGTTGGTCAAACCGAAAGGCATCACTAGAAATTCGTAATGACCATAACGCGTTCGAAAAGCCGTCTTCGCCACATCTGCTTCTTTAACCCCCAACTGGTAATAGCCTGATCTCAGGTCTATCTTAGAGAATACTCCAGCTCCTCTCAACTGATCAAAAAGGTCTTCAATCCTTGGCAATGGATACTTATTCTTGATAGTCACTTTATTAAGCTGTCGATAATCAATACACATCCGTAGAGTTCCATCCTTCTTCTTAACAAACAGCACTGGAGCGCCCCACGGTGATACACTGGGCCGAATGAATCCTTTGTCTAACAACTCCTGTAACTGACTCTTCAATTCCTTCAATTCCACTGGGGCCATTCGGTAAGGAGCCTTAGAAATCGGAGCTGTCCCTGGGACAATCTCGACTGACAATTTGACTTCTCTCTCGGGAGGTAATCCCGGTAATTCTTCCGGAAAGACATCTACAAAATCTCTTACAATAGGAATGTCTAGAATTTTAACTTGTCCTCTCCGAGAATCCAAAACCACAGCCAGAAACGCTTTACAACCCTTCCTGATAAATCTTCTGGCTTTCATAGCTGATACCACATTATGCATAGAGCTGCTTCCAATTCCCTTCACAATAACAGGTACTTGATCCTTATCCTTCAAAACCATTACCTTCCTATGACAGTCCACTACCGCCCGGTGTTTATCCAACCAATCCATCCCCAGAATAATATCAAACTCATGGAACGGCAAGCAGATCAAATCCACGACAAACTCTATACCCTGAATCTTTAAGGGACACTTCCGACACACCCGATCAACCAAAACACTCTGGCCTAACGGACTGGATACACAGATCTCATATTCCAATTTCTATTCACTACCCAATTTATTCCATAACTTACCAGAACACACATAGGAATGGGTAGAGCCCGGGTCAATTAAAGCATAAACTTCCGAGTCAAACAAAGAGAACTTATCGGTAATCACTCCGGGAGCATTCTGTTCCTCTCGGACCTTCATAGCATAGGCCCTACCAGCCGTCGGCACAGAGCGCTCTACTGATTCTGAGGGTTCTCTCTCTCGGGCTCAACCGCACTGACCTCTACCTCTTCCCCGATTATGGCTTCCTTGGGGTGTATTGGACCCAACTCGACTAGCTTCCTGTTGTCCTGATGGATCTCCATACCGACGTGGACAATTCGCAAGTAAATGGTCCGTAGAACCACATCTGAAATAACCTCCGGTTAACCATCGACACTCACTCCAATGTTGTTTGTTGCAATGAGTACATCGGGGAGTGCTATCTCCTCTACCTGTGCCCGCTCCCCTAGAAGAACCCTGTCTCCTCCCTCTAGGTGCCAGACTAGCTACAGACTCATCAACAAAGTTTCCTTGCGATTCCCTCGGCCTCTTGCCTAAAGAAGAGCCGCCTCTTGCAGACTTCCTTCTTTGAGCTTTCTCTTTTAGAATATTCTCAGAACGTTCTGCCCTCAAGGCTGCTTGAACCAACTGATAATACTTCACATTCGGAGCCGACATTAAAGAAATTAACATCACCTTCAAAGACTCATTCAAGCCTGATTCAAAATGCTGACATCTGAACTCATCTGTGAGAACCCTGGACGGTGCATACTTACTAAGCTTGTTAAACTCATTTTCATACTCGGCCACCGCCATCATTCTTTGCTTGAGAGTTAGAAACTGTGCCCACTTGGCCTCCTTATATGCTTTAGTTACATACCGGTTCTGGAATTCACTCTCGAAAAATTCCCATGTAGTCGGTTCAGGAACCCGCGGTTGACTAGCCACTAGCCTCCACCAATCATAAGCAGAGCCTTGCAACAAAGACAGTGCACACTCCACTTCTTGATCTGGTGGACATCTTATCTCCCTAAGTACTCTGGATGTCTTCTCTATCCACATCTCTGCCTTATCAGATTCGTCTATGCCAGTACCAAAGAAATCCTCTGCACCATGCTTTCTTAACTTCTCAATAGGGGCACTGGGTGTTGTTACCCTCTCAAGTACCCTCATCATATTCTGAAGCATCGCTTCCAATGGTCTAATAGGCACCTCAAGTCGCCCCCTAGGAGGTTGAGCCGGACAAGAAACTGAGGGATCTTGCTCTTAGGGATTCGTACTTTCCGCTGACCCCTCAAGCGATCCACGAACAGACTCCATAACTACAAAACATAAACGCAGTGCGCATCAGGCCAACACAACTCCAAGAGACTTACTAACACACTGAAACCCAGTAACATCTAACCCAATAGCTCTGATACCACCTAATGTCACACCCCAAAATAGCCCTGGTCGGATTGTGCATGCTAAGTCGGGATCGGAAGGGTATTTCGGTAATTTGTGTTTGAGAATTTAGAGAGTTAAGGACCCAATTGATAAGATAACTAAGTTTGTAAGGAAAGATTTGTGTAAGTGAGTGAAGTGCATTTTGTCTAAGGACTAAAGAGCATTAAAACAAGATATTTATTGAGGAAAAGGTTTGGGTGCATGTGAGGGTATGGTACTTTGTTTTAGAAAGGTTAAGTGGATTGTGGGGTCCAATAGGATGTTGCCAAGTGGACTGTTAGGTGGGCAGTGAATGGGGAAAAGAAGAAAAGAAAGTGGAAGAGAGAGGGAACACAAATTGCATTCCCGTCCCCCTCCTCTCACGTTCTTCTTCTTCTTCTCTTCTCTCTTCCTCTGCTTTTCCTTTCATTTTCCTTGGCTTGGAGTTGTGTTTGGCTTGGGTTGTGCTTTGCTTTGAAGAGGTAAGTGGGAGTTTAACGTGCTGTTCTTCTTCTGTTCTTCTTCTTCATCTTCTCCTGTTTTGGTTGAGTTAGGGTTTGAAGAATAATTATGGGTTTTATTTGTGCAAGCTTTGGATTACAAGAAGGAACAAAGTAAAGGCAAGGAAGAGAGAGAGGTTTGATCTTGAAGCTGGAAGCCTGATTTTTGGAACGTGATTTTGAGGTTTGGGAGCTCTGTATTCTTTATTTTGGTTTTGGGTTTTTGTCTCTGCCCCATTTTCTTCTTGGATTATGAATGGTTTCTTGGTGTTTGATTTCCAGTAATTGAATGATTGAGATGAGTTTATGCAAGTCGTGTTTTGGGTACTATGTTTGTATGCATGACTTTGAATCAAAGAACAGATTGATACATTTGGAACTTACTGTAATTGTATTTGGAACTTACTGTAATTGTTTTTAGGGTTTATGTTCTTAATTGTATTAACTATGTTATGCATGGTTTTGATTGTTGAATTAAGTTGCAATTAACTTGTTTATACTGTTTGGGACATCAATTGAAAGGTAAGATGAGTTCTGGAGGTGTTTGAATTAGATTGAAAATAGTTTTTATCGAGTTCTTTGATTTTCTGGAAAAGGATGGAAATCTGCAGGTTTGCGATTTCGGGAAAGAAGAAGAGGGCAAGAGAAGTAGCTCACGTTACGTGAGCAGATTGCTCACGTTACGTGAGTAATGCTCACGACGTGAGCAATGCTCACGACGTGAGCAGATTGCTCACGAGGCGTGAGCTATGCTCACGCGACGTGAGCAACCCTCACGTTCTGTTTTGCTTCTGTTTTTCCTCCCCAAGTGTCCAGTTTATTAAATGGTTTTCCAAAAGCTTTTCAGGGTATTTTCCTCTACTGTGTTTTATATGATCTTGATGACATGACTAATTATTCCAATTTATTTGGTATTAATAATATGTTATCTTAGAAAAGTTATATGTAGTATTTTGGAATCAGTTTTGGATTACAGTGATCCTGTTAAATGACTGAGGGATTTTAACAGTATGGTTTGGACTGTAATATGTTTATTATTGTGATATGTATTGCACGTCATATTTTGAATGCGAAGGATTTATAAAGGTTAACTTTCTGACTGTTAGTTCTCAAACATGCTCTGTCTTAATGTGAATTATGCTATGCATATTTTAGTCTGTTTCTTCTTTAAGGATAATTTGCTATGCTTAAGTTTATGCTGTAACTTTCCTCGATTATGATGATGCATCCTTGGTCTTTAGCATAATATGATTCAACATGTGTTCCTGTTATGCTTTAGAAAGATGAATAGTGCTGATGTTATCAATTGAGTTATTGCATGCTCCAGTACTTGACTTGTATGAAGTATGATTGGCATCCTGTTATGCCAAACTTATTTGAGTAATATGGTTGACGTCGGAGTGCATTGTTATGCTTTAGCCTTTGAGCTCATTGTGTTATGTTAATTGTAATTTAGACTATGCATGGTTTATGCTTAGTATCTTCACCTAATCCAAGTTTAGGATTATGTTTTGATAACCATTGGCATGGTAGTACCTCTTTACCTGATTCTTGGCATGCTTTAGAATATTGTTTAATGTTAAAGTGTATGGACTGTAATATGTTTTGCAATGCGGAATTGTATGAGATATGATCAACTTTATGAGCATATTTATATGTCTATTGTACTCCGGTTTATGCATGATATTTACATATTTATGCATTATGCGATTCAAACGTGAATTGTTTTATGCATGACCTGCGAGAGTCAGTCTAGTGGATAGTTAGGCATGCCTAATAGAGTCTTTCAGTAGCTGCAGCGCCCTTTGAACGTATTGGACCCTGATCAGGTTCCCCGTATGGTTCCTCGCGAACCCCCCCCCCCTCAGTGCGGATCCTCGTGGTCCTTTTTAATGAATTTGGATCGGGTTAAGATCCCCCATCAGTAAAATGCTTTTGTGACAAAATAAATTGGTTTTCGATTTGTACCCGTAAGGTACTAATCAGTTCAGTACACTCGTTATCCACTATTGTGAGTCAGCAGGTGCTTTACTGCTTTGTATTACTTTGAAATAACTATATGAATGTGATATCCGTTTGATTATGATAAAGATCTCAGGAATCAGTTTATGTGTATATGAATGTGACTATGGGCTTCAGAATGTATGTCTGTTTTAAATAAGCATGACTTTAT
Source organism: Excoecaria cochinchinensis (assembly GCA_947683425.1). Taxonomy (NCBI): domain Eukaryota; kingdom Viridiplantae; phylum Streptophyta; class Magnoliopsida; order Malpighiales; family Euphorbiaceae; genus Excoecaria; species Excoecaria cochinchinensis. The sequence continues at coordinate 9,434,332 of CANTUQ010000021.1, read as the reverse complement.
ATTTAACATGATTATCCGTACTCGTCATGTGAATTGTTATAAGTTTCTGAATGCTTTGATTATTGATGCGACTAGAGAATTTATGTATATGACTTAAACATATTTTGTTAACATATTAGCTTGTGGACCGAAGCAGCTGTGATGGTAAGTATGTGATGATTACTGTACTCTCTGCATGATGATGATATGAATGTAATACTAAGTGGTTATGCCTTCAGTCCCCGTTATCAGAATGTTTCTGCAAGATGCTTAATATATTAGAGTTGCGCAGCGGTATTGTGATGCTCTAAACGTTATCTTCTGGATATTTGACTAGTGTTTGTGTTAACATGTTTAGGTATGTTAATTAACTGGCATGCTTAACATGATGGTTTGATTGTCAGTTCATGCATGGGTACTTTGTTATGTCTATTGCATGTGTATAGCTCTTGTGACTCCGCACGGTAAGATGTTGTTATTTGTTACCCATGTAGGTTTATGCATGAGTTATAGTATGTAGTTCGGTATGATGATATTTGTATCGTATATTGTATCATATCTGTATTGGTATACCCTGGACATGGGTTTTTGGTCTATTTGTGAGTTATTGATTGAATGCCTTTATTGTGCAACCTGATTATTGATATGCTATGAATATCCGCATTTGCCATTTGAATGTGTTATGCCTTGGCGACCATTGTGAATGGCCGTCCATATTCTTGTGTGTTCTCCCCACTAAGCGTTATTGCTTAGCACGGATTTCCTTTCCGTGCAGGTGGCAGGTTTGGTTCTGATCGAGTCGCGCTTCTGCAAGGTCGGCCACGTAGGAGTTAGAAGTTCTGTATTTTGTTCAGCTTCTGTATTTCAGCTTTTGTAATTCGATAGTATTGTATATGTATTTAATTATGTTTTAATCTTGAGTTTTCTTTTGGGAATGTAATAGTTAGTATGTCCTTATGTTTAGTTATTCCTTCGTTTTATTATTTCACTGATGCTTCCGTTGAATGGTCATCTGTATGCCTTTGTGTTTGCTTCTGCATAGTGTCTGTTTGTACATAAGTTATTACATGATCAATCCGTGCATGCAGGTAAGGTAAGTTTTTAATTAATCCGTATTTCTGTATGCATGTTAAGTATGACTGTGTGCTTCCGCATTGTGCATGTGTATATCTGTATATGTGAGCGTCGTGTAGCGCGTCCGTCGGCGTCCTTCCAGCGGGGACGGCGATGGGGGTGTTACAGTTAGTGGTATCAGAGCCCAGGTTTGATGGTTCTGGGTATGTTATTTGTTTTGTGTTGAGTCTTTACATGAGAGTCGGTTTTGTGTCGTGGCCTAATGCAGATGCGTCTTGTTTTGTGTCATGTCTCGATGGAGTCTGATCCTAGTGAGAATGTGGGCGAGACTACAGAAAGTGTGAATCGAGTTAGTGCTGATCAGGATGTTTCAGAGCATCTTCCAGTTGAAGATTCTGGTCGGGTTTCTGAGGATAGGGCTCTTGTACAATGGTTGATTCGGATTTTGGATAGATTGACTGCTCCTCGTGTTTCTCAAGATTTTGTTCAGCATGTTCCTCAGAAGAGAAAAAGATCGGTTAGTGAAGTGTCAGCAAGGAAGAGGGTTCGAGAACCTTCAGCGTGTCAACAATTTCAGAAGCAACATGGGAATAAGTGTAAGAAGTGGGTACCGTCAGTATGTCAGCACTGTCAGAAGCGACATCGTGGTCCATGTCGGAAGCTTTCAGGTGCTTGTTTCAGGTGTGGCAGTATGGAACACCGGATTGCAGATTGTCCTAAGAAGAGGAATGAGAGTCTAGCTGGGCAAGCTAGAAAGGATGTGGAGGATTTGCTCAGATCTTCTCGAGTGTCTTCAGAGTTTGTAGCATCTAGCAAGGATTCGAAGGAGACCGCGGGTTCTTCTGGTAAGTTATTTTGCAAGCTTTTGTTTAAGTAAGTTTTATTTGTTTGGGTTATTTGGATGTAAGTGTTTCGCTGTGAATTTCGAGGACGAAATTCTTTTAGGAGGGAAGAGTTGTCACACCCCAAAATAGCCCTGGTCGGATTGTGCATGCTAAGTTGGGATCGGAAGGGTATTTCGGTAATTTGTGTTTGAGAATTTAGAGAGTTAAGGACCCAATTGATAAGATAACTAAGTTTGTAAGGAAAGATTTGTGTAAGTGAGTGAAGTGCATTTTGTCTAAGGACTAAAGAGCATTAAAACAAGATATTTATTAAGGAAAAGGTTTGGGTGCATGTGAGGGTATGGTACTTTGTTTTAGAAAGGTTAAGTGGATTGTGGGGTCCAATAGGATGTTGCCAAGTGGACTGTTAGGTGGGCAGTGAATGGGGAAAAGAAGAAAAGAAAGTGGAAGAGAGAGGGAACACATATTGCATTCCCGTCCCCCTCCTCTCACGTTCTTCTTCTTCTTCTCTTCTCTCTTCCTCTGCTTTTCCTTTCATTTTCCTTGGCTTGGAGTTGTGTTTGGCTTGGGTTGTGCTTTGCTTTGAAGAGGTAAGTGGGAGTTTAACGTGCTGTTCTTCTTCTGTTCTTCTTCTTCATCTTCTCCTGTTTTGGTTGAGTTAGGGTTTGAAGAATAATTATGGGTTTTATTTGTGCAAGCTTTGGATTACAAGAAGGAACAAAGTAAAGGCAAGGAAGAGAGAGAGGTTTGATCTTGAAGCTGGAAGCCTGATTTTTGGAACGTGATTTTGAGGTTTGGGAGCTCTGTGTTCTTTATTTTGGTTTTGGGTTTTTGTCTCTGCCCCATTTTCTTCTTGGATTATGAATGGTTTCTTGGTGTTTGATTTCCAGTAATTGAATGATTGAGATGAGTTTATGCAAGTCGTGTTTTGGGTACTATGTTTGTATGCATGACTTTGAATCAAAGAACAGATTGATACATTTGGAACTTACTGTAATTGTATTTGGAACTTACTGTAATTGTTTTTAGGGTTTATGTTCTTAATTGTATTAACTATGTTATGCATGGTTTTGATTGTTGAATTAAGTTGCAATTAACTTGTTTATACTGTTTGGGACATCAATTGAAAGGTAAGATGAGTTCTGGAGGTGTTTGAATTAGATTGAAAATAGTTTTTATCGAGTTCTTTGATTTTCTGGAAAAGGATGGAAATCTGCAGGTTTGCGATTTCGGGAAAGAAGAAGAGGGCAAGAGAAGTAGCTCACGTTACGTGAGCAAGGCTCACGACGTGAGCAGATTGCTCACGAGGCGTGAGCTATGCTCACGCGACGTGAGCAACCCTCACGTTCTGTTTTGCTTCTGTTTTTCCTCCCCAAGTGTCCAGTTTATTAAATGGTTTTCCAAAAGCTTTTCAGGGTATTTTCCTCTACTGTGTTTAATATGATCTTGATGACATGACTAATTATTCCAATTTATTTGGTATTAATAATATGTTATCTTAGATAAGTTATATGTAGTATTTTGGAATCAGTTTTGGATTACAGTGATCCTGTTAAATGACTGAGGGATTTTAACAGTATGGTTTGGACTGTAATATGTTTATTATTGTGATATGTATTGCACGTCATATTTTGAATGCGAAGGATTTATAAAGGTTAACTTTCTGACTGTTAGTTCTCAAACATGCTCTGTCTTAATGTGAATTATGCTATGCATATTTTAGTCTGTTTCTTCTTTAAGGATAATTTGCTATGCTTAAGTTTATGCTGTAACTTTCCTCGATTATGATGATGCGTCCTTGGCCTTTAGCATAATATGATTCAACATGTGTTCCTGTTATGCTTTAGAAAGATGAATAGTGCTGATGTTATCAATTGAGTTATTGCATGCTCCAGTACTTGACTTGTATGAAGTATGATTGGCATCCTGTTATGCCAAACTTATTTGAGTAATATGGTTGACGTCGGAGTGCATTGTTATGCTTTAGCCTTGGAGCTCATTGTGTTATATTAATTGTAATTTAGACTATGCATGGTTTATGCTTAGTATCTTCACCTAATCCAAGTTTAGGATTATGTTTTGATAACCATTGGCATGGTAGTACCTCTTTACCTGATTCTTGGCATGATTTAGAATATTGTTTAATGTTAAAGTGTATGGACTGTAATATGTTTTGCAATGCGGAATTGTATGAGATATGATCAACTTTATGAGCATATTTATATGTCTATTGTACTCCGGTTTATGCATGATATTTACATATTTATGCATTATGCGATTCAAACGTGAATTGTTTTATGCATGACCTGCGAGAGTCAGTCTAGTGGATAGTTAGGCATGCCTAATAGAGTCTTTCAGTAGCTGCAGCGCCCTTTGAACGTATTGGACCCTGATCAGGTTCCCCGTATGGTTCCTCGCGAACCCCCCCCTCAGTGCGGATCCTCGTGGTCCTTTTTAATGAATTTGGATCGGGTTAAGATCCCCCATCAGTAAAATGCTTTTGTGACAAAATAAAGTGGTTTTCGATTTGTACCCGTAAGGTACTAATCAGTTCAGTACACTCGTTATCCACTATTGTGAGTCAGCAGGTGCTTTACTGCTTTGTATTACTTTGAAATAACTATATGAATGTGATATCCGTTTGATTATGATAAAGATCTCAGGAATCAGTTTATGTGTATATGAATGTGACTATGGGCTTCAGAATGTATGTCTGTTTTAAATAAGCATGACTTTATATTTAACATGATTATCCGTACTCGTCATGTGAATTGTTATAAGTTTCTGAATGCTTTGATTATTGATGCGACTAGAGAATTTATGTATATGACTTAAACATGTTTTGTTAACATATTAGCTTGTGGACCGAAGCAGCTGTGATGGTAAGTATGTGATGATTACTGTACTCTCTGCATGATGATGATATGAATGTAATACTAAGTGGTTATGCCTTCAGTCCCCGTTATCAGAATGTTTCTGCATGATGCTTAATATATTAGAGTTACGCAGCGGTATTGTGATGCTCTAAATGTTATCTTCTGGATATTTGACTAGTGTTTGTGTTAACATGTTTAGGTATGTTAATTAACTGGCATGCTTAACATGATGGTTTGATTGTCAGTTCATGCATGGGTACTTTGTTATGTCTATTGCATGTGTATAGCTCTTGTGACTCCGCACGGTAAGATGTTGTTATTTGTTACCCATGTAGGTTTATGCATGAGTTATAGTATGTAGTTCGGTATGATGATATTTGTATCGTATATTGTATCATATCTGTATTGGTATACCCTGGACATGGGTTTTTGGTCTATTTGTGAGTTATTGATTGAATGCCTTTATTGTGCAGCCTGATTATTGATATGCTATGAATATCCGCATTTGCCATTTGAATGTGTTATGCCTTGGCGACCATTGTGAATGGCCGTCCATATTCTTGTGTGTTCTCCCCACTAAGCGTTATCGCTTAGCACGGATTTCCTTTCCGTGCAGGTGGCAGGTTTGGTTCTGATCGAGTCGCGCTTCTGCAAGGTCGGCCACGTAGGAGTTAGAAGTTCTGTATTTTGTTCAGCTTCTGTATTTCAGCTTTTGTAATTCGGTAGTATTGTATATGTATTTAATTATGTTTTAATCTTGAGTTTTCTTTTGGGAATGTAATAGTTAGTATGTCCTTATGTTTAGTTATTCCTTCGTTTTATTATTTCACTGATGCTTCCGTTGAATGGTCATCTGTATGCCTTTGTGTTTGCTTCTGCATAGTGTCTGTGTGTACATAAGTTATTACATGATCAATCCGTGCATGCAGGTAAGGTAAGTTTTTAATTAATCCGTATTTCTGTATGCATGTTAAGTATGACTGTGTGCTTCCGCATTGTGCATGTGTATATCTGTATATGTGAGCGTCGTGTAGCGCGTCCGTCGGCGTCCTTCCAGCGGGGACGGCGATGGGGGTGTTACACCTAATGTCACACCCCAACCTATACCATGGAGACTTCTCCGAGAATTAGAGGGAGAAGGATCCAGATAGGTAGGAGTGTCACATCCCACTAGTACAAATAAGGAAAACATCGCATACAAAGTAACATATCAAGGATAAATCAAGCTCGGAAAGAAAGAAGAGTGATATTGAACAAAATGAATACTTTTATTAATATACATAAAAGTGGTCTTTACATTTTGCAACAGACACAACAAAACAAATATATAAAAGCCCAAGGTACACTGTTCCAAAGGGCTAACAAAACATTATATCTATTAGAAAAGAAAGGAAAGCCTATACTACAAAACTTCAATCTCTAGTTGCGTTGGCCTTCTCGATGCGACACGCCCAAACCATGCGTACCAAAACCTTCCACACCTGAACGGATAAACACCCGTGCTAAGCGGAATCGCTTAGTGGGGAAAACACAAATGCATAACCGCCACTCACAGTGACGACAACAGAAAGCACATGATAATGATACAATTATAGATATAGAATCATACATAATTAATTCAAATACTTATATTATCATCCAATGTTCTTGTACACAGACACACTAACACCCGCTTAATCATAAAGAGTGGATAACGAGTACACATAGATACTTGAGAGTATCAATATCGTATTATAAACACATAGATACCTGAAGGTATCAAATCATTCTTTTTATTTTTGTTCCAAATTATTTTCATATAGAATCTTAAGAAAGATTCAAACAGAAGGATCGCGAGGATCCGATCGGGGGACCTGATCAGGGTCCAAAATCGTACACATAGCTGCAGCAACACATAACTCTATTAGGCATGCCTAACTATCTACTTTCAGACATTAGCAGGTTATACGAAATCTTGTCAAATTAACATACTTATTATTCATTTAATTAGGTATTCAAGGCTTTAATAAAAGAGTGCATGCAAAAGAAATCAAGTCATTAAGCAAAAAGGAGAAGAAATTAAGTTTAGAAGTCACGTCTGTCGCGCTCGCGATGACCGTCGCGCTAGCGACATAAGCTAAAATACACCTCCCCGCCTCGTCTCGCGATCGCGAGTAACCTCGTGCTCGCGAGAGGACGAAGGTGCTGCTCTCTATCGCGCTCGCGGGGGTTATCGCGCTCGCGACAGAAGAGAGCCTTGCACAAGTTCGAAGCTTCGAGTACTCTGTCGCGCTCGCGACAGAGAGCTCCCTTTGAGCTCCTCGGCGCGACACCTCTAGCGCCGGCGCGAGGGCTGAAACCTCCGTGCTCTGTCGCGGTCGCGACAGTGTCGTGATCGCGACAGATACGGGTTTTTCAGCTCTTACGCCAAAAATCTGCAGAATTCTCACACTAAACACATTCAAACTTCCAAAATTGATTCTAAACCTCAAAATTCAGCAACACAAGCATCAATGACTCATAATATAATTAAAACCCAGCTTTATCCCCATTCATCTTAATTAAATCAAGCCAAATGCATGCCCAATTCCACGAAATTCCAAAACAGTATATTTAACAACAACTGCAATTATTCACATGATTTCTTGCAAATCCTTCAACAATATTCATTCTCTAGCACCACATATCATGCTAATTTCACTTCAAGCTATACATATTCAATTCATAACTCTAATCAAAGCTAAAAGTGCCAAAACCCAACTTAAATCACAAATACACATATGAAACAAATGTTCCCAAACCTTATCTCCTCTGCTCCTACTCGTGAGCTCTGCTCCCGCTAGCGATTTCTTTCCCTTTTTCCAGTCTAGGAGACTCCTCTGAACCACAAACCCACAACAACTAAGATCAATTTTACAACAACCCACACATATACATATATAATTATAAAACCTAGAGAAGAGGAAGAAGAAAATCTAAGACATTGCTAATCCATACTCACCTTTTGAGCTTCAAATTTATAAGCTAAACAACCCAAACTACTCAAGGAAAGGAGAGGGAGCAAGATCGGGCCAAGAAAAGAAGGAACAAAGAAGAAGAAAGAAGAAAAGGAGAGAATGGCGTGAAAGAGGGAAAAAGAATGGGAAACAAGAAGGAATGGCTGTTCTCTCTCTCTCTCACCAAACCCATTAAATGCTAACTTATCATTTATGCCACATGTCATTCTCCCCATAAGACACTTGCCCCATAACACACCATACTCCCATACACTTCTATACACACTAATTTATCCCTTGCTCACATCTTACTCCCATACATTAAATCATGTACCAACCTATATTCTCTTCTCAAACTAATACATATACACACATAAATTAAATAAATAATCCAAATTAACTCATACATGCAACATATAAAGCACACATATACAGACACTGACAGGCTCAAACTACTGGGGTGGTTTTGGGGTGTTACACGGGGTATTTACTAAAATCGAGGGCATTGGTCCTAGATGTATTTATTGCCAGAAAACAATTTTTATGTGATGGTTTTATTGGATAAAATAGGACTTTGGTCCTTAATTTTAAAGAATGTTCCTGAATTAATTACTATAAGACTTTTAGTAATTTTTCTTAGCGCGACAAAGAATTATTTTACAAAAGGGAAATAAATTAATTAATATAACAATAACGACAACAATGCAATTAATATAATAACAAATTTTAAAACTAATAATACTACTAGCAATAAAAATAATAAGCACAAAAATAAATAGTAATAAACCTACAATAAATATCAAATAAATAATAACAAAGGTGAGGGTTAAAGGGAATAAACCGGGTGGAAGCCCTTAGGTTTGGGTGGCCATCATCATCCTCAAACTATTAATCCAACCAAAATAATTAAATAATACCTCACAAAAATAAAGAACACATTAGTACTAAAATCCAGAGTTAGAATAAAAGAATAAAAGAAAAGAGAAACTAATAAAGGAGTTTGGAAGAAAAAGAGTAAATAAGAATAAAGAATACAAATGAAAACAGATTGAAAAACTGAGGAAGAGCCCAGGGACGGCCATTCAGACATAACCAACGGGCATCGAAAATATGACCGGCGGGCAGTGAAATGCGCTAGATACGTCCCGTCTCTCAATCGAGGGACGGGCATCTGTAGCTACACTGCCCGCTGGTCACCTCTGACCTTCAAAATAAATGACAAAATAACAGCTTTTTCAACAAAAAAACTTATTTTAGATAAAATACTCAAAAGAAACACAAATAATTGAACTCAATCAAACAAATATCAGATCTATAATATTTACCCTCGGATTATAGCTTTTCGATGAATGTAGGATGATTTTCGGTCCCGCGCGCTTCACGAAAATCGAATAAAAATCAAGAAAATAAAATTTATATTTCTTCCGTGAAAATTAGCAGCGATTCAAATGTTGGAATCGATAAATTGACGGAAGCAAATAAATCTTGTTACCTCAATTCAATTAGATTCACCAAAATAAGATTTTTGAAAGAAAAATTAAAAAGATGAAAATATTTTCTTTTCTTTTGTCAAAATATGATTTTTGAGAGAAAAATGTTAGGGAATATTTTCTATTTTAGAGAAGAAAATAAAACCCCCTAATCAAATTTTTTCCAACCCCCTAATTGATTAAAAATCCTATTTGGAATAGGAAAGGGAAATCCTATTCTGAATAGTATTTGGCAAATGACCGACGGGCGTCTTTTAAAAAGGGCACGCGCGGTCATTTGGCCAACGGACGGAACGAGGCACGGGGGTAATAGACGGGCGTCGATTTATGGAAATGTGTCTGTCGTTCGCTTCACCGACAGTCCGTCTCTCATGACGAGGGATGGATCATCTCGGCTACCGATGGGCCTCTGACTACCGACGGGCCGGCCGTCCGTGGAAAAAACACTTTTATGCTAAATTTTCCAAAATTTTCTAATTCTTTCCGCTGCAAATGAAAATCTTCAATCCTTACGAATCCAAAAGACCAAAATTCTCGAATTTTATCCATTGAACCGGAAATGGACACTGCTTTCTTCATCGGGTAATCTCTGATCTGAACTGCCTCAAGGCACGGTGCTTACACTTGCGTCTCGCAGGGGAGGGGTGGTCACGAGTCGTGATCCTCCCTCACAACTTGTGATGCCAACGCTTAGAGGAAGAGGAGGTCACGAGTTATGATCCTCCCTCATGACTCGTGACGCTATCGCGTCTCTCCTCGCAAAAAAAGGGACGGTCACGAGTCGTGATCCTCCCTCACAACTCGTGATTGCCAAGGGAAGAGGGTCAAGAGTCCTGATCCTCACTCATGACTCGTGACCTTCCTTCTCACGTCTGTAGAGCGATAATCCCGCTAGAAGGAGAAGAGCCGGTTCTGTCGTGCTCGCGATAGAATCGATTCTCCTAGATCTCCAGAAACGCAAAAACGGGAATTGAAGGAGAATCAAAACCCAACTTTACCCAAACCCATTTTTCATGCTAAAACATGTAAAAGCTTACCTTTTTGGCCTCCAAATCACGTTCACAATCATAATAACACAAATCACACCATATTATCATACATCAAAACATCATTTACAGAGATTCCAAAAACCCAGAAATTCTTCCATCAAGCTCATACACATACCTCTAATTTAACATGCATATCATTAATATTTTGCTACCACAAATCATGTACACAAAGTTACTACAGTCATGCATTTATATATACCAAAAACTCACAAACAACATCAACATGTAAACTAAAAAAAAAACATGATCCAAAGTGAGGATGGCAAAACACTCCCAAACCTGGTAATAGAGCTCAATAAAGCCACTGACGTCAAGCTACAACCTTTCCTTTCCCTTTATCCTTTCTCCTTTCTTCAGATTCTTGTACAAATCAAATCAAAACAAACCCAAATCAATCCATGCAAATAACCACATAACCCATAACAAAACCAAACGGAAGGAGAAGAAGATCCTAAACCAAATATACTACCACTTACCTCTTGGAACCCTTCAAAACTCAAAACCCTAGCTCGAAGATTGAAGAACAGCCCATGCAAAGGAGGAGAGCAAAAAATGGAGAAGATAAAGAGCAAGGAAACGTGAGAGAGTAGGGAAGAGGAGCCAAAATCAGATAGTTTCTAAGGGAAGCTAAAAATTTATGCCTTCCCTCTCTCTAGTGCTTTCAAATCCCCATTAATGCACTTACCTACTCAAAGCCACTTGTCACTCTACTATTGGACCTGTTCTACAACTTTCTTGACTTTTGCTTCTAGTCCTTGTCAAGTTACAATTCACTCACTAACAATAATTCTTTCTCTAAATACTTTAATTAATTCTTCATTTAAGTCCTTAATTCAATTGCATAAATTACCAAAATACCCTTTAAATGATCCAATTACACATGTAATTTCTACTAGGCCATATTTGGGATGTGACAACTCTCTCCTCCTTAAGATATTTCGTCCTCGAAATTTCCCCGCTAACCACTTACATCCGAAATACCAAAACCGAATTCAAACAGAAACTTAACCAATTAATACTTATCGAAAGGACCTGCAGCCTCTGGAGCATCCTCTCTAATCATCGCATAGACGCTAGCCGGAGCATACTCTCCCGTAGTACCAGGTCGCTGCACCGATTCCGATGGGGCCTGAGGAGCTCTATTTCTATCCCAGTTGCTTCTCGTTGCATTTGATTTACCTCCACCCACTTTACTCTCTTGTTGGCTCTTATTCTCCTGCCGATCGGGACAACTAGCAAACCGATGCTCCATACTTCCGCACTTGAAGCATGCACCGATGATCTTGCGACAGGTACCCCAATTGTGCCTTTAGCAATGCTCACATTCCGGTGCTCTATTTTCTCTACTCACAGACGGTGCTACACTTCCCACCTCGGAAGGCACTTAAGCAGTCCCTCTAATTCCTTGTCCAACTGGAGCACCTTTAGACTTCTTATTACTAGCAACTCCACCATTCGGTGCTCTCCTCTTCTGTTCTATTCTTTGCTTCGCCATCTCGAATTCTTCAAACTTTATCACTGCAGCCACTGGTGCACGCTCACGTGCAGGTCTATCCCAACCGACCGGATTACTTCCAACCAAATTCACACTTTCCATCGTGTCGCCCATATACTCACTTGGATCCGACTCCATCTAGACACTGCACAAAACAACATCTGCATTAGGCCACGACTCTAGATAGACTCTCATGTAAAGACTCTATACTCAAACAATCACATAGAACCAGAACCGGCTAAACCGGTGCTCTGATACCAAGCTGTAACACCCCGACATTCCCCCATTAGAAGGGATGTCGGTTGCCACGCGCACAAACTCATATACAAACTCGAATACATATACATAAACTCAAATAGGTTAAGAAACGAATACATTTAATTAAAATATAACAAATCCATATATATAACCATAAATTTTTACAAAAAGGATTTGTAATAGATAAACATTTACGGACACAAAATAATTCTTTACAAAAATTACATTTTCAAAATCATACTCCATATACAAAAAATATAGCGAAAGACAAAATAACTCCAATTCTAGACTTCTAGGGGCCGACCTGCAAATGTCGGACCCCAAAATGAACCTGCCACCTACACGGGAAAAGAGCCCTAATGTTTAGTGGGGAGGAACAACACATGCATGTACATATAATCGCAATAAACATATATTTATAAACTTAATAATAATAAAAGCATATAAACATATACTACTCATGCTTATAACAAGTATTCAACATACACGTATATCAGAAGGTAACCATTTATATTAAAGTTGTCAATATTCATGTATCAACATGACTATAATCATATAACCATTTATATCCGAATACAAGTATTACATTTCATCATGTCATAACGCATATACTTATACATGTAACATATATTCATTTCATATAACTAATAGCTTCATATATAAATTTCATATAATAAATGCAAGTAATAGCCTGATTACTCGCTAACTAGTGGATAGGGGTACTAATGAAACTGATAGGACACAGTATCCCAAGCATATGGAGACATGAGTCTTAAAACATTTTATAATCATGTATACCCGAAGGTTTACCAGAGACCGAGGTCTCAAACATCTTATATGACCCAAACAGGGCCCGCATGTAGCAAATAACATATAGCAGCTGCACTCACACTCTAACCCTGGATAAGCGCTTATCTATCCACTAACTATGACTACCAGGCTCAAATAACAACTCAATCACGTTCTAAAATAATATTCATATAATAGAAAATAAATCAAGTATAATCATGTTATTTTATGTATACATGTATGTTGGTCAAATTCGGGAACATATACACCATATACAGGGTGCAATAAGAACACGTACTAATAAATAAATAACCCATGTACATATAAAGTATATGCATTTAAATCACATATAATAATAATATTACTCATGTACATATATCTCATAATTAAACAATTATCAATTTATAATATAGATTTAAGCCCAATCATGTGTCATGTAGTAAAAAACCCCATGTAAAAGAAGCTTAAAACTCTTTTTCAAAACAGGGCAGAAGAGGCCTCACTGTCGCGCTCGCGACAGTGAGGGGAGGAGAGGCCAGTCATGAGTCGCACAGGCAGTTGCGACTCGTGACGCTAGCATCTCGCAAGCATCTCGGCGGTCACGAGTGGTAATCCTCCCTCACGACTCGTGACACCAACGCTTAGAGGAAGAGGAGGTCACAAGTCATGATCCTCCCTCAAGACTCGTGACGCTATCGCGTCTCTCCTCGCAGAAAAAGGGACAGTCACGTTTCGTCATCCTCCCTCATGACTCGTGACTGCCAAGGGAAGAGGATCACGAGTCCTGATCCTCACTCACGACAGAATCAATTCTCCTCGATCTCCAGAAACGCAAAAACAGGAATTGAAGGAAAATCAAAACCCAACTTTACCCAAGCCCATTTTTCATGCTAAAACATGTAAAAGCTTACCATTTTGGCCTCCAAATCACGTTCACAATCATAATAACACAAATCACACCATATTATCATACATCAAAACATCATTTACAGAGATTCCAAAAACCCAGAAATTCATCCATCAAGCTCATACACATACCTCTAATTTAACATGCATATCATCAATATTTTGCTACCACAAATCATGTACACAAAGTTACTACACTCATGTATTTCTATATACCAAAAACTCATAAACAACATCAATATTTAAGCTCAAAAAAAAACATGATCCAAAGTGAGGATGGCAAAACACTCCCAAACCTAGTAATGGAGCTCAACAAAGCCACTGACGTCAAGCTACAACCTTTCCTTTCCCTTTATCCTTTCGCATTTCTTCAGATTCTTGTACAAATCAAATCAAAACAAACCCAAATCAATCCATTCAAACAACCACATAACCCATAACAAAACCAAACGGAAGGAGAAGAAGAAGATCCAAACCAAATACACAACCACTTACCTCTTAGAACCCTTCAAAACTCAAAACCCTAGCTCAAAGATTGAAGAATAGCACATGCAAAGGAAGAGAGCAAAAAATGGAGAAGAGAAAGAGCAAGGAAACGTGAGAGAGTAAGGAAGAGGAGCCAAAATCAGATAGCTTCTAAGGGAAGCTAAAAATTTCTGCCTTCCCTCTCTCTACTCCTTTCAAATCCCCATTAATGCACTTACCTACCCAAAGCCACTTGTCACTCTACTATTGGACCTCTTCTACAACTTTCTTGACTTTTGCTTCTAGTCCTTGTAAATTCCCTTATAAATCCTTGGCAAGTTACAATTCACTCACTAACAACTTTTTTTTCTCTAAATACTTTAATTAACTCTTCAATTAAGTCCTTAATTCAATTGCATAAATTACAAAAATACCCTTTTAATGATCCAATTACACATGCAATTTCTACTAGGCCATGTTTTAGATGTGACACGTACCATATGAAAAAAACGCTGTAATACAGGGTCACTCAACTGTGCATCCACTATTAGTTGTCTCAAGTTCGGTCTAACTTTCAATCGAGCAATTAGTGCTCCTTCCGAATCAAATCTCCACCTTTCTCTACCCAGAGACAGAGCCGAAACTGATTTCCTACTTAGAGCATCTGCCACTACATTTGCCTTGCCCGGATAGTAATCAATAATGCAGTCGTAATCCTTAAATAACTCAAACCATCTTCATTGCCTTAAGTTCAATTCTTTCTGAGTGAGCAAATATTTCAAACTCTTGTGATCTGTGAAGATCCTGCAAGTTTCCCCATACAAATAATGATGCCATACCTTAAGAGCAAACACTACCGTTGCTAACTCCAAGTCGTGTGTCGGATAGTGTTGTTCATGAGGCTTTAATTGCCTAGAAGCATAAGCGATCACCTTGCCGTCCTACATCAGAACACAACCCAATTCGATACCTGAGGCATCACTGTGCATAGTATACTCTTTACCCGAAATGGGTTGAGTAAGTACAGGAGCCTTAATCAACATATCCTTCAACTGCTAAAAACTTTCTTGGCACCTATTAGACTAATTGAACTTAACCTCTTTTCGGAGAAGCCGAGTCAAAGGCGAAGCTATCACTAAAAATCCCTTAACAAACCGCCTATAATAACCGATTAAACCAAGAAAACTCTTCACTTCTAGAGCAAACTTAGGTGGCAACCAGTTCAGAATAGCTTCAACTTTGGATGGATCAACCCAAATACCTTCAGCCGAAACCACATGTCCAAGGAATGTTACCTCTTTTAACCAAAATTCGCACTTACTAAACTTAGCACAGAGCTGATGGTCCCTTAACACTTGCAATACCAATCTCAGATGTTCCCCATGTTCCCTTTCATTCTTAGAATAAACCAGGATGTCGTCAATGGACACTAGAACAAAACGATCCAAATAAGATCTGAATAGCCTGTTCATCAAATCCATGAAAGCTGTGGGGGCGTTAGTCAAACCAAGTGGCATCACTAAAAATTCATAGTGACCGTAATGCGTCCGAAAAGCTTTCTTCGCAACATCTGTATCCTTAACTCTCAACTGATAGTAACCAGATCTCAAGTCTATCTTAGAAAACACTCTAGCTCCTCTTAATTGATCGAAAAGATCCTCGATCCGTGGCAATGGATACTTATTCTTTACCATGACCTTGTTAATCTATCGGTAGCCAATACGCATTCTCAAGGTACCATCCTTTTTCTTGACAAACAGAACCGGAGCACCCCATGGCGACACACTCGGTCGAATGAAACCCTTATCCAAAAGCTCTTGCAATTGATTTTTCAACTCTTTCAATTCCACCGAAACCATATAATATGGAGCCTTAGAAATCAGAGTTGACCCGACACAATATCCACAGACAGTTCTACTTCTCTCTCTGGCGGCAAACCTGGTAATTCCTCTGAAAACACATCCACAAATTCTCTTACTACCGGAATATCTTGTATCTTTACTTGCCCTTATCGAGAATCCAAAATCAAAGCTAAATACGCTTCACATCCCTTCCTCATAAACTGTTTTGCCTTCATAGCCGAAATTACATTGTGCAGCGAATTACTTCCCAAACCTTTTACAACCACAGGTATCTAATCCCTGTCTTTGAGTACAACCATTTTCCTCTGATAATCAACTATAGCTCGGTGCTTGGACAACCAATCCATACCCAGAATTAGGTCAAACTCATGAAATGGTAGACTAATCAGATCAATCGGAAACTTCTTACCTTGCACCATCAAAGGACAATCCCGATACACCTGATTCACTTTAACACACTGCCCTAATGGACTAGTCATGCATATCTCATAATCCAGTTTATCCTCATTAGCCAATTCATCACACAACTTATTAGAACATAGATAAGAATGAGTAGACTCTATCAAAGCATACATTTCAATGCTGAAAAGTAAAAACTTACCGGCTATTACTTCCAGAGCATCCTGGTCATCACGAGCTCTTAATGCATATGCTCTTGTGGCTGCCGGCGCTGGACAATCAATTGTCTCAGAGGGTTCTCTTTCCCAAGGCCGACCACCATGACCCCATCCTCTACCTCTAGCACGACTGCCCTGAGGAACATTCGACCCCATTCGACTAGCCTCTTATTAACCCTGAGTATTCTCATACAAGTACGAGCAATTAGCTGGAAAGTGGTCGGTGCTACCACATCTAAAACATCCTCCCGTTAACCACCGACATTTGCCCCAATGGCGCTTACTGTAATGGGAGCACTGAGGCACTCTATCACCTCTACCACCCGAATCTCCTCTACCCATGCTAGACCCTCTAAAGGATTCCAGTCTCCTCTCTCTAGTAGTCGGACTAGCATGCGACTCACTAGAAGGATTTCCTTGAAACTCGTGTGACCTCTTTCCTGAAGAAGAACCTCTCCTAGAGGACTTTTTCCTCTGAGCCTTCTCTCTTAAAATATTCTCAGAGCATTCTGCTCTCAAAGTAGCCTGCACTATCTGATAATAACTAATATCCGGTGAGGACATCAAAGATACCAACATCACCTTTAGAGACTCATTTTGACCCGCCTCAAACTGTTGACATTGAAACTCTCAGTAAGAACTCCTGGCGGTGCATACTTACTGAGTCGATTAAACTCCTTCTCATATTTTGCCACAGATAACACTCTTTATCGGAGACTCAAAAACTGCGCCCATCTGGCCTCCTTAAATGCCCTAGTTACATACTTACTCTAGAATTCTTTTTTAAAGAACTACAATGTCACAGGCTCGGGAAGCTGAGGATGCCTAAGCACTAATGTCCACCAATCATAAGCTGAGCCCTACAACAAAGACACTACACACTCTACCTCTTTCTCCGGAGGATACTGAATTTCCCTTAGCACCTGACTAACCTTCTCAATCCACCTCTCAGCTTTATTCGATTCATCTAAGCTGATTCCAAAGAAATCTTCCGCTCCAAACTTCCTTATATTCTCAATTGGAGCTCTAGGGGCAGTAACGCTTTCAAAAACACGGGCTATATCCTGAGATATCTTGAGCATGGCCTCAAAGGGGACCGCAAGGGCCTCAGGTTACACCCTAGGTGGCTGAGCCGGACCCAAAACAGATGATTCTTGCTCTCGGGGATTCGCACTCTCGGCTGACCCCTCAAGTGATCCACGAGCAGACTCCATCTAACTACAAAACATACACAATAATATGCATCAGGCCAACATAACACTAAACGTACACTCTATCTTACACTTGCACAGAAACATCTAAACCTATGCTCTGATACCATAAAATGTGACACCACTTACCTATACGTAGGGAGTTTCATCCGTCGAGGAGGAAAAAGGACCCCGATAGATGAGGGTTGTCACACAAGACCTCAAATAAAGCAAATAAAGTTACGAATCATTCATTCAAATAGGGTAGAATAAAAATTTCTTAAAACAAAAGACGAAGGCTGAGAACAAAAGTATAGTATTTTATTAATTTACATAATAGCCTTTACATATCAAAATACAAAAGTGCTTAAGCACAGAAGATTCTATACATATCTGATATCCAAATTAAACTACAAAAGTAGAGTTTACATCAAGAGTCATTATTATAAAATGTGTAAACTAATACATATACAAAAAGGTACAATCCTGTACTATAAAATCTCTCTCTCCTCGTTGTGTTGGCCCTGCTGACACGTATCACCCTGCCCAAAATCTCCAACAACTTCCACACCTGCACGGATGAAACACCCTTGCTAAGCGAATACGCTTAGTGGGGAAAACATAATGAAAAATGACCTCTCACAGTGGATGACAGAAACAAATCACATACACATGACACATACTGGAAATCAATTCTTAATAAACAATTCATCATACTCAAGATATCAACATCATTAATCACACAATCACTCATGCTGAACTGAATTATAACCCATGAATACAGTAAACCTGCTTATTCAAAATAGTGGATAGCGAGTAACGCATACTCATTCAAAATGCATGGATACCCAAGGGTATCAAAATTATTCTCTTCTTTTTATTTCAAACATTTTCGCATGGAATCTTAAACAAGATTCAAGTTTAAAAGGGATCGCGAGGATCTGAACAGGGACCTTGTCACACCCCACAAGTGGCTTATTTGGAAATTAGAATTTTAAATGGACAATTAAGGGCAATTGAGTAATTTGTTAGCAAAAGAGGATTATTTTGCAAGGAAACAAAAGTATTTTAAATGGCAGATTGTATTTGAGTGAGTGAAAGGTAATTTATCAAGGACCATTTGGTAAAAGAAGAGTACCTGGTTTTGTATAGCTGTGCATGTGTGCCATGTGGTGAGTGTGAGTGTGTGTACGTGGTGAGGGAAAAAGAAAGATTGAGAAAAGTTGAGTTGGCTGGAAAACAGAAGATTGAAAAAGTTTTCTCTTTCTTTTCTGGTTCTCTCTCACGCGAACCACATTCTGCCTTTTCTTCATTTTTTCTGTTCTTTCTATCATCTGCATGTGTGTTTCTGTTGAGGAACTAAGGGTTTTGGATGTTTAGAAGCTTCAGAAGGTAAGTGGCAGTAGTTTCTGGGTTCTTTTGGTTGAATCTCTTTATGTTTCTTCTTTGGGTTTTAGAGATTCTATTTTGGATTAATGATAGTGGTTTTATCTGTTGCAAGCTTCTGAAGATAATAGAAAAGAGAAGGGAAAGGGCAAGATTGTGGATTGAGCAGGTTCAGTTGACATTTTTTTGGGACTTCAGTAACAGGTTTGGGAGTGTCTGTCCTTTCTCCTCTTTGGATCCTAATTGCTGTTGTGTTGATAATGTTAGTTATATGCATCTGATCGTCAATTGCATGAGTAATGTGATGTGTATATATATGATTTCTGTAGAAAAGAAGGTTAATGAGCATGCAAATGAGATGGTGATACATGTATATACATGTGAAATTCTGGGTTGTGCCTCTTTCTGGTTACATGCTGTGATGGTATGATAATGTGTATAATTTGAATGTATTTGCTATAAATGTGCTCAGAAGACCTAAAGGTACGCGTTTGCATAATTATTGCATGAAAAAGGGATTTAGATAAATTGGGATTTGGAATCTTAGTGGTACTCTGTTTTTCTGGATTTTCTGGGTTTTTCCACGTTTTTATGGAAATTGGTTTTGAGAAGATGATGGAGTTGAGAAGGAGAAGCAGATTTGTGAGAGAAAGATCACGTGACGTGATGGTACATCACGCCGTGACCTCCCTCTGTGGGAAGTCACGTGGTGTGATGAAGCGTCACGCCGTGACCTTCCTCCCCTTGGGAAGTCGCGACGTGAGGTAGCGTCACGCCTCGCGACCTCTCGCCTGTCTTCCCTGCGTGTCACGAGACAGGTCTCATGACCTCTTTCTTCCTCTCCTCACAGGCGTCACGAGACGTGACTGATGGTCACGCCGTGACCGCCTGTTCTTGCTTGCTGTTTTGCTTGACGCTCGCATGAAGCCGGCGTCACGAGACGTGACCAGTAGTCACGACGTGACCGGCTTCTGCTTGCTGCCCTGTTTTACTAAAAGCATGGTTTTAACTTCTGGTTTAAAGGGTTTTCAACACTTATTCAATGTTTGGGTTTTTAAGATTTGAACTGCATTTTTAATAATTTTTTAATTATGAGATTTGTGGTCATAATTAATATTAGGGTACATGATTTATATGTTTATAATTTACATGAATATAGTTATTCCAATGCGGGTTTTATGTTCTTTTTACCTTCTGTGTTTGATAATTGAATATGTTTACATGTTTCTGGATTCGATTAGTATACACGTATACATGGATTATTACAAGATGAATTATAAGTTCTTATTACTTCCGGTAATTAATATTTGAATATATGTATATGTTTCTGATTTTGATCAATGTACATGAATACATGAATTATTGAGTTGTATTCTTTGAGCCTGAATAAGTCATAGTAGTGGATAAGTAAGCGCTTACTTAGGTCTGTGTGTGTGCAGCTGCTATATGATAAAATGATATATGCAGGTCCGTTTGGATCCTTGTTTCGACCATGTTTGGTCTATATGGAAATAAAGCGAGACCTCGGTCTCTATATGAAAAGTACATGTTCGAGACTCATGTCTCTATATGCTTGGGATACTGTGTTCTATCAGTATCAAAATGACCGTATCCACTTCTTAGGTTTATACCAGACTAATCAGGCTACATGTTTATATGTGATATATATGTTGAGATGTTTATTGACATGATTAAAAGTATATGTTGCACATGAATCCTAGTATATTCTGTATCGGTGTAATCAGAGAAGTATATTTGTATTTGTTAATTGCTTATATTGTAAATACCATTAAGGTAATGTGATACTGTATTGTATATGTATATTGTTATTTTGTTTTGTTCCTCCCCACTAAGCGTTATCGCTTAGCACGGGCTCTTTTCCCGTGCAGGTGGCGAGTTTGGATTTGGAGTCTGGTATCTGCAGGTCGGCCACTAGGAGTCTTTTTGATTGAAGTTGTTTGAAGTCTTCCGCTGTAATTTTTGTATATGGCTTGTGTATAGCAAAGTACATCTTTTGTAAAAGAACAAATATTATTTTTGTATATGTATTGGCTTACGAGCCTCTTTCTGTAAAACGATATTGATATATGTTATATGTAAACAGGATTTTACTATTAAATGATTAAAAGTTTCTTTATATTTCATTTGGTTTTGTTTATACATGAGTATATTTGAATTTGTATATGTGTTCGCCCGCGTGGCACTCCGGCATCCTTCCAACGGGGATGGCGGGGTGTTACAGACCTGATCAGGATCTAGAATACATACGCATGACTGCAGCTAACTGAACTCTATAGGCATGCCTATTTATCCACTTATTGACTCTCGCAGGTCATGCATAATTCATCAAATCACATTCATATAATTCATAAAATTGTCCATTCATAATTCTAAAAGCATCACAAGTTTAGAAAATAAACATTGAAAACATAGAAAAAAACTCAAATTGAAGCAAGGACGTGTCGCGCTCACGACGGCTGTCGTGCTCGCGATAGGGGTGAAACTTGCCCTAGGTCATGATCGCGGCAGTCTTCGCGCTCACGCGGAGAAAGAATCACATCTCACTATCACACTTGCGATGAGCATCGTGCTCACGATAGTGAGCGGCCAGCCAAAGCTGTTGCACTCGTGCACAGGAGCGCGCTCGTGATAAAGAACTGCCCATTTCGCTCTCCAGCCGAGCGCTCTGTCGCGCTCGCGATAAGATTCGCGCTCGTGACAAAGAGCTCTCGTTGTGACAGGTCGGCAGCCCAAAGCTCAGCTACGCATGAAAGCTGAATTCACCAAGCTCTATCGCGATCTCGCGATAGTGTCACGCTCACGACAGAGTAGTGATTTCCAGCTCTTACGCTAAAATCTGCAGAAATTCATATTCCCAAAATCACTTAAATCTCCAATTGACTTCAAAACTCAACCCCACACAAATTAATCATTCACAACATCTTAATCAACCTAAAATCCAACTTATAATCCAATTATTACCATCAAAACATACTATTAACAAGATTAAATTCCATGATTCAATAAACCAGCACTTTCTCTTAGAAAATCATACAAAATCATGCTTAGGTTCAATTATTCACAAATTATGCATCTCAACTCAAAATAATTAACTCCCATGTCATTTAGATATAAATACCCACAATATATCTCATCAATTTCAATAATTTCCACAAAAGAACAAAAATCACACAAAATGCACAAAAGTGACAAACGTTCCCAAACCTCGAACTCTTGCGCTCTAATCACGAGGCTCCACTTCCACTTGCTATTTCCTTGCCCTTAGGCTCTCTAGGAGGGATCTCTGAGCAAAGCACCCATTAAAATAGAATTCAAACTTTAACCCCATAACACCACAATAACCAAATTATAAAGGAAAGAGAGGATAAAGAAGAAGAATTAGCTACCACTTACCCAAATCAACTTAGGACTACCAAGACTCACTAAAACTTGCAGCTAAAAGGGGAAAGATTGCAAGGAAGTAAAGAAGAAAGGAAGAAGAAGATGAAGAACGGGTTGAGGGAGAGAAGAAACGGGGAAAAGGAAAAAGGACAGCTATCTTCTCTCTCGTCTCTCCATAATTTATATTCTACCCACTTACCACATGGCAACCTCCTATTAGAAGACTACCCCAAGACACACCCAATAACCATCCTCTCCCATACACTTAAAATCAACCTCATTAAACACATCCTAATCCCATATAAACACTCACACCCAACAAAACCCCAAAAAACATAATACTATAACTTAAACCATAACACATACTCAAAATAACACATGCCAAAATTGTACATACAAAATCACACACACATAAGGCTCAAACTACAAGGGTGGGAACAGGGCGTCACACCAAGACAATAGCTTACATAAGATGGTATGATGACGTTGAGTTCCTCATGTCCTTTCATTATCGCTGCTGCCACAGTACTCTGAGACTTGCATCACCATTGGGTCTCCACCCCTTTTAGACATAATGTCAAACTCTAGAGCTAGCCTCTTATTTCTTCCCTAGTTGATTGGTGAATCAGGTGGCAACTCGTATTTGGACCCAGCAACACATGGGGGGACTTTAGCTACATGTGTAGAAGTCTCCCTGACCATGACTGGTTCAACTTGGTTTACAGCAGGTACTAAAGGAGGAATTCAAAAATCAGATGCTACGATAGCAAGCTTTTCACTGAACAAAGCCATCATTGTCCTTTCAAACTCCTCAAACCTCTTGTCCAGGTCTTGCGAGACATAAGTATCAGCAGGTTGCATTGGATTAGACATCATTCCCCTTTCTACTTACTTTGGCAGCTATTCTAAAATTCTATATGTGGTGTCCCTCGGACGTGAACCCATGTAACACCCCCATCGCCGTCCCCGTTGGAAGGACGCCAACGGACGCGCTACACGACGCTCACACATACAGATATACACATGCACAATGCGAAAGCATACATTCATACATAACATACGAAAATACAGGTGAATTAAAACTTACCTTACCTGCAGGCACGGATTGATCATGCAATAACTTACGCATACGCAGACACTAAGCTGAAGCATACACAGAAGTATACATATGACCATTCAACGGAAGCATAAGCGAAATAATAAAACAAAGGAATAACTTAACATAAAGACATACTAACGATTACATTCCCAAAAGAAAACTCAAGGTCAAAACATAATTAATTACATATACAATACTACAGAATTACAAAAGCTGAAATACAGAAGCTGAACAAAATACAGAACTTCTAACTCCTACGTGGCCAACCCTGCAGAAGAGCGACTCGAACAGAACCAAACCTACCACCTGCACGGAAAGGAAATCCGTGCTAAGCGATAAATGCTTAGTGGGGAGAACACACAAGAGTATGGACGGCCATTCACAATGGTCGCCAAGGCAAAACCCAATCAAATGACAAATGCGGATATTCATAACAAATATGATCATGTTGGCATAGTAAAGGCATTCATTCGATCACTCACAATCAAACCATAAATTCATGTCTAGGATAGACCAAAACAGACATAATACAATATACGATACAAGTATCATCATGCTGAACTACATACTATATCACATGCATAAACCTACATGGGTAGCAAGTATCAACATCTTACCGTGCGGAGTCACATGAGCTTTACACATGCAATTGACATAACTAAGCACCCATGCATGAACTGACAACCAAAGCATCATGTTAAGAATGCTAGTTAACCAACATACTTAGACATGCTAAACACACACACTAGTCAGAATCCAAGGTACAAAATCCAAAGCATCATATTACCGCTGCGCAACTCTCATATATAAAGTATCAAGCGAAAACACCCTAATAGCGGAGACTGAAAGCATAATCCCATAACATTATATTCATATCATCAACAAGCAGAAAGTACAGTAATCGTCACAGACTTACTATCACAACTGCTTCGGTTCACATGCTAATATATATATAACAAAACTATGCTTAAGTCATATACTTAAATACATCAATCGAATCATTTCAAAGCATTCAGAAACTTATAACAAATTACATGACAAGTACGGATAATCATGTTAGACATAAAATCATACGTATAGAATACAGACATACATTCACAAACCCAAAGCCACGTTTATGTACATATAAACTGATTCCTGAAATCCTTAACATGTTCATATAATAAAGCCATACAATCAGTATTTCATAATCATATTCATTCAGAAATAATTCGATATATATATTACATCGATATACTCATTCAGATAATCCATTTATAGCCAAATCAGATCAGAGCAGTTCAAATAAACATTCAAAGAACACCTGCTGACTCTAGGTAGTGGATAACGAGTGTACAGACAGTACTTTCCGGGTACGAGCCGATTACAGACAGTACGTTACGGGTACGAATCGATTAAACCATTATACTTTAACTTTCACAGATATTTTCAAATGGGACCTTAAACAAGATCCAATACAGAAAAGGGTTCGCGAGGAACGAAACGGGGACCTGATCGGTGTCCAAACAGAACTATGGGCTGCAGCTAACAGACTCTATTAGGCATGCCTAACTATCCACTAGACTGACTCTCGCAGGTCATGCATAAAACAATTCACGCTTCGAATCGCATAACGCATAAATATATATACATCATGCATAAACTAGAGAATGATAGACATATAAATATGCTCATAAAGTTGGTCATAAATCATTCAATTCACAATGCAAAACATAATACAGTCTACACCTTTTAACATTAAACAATGTTCTAAAGCATGACAAGAATCAGGTATAGAAACATTAACTTGCCAATGATTATCAATACAAAATCTTAATCATGCAATAGGTGAAGATATTAAGCATAAATCATGCGTAGTCCGAATTACATTTAAACATAACACATTGAGTGCAAAGGTTAAAGCATAATACTGTATTCCGACATCAATCATATTATTCAAATAAGTTTGGCATAGCAGGATGCCAATCATACTTCATACAAGTCATATACTGGAGCATGCAATGACTCAATTGATAACATCTTAGCACTACTCATCATTCTAAAGCATGTCAGGAACACATGTGGAATCATGTTATGCCAATGAATAAATACTCATGGAATGATACGAAATACTCTTAAGTATGGCAGATTATTCAAAGAGAAGAATCCAGTCAAGGATATGCATAACATAATGCTAATCACAACTAAAATAGGCTAACCGTTCAGATAAGATAGCACACAGTAGAGGACAAAGCCATAAAAGCATTTGAAAGTCATTTTATAATAAAACCAGTCACGGGGGAACAAATCAAAACAGAAAAGGGCATACAAAGTCATACAAGAACACATAAAGGTATGACAAGAGTAATACAGTAGTACATCACCATACAGAAGAGATAGGAAATTCATTTTGCTTAAAACTAGGCGAAATCAGAAAATGGGGCTGAAGAGGGGTCGGTCACGAGCCATGTCACGACTCGTGACTGGCCTCAAAGGAAGGTCACGAGTCGTGACCTAGTGTCACACCTCGTGACCTACAAGAGAGTCACGGGACGTGACTCTATGTTACGCCTGGCTCCTCACAAGAGTCACGAGTCATGACTCTATGTCACGTCTCGTGACATGCCTCCAAGGGAGTCACGGGACGTGTCTCAAAGTCACGCCTCCTCACAAGAGTCACGGGACGTGACTCTAAGTCACGAGACGTGACTTGCCTCTCACAAGGCAGTCACGCTTCGTGACTGGGGGTCACGCCTCACGACTTCGTCCAGCCTGCCGAGAAGTCACGCATTGTGACTGGGAGACAGAGTCACGTGGCGTGACTGAGAGTCACGTCTCGTGACTTGTCTCTCTCAAGGAAGTCACGACACACTGGAAATGGAAGATTATACAGAAACGCGATTTCCCATTTCCAGGTTACCCAGAATTCAAAGAACTCGATAAAATCATTTTCAATCTGATTCAAAACACATCCAAACTCATCTTACCTTACAGTCGATCTTCCAAACATCATAAACCAGATAATTGCAATTAATTCCACAATCAAACAATCAAAATCATGCATAAACCCATTCAAGAATATAAACCCTAAAAGTTACAGTAGGTTCAAAACACAAACTCAGAACTTCCAAATCAATACTTGTCATGCATTACTAACACATCTACTCACTTAATCATGCATATACACATTCTAAAACACACCAAATTCCGGAAATTAGACCATGCAAACACATTATAAGTCTAGTGAGAAATAGGGCAGAGACATTCAACTGAGATTGAAGAACAGAGAAGTTCAAACAATGCATGCATTCAAAATGCTCCCAAAGCTAGAAATGACGATCCAAAATCACGCTTCAAGATCACTGCTCAATCCTTTCCTTGCCTTTACTATGCTTCTTTTTATCATCAAACACTTGCACAAACAAAACCCACAATTACTCTTCAAAACCCTAATTGAAGATAAAACCAGTAGATGAAGAAGAACAGGAGCACGTAGAAAACCTTAAACCAACTTACCTCTTCAAACAAAGAACAATCCAAGCCAAACACAACCCAAGCCAAATGAGAAAGAAAGGAAAAAGCAGAGAAAGGAGAAGAGAAGAGGAAGAAGGAGCGTGAGAGGAGGGGACGAATGGGAATACAATCTGTGTTCCCTTTCTCTTCCTCTTTCCTTTCTTCTTTTTCTTCTTTCAATGCCCATCTAACAAGCCACTTGGCAACATCCAATTGGACCAAAAAAAATCCACTCAAACTTTCCAAATCAAAGCACCATACTTGAGTCACACCCAATCATTTCCAAAACCACTCATATCCTACTTCCTTACACCACAAGCACACACTAACACTTCTCTTCTTAACACACTTAATTAATTAATTACCATTAAGTCCTTATTATCCAAATTCTCATACACAAATTACTGAAATACCCTTCTGATCTCGACTTAGCATGCAAATCCCAACTAGGGCCATTTTGGGGTGTGACAACTCTTCCCTCCTAAAAGAATTTCGTCCTCGAAATTCACAGCAAAACACTTATATCCACACAACCCAAACAAACAAAACTTACTTAAACAAAAGCTTGCAATACAACTTACCAGAAGAACCTGCGGTCTCCTTCGAATCCTTGCTAGATGCTACAAACTCTGTAGACACTCGAAAAGATATGAGCAAATCTTCTACATCCTTTCTAGCTTGCCCAGCTAGACTCTCACTCAACTTCTTAGGACAATCAGCAATCCGGTGTTCCATCCTGCCACACCTGAAACAAGCACCTGAAAGCTTACGACATGGACCACGATGTCGCTTCTGGCAGTGCTGACATACTGACGGTACCCACTTCTTACACTTATTCCCATGTTGCTTCTGACATTGTTGATACACTGAAGGTTCTCGAACCCTCTTCCCTACTGACACTTCACTAACGGATCCTTTTCTCTTCTGAGGAACATGCCGCACAACTTCTTGAGAAGCACGAGGAGCAGTCAATCTGTCCAAAATCCGAATAAACCCTTGCACTAAAGCCCTAACTTCAGAACTATGACTAGAATCTTCAACTGGAAGACGCTTTGAAACATTCTGATCAACACTAACTCGATTCACACTTTCTGTGGTCTCGCCCACATTCTCACTAGGATCAGACTCCATCTAGACATGACACAAAACAAGACGCATCTGCATTAGGCCATGACACAAAACCGACTCTCATGCAAAGACTCAACACAAAACAAACACATACCCAGAACCATCAAACCTGGGCTCTGATACCACTAACTCGAACACCCCCATCGCCGTCCCCGTTGGAAGGACGCCGACGGACGCGCTTCAC
The DNA here is from genome assembly GCA_947683425.1 of Excoecaria cochinchinensis. Taxonomy (NCBI): domain Eukaryota; kingdom Viridiplantae; phylum Streptophyta; class Magnoliopsida; order Malpighiales; family Euphorbiaceae; genus Excoecaria; species Excoecaria cochinchinensis. The sequence goes on along the minus strand of CANTUQ010000021.1, from coordinate 9,405,771 downwards.
GACGCTCACACATACAGATATACACATGCACAATGCGGAAGCATACATTCATACATAACATACGAAAATACGGGTGAATTAAAACTTACCTTACCTGCAGGCACGGATTGATCATGCAATAACTTACGCATACGCAGACACTAAGCTGAAGCATACACAGAAGTATACATATGACCATTTAACGGAAGCATAAGCGAAATAATAAAACAAAGGAATAACTTAACATAAAGACATACTAACGATTACATTCCCAAAAGAAAACTCAAGGTCAAAACATAATTAATTACATATACAATACTACATAATTACAAAAGCTGAAATACAGAAGCTGAACAAAATACAGAACTTCTAACTCCTACGTGGCCAACCCTGCAGAAGCGCGACTCGAACAGAACCAAACCTGCCACCTGCACGGAAAGGAAATCCGTGCTAAGCGATAAACGCTTAGTAGGGAGAACACACAAGAGTATGGACGGCCATTCACAATGGTCGCCAAGGTAAAACCCAATCAAATGACAAATGCGGATATTCATAACAAATATGATCATGTTGGCATAGTAAAGGCATTCATTCGATCACTCACAATCAAACCATAAATTCATGTCCAGGATAGACCAAAAAAGACATAATACAATATACGATACAAGTATCATCATGCTGAACTACATACTATATCACATGCATAAACCTACATGGGTAGCAAGTATCAACATCTTACCGTGCGAAGTCACATGAGCTTTACACATGCAATTGACATAACTAAGCACCCATGCATGAACTGACAACCAAAGCATCATGTTAAGAATGCTAGTTAACCAACATACTTAGACATGCTAAACACACACACTAGTCAGAATCCAAGGTACAAAATCCAAAGCATCATATTACCGCTGCGCAACTCTCATATATAAAGTATCAAGCGAAAACACCCTAATAGCGGAGACTGAAAGCATAATCCCATAACATTATATTCATATCATCAACATGCAGAAAGTACAGTAATCGTCACACACTTACTATCACAACTGCTTCGGTTCACATGCTAATATATATATAACAAAACTATGCTTAAGTCATATACTTAAATACATCAATCGAATCATTTCAAAGCATTCAGAAACTTATAACAAATTACATGACAAGTACGGATAATCATGTTAGACATAAAATCATACTTATAGAATACAGACATACATTCACAAACCCAAAGCCACGTTTATGTACATATAAACTGATTCCTGAAATCCTTAACATGTTCATATAATAAAGCCATACAATCAGTATTTCATAATCATATTCATTCAGAAATAATTCGATATATATATTACATCGATATACTCATTCAGATAATCCATTTATAGCCAAATCAGATCAGAGCAGTTCAAATAAACATTCAAAGAACACCTGCTGACTCTAGGTAGTGGATAACGAGTGTACAGACAGTACTTTTCGGGTACGAGCCGATTACAGAAAGTACGTTACGGGTACGAATCGATTAAACTATTATACTTTAACTTTCATAGATATTTTCAAAAGGGACCTTAAACAAGATCCAATACAAAAAAGGGTTCGCGAGGAACCAAACGGGGACCTGATCGGGGTCCAAACAGAACTATGGGCTACAGCTAACAGACTCTATTAGGCATGCCTAACTATCCACTAGACTGACTCTAGCAGGTCATGCATAAAACAATTCACGCTTCGAATCGCATAACGCATAAATATATACATATCATGCATAAACTAGAGAATGATAGACATATAAATATGCTCATAAAGTTGGTCATAAATCATTCAATTCACATTGCAAAACATAATACAGTCTACACCTTTTAACATTAAACAATGTTCTAAAGCATGACAAGAATCAGGTATAGAAACATTAACTTGCCAATGATTATCAATACAAAATCTTAATCATGCATTAGGTGAAGATATTAAGCATAAATCATGCGTAGTCCGAATTACATTTAAACATAACACATTGAGTGCAAAGGTTAAAGCATAATAATGTATTCCGACATCAATCATATTATTCAAATAAGTTTGGCATAGCAGGATGCCAATCATACTTCATACAAGTCATATACTGGAGCATGCAATGACTCAATTGATAACATCTTAGCACTACTCATCATTCTAAAGCATGTCAGGAACACATGTGGAATCATGTTATGCCAATGAATAAATACTCATGGAATGATACGAAATACTCTTAAGTATGGCAGATTATTCAAAGAGAAGAATCCAGTCAAGGATATGCATAACATAATGCTAATCACAACTAAAATAGGCTAACCGTTCAGATAAGATAGCACACAGTAGAGGACAAAGCCATAAAAGCATTTGAAAGTCATTTTATAATAAAACCAGTCACGGGGGAACAAATCAAAACAGAAAAGGGCATACAAAGTCATACAAGAACATATAAAGGTATGACAAGAGTAATACAGTAGTACATCACCATACAGAAGAGATAGGAAATTCATTTTGCTTAAAACTAGGCGAAATCAGAAAATGGGGCTGAAGAGGGGTCGGTCACGAGCCATGTCACGACTCGTGACTGGCCTCAAAGGAAGGTCACGAGTCGTGACCTAGTGTCACACCTCGTGACCTACAAGAGAGTCACGGGACGTGACTCTATGTTACGCCTGGCTCCTCACAAGAGTCACGAGTCATGACTCTATGTCACGTCTCGTGACATGCCTCCAAGGGAGTCACGGGACGTGTCTCAAAGTCACGCCTCCTCACAAGAGTCACGGGACGTGACTCTAAGTCACGAGACGTGACTTGCCTCTCACAAGGCAGTCACGCTTCGTGACTGGGGGTCACGCCTCACGACTTCGTCCAGCCTGCCGAGAAGTCACGCATTGTGACTGGGAGACAGAGTCACGTGGCGTGACTGAGAGTCACGTCTCGTGACTTGTCTCTCTCAAGGAAGTCACGACACACTGGAAATGGAAGATTATACAGAAACGCGATTTCCCATTTCCAGGTTACCCAGAATTCAAAGAACTCGATAAAATCATTTTCAATCTGATTCAAAACACATCCAAACTCATCTTACCTTACAGTCGATCTTCCAAACATCATAAACCAGATAATTGCAATTAATTCCACAATCAAACAATCAAAATCATGCATAAACCCATTCAAGAATATAAACCCTAAAAGTTACAGTAGGTTCAAAACACAAACTCAGAACTTCCAAATCAATACTTGTCATGCATTACTAACACATCTACTCACTTAATCATGCATATACACATTCTAAAACACACCAAATTCCGGAAATTAGACCATGCAAACACATTATAAGTCTAGTGAGAAATAGGGCAGAGACATTCAACTGAGATTGAAGAACAGAGAAGTTCAAACAATGCATGCATTCAAAATGCTCCCAAAGCTAGAAATGACGATCCAAAATCACGCTTCAAGATCACTGCTCAATCCTTTCCTTGCCTTTACTATGCTTCTTTTTATCATCAAACACTTGCACAAACAAAACCCACAATTACTCTTCAAAACCCTAATTGAAGATAAAACCAGTAGATGAAGAAGAACAGGAGCACGTAGAAAACCTTAAACCAACTTACCTCTTCAAACAAAGAACAATCCAAGCCAAACACAACCCAAGCCAAATGAGAAAGAAAGGAAAAAGCAGAGAAAGGAGAAGAGAAGAGGAAGAAGGAGCGTGAGAGGAGGGGACGAATGGGAATACAATCTGTGTTCCCTTTCTCTTCCTCTTTCCTTTCTTCTTTTTCTTCTTTCAATGCCCATCTAACAAGCCACTTGGCAACATCCAATTGGACCAAAAAAAATCCACTCAAACTTTCCAAATCAAAGCACCATACTTGAGTCACACCCAATCATTTCCAAAACCACTCATATCCTACTTCCTTACACCACAAGCACACACTAACACTTCTCTTCTTAACACACTTAATTAATTAATTACCATTAAGTCCTTATTATCCAAATTCTCATACACAAATTACTGAAATACCCTTCTGATCTCGACTTAGCATGCAAATCCCGACTAGGGCCATTTTGGGGTGTGACAACTCTTCCCTCCTAAAAGAATTTCGTCCTCGAAATTCACAGCAAAACACTTATATCCACACAACCCAAACAAACAAAACTTACTTAAACAAAAGCTTGCAATACAACTTACCAGAAGAACCTGCGGTCTCCTTCGAATCCTTGCTAGATGCTACAAACTCTGTAGACACTCGAAAAGATATGAGCAAATCTTCTACATCCTTTCTAGCTTGCCCAGCTAGACTCTCAGTCAACTTCTTAGGACAATCGGCAATCCGGTGTTCCATCCTGCCACACCTGAAACAAGCACCTGAAAGCTTACGACATGGACCACGATGTCGCTTCTGGCAGTGCTGACATACTGACGGTACCCACTTCTTACACTTATTCCCATGTTGCTTCTGACATTGTTGATACACTGAAGGTTCTCGAACCCTCTTCCCTACTGACACTTCACTAACGGATCCTTTTCTCTTCTGAGGAACATGCCGCACAACTTCTTGAGAAGCACGAGGAGCAGTCAATCTGTCCAAAATCCGAATAAACCCTTGCACTAAAGCCCTAACTTCAGAACTATGACTAGAATCTTCAACTGGAAGACGCTTTGAAACATTCTGATCAACACTAACTCGATTCACACTTTCTGTGGTCTCGCCCACATTCTCACTAGGATCAGACTCCATCTAGACATGACACAAAACAAGACGCATCTGCATTAGGCCATGACACAAAACCGACTCTCATGCAAAGACTCAACACAAAACAAACACATACCCAGAACCATCAAACCTGGGCTCTGATACCACTAACTCGAACACCCCCATCGCCGTCCCCGTTGGAAGGACGCCGACGGACGCGCTTCACGACGCTCACACATACAGATATACACATGCACAATGCGGAAGCATACATTCATACATAACATACGAAAATACGGGTGAATTAAAACTTACCTTACCTGCAGGCACGGATTGATCATGCAATAACTTAAGCATACGCAGACACTAAGCTGAAGCATACACAGAAGTATACATATGACCATTTAACGGAAGCATAAGCGAAATAATAAAACAAAGGAATAACTTAACATAAAGACATACTAACGATTACATTCCCAAAAGAAAACTCAAGGTCAAAACATAATTAATTACATATACAATACTACAGAATTACAAAAGCTGAAATACAGAAGCTGAACAAAATACAGAACTTCTAACTCCTACGTGGCCAACCCTGCAGAAGCGCGACTCGAACAGAACCAAACCTGCCACCTGCACGGAAAGGAAATCCGTGCTAAGCGATAAACGCTTAGTAGGGAGAACACACAAGAGTATGGACGGCCATTCACAATGGTCGCCAAGGTAAAACCCAATCAAATGACAAATGCGGATATTCATAACAAATATGATCATGTTGGCATAGTAAAGGCATTCATTCGATCACTCACAATCAAACCATAAATTCATGTCCAGGATAGACCAAAAAAGACATAATACAATATACGATACAAGTATCATCATGCTGAACTACATACTATATCACATGCATAAACCTACATGGGTAGCAAGTATCAACATCTTACCGTGCGAAGTCACATGAGCTTTACACATGCAATTGACATAACTAAGCACCCATGCATGAACTGACAACCAAAGCATCATGTTAAGAATGCTAGTTAACCAACATACTTAGACATGCTAAACACACACACTAGTCAGAATCCAAGGTACAAAATCCAAAGCATCATATTACCGCTGCGCAACTCTCATATATAAAGTATCAAGCGAAAACACCCTAATAGCGGAGACTGAAAGCATAATCCCATAACATTATATTCATATCATCAACATGCAGAAAGTACAGTAATCGTCACACACTTACTATCACAACTGCTTCGGTTCACATGCTAATATATATATAACAAAACTATGCTTAAGTCATATACTTAAATACATCAATCGAATCATTTCAAAGCATTCAGAAACTTATAACAAATTACATGACAAGTACGGATAATCATGTTAGACATAAAATCATACTTATAGAATACAGACATACATTCACAAACCCAAAGCCACGTTTATGTACATATAAACTGATTCCTGAAATCCTTAACATGTTCATATAATAAAGCCATACAATCAGTATTTCATAATCATATTCATTCAGAAATAATTCGATATATATATTACATCGATATACTCATTCAGATAATCCATTTATAGCCAAATCAGATCAGAGCAGTTCAAATAAACATTCAAAGAACACCTGCTGACTCTAGGTAGTGGATAACGAGTGTACAGACAGTACTTTTCGGGTACGAGCTGATTACAGAAAGTACGTTACGGGTACGAATCGATTAAACCATTATACTTTAACTTTCATAGATATTTTCAAAAGGGACCTTAAACAAGATCCAATACAGAAAAGGGTTCGCGAGGAACCAAACGGGGACCTGATCGGGGTCCAAACAGAACTATGGGCTACAGCTAACAGACTCTATTAGGCATGCCTAACTATCCACTAGACTGACTCTAGCAGGTCATGCATAAAACAATTCACGCTTCGAATCGCATAACGCATAAATATATATACATCATGCATAAACTAGAGAATGATAGACATATAAATATGCTCATAAAGTTGGTCATAAATCATTCAATTCACATTGCAAAACATAATACAGTCTACACCTTTTAACATTAAACAATGTTCTAAAGCATGACAAGAATCAGGTATAGAAACATTAACTTGCCAATGATTATCAATACAAAATCTTAATCATGCATTAGGTGAAGATATTAAGCATAAATCATGCGTAGTCCGAATTACATTTAAACATAACACATTGAGTGCAAAGGTTAAAGCATAACAATGTATTTCGACATCAATCATATTATTCAAATAAGTTTGGCATAGCAGGATGCCAATCATACTTCATACAAGTCATATACTGGAGCATGCAATAACTCAATTGATAACATCTTAGCACTACTCATCATTCTAAAGCATGTCAGGAACACATGTGGAATCATGTTATGCCAATGAATAAAAACTCATGGAATGATACGAAATACTCTTAAGTATGGCAGATTATTCTAAGAGAAGAATCCAGTCAAGGATATGCATAACATAATGCTAATCACAACTAAAATAGGCTAACCGTTCAGATAAGATAGCACACAGTAGAGGAAAAAGCCATAAAAGCATTTGAAAGTCATTTTATAATAAAACCAGTCACGGGGGAACAAATCAAAACAGAAAAGGGCATACAAAGTCATACAAGAACACATAAAGGTATGACAAGAGTAATATAGTAGTACATCACCATACAGAAGAGATAGGAAATTCATTTTGCTTAAAACTGGGCGAAATCAGAAAATGGGACTGAAGAGGGGTCGGTCACGAGCCATGTCACGACTCGTGACTGGCCTCAAAGGAAGGTCACGAGTCGTGACCTAGTGTCACGCCTCGAGACCTACAAGAGAGTCACGGGACGTGACTCTATGTCACGCCTGGCTCCTCACAAGAGTCACGAGTCGTGACTCTATGTCACGTCTCGTGACATGCCTCCAAGGGAGTCACGGGACGTGACTCTAAGTCACGCCTCCTCACAAGAGTCACGGGACGTGAGTCTAAGTCACGAGACGTGACTTGCCTCTCACAAGGCAGTCACGCTTCGCGACTGGGGGTCACGCCTCACAACTTCGTCCAGCCTGCCGAGAAGTCACGCATTGTGACTGGGAGACGGAGTCACGTGGCGTGACTGAGAGTCACGTCTCGTGACTTGTCTCTCTCAAGGAAGTCACGACACACTGGAAATGGAAGATTATATAGAAACGCGATTTCCCATTTCCAGGTTACCCAGAATTCAAAGAACTCGATAAAATCATTTTCAATCTGATTCAAAACACATCCAAACTCATCTTACCTTACAGTCGATCTTTCAAACATCATAAACCAGATAATTGCAATTAATTCCACAATCAAACAATCAAAATCATGCATAAACCCATTCAAGAATTTAAACCCTAAAAGTTACAGTAGGTTCAAAACACAAACTCAGAACTTCCAAATCAATACTTGTCATGTATTACTAACACATCTACTCACTTAATCATGCATATACACATTCTAAAACACACCAAATTCCGGAAATTAGACCATGCAAACACATTATAAGTCTAGTGAGAAATAGGGCAGAGACATTCAACTGAGATTGAAGAACAGAGAAGTTCAAACATTGCATGCATTCAAAATGCTCCCAAACCTGGAAATGACGATCCAAAATCACGCTTCAAGATCACTGCTCAATCCTTTCCTTGCCTTTACTTTGCTTCTTTTTATCATCAAACACTTGCACAAACAAAACCCACAATTACTCTTCAAAACCCTAATTGAAGATAAAACCAGTAGATGAAGAAGAACAGGAGCACGTAGAAAACCTTAAACCAACTTACCTCTTCAAACAAAGAACAATCCAAGCCAAATGAGAAAGAAAGGAAAAAGCAGAGAAAGGAGAAGAGAAGAGGAAGAAGGAGCTTGAGAGGAGGGGACGAACGGGTATACAATCTATGTTCCCTCTCTCTTCCTCTTTCCTTTCTTCTTTTTCTTCTTTCAATGCCCATCTAACAAGCCACTTGGCAACATCCAATTGGACCAAAAAAAATCCACTCAAACTTTCCAAATCAAAGCACCATACTTGAGTCACACCCAATCATTTCCAAAACCACTCATATCCTACTTCCATACACCACAAGCACACACTAACACTTCTCTTCTTAACACACTTAATTAATTAATTACCATTAAGTCCTTATTATCCAAATTCTCATACACAAATTACTGAAATACCCTTTTGATCTCGACTTAGCATGCAAATCCCGACTAGGGCCATTTTGGGGTGTGACAACCCAAACCTGGCTCTAAACCTTGCTCTAACATACTGAATTTTAATTGTTCTAAAGCAAGATGCTCCGATAAAATCAATGTTGGGATCCCTAAACCACCTAAGCAAAATGGTCTATGATGGCTGAAAAAAAAGGAGTTAGAATGATGCATGAATGAAATGTAATGCATGACCATGCTATGCAACGAACGGTCTACAATGGTTGAAAATCGAGAGATTAGAATGATGTATGTGATACATGGAAGAAATTTATGCATAAGATGATATGTACATGTGAAAATGATATGCATAGAATAAGATGTACACACACACGAAGGAAATTTTTTTTAATTTTTATTTTATTTTATGTGCATGAATGAAACGTAATGCATAAGCATGCAGTGCAGCATCCACAACCATATGCAAGCAGGTAGATCCTTCCAATCTTATTACTCCCATACAGGAGGTTGTGCGGTCTCTTTCCTCGGTAGGCTTAGCCCAAGGGTTATCGGGGAACCCAATGAGCACATATGGTGCGCGGTTGAAAACCGACAGCATAACCTCTCTTATTTAAAGCACATACATATGGGATTTGATAATTACGTATTCAAACAATTCAAATCAACTAAAAAGGGCCTACCGGGGCATAAAAGCCCGTGACTGAGTGACAATTTAATTTAATTGAATTTGCTCAATACATAATGGTCCACATTGCAAGCACATTATTATGGTACATGTTACCTAAGGGAAGTATCTACTTGTCATTACATGGACTTTATTCGGTTGTTGAAATTTTTAGGCTACCCAAGCATGGTCCCTGCTGTAGACACCGGGTCCCGAGGTAGCCTAGATCAGGATTACCCAATGATGAAATTAAGTTTGCCGATTTATAAACAAAAATGAAAGTTGGAAGTGATGATATCCTTGTCAAATTGATTTATTAGAAATAAATAAAATTTTATTTTAAATGTTTTAAAAATTATTTTTGAGACAAAAAGGGTATGTTTTAAAATTATTGTGTTTTAGAAAAAAAAATTCAAAAAATCGTGAGTGTCAGACTGCGGCAGAGCGCGCGACAGCCCCCAGCGTGCGCTACGAGCGGCGACGCCGGTCGGGCGTGCCGACAGGCGTCGCTCACTCCTGTGCGCACCCGTGAGTGGCTGATCAGCCCCCAATCCGTTTTTTCGCTGTTTTTTCTCATTTTTTAGTGTTTTTAACTCATTTATTTTGCATAATTTAATTCTAAAAACTTTTTGTCTTCTAAACTCTTCAAATTATTTAGTTTTTTGGGTTTAATGTGAGTTAAATTAATTTAATTTCTTTATTAAAAATCTGAATTTTTTGGGGATTATAAAATCATTTTTAGAGAGAAATTTGAAGGGGGGATTTTTCTTAAGAAAAATATACTTTCTCTTTTCTTCTTCTTCTTCTTCTTCATATTTTTTTTCTTCTTCAAGAAAAATTGTCCAAGTATTCTAATCTGATTTTTTAATTTAATTCTTGAGACAAATAAATCAATTATTTGTTCTTGTGAATATTTTTACTTCTTGTTTTTCATAAATTTTCCTTAAGACAAATAAATCAGTTATTTGTTTTTCTGATTAAATTTCATTATATATTATTTATTTTTCTAAGTCAAAGCAAGGAATTTGTCATCCAACTTCATTCGTCACATCAAATTTGAGGGTAGGCATTCTTGGCTCAACTTTTAATTTAATTTTCAATTTATTTTTGTTTACAATTAGTTAGCTATCATGTAAATTCTTTTAGATCTATTATTTATTTTACTTCTTATTTCTTGCATGTTTATTTAATTGTTCATATTGTTATTTCTTATTCTTATTTCTTATTTTTGTTTTTCACGTTATTATTGTCATTATTTTGTTCATATATTATTGTTATTGTTAGTATTATCATTTAACATGTGTTAGCATGATTGTCTTATTATTATTATTACTTGCATATCTAATTGGATTATTCATATTCTTTGATATTATTTGTCATTATTTCTATCATTGTTATTATTTGTTATTATTATTGTGATTAGTGTTATCATTATTATTATTATTATTATTATTTATCATTACTATTACTATTATTATTATTATTATTATTATTATTATTATTTTTTTTTTTTTTTATTAGTTTTGTTTATTATTATAATTTATTATTGTTGTCATCATCATTATTATTTTCATGTTTTCATGCATGTTGAATTTTATTATTGTTGTTATCTTTTATTATTTATGCATGTTAAATTGTTAATATGTTGAGTTGTTTATTTTATTATGCCATCTAATTAATTTGTCATACATTATGCATGTTGTTTTATTTGTTTTAATTTATTTTTTACATGTTACATGTTTAACTCATTTTCATTACTAAAATCATCTTTATTTTTGTTTTTATTTTAACATTAATTTTTTTATGTGTGAGTTTCCCAATGCCGAGTGGGAGCCCATGGAAGTTTGAAGACACCATTTTGGTGGAGTTTATATTTTTAGTATTATTTTGCTTTTATTTGCTTTTATTATTTAATATATAATTTGTAATAAGTTTGTTTATGTTCATGCACATTAATTAAAAAGTCGCATAAATTTTTATATTAATAAATTGGGATTTTTCTAACAAAATGGGACCAATGTCCTAGCTTTTTTTTTATCCACATAAATTATCACTTTAAAATTGTTTTCTTCAACTATGCATGCGAGGACCAATGTCCTCATCCTTAATAAATACCCCATTTTATGCATGATTTACATTTATTTTACAATGGGATTGTATTCAGCCTCTAGTTTTCATTTAATTTATTTTTATGCACTTTATTTTATTTATGCTTTCATTTACCGCTTTCCTTGGATGACCAACTTGCGCTCTATTCATTACATCAAAATGTATGAGAAAAGGGATAAAAAACTTAAATCCAAAACTAATTTTTAACTTAATCAAGGTATGAATAAATGAGAAGTCCAAAACAAGCTCTGGTCTTTAGGCTTAACGAGGTGAGAGGGCCATCTCAATATTCTATTGGGGTGGGGCCTCCAAGACACCTCTCGTGTCCCGTAAAAAGACTCAATTTGCATAGTCCTAGGTTCCACGAGGCAAGAGGGCCATCCTAATATTCTATTAGGATGAGGCCTCCAAGACCCCTCTGGCTAGCCCAAATTGGACATAGCAGCGCTGTCTTATGCACACTGAGGCTAGACGACATTTCCCAATATTCTATTGGGTGGCAATTCCAAGAAACCTCCTTGTTGCCCAAAATAGATGCACTTGTAATTTCTTATAAGTTTTATGAACCTCATCCCGAAAGCCCTAAAACCGGGCACTCTGGGCGACCCGTGGTTCGGCACACGTCACGGTGGTGACTCCACTGGGGACAGAAGAGACTTCAATTCGAAAGTACATTGTTAAAATTTATAATTGAGTTTTAATTTAAAAATTTTATCCCTTTTCGAAAATTGCATATCATTTCATTAGAGTCTTAGAACTATGCTAGTTTGGTCCCTACTTTTGACCCCGGTGTGTTATCGAAGCACGACTCTACGTTCACTCAATGTGGGAAAGTGTTAGGGATAATCACCAGCCCAAGCCTCGTACCTTATGGTATATCAAATGGAGCCCCAATCGATCGTTATGCTCGTGATGAGTTAGACCCGTTGGCAGGGACCATGCTTGGGTAGCCCTAAAGTATCATCACCCTTGACCAAAGCTCATGTAATGGCAATAGATACTTCCCCTAGGTGATATGCTCCTTAATACAATGCTTGCTATGTGGGCCATTATATATTGAACAAAATCAAACAAATTAAATGGTCTTTTATCAAAGGCTTTCATGCCTTAGTGAGCGCATCTTAATATGGTTTAAATGTTTGAATACATAAAGGCCAAAACCCATACGTATGTACAATAGGCAATTGACGTTACGCTGCCAATTTTTCACCATGAGCTATACACGTCTAATGGGTTCCCTATTGACCCATGGACCAAGCCCACCTAGGAAAGAGACTACACTACCTCGTGTGTGGGAGTGATAAGGTTGGAAGGATCTATCTGCTTATATGTGATTGTCCATGCTGCATCAACATGATCATGCATTATATATGTCATTCATGCATCATCCTAACATTTCAAATTTTTCAGCCATCATAGATTCGCCTAAGTGGACTAGGGGTTCTGGCGGTCGGTTGGTGAGGATAGATCTGCCTCTTGGATTGACAGAATTAGTGTCTGATTAGGATTATGAGCCATCCTCAATGACCAGAGAGTCATCCATAGAATCACAAATGGCAGAAGAGACCGGAGCCTTAACAACTCAAGACCTTGCTAGGATGCTAGAGGATTTTGAGCGAAGAATGTTGGAAATGATGGGAGCTATGGCTGATAGGATTGCTCCACAACCCTCGATGGTTTATGCTGGGCTTTAAGGTGAACTAGCTGCTGGCAGAGAGGCCCCCATTGTAGTTAATGCTGACCGCCAGCTTGTTAATGAACATATAGCTGCTGTGCCTGCTGAGCCAAGAAGGGCAATAATCCCCAATCCTAATGATGATTTTGTGATGGAAGAGGAAGATGAAGAGGCAGTAGCACCTCAATTTGTGGGGGCTAGAGCACCCAGGGCAGAAGATGAGGCGATGAGCGGGTTTTAGTAATAGATTGAAGTAATCACCCGCATGCTATCAGCCGAAAAGGGGATCAACCCCGAAGATAGAGATTTAGGGGATAAAGAGCTATTGCCCCAAAGGTTCAAAATGCCTGAGCTGCCGAAGTTTGATGGCACCTCGGATCCATCTACACATATTAAGCAGTATACCCTGGTGATGAAAGGCACAGTGTTGACCAAGAAACAGAAGGTGGAATATTTTCGCCTTAGTCTGGTGGGTCCGGCTTTTGACTAAGGAGGATTGGGACCTTTTGACTAAGGAGTTCATGAAGCAGTATGACTGCAGCACCAGGATAGAGGTCACCTTAAAGGACCTCGAGCTTTTACAGCAGAAGAATGATGAGTCATTCCGTGAATACCTTATAAGATGGAGAAATAGGGTCATGGAGATGAAGAGAAAGCCTAACACTGCTGATCAGATTAGGCTATTTATCAGGAACTCTTGCCCTTACTTGAGGGACTTGCTCAGCTTTAAGGGGCTCAGAGATTGGGAGTCGCTTAAGGACATTGCTGTAGAATCTGAGGGTGCTTACCTGGCGAAGAAAGCAAGCCAAAACAACTTTGTTGGGAAAGGTTATGGCAACCAATCGGGGTACAAACCAAGCGGTGTAGGAAGCAACAGTAATAGAAGTGGTAAGACAGCCGAGGTTTCAGCCACTGAGGTTGGATAGGTTCACAGGTATTACTCCAATTTGGGCCACTCTCTGTAACACCCCCTATGTCCCCATTGGAAGGACGCGGGTGCGCTACCGACGCTCATTCACAAACATGTGCACATGCACTAAGCGGAAGCATACATTCATACATAAAAACATACGGAGATACAGCGGAAATTAAAACTTTAAGGAAACAATAGCTGAGCATACATTAACTCACATACGTACATACAATCATTCAGCGGAAGCATAAGACGAAAGATAAAATGAAGAAATAACTGAAAACTTTATTACAATAAGATCCTTACATATAATTACATATACATAAGACTAGAGAAAAATAAAAGCCAAAATACAGAGGTTGAACAAAAATACAGAACTTCTAACTCCTACGTGGCCGACCTTGCAGATGCGTGACTTGAACGGAACCAAAACTGCCACCTGCACGGGAAAAGAACTCGTGCTAAGCGATAAACGCTAAGTGGGGAAAACACACAAGCAATATGGACAACCATTCACAATGGTCGTCAAGGCATAACATATGCAAATCTAATGCGGACATTCATAACACATATATAGTCAGGCTTGCATAGTAAAGGCATTCATTCAAAAACTCACATCCATATACTTAACGAGGTATCAACTATCAGAACCTTTCCATGTACAGTCACTAGAGATATTACGCATGCAACTATCATGCCAAGGTACCCATGCATTAATGGAAAACCCATTCACTTGTAACACAATTACCATATAGTAACATACCCAGCTATCATGCTAAGAACACTAGTTGTCTAAACATACATTTCTCATGCCATAACACACATTAGCCGAACCCAAGGGAAGACGTCAAACACCACACTTCCACTACACCACTCTATCACATAAAATGTAATAACTTGAAATGTAAACACATGACCACATGCCGAAATCACTATAATAGGAAAAAATAGAGAGAGAGCACATAACATAACACAATATTTATAACATTCCATGGTCAAGAGCACATTCATATGTATCTTGATTCACATACTTCACCATAACAGTAAATAGTACAAAATCAGGTTCATGTACATACTTATTAACCATAGCATTCCGTAATTCAAGTTTGTATTCATATACCTATTAATTCATATGCTTATAAACATAACTAATCGGATTCACACACTCATCAGCATAACATAATAAACTATAACCATGGCATTCAAGAGATTATGATCGCAGTTGTACACATTCAATTCACATACTTATGTTCATAATTGATTGTATACAAACACATTCTCAATATGATATACGTTGATAATTATGCACAATACACAAGCTTAAGTCACATTCAACCCATTCAGAGATTCATAATCACATTCGAGTACATAACTGATTCACATGTCCAGAATTATGTTCATCCGAATATCACATTCCCTTAATCATATCAGATAAAACAAACAGGATACTTGATTACTCAAAATAGTGGATAACTAATGAACTGACAGTACCTTACGAGTACGAATTGAATACTGACATCACCTTATGGGTGTGAATCGAATACTGACATCACCTTACGGGTACGAACCTAATACTGACATCACCTTACGGGTGTGAATCGAATACTGACATCACCTTACAGGTGCGAATCGAATAGATTAAAGGGTTCGCGAGGAACCAAACAGGGACCTGATCAAGGTCCAAACGTCCAAAGGTGTTGTAGCTTAGAGACTCTATTAGGCATGCCTAACTATCCACTAGACTGACTCTCGCAGGTCATGCGTAAAACAATTCACGTTTCGAATCGCATAATGCATATATATAGAGATATATTAACATGCATAAACCATAGTACAATAGACATAGAAATATGTTCATAATGTCAGTCATGCATCATACAATTTATATTGCAAAGCGTATAATATAATTTATGCCAACACACTATACACATATCTTTATTCTATAGTACCAGGGTCTAGTAGGGGAACACTATTATACCAATACTTAACAATGCAAAGTCTTAATCATGCAATGATACAATTTACACTTAAGCATAGCATAATATTCTTAGAGGAGGATCATTAGTACAGATATGCATAATACATTTCACATTTAACATTACATGCTCATGATAAACAACCATGAAATTGGCATTCATAACTCACTCGATTTCAGATGGCAATATGCGATACCACCCACAGCAACTAACATTAACAAATCACATCAAGCAATCTCACTTCGTTCAATAACCTTTAAACGTGTATAACTTAATCTCAACTCATAATTATGCTTACTTATTCATGTTACACATGCACATACAGATTAAGGTATTATAATCCTCAATAATGTCATTAAACTTGACTAGATTCTATAACATACAATTACACATCATTACTTCATTAGTTTGCTATTAATCTTAATCCTATTCATATTTATTTCCCAAGTGATAACTATTCTTATACTCATTTAATAGTCCTAAACATGCATCGGATAGATCCTAGAAAGTTTCGGTGCAATACGGGTTCAATTCGGGAAGAAAAACACATAAAATGGTCAAAACAGAAGGGGTCACGGTGGTAATGAATTTGTTATGACCATAAGGTCAAAAAGTAAGCATTCTGCCTTCTCTGGGCATTGGTCACGGTGATAACGAATTTGTTGGGACCGTGACATATCCAAAAATAGCAAAACAGAAGCAAAAAGTCAGGACTGCTTCTGTCACACCCCGTTTGCCCCCTAGTAGAATGAGCCTGTCTGTATGTGTAAGCATTCGCATGTGTTCGACATATCATAAGGGTATTTTGGTAATAATGCATGTTTTTGAGGTTTATTAGTATATGGTGATATGTATGACATTAGTGTGTGAATTAATTGGGAAATGATTGTGTGCATTTGACCATATCTTATTAGGGTGTTTTAAGTTGGGAGTGCATTATGTGTGGTTGAACATACCACAGTAGGATATGCACTAGTGGGTTTTTGTGGTGTGTAGGCATTCATGCATGTGTAGGGTGCATTATTAGGGTGTTTCATTGTGTGCATGCGTTACATTTAGTTAGGGTGTGAGTGAGCAAGTTCCACCACTAGAAGATTGACATGTGTATTAGGTTAGAGAAAATGAATAAAGAAAAGAAGGAGGAGACAAGGGAAAAATCAGATTCATGTTTTCCCCTTCTACCTCCATCTTCTTCTTCCTTTTTCCCTTTCCTAATTAATACTAGCTAGAGATCAAGCTTTGGTAGTGGAAATTGGTCACTCTTGCTTCTAATTGGTGAGTTATTGTGTTCTTCTCATCTTGTTTTTCATTTTGTTTTCATCTCCTTCTTCTTCTTTGAGTTTAGATTTAACTTAGGGTTTGTTCTTTGTTGTTCATGGTGTTTTGATTGTTAGTTGATCCTTCCCGCGATCCTAAGGGCAAGGAAATTGCTGGGACTAGCGGAGCTAAGTGATTGAAGCTTAGAATTTCAGGTTTGGGATATTTGTTTGTGAATTGTGCTTGATTTTGAGTTTACTGTAAAATTGTTAGGGTTTGTGTTCTTGAGGCTTGGATATGTTTATGCATGTTTTGTTGGTATTATTTTGATGTTATAATTATGGGTTTTGATTTGTAACGGTTTATTATATTAATGCATGATCAGCTATGGCTTTCTTTTCCTTTAAAGTTTTTAATTATTCTGTATTTCAGTATGTATGTTATGAATGATTGTTTGAATTGCTTTGCATCTGTTTGGTGGCACCTTGACTCATACGGCATCTTACTCCTTATCGGATGGGATCGCTTACGTATGGGTAGGGGGTGTTACAGTTTTTGGTATCAGAGCTCCGGTTTAGGCGTTTCTGGGTGTTGTTGTGTTGATTTGCTTAGATGTGTATGTGTCTAGATCTGTGTTGGCTGATGCGGTTGTTTCTTGTTTGTTTAGATGGCTTCTAATTCTGCTCGTGGATCACTTGAGGAGTCCGCTGAGAGCGTGAACCCTCAAGCAGTAGATCCATCAATTTCTGTGTTGGCTCAGCATGCTAGGGTCCAGCCCGAGTCCGCAGCCATGCCTTTTGAGGCTATGTTTAGATTGCATCAGGACATGGCTAGGCTTTTAGAGAGAGTGACTGCTCCTAGAGCCCCTATGGAGAATTTGAGAAGGGCAGGTGTTGAAGATTTCTATGGTACAGGATTGGATGAGTCTGAGATGGCTGAGAAGTAATTAGATAAAGTGAAGCGTGCTCTGAAAGAGATTCGGTGTCCTCCCGACCAGCAGGCAGAGTGTGCACTAGTTTTACTGCAAGGGTCCGCTTTTGAATGGTGGGAATTGGTTTGCAGGCATCCTCAGCTACCGGATCCGATCACTTGGGAGTTCTTTGAGGGTGAGTTCACGAAGAAGTATATTACTCAGACTTATAGCGATGCTAGATGGGCGCAGTTTCTGAGTTTGAGGCAGAGGGCCATATCAGTTTCAGATTATGAGAAAGAGTTCAACCGGTTATCTCGCTATGCTCCGCGTGGGGTTATGATAGATGATTTCAGATGCAAGCATTTTGAGGCGGGATTCAATGAGTCTTTGAAGATTGCTTTGATTTCCTTGATGTGCATGCCTGGGGTTAGGTATTATCAGATTATGGAGGCTGCTGTGAGGGCTGAGAAATCTGAGACTGTGATGAAAGAGAGGGCTCAGAGGAGGAACCCTTCTCGTGGAGGATCTTCTTCATCCTCGGGTAAGAGATTGAGGAACCCACAGGATGAGTCATCTTCTGGCCCGGCGTCTAGAGGTAGAAGACAGGGTTCTGCAGCTGTGTCAGGTTCTGGTAGTGGTGGTAGATCTGAGACTGCATCAGTTTGTCCTCATTGCAGTAAGACTCATCGAGGTGAGTGTACGTGGCTCTCCGGTGCATGCTTCAGGTGTGGGAGCACTGAGCATCTTTTGGCTGGCTTTCCAAGATTGCATGAGGATTCAGGTTCCCAGAGAGAGGCTAGCAGGGTTGGTTCGAATGCTTCTCAGGCTACCCGTGGTAGAGGTCGTGGTAGAGGTCGAGGTGGTCGACCTAGAGAGGGTGCTGTATCAGAGACAGTGGATCCTGAGTTGCCAGTCGCAGCTAGAGCTTATGCTGTGCGAGCCAGAGAGGAGCAAGATGCACCTGATGTTATTGCTGGTAAGTTCCTACTTCATGACACTGAATTGTATGCTCTAATTGACCCTGGTTCCACACACTCATACTTGTGCACATATAAAATTGTTGATAAGTTGCATGTGGTTGATCAGTTAGATTATGAGATATGTGTGACCAGTCCATTAGGGCATAGTGTCAGTGTGAGTAGAGTCTTTAGGAGTTGTCCATTGATGGTTGAGGGAGTTGTGCTTCCTGCGGATTTGATTGAGTTGCCTTTCAGAGAGTTTGATCTGATTCTGGGTATAGAGTGGTTGGGTAAGCATCGGGCTGTGGTTGATTGCCATAGGAAGATAGTTGTGCTTCGGGATAGAGGTCAGTCTCCTGTGTTTATGAAAGGTTTGGGTGCTAGTTCTTTGAATAATGTAATTTCTGCGATGCAAGCCAAGAGGTTTATTAGGAAAGGTTGTGAGGCTTTTCTAGCGGTCGTGTTGGATTCCAAGAGAGATCAGGTTTAGATTGAGGATATCCCTATTGTGCGGGAGTTTAGTGATGTGTTCCCGAGCGAGTTGCCTGGTTTGCCTCCTGAGAGAGAGGTTGAGTTGTGCATTGAGATTATGCCGGGTACCACACCTATTTCGAAAGCACCTTATCGGATGGCTCCTGTAGACTTGAGTGAACTTAAGACTCAACTACAAGAGCTATTGGATAAGGGGTTTATTCGACCTAGCATATCTCCTTGGGGAGCTCCAGTTCTGTTTATCAAGAAGAAAGATGGATCTTTGCGGATGTGTATCGACTACAGGCAAATTAATAAGGTCATAGTGAAGAATAGGTATCCGTTGCCTAGGATTGAAGATTTGTTTGATGAGCTTCGAGGTGCAGGTGTCTTCTCCAAGATAGATCTTCGATCAGGGTACTATCAGCTTCGAGTTCAGGACGCAGATGTGGTTAGGACTGCATTTCGGACTAGGTATGGCCACTATGAGTTTATTGTGATGCCATTTGGTTTGACCAATGCTCCAGTGGCTTTTATGGATTTGATGAACCGTGTGTTTAGGCCATACTTAGATCGATTTGTAGTAGTGTTTATTGATGAAATCTTGGTGTATTCCAAGAATGAGAATGAGCATGAGGAGCATCTCAGATTGGTTTTACAGATGTTGAGAGAGCATCAGTTGTTTGCCAAGCTTAGCAAGTGTGATTTTTAGCTTCGGGAAGTGTCATTCTTGGGTCACATTGTTTCAGCTAGGGGTATTCAGGTTGATCCAGCCAAGATTGAGGAGATAGTTGATTGGAAAGCCCCTAGGAATGTTCAGGAAGTGAGGAGTTTCCTTGGTTTGGCAGGTTACTACCGTCGGTTTGTTAAGGGTTTTTCTGTGCTTGCTGCTCCGATGACTAGATTGTTGAGGAAAGGGGTCAGATTTGAGTGGTCAGGTAAATGCCAGGCTTGTTTTGATCAGTTGAAGCAGTTGCTAGTTGAGGCTCCTATTCTTACTCAACCCATCTCGGGTAAAGAGTTTGTCATTTATAATGATGCTTCGGGTGTTGGCCTTGCATGTGTTTTGATGCAAGAAGGTAAGGTCGTGGCTTATGCTTCCCGACAGTTAAAGCCACATGAGAGGAACTATCCGACGCATGATTTAGAGTTGGCGGCTATGATCTTTGCTTTGAAGATTTGGCGTCATTATCTGTATGGGGAAAAGTGTAGGATCTTTTCGGACCATAAGAGCTTGAAGCACTTCCTCACACAGAAAGAGTTGAACATGAGACAGCGCCGTTGGCTTGAGTTGTTTAAGGACTACGACTGCATTGTGGATTACCATCCTGGTAAGGCCAATGTAGTCGCAGATGCTTTGAGTCGAAAGTCAGTTTCAGCCTTGTTCCTGAGACGGTTCAGATGGAGGTTTGATTCAGATGGGGCTTTGATTGCTCAGTTGCGTGTGAGGCCTACCTTGAGGCAGAGGATTGTGGATGCTCAGAGGGATGATCAGAGGCTCCAGCGGTTTGTGCAAGAGGTCAGATCGGGTAAGCAGTCAGAGTTCTCAGTTCAGGATGAGGTGCTTATGTTCAAAAATCGCTTATGTGTACCAGAGTCTGAGGATTTGAGGAGACAACTCATGAGTGAGGCGCATAGTACAGTTTTCACTATGCATCCTGGCAGTGAGAAGATGTATCGGGATATGAAACAGTTTTATTGGTGGTCCGGTATGAAGAGGGACATAGTGGATTTTGTTTCCAAGTGTTTGACATGTCAGCAGGTAAAGGTCGAGCATCAGGTTCCTTCGGGATTGCTTACGCCTTTATCCGTTCCTATGTGGAAGTGGGATGATATTGCCATGGACTTTGTATCTGGTTTGCCTTTGACTCAGAAGAAACATGACTCAGTTTGGGTAATAGTGGATCAGCTTACGAAATCAGCTCACTTTCTGCCAGTTAGAGTGGACTACTCGATGGATAGATTGGCCAGTATCTATGTGGATGAGATAGTTCGGTTACATGGTGTGCCATTGTCCATAGTGTCAGATCGGGATCCGAGGTTCACTTCCAAGTTTTGGAAAGAGTTGCAGAGAGCTTTAGGCACTAAGTTGAACTTCAGCACAACGTTTCATCCTCAGACCGATGGTCAATCAGAGCGAGTCATTTTGGAGGATATGATGAGGGCTTGTACTTTGGATTTTTCGGGTAGTTGGGACAGATATGTATCACTGATGGAGTTTGCCTACAACAATAGCTTCCAGTCGAGCATCGGTATGGCAGCATATGAGGCTTTGTATGGTCGTCAGTGTAGGACTTCGGTTTGTTGGACCGAGCTATCCGAGAGATCAGTGATTGGGCCAGATTTGGTTAGAGATACCAAAGAAAAGATTAGAGTTATACAGCGGAATTTGAAGGCAGCCAAGGATCGACAAAAGTCTTATGCCAACTTGAAGAGGAAAGACGTGCAATTTGAGATCGGGGACAAGGTTTTCCTTAAAGTTTCGCCTTGGAGGAAAGTGCTTCGATTTGGAAAGAAAGGTAAACTTAGTCCTCGTTTCATAGGTCCTTATGAGATTCTGGGTATGGTTGGACCAGTAGCCTATAGATTGGCTTTACCGATGGAGTTAGCAAAGTTGCACGATGTGTTCCATGTTTTAATGCTTCATCGGTACAGATCAGATCCGTCGCATGTTCTTTCGGTTCAGGATATTCAGGTTCAGCCAGATTTTTCCTTTGATGAGGAACCGCGAGCTATTCTAGCCCGAGAGATAAGACAGCTGAGGAGTAAGCAGATTCCTTTGCTAAAAGTGTTATGGAACCATCATGGAGTCGAGGAAGCGACTTGGGAACCGAAAGAGTCGATGAGAGCTCAGTATCCGCAGTTGTTCAGTTCAGGTGAGAATTTCGAGGACGAAATTCTTATTAGTAGGGGAGAGTTGTCACACCCCGTTTGCCCCCTAGTAGAATGAGCCTATCTGTATGTATAAGCATTCGCATGTGTTCGGCATATCATAAGGGTATTTTGGTAATAATGCATGTTTTTGGGGTTTATTAGCATATGGTGATATGTATGACATTAGTGTGTAAATTAATTGGGAAATGATTGTGTGCATTTGACCATATCTTATTAGGGTGTTTTAAGTTGGGAGTGCATTATGTGTGGTTGAACATACCATAGTAGGATATGCACTAGTGGGTTTTTGTGGTGTGTAGGCATTCATGCATGTGTAGGGTGCATTATTAGGGTGTTTCATTGTGTGCATGTGATACATTTAGTTAGGGTGTGAGTGAGCAAGTTCCACCACTAGAAGATTGACATGTGTATTAGGTTAGAGAAATAGAATAAAGAAAAGAAGGAGGAGAGAAGGGAAAAATCAGATTCACGTTTTCCCCTTCTACCTCCATCTTCTTCTTCCTTTTTCCCTTTCCTAATTAATACTCGCTGGAGATCAAGCTTTGGTAGTGGAAATTGGTCACTCTTGCTTCTAATTGGTGAGTTATTGTGTTCTTCTCATCTTGTTTTTCATCTTGTTTTCATCTCCTTCTTCTTCTTTGAGTTTAGATTTAACTAAGGTTTTGTTCTTTGTTGTTCATGGTGTTTTGATTGTTAGTTGATCCTTCCCACAATCCTAAGGGCAAGGAAATTGCTGGGACTAGCGGAGCTAAGTGATTGAAGCTTAGAATTTCAGGTTTGGGATTTTTGTTTGTGAATTGTGCTTGATTTTGAGTTTACTGTAAAATTGTTAGGGTTTGTCTTCTTGAGGCTTGGATATGTTTATGCATGTTTTGTTGGTATTATTTAGATGTTATAATTATGGGTTTTGATTTGTAATGGTTTATTATATTAATGCATGATCAGCTATGGCTTTCTTTTCCTTTAATGTTTTTAATTATTCTGTGTTTCAGTATGTATGTTATGAATGATTGTTTGAATTGCTTTGCATCTGTTTAGTGGCACCTTGACTCATACGGCATCTTACTGCTTATCGGATGGGATCGCCTACGTATGGGTAGGGGGTGTTATAGCTTTACTACTCTATTTTGTACAGCCTAAAACAATGTCTAAACCTCATGTTTTAGCAAAACTCTCTTCTTAAAAAGTGTTCCCTAGGATGTTAGCTTTCAAATGCAACAAATTTCAGATCAATTGGACATCACAAGATTCAGATATGATCTAAACATCCTATAGTGTTCAAATAACCCGACCAAAACAGAGATACTACGGTTTTGGTAAGTTTTCAGGATCTTAGAGCAAGAATTTGCTCAAGGTCATTTCTAAGACTTTTAAAGGAATGGAAGTCGGGCTGAAGAATCACACGATTTAGAAGTCTAAAACTATACTTATGACAAAAACAATACCCAGAGGTCAGATGAGAACTCAACAGAATTGCCACAATCACAGTAAAACATCAAATTCAAAGGAATTCCCAACTCATGCATTTCAATACCAACCCTCATATACCTTTATCTCAGTCAAAAACATGGATTACTAACACAATTACCTAAATTAATTCATGCATAAACTCATACCCAACACACTTAAATTTTCGAAAATCACACACAATTACACATTCATAATCCAAGAAGAATTAGGGCAGAGACAAATTAAAACTCAAATGTAGAAATCAAACTCCCAAACCTGGAAATCAAAGATCCAAAATCACTTTTCTAGCTTCAATCTTCAATCCTTTCCTTGCCCTTAAGCTTCTTCTTGCCAACCCAAGCTCGCACAAACAAAAACCCAGAAAATTACTCATCCAAACCCAATTTAACTCAAACAAAACCAAGAAGAAGAGGAGGAAGAACCAAAAATGTAGGAACCCTAAAACACAAACACATACCTCTAAAATCTTACTCCAAAACTCAGTCAAAATCACCTCAAAGCAAGCACAAACATCCGACCAAAAGATAAGAAAAGGAAAAGCAGAAAATGGAGAAGAGAAGAAGAAGAGGAGGCATGAGAGGGAGGGGAGAACGGGAATGTCAAATTATGTGTTCTATCTCTCTCTCTCTCTCTCTTTTCTTCTTTTCTTCATTAAATGCTCACCAACCATGCCACATGGCAAGTTCTCATTGGGCCAAAATCCCACTTATTGGCTCTTCAAACCATGGCACCATACTCCTACCTCACTTGATAATTCTTAACTAGATATTTTCCATCCTTAGTACAATACACACAATCCACTAGATAAAATCACAACCAAAACACTCTACATCCATATACCACATGCACACAAAAAAATTTCCCCCACTTAACTTATTTAATAATTACTTTGCAATTAGGTCCTTATTATCAAATTCCCTCATGCATAAATTACCGAAATACCCTTCACTTATCCGACTTAGCTTGCCAATTCCAACTAGGCCCGATTTAGGGTGTTACACTCTCTATCTTGGGTGTTGGAGAAATTGACAAAGGAAGGCAAGCTGAGACCATTGCCACCTAGGCTAGCCATGAATCAAGGAAAGCCAGGGCATAGAGATGATCAATATTGTGCTTACCATCAGCACACCGGGCATTTAACAGATTATTGCCGGACTCTGAGGAATAAAATTCAAGATCTTATTGATGCTAAGGAGATCTCCGACCCTGATAAGAGAGACAAGAAGAAGAGGGCAGGTTATAATGCAGTTCCCCCACCATGAATGTGATCGGAGGAGAAGATAATGTTTTTAATTATTTGTTATTCAGAACACTTTCTATGACAATATTTGCAGTATTGCTAATTTCAATAAAATGAACAATTTTATGTATTTGTATAGTTTCTCAATGATTTCATTTCTCATGATCACGAAGCATTAATTTTTTGATATTAATTCAATTAATATGATTACATTTAATCTCAGAACTTTGGAAAACCCAAAGAAAATCTTGATAGCATCTGATATAACTCCTGAAAAGATGGAAAAGTCTGAGAGCTGAAAATAGAAAAAAACTAGATGCAATTAGGGGATTGGATGAAAACTCACTAAGAGCACTAGAACCTTTTTGATTACCCATCAAAGCGATTCTTGGACAAGATGGAAC
Organism: Excoecaria cochinchinensis; assembly: GCA_947683425.1. NCBI lineage: Eukaryota > Viridiplantae > Streptophyta > Magnoliopsida > Malpighiales > Euphorbiaceae > Excoecaria > Excoecaria cochinchinensis. Next base: position 9,379,936 of record CANTUQ010000021.1, on the reverse strand, counting down.
CTAGAAAATGATTTAGGCAGCCCTTCTTTGTATAGCTCTCTTAATGACTGTTTTCCACCTTTAATTCACAATGGCTTGCTAGCCCGTTGAGCCTTTATGCTTGCATGTTAAATGCGTGCCAATTTTGTTGTTACACATGTTAAAACTATCCCCTCGCCTAAAATGATTTTTGCCTTCCCTTAGAAGAATGGTCGTTCTAGTAAGGATGAATGTACATTATTGACAGTTCTACATCATTAACAATTTTACATCATTGACAATTCTTTGGGTTATCAAAAATTGCCCTGATGAGGATGAGTTTACACTTTGGGAAGAGGGTTTAGTCATGTGCCAAAGACATGAGCTCTTGAAAAAAAGAGAAAAAAGAAAAAAAGATGAAAAAAGGAAAAAAAAAAAAAGAAAGATGAAAAGAAAATGATGAAAAAAAAAGAAAAAAAAAAAAGAGAAAAAGAAAGAAAAGGTAGAGCTCAAGATAGTAACCCCTTGATGAGTTTCTGTGGCAATCACTTTAACTTAATTGTTATTCTAAGCTTGAGGAGCTAAAAAAAAAAAATTATCAAATCCAAGTCCGAGAATACCTTTATAGTACGCCATTGAGTTGAGTGGCCATTTCTTCTCTAGCAACCTAATCGTCCTTTGATAGTCATCTACCTAAGCCTAACGTTACAACCAAAGTAAGACCTTTTGATTCTTGGTTTAGTCTTATCCAATTAGCGGAGATTACCTTTAAATAAGGTTCAGTACGTAGGAAGAGGTATATAGTGTTTCTTGAGCTCCAAGCAGGAAGCCACAAGTGCATTTATGCATTTGAGTTGAATCTTGTCCCCAACGTTGCCTCTAGAATTTGCTTTAAAAAAAATAAATTAAAAAAAAGGGCAGAGAGAAAATTTTCAATCATGAAAACTCTAGAGGGCGGATTGATAACAGAAGTTTGATGCTTCCAAGATCTATCCTGAGATTAGATGAGGTCCTGTATTTTTTTGAAATTAATGTCAAATAATGATCATGTGTCATGAAATTGAATTGAAACCCATGCATTTATGCAATGATATATTGATGTGATCATTGTAACACCCCCATCGCTGTCCCCGTTGGAAGGACGCCGACGGACGCACTACACGACGCTCACATATACAGATATACACATGCACAATGCGGAAGCATACTTTCATACTTAACATGCATACAGAAATATGGATTATTTAAAAACTTACCTTGACTTACCTTGCGGTACAGACTGAACATGCAATAACTCACGCACACGCAGGCACTAAGCAAAAGCATACACAAAGGCATACATATAACCATTCAACGGAAGCATAATCGAAATAATAAAACAAAGGAATAACTAAACATAAGGACATACTAACTATTACATTCCCACAAGAAAACTCAAGAACGAAACATAATAATTACATATACAATACTACCGAATTACAAAAGCTGAAATACAAAAGCTGAACAAAATACAGAACTTCTAACTCCTACGTGGCCGACCTTGCAGAAGCGCGACTCGATCAGAACCAAACCTGCCACCTGCACGGAAAGGAAATCCGTGCTAAGCGATAACGCTTAGTGGGGAGAACACACAAGAATATGGACGGCCATTCACAATGGTCGTCGAGGCAAAACACATTCAGATGACAAATGCAGATATTCATGGCATATCAATAATCAGGCTGCACAATAAAGGCATTCAATCGATAACTCACAAACAGACCATAAACTCATGTCCAGGATATACCAATACAGACATGATACAATCTACGATACAAATTTCATCATGCCAAACTACATACTATAACTCATGCATAAACCTACATGGGTAGCAATTATCAACATCTTACCGTGCGGAGTCACAAGAGCTATACACATGCAATAAATATCACTAAGTACCCACGCCTGAACTGACAACCCAATCATCATGTTAAGCATACACACTAGTCAAATATCCAAAGGATAACATTTAGAGCATCACAATACCGCTGCGCAACTCTAATATATATTAAACATCATGCAGAAACATTCTGATAACGGAGACTGAAGGCATAATCACTTAGTATTACATTCATATCATCATCATGCAGAGAGTACAGTAATCATCACATACTTACCATCACAGCTGCTTCGGTCCACAAGCTAATATGTTAACAAAACATGTTTAAGTCACATACATAAATTCTCTAGTCGCATCATAATCAAAGCATTCAGAAACTTATAACAAATCTCATGACGAGTACGGATAATCATGTTAGATATAAAGTCATGCTTATTTAAAACAGACATACATTCTGAAGCCCATATTCACATTCATATACATATAAACTGATTCCTGAGATCTTTATCATAATCAAACGGATATCACATTCATATAGTTATTTCAGAATAATACCAACCAATAAAGCACCTGCTGACTCACTATAGTGGATAACGAGTGTACTGAACTGATTAGTACCTTACGGGTACAAGTCGAAAACCATTTTATTTATCACAAAAGCATTTTACTGATGGGGGATCTTAACCCGATCCAAATTCATTAAAAAGGACCACGAGGATCCGCACTGAGGGGGGGTTCGCGAGGAACCATACGGGGGACCTGATCAGGGTCCAATACGTTCAAAGGGCGCTGCAGCTACTGAAAGACTCTATTAGGCATGCCTAACTATCCACTAGACTGACTCTCGCAGGTCATACATAAAACAATTCACGTTTTGAATCGCATAATGCATAAATATGTAAATATCATGCATAAACCGGAGTACAATAGACATATAAATATGCTCATAAAGTTGATCATATCTCATACAATTCCGCTTTGCAAAACATATTACAGTCCATACACTTAAACATTAAACAATATTTTAAAACATGCCAAGAATCAGGTATAAAAGCACTACCATGCCAATGATTATCAAAACATAATCCTAAACATGCGTTTAGGTGAGAATACTAAGCATAAACCATGCATAGTCCCAATTACATTTAACATAATACAATGAGTTCAAAGGCTAAAGCATAATATCAATCAAAGCTCATACAAGTCATATTCTGAAGCATGCAATAGGTCAATCAATCACATTTTATCACTACTCCAATTACTAGAGTATATCAAGAACACATATGTAATCATATTATGCCGATGATCAAAAACACATAATCTAAATCAGGAAATGATACAATGCTCTTAAACATGGCATGTTATTCTAGATAAGAACCCGACCAAGGACAGGCATAACATAATGCTAAACACAACTAAAATAGGCTAACCAATCAGATAAGATAGCACACAGTAGAGAAAAGAGTCATAAAAGCATTTGAAAGTCATTTCAAGAAAACTAGTCATGTGGGGAAACAAAGTAAAACAGAAAAGCCATACAGGAGCGTATAACAGTCTGACATAAATTATACAGAAGTAAAGACCCATACAGAAGAAATAGGAAATCCATTTTGATTTAAAACTGGGCGAAATCGGAAAAAGGAGCTGAAGAGGAGTCGGTCACAAGTCGTGTCACGACTTGTGACTGACCTCACAGAAGGGTCACGGCGTGACCCAGTGTCACGTCTCGTGACCTGCTAGAGAGTCACGGGACGTGACTCTATGTCACGCCTGGCCTCACAAGAGTCATACCGTGACTCTATATCACGTGACGTGATTTCCCTCTCACAGAGAGAGGAGTCACGCATTGCCCTTACCAGAGTCACGCCGTGACTCTAAGTCACGAGACGTGCCTTCCCTCTCACAGAGAGAGGAGTCACGCTTCGCGACTGGAGTCACGCTTTGCCATACACAAGGGTCACGTCGTGACCCTAAGTCACGAGACGTGACTTTCCTCTCACAGAGAAAAGAGTCACGCTTCGCAATTGGGAGTCACGCTGCCCTTCACACGAGTCACGCCGTGACTCTAAGTCACGCGACGTGACTCGCCTCACACAGAACAGAGACGCGATTTTTCCATTCCCAGTTACCCAGAACTCCAAGAACTCGATAAATTCATTTTCAATCTCATTCAAAACACCACCAAACTCATCTTACCTTTCAATCGATGTCCCAAACAGCATAAACAAGACAATTGCAACTTAATTCAATAATCAAATCATTAAAACCATGCTTAAACACCTTTAATCCATTCTAGAGCATAAACCCTAAAAATACAGTAAGTTCAAAACCCAAACCCAGAACTTCCAATTCAATATTTGTCATGCATTACTAACACATTTACTCACTTAATCATGCATGTACACATTCTAAACCACATCAATTTCCAGAAATGCAAACACATAAACATCCTAAGTGAGATTTAGGGCAAAACATTAAGAAATCCAAATGCAGTAAACAGAGCTCCCAAACCTCAAAAATCACGATCCAAAATCAGGCTTCCAGCTTCAAGATCAAACCTCTCTCTTTTCCTTGCCTTTAACCTTCTTCTTATCATCAAACACTTGCACAAACAAGAAACCCACAATTACTCTTCAAAACCCTAACTGAAAATAAAACCAGTAGATGAAGAGGAAGAAGAAGAAACACAACACGTTAAACTCCAACATACTTCTACAAAGCAAAGCACAACCCAAGCCAAGTACAACTCCAAGCCAAAGCCAAAGAGAAAGAAAGGAAAAACAAAGAAAGGAAAAGAGAAGAAGAAGAAGCAGGCGTGAGAGGGGAAATCGGGTTGCAAATCTGTGTTTTCCTCTCTCACTCACTTACTTTTCTTCTTTTCTTCTTTCAATGCCCACCTAGCACCCACATGGCAAATCCTTATTGAACCACAAATTCCACTCAACATTCCAAATCAAAGTACCATACCCTCACATGCACCCAAACCTTACCTTAATAAATATCTTGTCTTAATGCTCTTTAGTCCTTAGACAAATTACACTTTACCCACTTACACATTTCTTTTCTTAACAAACTTAATTATCTTTTCAATTAAGTCCTTAACACTCCAAATTGCTCAAACATAAATTACCAAAATACCCTTCCGATCCCGACTTAGCATGCACATTCCGACCAGGGCCATTTTGGGGTGTGACAATCATAGCAGTTCACTTTGTGTGATCAAGGCCATCTACTGTCTGCCCTTTGCTACTCTCACCACTCAAGCGCTTCAGCTGACTCATCCTGCTATCAACTACGAAGGCAATTCTACAGCACCTTCATGATAAGAATCAAACTCATATAGCTTTGACATGGGTGTAAGCACATGCCGATCAAGCCTGAAAGATTTTGGCAACAGCTTCAGCAATCCTGCAAAAAAAAATAAATAAAAAGGCTTTTAGAGATGAAAACCGTAATTGGCGCTCTAAGCAAAATTTAGGCAAAAGAATAGGGTGAAAATCTGGAAACAGACAGTCCATCCTTCAAAAAAGAAAAAGCCGCTGGATTGGGTTGGATCCATTCCAGGCAAAAATAAGGCACAAGGTTATGTGAAAATCCGCAAAGGACGCATTTCCCATTAAGAAAAGCTAGTGTAAAAATCCACAAGGGATGCACTACCTTCAAAATAATGACTACAGGTATCAGATGAGAACCTCACAATTCCAAAGAAATGAAATTCAAAAGCAGCTTCAAAAGGATCGATCCTATCACAATTGCAACTAGCCCGACTGTAATCTCTAAGTCCACTAAGTTGAATTCTTATCCTGCATTTATGCATAACTCATGCATTTCACGTGCATGCTCACTATTTTTCCTGCATATTTAGCTTTCCAGTTTTACAGTAAGAAAGATTAGCTATGGACACCGACAAAGGGCGAGTGACGACATCAATCTAGACATCGGTCCAAGCATTAACCAAAGACCTCTCAAGGGACAACTAACCAAAAACGACATCAGTCAAAACATCAATCCAGAGATCGATCCAAGCATCGACCAAAGACCTCTCAGGGGGCAATCAACCAAAGGGCACATAGACAGCACCACTTCAAAACTCAGAAGGGTTAGCACGATGGTGGCACTACCATTCTACGGAAGGTTAGCACAACCACGGCACTACCACTTCACCAACTCGAAGGGTTAGCACGATGACGGCACTACCACTCCCCGGAGGGTTAGCACAATCACGGCACTACCACTTCACCAAATCAGAAGGGTTAGCACGATGGCGGCACTACCATTCTACGGAAGGTTAGCATGACCACGGCACTGCCACTTCAGAAGGGTTAGCACGATGATGGCACTACTACTCCCCGGAGGGTTAGCACGATCACGGCACTACCACTTCACCAAATCAGAAGGATTAGCACGATGGCGGCACTACCATTCTACGGAAGGTTAACATGACCACGATACTACCACTTCAGAAGGGTTAGCACGATGACGGCACTACCACTCCACGGAGGGTTAGCACGATCATAGCACTACCGCTTCAACAATGGACAACATGCCAACAAGCTGGCGACAACCGTCACAACAACATCGTCCAGTCCGGAAAGACGGCCACCTTAGGTACGCGCTTCTTTCCCTTTTCAGAGTTTAGGCTCACCTAGACACTAGTGCACTAGTTTCCCCAAAACTGGGGACAACTGTAGACACCGGGTTCCGAGGCAGCCTAGATCAAGATTACTCAATAATGAAATTAAGCGTGCCGATTTATAGGCAAAAATGAAAGTTGAAAGTGATGATTTCCTTGTCAAATTGATTTATTAGAAATAAATAAAAATGTATTTTAAAAAATATTTTAAATGTTTTAAAAATTATTTTTGAGACAAAAATGGTATGTTTTGAAATTATTGTGTTTTAGAAAAAAACAAAAATCGGAAAATCGCTCGCCCCTATGCGTGCCCGTGCGTGGCGGATCAGCCCCAAATCCGTTTTTTGGTCGTTTTTGCTCAATTTTTAGTTTTTTTAACTCATTTTTTTTGCATAATTTAATTCTAAAAACCTTTTATCTTCTAAACTCTTCAAATTATTTATTTTTTTGGGTTTAATGTGAGTTAAATTAATTTAATTTCTTTATTAAAAATCTGAATTTTTTGGCGATTATAAAATTATTTTTAGAGAGAATTTTGAGGGGGGATTTTTCTTAAGAAAAATATACTTTCTCTTTTCTTCTTCTTCTTCTTCTTTTTTTTTTTTCTTCTTCAAGAAAAATTCTCCAAGTATTCTACTCTGATTTTTTAATTTAATTCTTGAGACTAAAAAATTAATTATTTGTTCTTGTGAATTTTTTTACTTCTTGTTTTTCATAATTTTTACTCAAGACAAATAAATCAATTATTTGTTCTTGGGATAAAATTTCATTATATATTATTTATTTTTCTAAATCAAAGCAAGGAATTTGTCATCCAACTTGATTCATCACATCAAATTTGAGGGTAAGCATTCTTGGCTCAACTTTTAATTTAATTTTCAATTTATTTTTATTTACAATTAGTTAGCTATCATGTTAATTATTTTAGATCTATTATTTATTTTACTTCTTATTTCTTGCAAGTTTATTTAATTGTTCATATTATTATTTCTTATTCTTATTTCTTATTTCGTTGTTCATGTTATTTTTGTCATTACTTTTGTTCATATATTATTGTTATTGTTAGTATTATCATTTAACATGTGTTAGCATGATTGTCTTATTATCATGATTGTCTTATTATTATTATTTCTTGCATATTTAATTGGATTATTCATATTCTTTGATATTATTTGTCATTATTACTATCATTATTATTATTTGTTATTATTATTCTGATTAGTGTTATCATTATTATTATTATTATTATTATTATTATTATTATTATTATTATTATTATTATTATTATTTATCACTACTATTACTATTATTATTATGATTTTTTATTAGTTTTGTTTATTATTATAATTTATTATTGTTGTCATCATCATTATTATTTTCATGTTTTCATGCATGTTGAATTTTATTATTGTTGTTATCTTTTATTATTTATGCATGTTAAATTGTTAATATGTTGAGTTGTTTATTTTATTATGCAATCTAATTAATTTGTCATACATTATGCATGTTGTTTTATTTGTTTTAATTCATTTTTTACATGTTACATGTTTAACTCATTTTCATTACTGACATCATTTTTATTTGTGTTTTTATTTCAACATTAATTTTTTTATGTGTGAGTTTTCCAATGCCGAGTGGATGCCCATGGAAGTTTGAAGACACTATTTTAGTGGAGTTTATATTTTTAGTATTTTTAGCATTTTTAGTATTATTTTGCTTTTATTTTCTTTTATTATTTAATATATAATTTGTAATAAGTTTGTTTATTTTCATGCACGTTAATTAAAAAGTCGCATAAAGTTTTATATTAATAAATTGGGATTTTTTCTAACAAAATTGGACTAATGTCCTAGCTTTTTTTTCATCCACTTAAATTATCACTTTAAAATTGTTTTCTTCAACTATGCATGCGAGGACCAATGTCCTCATCCTTAATAAATACCCCGTTTTATGCATGATTTACATTTATTTTACAATGGGGGTTGTATTCCGCCTCTAGTTTTGTTGTAATTTATTTTTATGAACTTTATTTTATTTATACTTTCATTTACCGCTTTCCTTGGATGACCAACTTGCGCTGTAATTATTGCATCAAAATGTATGAGAAAAGGGATGAAAAACTTAAATTCAAAACTCAATTTTAACTTAATCAAGGTATGAATAAATGAGAAGTCCTGAACCATCTCTTGTCTTTGGGTTCAACGAGGTGAGAGGGCCATCTCAATGTTCTATTGGGGTGGGGCCTCCAAGACACCTCTCGTGTCCCGTAAAAAGACTCAATTTGCATAGTCCTAGGTTCCACGAGGCGAGAGGACCATCCTAATGTTCTATTAGGATGAGGCCTCTAAGACCCCTCTGGCTGGCCCAAAATGGACATAGCAGAATTGTATTAGGCTCACTGAGGCTAGATGACCTTTCCCAATGTTCTATTGGGTGGCAAATCCAAGAAACCTCCTTGTTGCCCAAAATAGATGCACTTGTAATTTTTTACAAGTTTTATGAACCTCATCCCGAAAGCCCTAAAGGCGTGTCCTCGGGGCGACCCAGTCGGCGCGCGTCACACTTACCAATAGGTCTAGCTCATCACGAGCATTGTAACGGCCTGAATTATACCCTAGTAGTATTTTGGCTTAACCAGGGTAATTGGATGAGTTGGAATTGGATTTTCAAATTTGGACCTGTGTGCAAGTTGGAATTGAGGAGTTAATTGCAGGAAATTAATAAGTTTAAGTGGCTATAAAGTAACTGTGCATGATTAAACTAAAGAAGGATTAATTAAGAGTTAGTGGAGGATTAATTAAATTAACCTTGATTAAGTGTTTGATAGTGGAAATCTAGGTGCCATTATTTACCTTTGCCACCTTGCCTATTACATTCAATATAAGGAATGAGGAGAGAAGGATACTCTCATTTTTCTACGTGTTGATCGACTGCCTTTCTCTCTTTTGTTCTTTCTCTTCTTCTTCATCATCTTCAATCGGGATCATTGAATTTTTTGTTGGTCAGTAATTAGTTCTTAAGTTAAGCTGAGTTCTTGGTAAATTAAGGTAAGTGGTTGAGTTTAGTTATTGTTCTCGTTCTTTTACTCCTTCTTCATTTCTCTGTTAAATTTGTAATTGATTTCCTTTTTACCTAATTCTGGAATTTGATTATGCATGGGGTGGTGGCTATGAGAAAAGAGAAGGGAAAGAAGAGGGTTGATGATCAAGGTGCCAAGTGAGCAGATTGGAGCTAAGGAAATTGAGGTTTGGAAAATTTATGTATTATTGCATTGTTTTATTTTTAACTTCTTGTTTTGAAGTATAAATGGAATCTTGCTATTGATTTGTTTTAATAGCTTTGGTAGATTAGATAATTTGGGCATGTTGAGTTCCTAAGGGAAACTCTGCTCAAATTTAATTTGACCTCGGTTGGTTGTTTTGGTTATAAGTCAAGATAAAAAATTCTAAATGGTATAAAACTAGTGCCGTTAGAAAGATAAGAAACATCCCTATAAATGTCCTAGAAATATCCATGAGCATATTCTAGTTCTAACACCCTTAAAAGTGGTAAAAATAGAGGTGTCTCTATTTTGGCGTGTTCATTGGAACAATATAGGTTTTTTAGATCATATCTGTTGTTTCAGATGTCTTAATTACCTAAATATTATCCCATTGGAAACTTAACATCCTAGGGAATAATTGTTAAGAAGGAAGTTTTTCCTAAAAATGAGTTTTAGATGTTGGCTTAGGCGGTACAAGTTTGAGATGAAAAGCAGTCCTGATATTCTGATTTTGTAGGACACATTATAGATGCTTCTATCGCTAGTGCAACCTTGGTCATGAGCACAATAAAAAATGATAGTTTATGGCTTTTCTTCTTATTTGGGACCCCAAGGCTGGCATAAAACATTTCCCACTGATACCCTTCCTTCTTTTGTATATTTTTGTGTGTTTTTCCTCTTGCAACACACCCGAACTTCACCGGAACTTTTTGAAACTTATTCGACACATGTTTAGAGTCCTGCAAAGAGTATATGAATGGTTATCACTTAGAAATACATGTAATTAAAGTACTTAAAGTGTAACTAACTCTGTAAGAGGGCTTTTGGAATAAGTGGCTTTTCATTAGCCATAACACCTTAATTTCAAGTCCAATTATAATAAGATTGTGCCATGGTAATGTTAACATATAGATAAACATTTGGTCAGAAGGCTATGATGGCTGAAAGTGATGTTGTGTTGGTCTTTAGAAGTCATATAGGTGGATGTTGGATGAGTACTTGAAAGAGGTATGTAGAGTGGAGCATTGAACATGAAGTTCAACCACTGTCACGAATACGAAAGGGATCACAGGTGCGACAGTGTGCTTTGATAGGAAAAGATGTCAGATTGTGTTTTGTCAGGAGCACGATATTACAGTGGGCACGACAGAAGTCATTAGTGGGTTCTGTCATGTGCGGGACAGGAGGGACTGTCGAGGTCTGTCGCGAGCGCGACATTTATCGCGAGCATGATAGAGTCTCAAATTTTGGAATACTTTCTAAATGTCCTAACTTGTGTAAATTGTTGCATTGGCCTATGAATAGTTATGCATATGAAAATGATATATGTGTTAATTCGTGTAATCATCTGTATATTTAAGTGTGTGTTTGTCAACAAACCATACATGTAACACCCCATTTTCCACCCTAGTAATTTTGAGCATGTTTGTGTGAACTATTGCAAGATTTATTAAGTTAGTAAGGTTTGTATGTGTTTTGAGAAGATAAGAAGGACTAGATGGGTTTTTTCCAAACTCACCACCAATGAGTGACAAGTTGAGGAGAGAGAATAAGGAAATGACCCTAAAGAGAGGATCACATGAGGGAGGAGGAAACCAATTTAGTTCCCGTTCTCCCTCTCTTCCTCTTCCTCCTCTCCAGCCCTAACTCTCCCTCCTCTAGTTCATCCTCTTCTCCATTTGGCTGTGGCTTTGGTTAGTTTTGGCAAATTTCCAGATTTTTGGTAAGTTCTTCTTCTTCTTCTTCTTCTTCTTCTTCTTCTTCTTCTTCTTTTGCTCCCATTTGGGAATGGGTATGTATGTTGTGGTCTTGGGTTAAGTTGTGTTGTTTGTGTGTTTTGGGGTTTGTTTAGCAGATATCCCATCTAAGGAACCCAAGGGTAAAGAAAAGGTTGGAGGAAGTGTTGTGGTTTGAGCTTAAGGCGCTTATGATATTAAAGGTTTGGGATTTGTTTATTGTGCATTTAATTCTTCAATTTCTGTTTTAGATCTTTGGAAATTGAAATGAAAATGTATAATAGTGTGTTTAATTGAGGTATGAGTTGATTAATTGAATTGATTTGTTAATTGATTGTAGAATTTAGTTTGGACATGAATTGGGTATATTAATGATAAAAAATTTTGGGTTTAGAGTATGTGGGTTTCTAGTTGTTCATTTTGATGATTTAATTCATGAAATTAGAATAAAATGTGGGTTTTATGTTGTATAATATGTATTGACTGCTTGATTTGGATTGTGTTGAGGTTTGGTGGGTCTATTGCATTTTGGTTGATTTTAGGGCATGATTTTTCTGCAGATTTTTGGCTGAGGGAGCTGGAAATCGAGTCTTTCGCTAGCGTGACATCCATTGTGAGTGCGATAGAGCCCGGTGTTCCGAGCTCTTGTAGAGAAGGGCCTCTGTCGGGAAGCGAGCTCGATCACGAGTGCGACATATAGTTGGGTTTTGCCGGATTGATTGTTGTCGCGAGCATGCCTAGGTGCACGGGCGCGATAGTAACTTTTCCCGTCCTCTATTGCGAGCAAGACAGATGCCCTTTCTGCCCCTCGTTGTGCGAGTGCGAAGGCTATCGCGAGCACCGCAGTAGGCAAGTTTTGCCTCTATCACGAGCGCAACATCCATCATGATCGTGACAGTTGCCCTGTTTACTTTTATGTTTTCTTTTACAATAATTGGCATGATTGCTTACTCTTGGGATAAAAATGCAATTATGTGTGATCTTTTTTATACTTCAATATATGCGTTATATGTGTTGTATTATGCATGGCCTGCAAGAGTCGAGTTAGTGGATAGTTAGACATGCCTAAAGAGTTCTGTTTGCCCCAATGTGTTCTGGACTCTAATCAGGTCACGATTTGGGTCCTTGTAATCCTTAATGTGTTCTAATCTTGTTTAAGATCCTCAATGTGAAAATGTTTTTTGATGAAAATAAAGATATTGCTTTTGACCGTACCCATGGGTCCTAATGTGTTCACTCGTGATCCGTTACTAAGAGTTTGTAGGCGTATATGTGATTCTCTTATGAATGTGATCTTGTTATATTAATGAGTATATGATATGAAACTCATGTGAATGCAGTGCATGATATAAAGTTATTATGCTCAAGTGGAATTTTGATATGCTCGTGCGATATGCATGAGTTTTACCTTAACGGCCATTGTGAATGGTGGTTCATCATTTGTTTCCCCACTGAGCGTTATTGCTTAGCACGGGTATTTTATCCATGCAGGTGCGGAAGCTATGGAGTTTCTGGAAGGTCAGTTGTAGTCTAAGCCAACACAGTAGGATAGCTTTTTGAAGAGATTTATGTTTTACTTATTGCAACTTTTTGTAGAGTCTTGTGGTTCCTTTTTGCTACTATAATCCTCCAGCTATATCTTTTTTTGGTAAAGTTGTAAAAGCAGATTATATACTTTTATATCTTTTTATAATGAATATTCAGTTATTTCAATGAAAGAGATTTGAGTTTTGGTTGGCATTTTTGAGCCTGTTCTTCTAATGTAAAATGTTGTAATTTATTTTGTTTATGTATATGCATGTTTGTGGTTCATTTTGGTGACACCCTTATCTATGCGGGGTCACACTCTCCCTTGTGGGCGAGCTCCCTTACGTATAGGTAGGGGGTGTTACAATTTTTTGTATCGGAGCCTAGGTTTAGGAATTTCTGGATGATCGTAGAGTATAGATATATGTTTAGGACTGTGTTAGCCTAATGCCGATGTCTTTATGTTTTGTAGTAGATGGAGTCTGCGCATGGATCCCTCGAGGGATCAGCAGAGAGTGCTAATCCCCAAGAGCAAGATCCATCTATGTCTGGTCCTGCTCAGCCAGCTAGGGTGCAACCTGAGGTGCCAGCCGTGCCTTTTGAGGCTATATTAAAGATATCTCAAGACATGACTAGGGTCTTAGAGAGGGTGATGGTACCGAGAGCTCAAATACTGAGTATGAGGAAGTCTAGGGCAGAGGATTTCTATGGAATGAGTTTGGGTGAGTTGGAGTTGGTGGAGAAGTGGATTGAGAAAGTAGCAAGGGTTTTAGAAGAGATTCTTTGTCCAGTGGAGTGTCTAGTCTCACTCCTATAGGGTTTTGCTTACGACTGGTGGAAGTTGGTCTGCAGGCATCCTTAGTTATCTGACCCAGTTACGTGGAAATTCTTTGAATGGGAATTTAATAGTAAGTATGTGACTAAAGAGTATAAAGAGGCACGATGGGCGTAGTTTCTAAGTCTCAAGTAGAGAACATTTTCTGTGGCTGAGTATGAGAAGGAATTTAATAGGCTAAGTAAGTATGCTCTACCGGGTATCCTTTGTCAAAACTTTAAGGTCGGTCTGAATGAGTCTTTGAGAGTGATGTTGATATCTCTGATGAGTGTCCCTGTAGTCAGCTATTATCAGATTGTGCAGGCAGCTTTACGAGCGAAACGCTCTAAGACTATTTTGAGATAGAGAGCTCAAAGAAGGAATCCCCCTCGTGGAGGTTCATCCTTGGGTAAGAGATCAAGGAACCCGAATGTGAATTCTCTGGATGAGTCCTCCACTAGTCCTGCTATGAGGGGTAGAAGGTAGGGATCTTCGAATGTATGTGGTACAGGTAGAGGTGGTTCGGGTTCCACGAGTGAAGTGGTGCCTAAATGCTAACATTGTAGTAGGCGCCATAAAGGCGAGTACCATTGGTTGATTAGAGGTTGTTTCTGATGTGGGAGCACGAATCATTTTCTGGCTAATTGCCCGAAGTTAAATGAGAACACTCGAGATCAACAGGAGGCCAGTAGAGCTGGATCCAATGCCCCATAAGCTAGTTGGGGTAGAGGTAGAGGAAGAGGTCGTTATGGTCAGCCTTAAGAGGGAGCTCCATCTGAGTCAGTGGACCGTCCCCAGGTGGTACTAGTGAGAGCCTATGCAATGACTGTAACATCCGAAATTAGTTAATTGGATTATTAAGGGTGTTATTGTAATTATGCAAGTGAATTGGGAATTAAGTGAGTACTTATTTGAAAGAGTAATTAAAGTAAAGTGAAATAATTATTTTAGTGAGCATTTGGAAATTGAACAAGGACCTATAAGAGAAAAAACCAAGGACATAAGTGTTAAAGTCAAGTTATTTGACTAACAGGACCAATTGGAATATGACAAGTGGCTTGAGTGGATGAGGGCATTTAATGGGATTTGAAAGAAAGAGAGAGGGAAGAGTAGAAAATCTACTTCCTTCCCGTGGAGGCCAAGTTTGGCTCCTCTTTCTTGCTTTTCCCGTCCTCTTCCGCTCTTCCTCTTTCATTTGTTTGTTCTTCACTCTTGCATGTGTTGCTCTTTAAGCTTGAGCTAGGTTTTAGAGATCAAAAACTGGTTCCAAGAGATAAGAGGCTGCTTTTTATATCAGGTTATTTCTTCTTCTTCTTCTTCTTCTATTTGGGTTTGTTTTGGGTATATGGTTTTGTTGCATGGGTTAATTGAGTATTTATTTTTGTTTGATTTATACAAGAATCTGAAGAGAGAAGGAAGAGTAAAGGCAAGGAAAAAGTTGGATCTTAAAGATTGTGGTTGAGCTGCAATCACAGGTTTGGGAGTTGTTTTCATCTTCTTTTCGGATCATTGTATGATATGTAAATTCCTGAATATGAGTGTTTTGATATGTGTAAATGCATGTGTTTAGTAGATTAGTGTATATGATTTGAAATGTTAGGGTTATAATGGTTTGCATGTCAATTTTGAAGTGAGTGAACATGACATTGGAATGAATTTATGGGTTAGGTTGAAATTTTATAATCTCAAGTTATGTTTTTCGATTGTGTATTATCATAGTGTAAAGTGAGTTATTATGATTATAAGCATGTTTTTTAGGGCTTTGGAGGTATGTTTTCATATGATTTTACATGATGTATGGTTATGGGTAAGTTTGGACTGGTTTTGAGATCTTTGACTTTTTTGTGTTTTAGTTGGTGATTATAAAACACGACTCTGTCATGAGCGCGATGTCCATCGTGAGTGTAACAGAATCGGGTATTCCAGTTTCTCGCGTTAGCTGGATTTCCAGTGCAGGGACGAATTGCTCCAAGTTGTGAATGGCAGCACGACTCGGCGAGGTGCTTGGCACTTTCACGAGTTGTGAAGCCTTTCACGAGTCGTGGAAGTTGCCAGCACGACTCGGACGGATGAGCTTTGATACGAGTTGTGCACAAGGACATGACTCGTGACAGCTTCCTTCGGTAGGGCGAGTGTTTGGCTTCGTCACAAGTCATGATGGTACGCACGACTCATGACAGCCTTCTCTTTCGTAGAGCGTATCTGGCTACTATCGCGAGCGTGACTGCCCATCGCGAGTGTGACAGTGAGCCCTCCTGTCTGCCCTATTTTTCAAAAATGACTTTTATGTCTCATTTGCATGAGTTCACACTACTACATGGTACATGACTTTGCTTATGCATGTATAATGTTATGGTTTCTTGATTATAAGTTATATGTTCAAGATTAATAAGGTTTACACGATTTATATGTCTCCGAAATTGATCGGTATATATGTATACATGAATTATGTGGTTTTGCTCGCATTATACTCCATTGTGTGACAATAATTTTAAAGTATAGATAAGTTGTTACTTTTGAGCCTGATCAGTCATTTTAGTGGATAGTAAGCATGCTTATTAAGGGTTAGAGTGTGAGTGCAACTGCCATATGTTGAACCCATTTGGGTCTTATAAGTCGATCCCATTTGGGTCTATATGATTCGAGACTTCGGTCTCCCTTTTTACCTTCGGGTATATATGATTCGAGACTCATGTCTCTATATGCTTTCGATACTGTGTCCTATCAGTATCAATAGTACCCGTATCCACTAGTTTAGTGGGTATCAGGCTATTCTATGTTTTCTAATGATGTGGTAATTGGATATACGCTACATGTTTATATACTTGATATGACAAATATGATGCAATATTTGCAGTTGGATGTTGATGTAATGCCCGCACCGCCGCCCCCGTTGGAAGGGCGCCGGCGGAAGCGCTACCCGACGCTCACTCACAACATACATACATACATACATACATACATGCGCTAAGCGGAAGCAATCACTAAGAACAATAATAGGGCAGAACATAGATCTCATTTACTCAAAATATAGAGTTAAATACAATCCCAAAAGATTACATCATTCTCTTACAAGAAGTTACATGAACCACTATACAAAAATATTACATACAAAAAGAATTACAGGAGTAGATAACAAAAATAAGGACTCTACTCCAATGTGGCCGACTTGCAGATGCGCGACACGAGCAAACTCCCAAAATCCTGTCACCTACACGGGACAAGAACCCGTGCTAAGCGATAACGCTTAGTGGGGAGGAAACAAAACACAACAGAACACTATACAAGATATTGAGCATAAAATTCAGAATTCACTAAAAATCAGAGGGCAGAAATATATACACAGCTCAAGAGTCACTATATGTATAACAACACTGAAACAGAAAACATGAAGCAATGATCATAATCAGAATCATGCAATAATTATAACACTTCACTAATCACATACTAGACACTTAGCACAATAGCCTAAATTCAATGGTGGAGGATACGGGAACACGGCACGGGAGACCGAAGCCTCAAAAATAGTTTTAATACCCAAAGGTAGCACGGGAAACCGGAGTCTCAAAACATTTTATCATTACACGGAAGATGACCATCTCGGAGGTCAACCGCTTCGCCAAAACAGGGCTGACACGGGCAGCTGCACTCACTAACCCTTCTTAAGCATGCTTAATTATCCAATACCTTGACACTTCAGGCTCGACAATACATTCACTCACACAACAATACACGATCAAAACAAAGTTCAACTCAATATTCTATCATCAAATAAATTGATAAATAAGACACTGGTACAATGATATCACGAGTCATAAGCACAAACATATTTCATGCAATAGTGAGAAACCGTGCAAAGCGGAATAAAAGAAGCACATTCAGAAAATAGGGCAAGCAGGAAGGGCCTCTGTCGCGATCGCGACAGTGTCGCGCTCGCGACAGAGCACGGGACACCTCCTCACGAGCTCGCGCCAGAAGGCCTGCTTGCGACGAAGCACTTAGGCAGATTCGCGCAACTGAGCTATATCGTGCTCGCGACAACGTCGCAATCGCGATAGAGACCAGTTCCTTCCTCCTCGCGCGCACACTCGGCAGCATGCTCGCGCGGAGGACTCGGCTACATAGCTCTCTGTCGCAGTCGCGACAACATCGCGATCGCGACAGAGCGCTTTACAAGAACAAAGGGCCAAATCCGCACTCTGTCGCGCTCGCGACAACGTCGCGATCGCGACAGAGCCCAGAGTCGCCCAAAATCTGCACTTTTCCTACTCTTTTCACACACAATTCTACATACATGCAAACAACATATGCAAACACTTACCTCAAGCCTCCTGCACATCAACGCATCATTCTCAAGCCACATAAACACATTTTACACAATAATCAACCATCAATTGATCAAGGATTCTCTCTCAACCAAGCTCAAAATTCAATAACATAGCATGTTCATGTTCCAAAAACACAAACTATCCTCACTATATCACTAACATTTTACTATAAATCACTACTTAATTTAAACATGCATTCATCTAACAAAACACTCAAGGTTACAAGTGACATGCAATCACAAAATAGAATTGATCCAAGGAAAAATTAGGGAAAAAGCATAATCCACAAACACAGCTCCCAATCATAATCAAATTAAACTCCCAAACACATGCACACACTCAAAATGTAGCTCCCAAACCTGGAAATCGCAGCTTCAAACCGAGTCCCTCACGAGTCCGCTTTCTCTTTTCCCTTGCTCTTTCTTCTAGCTTTTGATTCTTGCACAAACCCAATCAAAACCCACTCAAATCAAACTCGAATTCCACAATCAAAAATAGAAAAAGAAGGAAAAGAGAAGAACCGAAAAACCAAAGAACTCCAGACCACTTAGCTTCAAAACCCCAACTCAAAGCTTAAGAAGACACAAGAGGAAAGGAGATGTGAGCAGAAAAATGGAAGCAAGAGAGAGAGAACGGGAAAGAAGAAAAAAAGAGAAAGAAGTGAGCTAGCTTCCATGAGAAGCTAGGAAAATTCTGCCCCTCCCTTCCCTCTCTCCTACTTTTCATTTAATGCTCACCAACCCCTTGCCACTTGTCACAATCTTAGCAAATCAAGCCTTCCCACTTTGACTTAACCACTTATGGCACCATACCCTACACACACACTAACTTCCCCTACACAAATATCTTCCAATGCACCAAACTCAACTCACACCAAAATATTTCTCATAACCCACTTATCATCCAAGGCACCATGCACAAAAACCACACAATACACAATAAAATTCCTAAGTCCACTTATATCCTACTCCCATACACTATAAGCACACCATAACATTTCCTTCACTTAACTTATTACTTAATTAATTATTTCCTTAACAAATAATTTCTTATTATCCAAATTTTCTCTTACTCAAATTACGAAAATACTCTTACTTTACCGACTTATCACGCAGACTCTAACCAGGCCCTTTTTGGGTTGTTACAGTTGATGGTTAGTTACTTTATGCATGAGTATGCATATGATGAGTAAGTAATGCTTATACATATATGTACATGTGGATGCTATGTTGCAAAATGATTCTAGTATATTGATGTTTGGATACTTGATGTTCGTGGGTAGGTACTTATGTTTGTGTAAGTTATTATTATATGATAATACGCATGTTGTAAGTGTATATAAATGTTAGCATGATTGCTTAGCTAATGTTATAGTAAGAGGTATATATATATATATATATATATATTGTGTGTATATGTGTTGTTCTTTGTAACACCCCCTACCCATACGTAGGCGTACCCATCCTCCAGGAGTGAGAAGCCGTATGAGCCGGGTGTGTCACCAAGCATATAAAGATACAAAGCATACATTCATACATAATAACCATACATCATTATGGGAAAATTAAAACCTTCATAAGTATCAGAATGATCCATCATTACAATAGCAAAATTCGTTACAAAAATATTCTGATCAAAACTCAAAATAAGATAATTACACAACCCAAAAGTATATAAATACGGAAGCTTTACAAAATAATGGTATAAAGAGAGTTCCGATAAAAAGGAATCAGTCATGCTATCAAAAATAAAGCCCCAACACTAATCCCTCTGTGTTGGCTTGACTGGCGATGACTCTCCCGAAAGAACACCATTCTCCGCACCTGTACGGATAAAATACTGTGCCAAGCGATAAACGGTGGGGAACACACAACAAAAGAGTGGACGGCCATTCACAATGGTCGTCAATGCCATACACATACAATATGACAAATGTGGATAATGATATCAGCTATATAATCATACTTGCATAATAAAGACACGCATTCAGAAGTTCACATCCACATTCATTTACACTTTAGTTGATTTCTCATACTTATCATTATACGCATCCGAATACCATAATCTTGAAATCATATCAAAGCGGAATAACACAAAAAGAGCACCTGCTGACTCATAATAGTGGATAACGAGTATACGGACAGTACCTTACGGGTACGAATCGAATACTGACAGTACCTTACGGGTAGGAATCGAAAACCATTTCATTTTATCAATTACAAAACATTTTACTGAGGGGACCTTAAACAAGATCCAAATACTGAGGGTGTCCACGAGGGAACAAACGGGGACCTGATCGGGGTCCAAACGGAACTGAAGCTGCAGCTAAAGACTCTATTAGGCATGCCTAACTATCCACTAAACTGACTCTTGCAGGTCATGTATAATACAATTCACATTTAGTTACACATTTGTTCAATATGAATAACCATTGAATTTAACATACATAAATCAATTATATTTAAGCATGACACATTTAGTTCATAGGTTAAGGCATAATATGGCATACAAACATTTAGCATAGCAAAAATATAATTATATAATGTAAAGCATATAAGAAGACACTCAATAACATTTAGATAGGTTAGCATGAAATATAATTCAAAAAAACATCCAAAGCAAAGAAATGACTGAACAAAGAAGGCCATCTAATGTACACCCTTATCACGTTTATAACAGAGCACAAACACGAGTAATATATAGCTCATGTAATATTCAAATCACAAGCTCTTGCTTCCTAATTAAATTAGATTTAATCAACTAATATATTAGGTTTAATGCCTTACTCACAAATTATAAACATGTTATATAATTCTCGTCATGAGTATTTATTCATCTAGCAAATTATGCTTATAGTTTAATTCATGGTCAATCATCATATTAATTAATTCTTCGTTATAAGAATTTATTCAATTCACAGGTAATTTAATTATATATCCTCATTACCTAATTATAAAATAAGTAATATTAAATTTTTCAGGCGTTTCTAGACACTTTGGGGCTAATTCGGAGGTGTAGAACCGATTCTAGGATGAATTGGTGAAGGGGGAAAAAATTTTACTAAAACACAGCTATGCTTTATAAAAAGCACAGTTGTGCTCTGCTGCTAATCGCCGATCTAATTGCCAAAAACACAGCTGTGTCCTACAAAAAGCACAGCTTTGCTTTCCAACCAGTTCCCAAACGTTATCAGACACAGGGCAGAATTAATTTACTGAATCTACATGCATTTTTGAATGAATAAACGACATTTTTAGACCACCTGATCTCATAACAATTAATTCTCATGATGTTGTCTTTCTAGTGACAAAAGTTCAGATCAATAGGAGCTGAAATCGGGGAGATATACTCAAATTTCTCTAACCTGCTCCACAGACACACCTGACAAATTTCGCTACTGTAATGGGCGATTTTGAAATAGTTAGAGTCCGGATTAAATTATAGTTATTTCTACTAAGATTTTGACAGAGATATTGTGGTTCTAACCCAACTGGAATGACGCATTTTGGAGTTGTAAAACTCAACTTATGCTAAAAAGAATGACAAAAGGTCAATCAGACCCACAAAGACAGATTTACACTTTGGAATTCAACAAGCTTCAAACCAACTCATTTGACACCATCAATTCACCAAATTTAATCCAAACCAACACAACACATAAATTAACATCTCAGAATATTCAATTCAGCAATTAAGAATTATTAACACATAAATTAACAAACCCATTTCCAAACCTGAAAACTCCTTAGCTCTTATCACTTTGTTCCACTACTCCCCGCCTTCTCTTTGCCTTTGGGATCGCGAGGAGACTTAGCTAAACACAAACCCATTAAGAACACACAAAGAACAAACCCTAGATTAAATTTAACCTAGAAATTAAGAAGAAGCAATATGAACAAAAGAATGACAAAATGCAATAACTTACCAATTAGAGTGTTAAAGGTGATTAATTTCCACCACAATGGCTTAAAACTCCACTAGAGCACCAAAATGGAAAGAGAAGAGGAAGAAGGGAATGAGGAAAAGAGAGAACGGGTTAGGGAGGCAGAATTTCTGCCCCTCTTTCTCTTTCCTTTTCTAAATCCCTCCTTTCCTAAACCCTATCCATGTGTCACTTTCCTCTTGGTGGAACCTAACCACTCACACCTAACAAGCATGCACTACACACACACAATGCACTCCCAACTAATGCACACCCTACTTATGTGTGAATAAAACATACAACCACAACTCCACTACTCATACCCTACAATAGTACACTCATGCACACATAAACATAACCCAACTAATTCACACTCTAATAACATACATGCATCCACATGCTAATAAAATCCACAAACATGTAATATACCCCAAAATACCCTTGTCACATGCCAAAATACACACAAATGCACACATACACATGGCTCGTACTACTAGGGGGCAAACGGGGTGTGACAACTCTCCCCCACTAACAAGAATTTCGTCCTCGAAATTCTCACCGGAACTGAACAAATGCGGATACTGAGCTCTCATTGACTCTTCTGGTTCCCAAGTCGCTTCCTCGACTCCATGATGGTTCCATAACACTTTAACCAACGAAATCTGCTTACTCCTCAGCTGTCTCAATTCTCTAGCTAGAATATCTCTCGGTTCCTCATCATAAGAAAAATCTGGCTGCACTTGCACATCTTGAACTGACAGGGCATGTAACGGATCTGACCTGTACTGACGAAGCATCGAAACGTGGAAGACATCGTGCAGCTTCGCCAACTCTATCGGTAAAGCCAATCTATAGGCTACCGGACCAACCTTAGCCAAAATCTCATAAGGACCAATGAAGCGAGGACTAAGTTTGCCTTTCTTACCAAACCGAAGCACTTTCCTCCAAGGCAAAACTTTAAGGAAAACCTTGTCCCCGACCTCAAACTGCACATCTTTCCTCTTTATGTTGGCATAGGACTTTTGTCGATCCTTAGCCGCTTTCAAATTCCACTGTACAACTCTAATATTCTCCTCGGTATCCCTAACCAACTCTGGTCCAATCACTGAATGCTCGAATATCTCAGTCCAACAAACCGGAGTCCTACACTGCCGACCATATAAAGCTTCATACGGTGCCATATCAATGCTCGACTAATAACTATTATTGTAGGCAAACTCCATAAGCTACACATATCTATCCCATCTACCAGGAAAATCCAAAGCACACGCCCTCAACATATCCTCCAAAATCTGAATGACTCGCTCTGACTGACCATCTGTCTGAGGATGGAATGCCATACAGAAGTTTAACTTGGTACCCAAAGCTCCCTGCAACTCTTTCCAAAACATCGAAGTGAACCTTGGGTCCCGATCTGATACTATGGATAACGGCACTCCATGCAACCGAACTATTTCGTCCACATAGATACTAGCCAACCTATCCATCGGATAGTCCACTCTCACAGGCAAGAAATGAGCTGACTTCGTAAGGCGATCCACTATCACCCAAACTGAATCATTCTTCTTTTGAGTCAAAGGCAAACTAGATACAAAGTCCATGCCTATATCATCCCACTTCCACTCGAGAATGGATAAAGGGGTAAGCAATCCCAAAGGAACTTGATGCTCAGCCTTTACCTGCTGACATGTTAAGCACTTGGACACAAAATCCACAATATCCCTCTTCATACCGGACCACCAATAAAATTGCTTCATGTCCCGATACATCTTTTCACTGCCAGGATGCATAGTAAAAACCATACTATGCGCCTCACTCATAAGCTGTTTCCTCAACTCCTCATCCTCAGGCACACACAAGCGGTTTCTATACATCAACACTCCATCTAGAACTGAGAAATCTGACCGCTTGCTCGATCTGACCTCTTGCATAATTCGTTGTAGCCTCTCATCATCCCTCTGAGCATCCACAATCCTCTGTCTTAAGGTAGGCTTCACTTTCAACTGAGCAATCACAGCCCCATCTGAATCCAACCTCCACCTAAACCGTCTCAGGAACAAAGCTGAAACCGACTTTCGACTTAAAGCATCAGCGACTACATTAGCCTTACCAAGATGGTAATCCACTATGCAGTCTTAGTCCTTGAACAACTCAAGCTAACGGCGCTGTCTCATGTTCAACTCCTTCTGCGTGAGGAAATACTTCAAACTCTTATGGTCCGTAAAGATCCTACACTTTTCCCCATACAGATAATGGCGCCAAATCTTCAGAGCAAAGATAACAGCTGCTAATTCCAAATCGTGTGTCGAATAATTCTTCTCATATGACTTCAACTGTAGAGAAGCATAAGCCACAACCTTACCGTCTTGCATCAAAACACAACCAAGACCGACACCCAAGGCGTCACTATACATTACAAACTCCTTACCCGAGATGGGTTGAGTAAGTATAGGAGCCTCGACTAGCAACTGCTTTAGCCACTCAAAACAAGCTTGACACTTATCCGACCACTCAAACCTGACGCCTTTTCTTAACAACCTTATCATCGGAGCAGCAATAACTGAAAATCCCTTAACAAACCGACGATAGTATCCCGCCAAACCAAGGAAACTCCTCACTTCCTGAACATTCCTAGGCGCTTTCCAATTAACTATCGCCTCAATCTTGGCCGGATCAACTTGAATACCCCTGGCTGAAACAATACGACCCAAAAATGACACTTCCCGAAGCCAAAAGTCGCACTTGCTAAGCTTAGCAAACAACCGATGCTCTCTCAATACTTGCAAAACCAACCGGAGATGTTCTTCATGCTCACTCTCATCCTAGGAATAGGCCAAGATGTCATCTATAAACACCACTACAAACCGATCTAAGTATGGCCTAAACACTCTGTTCATCAAATCCATCAATGCTGCTGGAGCATTGGTTAATCCAAACGGCATCACAAGGAACTCATAGTGGCCATACCGAGTCTGGAATGTAGTCTTAACCACATCGTCATCTTTAACTTGCAACAGATAGTAACCTGACCGATCCTAGGCAAATGATACTTATTCTTCACTGTGACCTTGTTAATTTGCCTATAATCAATACACATCCGCAAGGACCCATCCTTCTTTTTAAAAAACAAAACAGGAGCTCCCCATGGAAATATGCTGGGTCTAATAAACCCCTTATCAAATAGCTCTTGTAGCTGAGTTTTGAGTTCTCTCAACTCTATAGGATCCATCCGATAAGGTGCTTTCGATATGGGAGTGGTACTCGACATAATCTCTATGGACAACTCAACTTCTCTCTCAGGAGGCAAACCCGGCAATTCACTCGAAAACACATCACTAAACTCCCGCTCAACCGGGATAACCTCAATATGAACTTGATCCCTCTTGGAATCCAACACAACCCCTAGGAAAGCCTCACAACCCTTCCTAATGAACCTCTTAGCTTGCATAGCTGAAATTACATTGTTCAAAGAGCTAGCACCCAAACCTTTCACAATCACAGAAGACCGATCTCTATCCCGAAACACCACCGTCTTCCTATGGCAATCAACTACAGCCCGGTGCTTACCCAACCAGTCCATACCCAGAATCAGATCAAACTCTTTGAAAGGCAACTCAATCAAATCCGCTGGAAACACAACTCCCTCAACTAACAGGGGACAATTCCTATAGACTCTACTCACACAGACACTATGCCCTAATGGACTGGTCACACATATCTCATAATCTAGCTAATATACCACATGCAACTTATCAACAATCTTATCCGTGCACAAGTATGAGTGTATAGAACCAGGGTCAATTAGAGCATACAATTCAGTGTCATGGAGTACGAACTTACCAGCAATAACATCGGGCGCATCCTGCTCCTCTCTGGCTCTCACAGTATAGGCTCTAGCTGCGACTGGCAACTGACGCTCGACAGACTCTGATGCAGCTCCCTCTCTAGGTCGACCGCCTCCACCTCTACCTCGGCCTCTACCATGAGTAGCCTGCGTGGCATTAGAACCAACCCTGCTGGCCTCTCTCTGGGAACCCAAATCCTCATTCAACCTCGGACAACTAGCCAAAAGATGCTCAGTGCTCCCACACCTAAAGCACCCATCGGTGAGCTACCTACACTCACCCCAATGAGCCTTACTGCAATGAGAACATATGGGGATAGGCTCCGATCTACCACCTCTACCAGAACCAGATACCACTGCAGAACCCTGTCTTCTACCTCTAGTGGCCGGACCAGTTGATGACTCATTCTGCGGGTTCCTAGATCTTTTACCTGAAGATGATGAAGATGAACCACCACGAGAAGGATTCCTCCTCTGAGCCCTCTCTCTTAACACAGACTCCGATCTCTCGACTCTAATAGCAGCTTCAACAATCTAATAATAATTCACCTCTGGAGTGCTCATCAGGGAAATCAACATAGCTCTCAAGGACTCGTTCAATCCAGCCTCAAGATGACAGCATCTGAACTCATCAGTCATAATCCCCTCTGGAGCATACCTAGATAATCGGTTAAACTCCTTCTCAAACTCTAAGACCGACATAGCTCTCTGTTTTAAGCTCAAAAACTGTGCCCATCTCGCATCCTTATAAGTCTGAGTTATGTACTTCTTCGTGAACTCTCTCTCCAAGAAATCCCAAGTCATCGGATCAGGTAGCTGAGGATGTATACAAACTAATCCCACCATTCATAAGTGGACCCTTGCAGTAATGCCGCTACGTACTCTACCTGCTGATCAGGAGGACACCGGACTTCTCTCAGTGCACGCTTCACCTTGTCTAACCATTTCTTGGCCAGTTCTGACTCATCTAAACCCGTACCATAGAAATCTTCAGCACCAACCCTTCTCAAGCTCTCTATAGGGGCTCTAGGAGCAATCGCTCTCTCCAAGACCATAGCCATGTCCTGCGACAGCCTGAACATAGCTTCAAAAGGCATGGCAGTGGCCTCAGGCTGGACCATAGCATGTTGAGCCGACAAAGAAATTGAAGGATCTACTGCTTGAGGGTTCACACTCTCGGCAGACTCCTCAAGTGATCCACGAAAAGAGTTAGAAGCCATCTAAAACAACGAGAAGACAATCGCGTCAGCCAACACAGATCTAGACATATACACATCTATGCACCTCAACACAACAACAACACCCAGAAATGGCTAAACCTAGGCTCTGATACCAAAAACTGTAACACCCCCTACCCATACGTAGGCGTACCCATCCTCCAGGAGTGAGAAGCCGTATGAGCCGGGTGTCTCACCAAGCATATAAAGATACAAAGCATACATTCATACATAATAACCATACATCATTATGGGAAAATTAAAACATTCATAAGTATCAGAATGATTCATCATTACAATAGCAAAATTCGTTACAAAAATATTCTGATCAAAAGTCAGAATAAGATAATTACATAACCCAAAAGTATATAAATGCGGAAGCTTTATAAAATAATGGTATAAAGAGAGTTCCGATACAAAAGAATCAGTCATGCTATAAAAAAATAAAGCCCTAACACTAATCCCTCTGTGTTGGCTTGACTGGCGATGACTCTCCCAAAAGAACACCATCCTCCGCACCTGCACGGATAAAACACCGTGCTAAGCGATAAACGCTTAGTGGTGAACACACAACAAAAGAGTGGATGGCCATTCACAATGGTCGTCAATGCCATACACATACAATATGACAAATGTGGATAATGATATCAGCTATATAATCATACTTGCATAATAAAGACATGCATTCAGAAGTTCACATCCACATTCGTTTACACTTTAGTTGATTTCTCATACTTATCATTATACGCATGCAAATACCATATTCTTGAAATCATATCAAAGCGGAACAACAGAAAAGAGCACCTGCTGACTCACAATAGTGGATAATGAGTATACGGACAGCACCTTACGGGTACGAATCGAATATTAATAGTACCTTATGGGTATGAATCGAAAACCATTTCATTTTATCAATTACAAAAAATTTTACTGAGGGGACCTTAAACAAGATCCAAATACTGAGGGGGTCCGCGAGGAACCAAACGGGGACCTGATCGGGGTCCAAACGGAACTGAGGCTACAGCTAAAGACTCTACTAGGCATGCCTAACTATCCACTAAACTGACTCTTGTAGGTCATGTATAATACAATTCACATTTAGTTACACATTTGTTCAATATGAATAACCATTGAATTTAACATACATAAATCAATTATATTTAAGCATGACACATTTAGTTCATAGGTTAAGGCATAATATGGCATACAAACATTTAGCATAGCAAAAATACAATTATAAAATGTAAAGCATATAAGAAGACACTAAATAACATTTAGATAGCTTAGCTTGAAATATAATAGAAAAAAAAAACATCCAAAGCAAAGAAATGACTGAACAAAGAAAGACATCTAATGTACACCCTTATCATGTCTATAACAGAGCACAAACACGAGTAATATATAGCTCATGTAATATTCAAATCACAAGTTCTTGCTTCCTAATTAAATTAGATTTAATCAAATAATATATTAGGTTTAATGCCTTACTCATAAATTATAAACATGTTATATAATTCTCGTCTTTAGTATTTATTCATCTAGCAAATTATGCTTATAGTTTAATTCATGGTTAATCATCATATTAATTAATTCTTCGTTATAAGAATTTATTCAATTCATAGGTAATTTAATTATATATCCTCATTACCTAATTATAAAATAAGTAACATTAAATTTTTCAGGCGTTTGTAGACACTTTGGGGCTAATTCGGAGGTGTAGAACCGATTCTAGGATGAATTGGTGAATAGGGAAAAAATTTTACTAAAACACTGCTTGCTTTAAGCACAGCTGTGCTCTGCTACTAATCGTCGATCTAATTGCCAAAAACACAGCTGTGTCCTACTAAAAGCAGAGCTGTGCTTTCCAACCAGTCCCCAAACATTATCAGACACAGGGCAGAATTAATTTACTGAATCTACATGAATTTTAGAACTAATAAACGACATTTTAGACCACCTGATCTTCATAAAATTTAATCCTCATGATGTTATCTTTCTAGTGACTAAATTTCAGATCAATTGGAGCTGAAATCGGGGAGATATACTCAAATTTCTCTAACTTGCTCCACAGACACATCTGACAAAATTTGCTACTGTAATGGGTAATTTTAAAATAGTTAGAGTCCGAATTAAATTATAGTTATTCATAAAACGTTTTAGGAATAGATGTTTTGGTTCTAACCCAACTGGAATGACGCATTTTGGAGTTGTAAAACTCAACGTATGCTAAAAAGAATGACCAAAGGTCAATCAGACCCACAGAGACAGATTTACACTTTGGAATTCAACAAGCTTCAAACCAACTCATTTGACACCATCAATTCACCAAATTTAATCCAAACCAACACAACACATAAATTAACATCTCAGAATATTCAATTCAGCAATTAAGAATTATTAACACGTAAATTAACAAACCCATTCCCAAACCTGAAAACTCCTTAGCTCTTATCACTTTGTTCCACTACTCCCCACCTTCTCTTTGCCCTTGGGATCGCGAGGAGGCTTAGCTAAACACAAACCCATCAAGAACACACAAAGAACAAACCCTAGATGAAATTTAACCTAGAAATTAAGAAGAAGAAGATGAACAATATGAACAAAAGAATGACAAAATGCAATAACTTACCAATTAGAGTGTTAAAGGTGATTAATTTCCACCACAATGGCTTAAAACTCCAATAGAGCACCAAAATGGAAAGAGAAGAGGAAGAATGGAATGAAGAAAAGAGAGAACGGGTTAGGGAGGCAGAATTTCTGCTCCTCTTTCGCTTTCCTCTTCTAAATCCCTCCTTTCCTAAACCCTATCCATGTGTCACTTTCCTATTGGTGGAACCTAACCACTCACACCTAACAAGCATGCACTACACACACACAATGCACTCCCAACTAATGCACACCCTACCTATGTGTGAATAAAACATACAACCATAACTCCACTACTCATACCCTACAATAGTACACTCATGCACGCATAAATATATCCCAACTAATTCAAACTCTAATAACATACATGCATCCACATGCTAACAAAATCCACAAACATGTAATATACCCCAAAATACCCTTATCACATGCCAAAATACACACAAATGCACACATACACATGGCTCGTACTACTAGGGGGCAAACAGGGTGTGACATTCTTGGTTTTCTTCCTCCCCACTAAGCGTTATTGCTTAGCACGGTCTATTTTCTCGTGTTGGTGGCAGGTTTGGTTTGGAGTCGAGCATCTACAGGTCAGCCACTAGGAGTTCGTAGATTAAGTTCTTTTTGTCTTTAGTTATTGCAATTGCCCATGTATATGCTTATATTTTGTAAAGAGATATTGATTTCAATAGTGTAAATTTTTGTAAAGGAATATTCTAGTATATGTATATGAAAAAAGGTTTACAAATTTGTTTTGTAATATTGTATCGACTTCTAATATTATTAGATGTTTTAATCTCTTTTTGATCATAAACATTTTCTGCTCTCGTTTTATGCATGTTTATTTGTGTCTACTTGCTTAGTGCTCCGGTATCCTTCCAACGGGGGTATCGGGGTGTTACAATTATGGTATAAGAGCATCAATTTAGTCGGTTCTGGTCTATTTGATAATTGAGTCTAGCGTATATATATGAGGGTCTATCTAGAGTCGTGGCCTAATGTAGATGTCATTTTGTGTAGAGTTAGATTGAGTCGGATCCGAGCGAGAATGTGGGCGAGACAACAGGCAGTGTGCATTCGGTAGGAGACCTGCACCTGAGTGTGCTCTAGCAGAAGGTACCGGTCATGCTTATAGTGATCCGGTATTGGTGCAAGGGTTATTGCATTTAGTGGATAGACTGACGGCTCCCAAGGCTCCCTCCGAGCTTTTAAGGAAAAGAGGAGTGGAAGAGTTCAATGGAACTTCTTTGGACTAATCGGACTTGGCAAAGTTTTGGTTAGAGAAAACGGATATGATTTTACAAGAGATAAGTTGCTCTCCGAATCAAAGAGTTATTTGTGTCGTATTGCTTTTACAAGGATCGGCATATGATTGGTGGAAGCTTGCGCTTCGCAACCCTCAGAGACCGGCTGAACTCACTTGGGAATTCTTTGTGCAAGAATTCGAGAAGAAATATGTTACCAAGGCCTACCGAGAGGCAAAGTGGAAAGAGTTTATAAGTTTGAGGCAAAGGAAAATGTCGGTCAGCGATTATGAGAAAGAGTTCAGTCGCTTGAGTAAGTATGTGCCCAATTTGCTTTTGACTGAGCATTTTAAGTGCCGCCACTTTGAGGATGGCTTAAGAGAAGTGATTAGATGTTCATTGTGGGCTATGGCGGTTATGCATCAAGTCGGGTATTATTAGGTAGTAGTAACGGCCATGAAATTGGAAGAATCTGAAATGGTTAAACAGAGAATAGAGCATAAGAGGAGAGCACCAGATGGTGGAGTTGTCGGTAATAAGAAGACTAAGGGTGTTCTGAGTGGACAAGTAACAAAAGGGATTATTCAAGTGCCTTCGGAGGTGGGAAGTGTAGCACCGCTCACTAATAGGGGAAGTCAAGCACCAGAATGTGAGTATTGCCAATGGTAGCATTGGGGTGCATGCCAAATGATCATAGGAGTGTGCTTCAAGTGCGGTAGCATGGAGCACCAGTTTGCTAATTGCCCCAAGCAAATTGAGAATAAGGAACAACAAGAAAGTAGAGTTACTGGAGATAGAGTTGGGACAACAAGAAGTGGTAGAGGTAGTAGAAGGCTCTCTCAGGCGCCATCTGAGACCATGCAACCGCCTAAGGTTGCAGGAGGTTATGTCAAACCACGAGTATACGCGATGATAAGAGAAGATGTCGAAGAACCAGCAAGCCCTTCCGATAAGTTTTGACTTATTAAGTTTTCGTGTTAAGTTCTGTTTTGGATAGTTGGGATGTTAGTGATTAGTGGGCAAATTTCGAGGATAAAATTTCTTAAGGGGAAGAGAATTGTAACTTTTCAAATTAGGGCTTAGAAGGAATTTGCATGGTTAATTGGATTATTAAGGGTGTTATTTTAATTAAGCAAGTGAATTGGGAATTAATTAAGGACTTATTTGGAAGAGTAATTTGACTAAGAGGACCAATTAGAATATGACAAGTGGCTTGAGTGGTTGAGGGCATTTAATGGGATTTGAAAGAAAGAGAGAGGGAAGAGCAGAAAATCTGCTTCCTTCCCGTGAAAGCCAAGATTGGCTCATATTTCTTGCTTTTCCCATCCTCTTCCTCTCTTCCTCTCTTCCTCTTTCATTTGTCTGTTCTTCGCTCTTGCATGTGTTGTTCTTCAAGTTTGAGCTAAGGTTTAGAGATCAAGAACTGGTTCCAAGAGGTAAGAGGCTGGGTTTTATATCGGGTTGCTTCTTCTTCTTCTTCTATTCGGGTTTTTTTTGGGTATATGGTTTTGTTGCATGGGTTAATTGAGTATTTGTTTTGGTTGGATTTAACCAAGAATCTGAAGAGAGAAGGAAGAGTAAAGGCAAGGAAAAAGTTAGATCTTGAAGATTGTGGTTGAGCTGCAATCACAGGTTTGGGGGTCGTTTTCATCTTCTCTTCGGATCATTGTATGATATGTTAATTCCTGAATATGAGTGTTTTTATATGTGTAAATGAATGTGTTTTGTAGATTAGTGTATATGATTTGAAATGTTAGGGTTATATTGGTTTGCATGTTAATTTTAAAGTGAATGAACATGACTTTGGAGTGAATTTCTAGGTTAGGTTGAAATACTATAATCTCAAGTTATGTTATTCGATTGTGTATTATCATAGTGCAAAGTGAGTTATTATGATTATAAGCATGTTTTTGAGGGCTTTGGAGGTATATTTTCATATAATTTTACATGATGTATGGTTATGGGTGAGTTTGGATTGGTTTTGAGAGCTGTGAGTTTTTTGTGATTTAGCTGGAGATTGGAAAACATGACTCTGTCGCAAGCGCGACAGAATTGGGTATTCCAGTTTCTCGCGTTAGCTGGATTTTCAGTGCAAGAATGAATTGCTCCAAGTCGTGAATGGTAGCAGGACTCGGTGAGGTGCTTGGCACTTTCATGAGTCATGAAAGTTGCCAGCAAGACTAGGATGGAAGAGCTTTGACACGAGTCATGCACAAGGACACGACTCGTAACAGCTTCCTTCGGTAGGGCGAGTGTTTGGCTTCGTCACGAGTCGTGATGGTACGCACGACTCGTGACAGCCTTCTCTCTCATAGAGCGTATCTGGCTACTGTCGCGAGCGCGACAGTGAGCCCTCCTGTCTGCCCTATTTTTCGAAAATGACTTTTATGTCTCATTTGCATGAGTTCACACTACTATATGGTAGATGACTTTACTTATTCATGTATAACCACTAGATGAAATTTTACTTTTTGTGACAAATGTTTTAATGACGCATAAAATTTCGTCACTAATTATAATTTACAACGACGAATTTTTTAAATCGTCACCATACTATTTATTACTATGACAAAATTATCTTACGTCATTTTATGTTTTAATTTTCGTCACTAATAGATTAATTTTGTGATGAAAAATATATTTCGCCATGGTTTCTTTAGGAGAAAAAATTTCCCACCTTTTTTTTGCAGGGAAAAAAATTTAATAACAAAATAATAACTTATTGCAACGTATAAAATCCTCACAAAATATTTATTTTTTGTGACGAATTATTTTTGTCATAATTAAATAAATTATTGACAATAAAATTATTTCATCACAAATAAGATATCGATAGAAAAAAAATTTTCTATTTTTTTTTCGAAAAATTTTAGTTTAAAAAATAAATGTATATATGACAAATAAATTTATCATAAAAAATGAATATATTGTGACGAGTTACAGTTTCATCACCTTTGATATGGAGGGAAAAATTTCAACCTTTTTCTTTTGGTGGAAAAAAAATATAATGAAAAAAATAACTATTTGTGACAAATAAATTCATAATGAAATACTTATTTTTTTTTTGACATGAATTATATTTGTCACAATTTAATGAATTAGTGACGATAAAATTGTTTCGTCACAATAATTTTTTTTATGACAAATAAATATGTCACAAAAAAAGGAATATATTATGACGAAATACAATTTCATCACCAATACAATTAATTTATGATAATAATAATTTTCTGCAACAGTTGGTTGTAATGCTAATATATGACAAATAAATTATGTCAGAAATTTTGGACAAAAATCAGTCCATCCTCTATGTCAGAACGACGTCGTTTTGCCCACAGGGAATTGCCAAAAATGCAGACCCTTTTCTTTTTTTCTTTCTTTCTCTTTTTCCTTATTCGTGGTTCCATTTGCTTCGTGAGTCCTCCCCCACCTGCACTTTGTCTTTTCTGTCTCCTCTTCCTCTGACGCTCTGAAAATTTTAATATTGCGAATAATATTTCGGTAAACTGAAAAGTTATGGAATGTTAATTTTTTTACCTGAAATAGTAAAATATTAATTATGATTAAGGAGTTAAGTTATAAATAAATAAATAACCGAAGCTAAAAGTTCCATAATTAAAAATAAAGCATAAAATTTAAATGGATGTAAGAATAATAAATTGCAATCATTTATAAAATAAAGGACATAAAATAAAATAAGTAAATAAACATATAGATAAATAATATGTAAACCTAGATTGGTGTAGAAAAAGAAAGAAAGGGGATAAACAGAAAACGGGGAAAAATTAGAAGGGAAGGAAAAACAAAGAAAAAAAAGAGAGGAAGAATGGAAATAGGGGAGATCTGAGAGAGGAAAAAGAAGGAGAGAGATAGAGGACATGATGAAGAGTAACACCACCGATGACCGACGGTGGCGAATCTCTAGTCCCCATAGCGCCGGCCAGTCCAGCTGACTTTGCCCTCCTTCCACGACTTCAGTCCTGATATTTGAGAGAAAGAAGTGGAAACTCTCATGCCATTTTCTCTAGAGTTTCCTTCAAATAAAATTCAATGCAAGAATTAAATATTCCAAAGGAGAAAGTAAGGAATGGAAAAGAAGGATTAATCATTGGTAGATTGGTATAAATAAGATGAAAAGCAACTAGTTAGAGAGAGGAGGAGTAGCAAGTTCAACCATCTATGGAGGTAAGTGATTTCGAATCTCTCTTTTCCAATTGGTTTCTGAAGTGAATTGAAGAGATCAGTTGATTATTGAGTAAATTTGTGAATTAATTTGGCTTGAGATGCCCATGGAGGGCTTACGGGTTATTAATGGGGGATGGGAGTTTGATATTTTCTTATAATACATGAATTTTAATGATAATTAACTTTGAAATAAATGTGGTATAATGCTAAAAAAAATGAAGTTATTTGTTGAATTAGCGAAATTCAAATCAGAAGGGGGACTAGAGAAGTATACGGGTTATAAGTGATTGATTAAGCAAACTAGAAAAATAAGAATAATTTGAGGGTTCTGTTTTGGTATTCTAATATAAAAACTAATGGAGTGAATTTAGGATAATAAATTATTAATTTAGATGTGAAGAAAAGTAAAGAGAAAACTTATATGTTTTGTGTTCCTGAACTTTTCTAGGAATTGCTTGACTTTGTCAATTGTATAAGTTAAAACAAGAAGAGAACTGTGAGTTTATTGCCATATGATAAGGTCCAAAGTGAATATTTATAAGTGTATGGTGATATTCTTGATAAATAGGAGCTATTTGTGTAATAAATTCAAGAAAATATATGTATGAACATATATTGCACTAATTTGATCAATTAGGGGGCTGTTCATGTAACTAATTAAAATAGTATTATTAACAGCTATTAACTAGCCTAATTCTCATTAGAATTGAAAGTATTTAGTTAGTGTAATGTGTGTAAATATGAATCTAATTTAAAGTAAGTATTCTATTAATTATTTTTTTCTCAATTTCGATGTGTTATGTTTGGTTGGGGCAAAATTGCAAGTATGATTCTAGAACAGTTGGATTTGAGCAGTAATTGGAAGTACAAGTTTCTAAATTTAACTGAATGCATTTAAATATGAGGAACTGCGAGTAGCATGAATTTACACAAGATAAATTATTCAATGTGATAAACTTGATTTTTAATAAAGAAATAAGTCATTTGATTATGAAAAGTCTATTTTTGGCACCAAGATATAATTTTGGGTTGCATTTAAATTTTTAAGTATAGATATTGGAAATGTTTGTTTGTTAATAGCATTTAAGAATATAGAAATATGCCAAATTAGATGTAGTTAGAAAAATGGTTATTGGAATGTGAAATTGGAAATTGATAATAAATTTCTTATGCATTTTAAAATTTATCTATATTAGTGAGCTATTTAATGTGATTGTTTAAGAAATTAAATTATGCTATGAAACTTGAAGTTATTAGTATAGGCTAATGTGATATGAGTTTAAGCTAATTTGATAACTAGTCTCTATATTCGTATTAATTCTATAAGGATGACATGCTACTCTTATCTCTTATTTCTTGAGATGCTGTTGGAACCGAATTGAATCATTACGAAATGTTTGGATATGATACTTGTTAGTGTTACCTTGATTTGACTTGGAAAGCTTGAGGAGCAATTAACATATATGTAGCACTTAAGTTCTTGATTACAGAGCATGTGTGCTGCTGCCTACTGAGGATTTCTGAAATATTTGTTATATACAAGTCTGCAGTGAAGAGATTTGAATAGTGTGGCTGAATTTTGTTAATGTTTTTGGTTTGGCTATTCTGGAATTTTGAGGCAAATTTGATGAGCTGCTGATATGTGATAAAAGCTAGGAAATTTGGTTAATAAATTATGTAAACACATAAATTTGGTTGGAAGGAAAGTATGAGCATGAGTTACAGATTTATAAGACCTGGTTTTTAGCTTTGAACCAAGTTAATGTATTAGAAAGTTTCAGTAATATTTAATCTTTGATTTTTGGTTGCAACTTATTAAAAATGGTTTGAGTATAATGCCCTATATTACCATTTTTATCAAGTGAAGATATTATTTGCAGTTTAAATTCTTGAATTAGACTGAAATGTAGATAAAATGGAGCTAATTGTAAATTTAGAATTATGTTATATGCATTGTTCATCCAAGAGTATTGAGAAGAGTCATTGTGAATATTATGTTAAACAATATGAAAGTTAAGTTGTTGCTTTTGTTTGAAATAAGGATGGGTAATAAAAAATTGAGTAATTGATTTGAAGAGATTGCCTATAATTATGGAATGCGTTACAGTTTAATTCATAATATTCAATTTATTTTTTTTTTAGTTGTTATAATGTGAAGTTCTTTAAAGATGTGAAGTAAGCTGGGTTAGTTGATTAAGAATGGAAAACTCACTGTAAGGGTTCAACGAGTTGAATTCCACTATCCATAAACTGCTTGACATTTTAAAAGCAAACGGGATGAATGTCGATTGAATTCTCAAATGTAAGTTTTATATACTTGTGCATTTATTTTTGCTATATTTAATGACATGAAAATAGTTAAAAATATTTGAAAGTGGGTGATATAAGTTATAATATATGGTGTGTGTGAGATTAGACCTAAATTGGAGGATGGGCAAACTTGTGTTGGAGTTTGAATTGAAGCGGGGTGAATGAATATATGATTATTTGAAGTGTAAAGATTTTATTGTTTATAGGGGGATAGGCAATATTATAGAGGAAACTCTGCCGAAATTTCGGTAGAATTAAGTGACATATTTGTATTTTGATTGAATGAATAGTAAAACTAAATAGCTATATATAGGGCAGATGGGTATAGTGAAAGGATAAAAAAAAATAATTACCCGGATTTCGCAACAATCTTAAGAGTAGTTTAAGACGATCAAGTAATCGTGCAGTATCATTGGAACAGTAGTGTCTGTATAGATTAAGGGTGTTACATGATCGAGTTTTTTTTATCTAATATATGATTTTTTTTTTAGGAACAGGATGCAAATTTTGAAATTTCAACAGATTTTATTTCTTGATTAGGATGCAAATTTAATTTTTTGCATTAGGTAGTATGCTTTTATTTAATTAACCTTTTATTTGAATAAATACATTATATTAGATATTTTATAGAAATTTAATTGATTGTATAACATTAAATTTAAAATGTGTCATTTTTAATAGAACGCATAGAGAGCTGGAAATCTACTCTATCGCGAGCGTGAAATCCATCGCCAGCGCGACAGAGCTCGGTGTTCTGAGCTCCTACAGAGAAGGGCCTCTGTTGCAGGTGCAACCTCAGTCGCGAGCGCGATAGAGAGTTCTGTTATGCTGGATTGATTACTGTCGCATGCATGCCTAGGTGCACGAGCGCGATAATAACTTTTCCCGCTCTTTATCGCGAGCGCGACTCTTGTCACGAGCACGACAGAGGCCTGTCTGCCACGCTTCTCATGAGCGTGAAGGCTATCGTGAGCACAGCATTAGGTGAATTTCGCCTCTGTTGTGGGTGCGACATCCGTTGTGATCAGGACAGTTGCCCTATTTGCTTTTCTATTTTCTTTTATGGTAATTGGCATGATTGGTTACTCTTGGGATGCAAATGCAATTACGTGTGATCTTTTATATACTTCAATATATGCATAATATGTCTTGTATTATACATGGCCTGCAAGAGTCAAGTTAGTGGATAGTTAGTCATGCCTAAAGAGTTCTGTTAGATGCTGCCCCAATGTGTTCTGAACCCTGATTAGGTCACTTATTTGGTCCTCGCGATCCTTAATGTGTTCAGATCTTGTTTAAGATCCTCAATGTGAAAATGTTTTTGGATGAAAATAAAGAAATTTCTTTTGACCGTACCCACGGGTACTAATGTGTTCACTCGTTATCCGCTACTAAGAGTTTGCAGGCGTATATGTGATTATATGTTGAATGTGATCTTGTTATATTAATGAGTATATGATATGCAACTCTTGTGAATGCAATGCATGATATAAAGTTATTATGCTCTAGTGGAATTTTGATATGCTCATGTCATATGAATGTGTTTTGCCTTAACGGGCATTGTGAATGGTCGTTAATCTTTTGTTTCCCCACTAAGAGTTATTACTTAGGATGGGTGTTTTATCCGTGCAGGTGCGGAAGCTGTGGAGTTTTGGAAGGTCAACTGCAATATAGGTCAACACAGTAGGAGAACTTTTTGAAGAGATTTATGTTTTGTTTACTGTAACTTTTGTATAGTCATGTGGTTCCATTTTGCTATTATAATCCTCCAGCTCTATCTTTTTTTGGTAAAGTTGTAAAGGCAGATTAAGTACTTTTATATCTTTTTCTAATGAATATTCAGTTATTTTAATGAAAGAGATTTGAGTTTTTGTTGGCAGTTTTGAGCCTATTCTTTCTAATGTAAAATGTTCTAATTTATTCTATTTATGTATATGCATGTTTATGGTTCATTTTGGTGACACCCTTATCTATGCGGGGTCTCACTCTCCCTTGTGGGTGAGCTCCCTTACATAGAGGTAGGGGGTGTTACAATACATGTGTGCATAATATTAAATGATATGTTAATACTTAATGTAGTTGTATGGAAAATGATAAGTATATATTTTATCCATGTGAGGTTTTGCATAGTGAGGTATGTGCTTGTATGGTATATCATATGTGTGTGTGTCTGCAGGATATCATATGTAAGGATTTTAGTTAATGTTGGGTATTAGTGTGACTTATAACCTTGAGCTTATGAATTTCTTATTTATATGGAGACTAGCAATATGGCAATTCAGGTGAGCATGTGTCT
Organism: Excoecaria cochinchinensis; assembly: GCA_947683425.1. Classification (NCBI taxonomy): domain Eukaryota; kingdom Viridiplantae; phylum Streptophyta; class Magnoliopsida; order Malpighiales; family Euphorbiaceae; genus Excoecaria; species Excoecaria cochinchinensis. Next base: position 9,340,132 of record CANTUQ010000021.1, on the reverse strand, counting down.
ATACATGTATATACAATTTGCAAGAATTAAATGATGAAGTGTGAGATTGATAATAAGATATACTCGTATGGAAGTGAATAGTGTTAAGAGCTATCCAATATTTGTTTAATGCAGTTTTGCGAAGGTTTATATCATGAGAATCTAGTTTAAGTAACTGAGTCAGTTATCTAGCCTACAAGTTGAGTCGTGGATAGATAGGCATGCCTATAGGGTTTGAAGTACTGCAGCCAAAAGCGAGTGATTTCTATTAACCGGCCCCATTTGCTTCAGGGGTAATCTTGGAATAGGTTCCCCAAAAGCGAGTGATTGTGTGTGTCTTTTTATAAAAGTATCTACGGATACTAGATTGATATGAAAGTATCTACGAATACTAATGCATTATAAAGGTATCTACGAATATCACATAACCATATGCCTTATTTTTGCCCGGAGTGGACCTTACCCATTCTGACGACTTTTTTTTTTCTTTTTTTGTTTTATTCTTTTTTCTTTTTCTTTTATTATTATTATTTTCCTTTATCTTCCAGGTATGGCTACAAGAGAAGCTGAGGCTGTTATCAGAGCCCCCTCATAGGGTGATTTGCTAGTATTCATTGAGGTATTTTCTTCCCCGACAATGGATGTACTCTTTTGCCTCTCCCGACCAGGGTGTCGCTAGATTTAGTGAGGTGGCGGACAAGGACATCAGTTTTATAAGCCCCTGGCTTCCTCTTTCTACTATGACCACTAATGGCTCTTCGGGGTGTGTTCCATTGTGTGGGCTTCATAAGGCTACCCTTTACATCACGGCCCGCTGTTCCTGACAGTTCGGGATGATTCAGGATGTTGTGAGGCTCCCTTTATCCTTTCAGGGCAACGTCTTATCTTTAGCCTTTACTTCTAGAAATCATGGTCTCTAGGCAAGGCTGCCGGTGAAGACCATCATACCTTTCGTCGGGGATTGCTCCACTACTTCCACTAGTGCCTACAAGAGATGGGTGCTTAGCCCTGCAGTCGATAATAGGACCACCGACTTAGGCATCTGGTTGATGAGAGCAGTAGTAGAGTATAGTTTAGATTTACATGCATTTTATAATGAATGATGTCTTTCTTTTTACAAAAGAACTAGAAAATAATGGACACATAAGTTAATTGTCTTCTGTTTTATTCCTTTTTGCAAAATTGTGTACATTTTGATATGATTTTACCTTACATGACCATCATATAACATAGATTTACAATGGATCAATACATCTATTCTCATGGTAGATCTTAACAGCATCAAACTCCCGTTACCAATCACCCCTCTTGGGTTTTCTTGATTAGCTATTTTCTCTCGAGCCTCAAATTTTGCCCAGATGTTAGTATGTGATTTTATAGTATTTTTATAGTATGTTTAGGATTTTTTTTTTTAAGTTTAATGTTATTTTATTAATTTAATGTAAGTTTTTCTTATATTTTTTGCATTTATTTTGAATTATTATGTTCTTGTGTTAATTATGTGTTTTTGTGTTAGATTTGGGTGACTTAGATCATTTTTTACATTGAAATTGCTTAAGGAGGCAGAGGCTTACCAAAGATGGGACAAAAGCTGGAACCAAAGCAAGCATCAGCTTTGGTAGAGAGAAAGTAACTGACAAAAGCTGAGACCAAAGCAAGACCTAGCTTTGGTCGCAGCTTTGGTCAGTAATCTTATATGTTTTTAACTCCTTATTTAGACAGATTTCTAATTGAAGGATGACTCTTAAAAAGGGACGAAAAAAGGGGGATGGCTACACAATAAAATGGGACATCTCTTAACCTATTTTAGAGAGAGAAAACACGAGAAAAAAACACGAGGAAAAACACTTTGATCGTGGGAAAAGCAGATAAGATGTAGTAGACAAAGGAAGGAAGAGGCGATTTGCTGTAGCCAACTTCAAATCCCATTCTTCTTCTTCCTTTGTTCCATGTCTGATTGTGTTCTTCCTCTATTCTTCTCCTTTCTTTAATTTGTTTTATTTTTCTTTTGCTGTTATGATGAACTTGATGGATTTTAGTTTTGATTTGGGATTTAATTTTATTACTATGAACTAAATTCCATAGTTAGGGCTATGGCGGATCTTAGTTTTGAGATTATGTAATTTATTTTGGGTTTTATGCATGGGATTGATTTTATGGTTTGAGATTATGTTCTTATGATTTTATGGTTTGAGATTATGTTTTTATTGAGATTAATGCTTGTTGAAATTGATCAAATCAATATGAACTTAATCAATTAATTTACTTGACCAATTGGATTAATTGATAGATCAAATGAAACATAACTTGGATTGAAAATATGAATGATAAAACTTATTTTTGTCCTTGTGGTTTTTGATTTTTATCACGGTTTTTCCATTGAACTTAATGCTTTCTAATTTTAGTTCTTTTACTTCATCAATTGGAAGAATTAAATTGAGATTAGGGTTAAAATACCATGATCATTGGATTTTGATTAATTTAGAGAAAAATCACTATCTCATGTGAATTATCATTCTTTTGCATAAAAACCTAGAAAATTACATAGTTGAGAAGTTAAGTGAAACCCAAGTCCTAACATTCATCATATTTATTAATTCTTTTCTTAAAATTAGTGTTAGATTATTTAGTCATTTGTTAGCATAGTTTAACTTAGTTTCATCCTCAAATGTTGTCTGTCTAAATAACATAAGAATTCTAAAGTTTTAGTAATTGTTGGGTTGTTCCCTGAGGACGATATTTGGACTCACAGTCCTTTACTACTTCACCGACAGAGTACACTTGCTCTTAGATTTAGTTTATTTTGCCCGTGTCACCAGAGTGCCTTTTTTCAATTTTCACCCTGACGAGCGCCTGATTTTAGCAAGGCTGCCTTTTTTTTGTTTTCAACCAGCGTGGCTTATATTCCCTTCTTTTGATTTTTATGTCTTTAGCCATGTGTAGACACTGGGTCCGTAGGCAGTCCATATTAGAGTTACCCGATGAAGATATCAATGCATATTTCCGGGCAAATAGATGAAAGTTATGAGCTTTCGCTTTTCAGATTTACAAGGATTGAGGATTTTTCTTTACAATTTGAGATTTTCGTGCATTAGAAGGAGTTTTCCAATTGAAAAACTTGATTTTTGTTCACCGACGGGGGACCCATTGGTTAGGAGAGACGCCCATCGCTCGTTTCGAAGAACGACCTCCCTCACATGAGCAGCGCCTGTTGCTCGCTTAGGATGGGCACATCTCACGCGGGAACGACGCCCATTTCTCGCGGTGAGCACCGGCTGTCGCTCGCGGGCGAGGGACCGTACCTCGCACTGAGCGATGTCCGTTGCTCGTGCAAGAGGCATCTGTCCCTCACGAGCGACGGGTGGGCTCTCGCCGCCCATCTATCGCAAGGTTGCCCGCTGCTTGAGAGGGCAGGTGTCCCATGAACGATGCCCGTCGGTTCGTGATCTACAACAAGATTTAAAGGGATTTTTCCAAGATTCCAAAATATATTTCAAAGATTTTTCAATATCTTCCAAATCTTTTCAAATATTTTCAAATTTCGGATTTGATTTTGGAAATATTCTGCAAATCAGTCGGTTTTGATTCAGATTTCATAAATCTTTTTTCAAACTCAATTTTAAAATTTAAGTTTATTTGAACTATTTTCCTTAACCTATAAATAGGGGGTTAGGGATCACTATTTAGGGTTGGCAATGTTCATCAGAAATAGAAGGTTTTCTCAATTAAATCCCGAAAAATGCTTTTTTGCTTTGTTTTTTTTATCAAAACACATTTTTTATATTCTCAAATTAAGGCAAATCCGAGAAAGAGAAATCAATTTGTTTTCATTCGATCCAGCCTTTTTAGCATTGACAATTGCTTCAAAATATCAAGAAGGAAAAATACAATTTTCTTTTCTTGATCTGATTTCGAAAATATGATTTTGGTGGTAAAAATCTCCCGAAATTGCACATTGCAAATTAATCCTTGTAGAATTCGGGGAGCAGAAATCGCGTGACATTCACCATTAAAGGTAATATTATGAGGGTAAATATTCTGGATCAATCTCTCTCACACTTCATCCTTTCATATTAAATTATTCAAGACTGATTTATTTGAAAGGGTAATTTTAACGTAGAATTCAATTTTATTCAATAAAATAAAAAGGTTTTTTTTGTTAAATTTCTTTATTTTTTTGGATTAGGGACGACCGACGGGCAGAGGCTCCACCGACGGCCGCCGCTCAGCCGAGTGATGGGTCGTCGAGGAGTTTTGACTCCACCCGTCGGTCGGCCCAGGGATGGTCGTCGCTCGTGCGATGTAGGCCGTCCCTGGGCCTTCATTCTTCTTTCCTTGGTTTATTTTCTCTAAATGTTTTTATCCTTATTTTCCCTTTATTTTTCCCTAATAAATTTTTATAGATTCTTTACCTTTATTCATTTTTTATGTTTATTTTATTGTCGATTATCGCACTAACATGATCTTTGTTTTTGTGAGTTTAATTATTTTTCTCATATTTGGGGTGTTAAAAATGGAGGACACCGCGATAGTTTGAGGACATCATTCGGGCTCATTTCTCTACCTTGTTTCTTTTCATTTCAATTTCCATGTATCATTTATTGTAAATATTGTCTTTATTCCGCTAATATAAAAATGGTTAAATGTTTATATATATTAATTTGGGATTTTTCCTAATAAAAATGGGACCAATATCCTTATTTTTTTATCTAAATAAACCATCACCTTTAACATTTTTTTTCTTTAAATCTGTATGCGAGGAACAATATCCTCATCCTTAATAAACACCCCGTTTTATGTATGATTTACATTTTTTTTTTACAATGGGGGTTGTATTCTGCCCCTAGTTTTTTTGTAATTTATTTTTCATTTACCTTATGTTCATCTTGCTTTCATTTATTGCCTTTGTTACATGAATGACCCACGCTTTAATTAATGCATTAAAATTGTACGAAAAATGGAATGAAAGCTTAAATTCAAAACTCAATCATAATTTAATAAAGATATGAATAAATGGGAAGTCCCGAACATCCTTTGGTCATAGGCTCAATGAGGTTAGAGGACCATCTCAATGTCCTATTAGGGTGAGGTCTCCAAAATATCTCTTGTTGCCCAAAATAGGCCCAATTTGCATGGTCTTAGGCTCCACGAGATTAGATGATCCTTCCAGTGTTCTATTGGAAGGAGGTGTCCAAAATATCTCTGCCTTTCAAAAAATAGATATATATGCATTGTCTTAGGCTTCACGAGATTAGATGATCCTTCCAATGTTTTATTAGAAAGAGGTGTCCAAAATATCTCTGATTGCCTAAAATAGACACATATGCGCTATCTTAGGCTCAGTGAGGCTAGACAACCTTTCCCATTATTTTATTAGGTGGCGACTCAAAGAAACCTCCTTGTTGCCCAAAATAGATGACCTTGTAATCTCTTACAAGTTCCATGAAACTCTCTCGAATACCCTAAAAGCGGGTCAATCGGGGCACCCGAGCTTCAACGCGCGTTATAGTGGCAACTCCGCTGGGGGCTACTTGAGACTTCGCTTTGAAAGTACCTTGGTTAAAACATATATTTGAGTTTTAATTTAAAAATTTCATCCCTTTTAAAAATTGCATTGCATAGCACTAGAGCCTTAGATTTATGCTAGTTTGCACCCTCTATCAGCCCCGGTGGATTCCCAAAGCACGACCCTATGTTCACTAAATGTAGGGAAGTGTGAAAGATAATCACCAACCCAAGTCTCATACCATTTGGTATATTAAATGGAGACCCGACCGATCGTTACGCTCGTGATGAGCTAGACCCGTTGGCAGGGACCATGCTTGGGTAGACCTTTGCCAAAGCTCATGTAATGGAAATAGATACTTCCCCTAGGTGGTATGAACCATAATACTATTGCTTGATGTATGGATCATTAGGTATTAGACAAACCCAAATAGATTGGTTTGTCACCTAATCAAAGGCTTTCATGCTCCGATAGGCCCATGTTAATTTATTCAGATTGCCTAAATACACAATGGTCAGAACCCATATGTATGTGCATAGTTAAGAGAGGTTATGCTGCCGATTTTCCACCGTGCACTGTACGCGTCCATCGGGTTCCCTGTTAACCCGTGGACCAAGCCGACCTAAGAAAGAGACTATGACCTCGTGTGCGGGAGTGATAAGGTTGGAGGGATCTATGTGCTTGCATGTGATTATTGATGCTGCATATCATGCGTCATCCTAACCTTATATGTTTCACAGCTATCATAGATCTTCCTAGGTGGTCAAGAGGTCCTCGTGGACGACTGCACAAAAATTCGTTCTTTGAACTACCAAAAAGGGTAGAATACTCGGACATAATTTCAAAAAGCAGTCACGCTATCTCTTCTCAGTTTTCTATACATAGTGAAATGGCTAACTCACCAAGAGGGATAGACACCACCAGGGCTATGATAGCTGAAGAAGTGGGTAGACAGTTTGAGGATTTCGAGAATAGAATGATGGCTATCATCGCAACGATGGCCCAGCCTGCTGCACCACAAAACCCAACTCCTCCTCCTATGAGATAAAATGAATAGAACGAGGTCAGAGAGGACCCACAAGAAGAAAGTCACACACCACCAGTGGATTTAAGGGCCAATATGTTTGCAGGATAGAAGAGGGCTTGCTCGTAGGGTAGATGAGGATTGGGAAGAAGATGAATACAAGGAGCTAGCATCGGTAAGGGGAAAGGCACCTCAGACGAAAAAGGCTATCTGGAAGAAGATGGAGGAAAAATTCAAAGCAATGTTGAGAATGTTAACTCGGGGATGAGGGATGGACCCTGAGGACAAAGAGTTGGAGGGAGAGGATTTGATCCCTATGAACTTCAAAATGCCAGATGTCTCGAAGTTCGACGGCACTTCTGATCCTACCGCCCACATAAAGCAGTAGTTAGTGGTGATGAAGGGTGCTACTTTGATAAAAAGGTAGAAGATAGAGTACTTTTGCTTGAGCTTAATTGGCCAAGAGGTGGATTAGTACCACGGTTTAGACGGAGGACTAAGGAGGATTGGGATCTATTAACAGAAGAATTTCTCAAGCAATATGACTGCAGCACGAGGATGGAGGTGACACTAAAGGATTTAGGGTTGCTATAACAGAAGTCTAGTTAATCATTTTACGAGTATCTCACCCGATGGAGAAACCGGGTAATGGAAATGAAGAAAAAACTAGATACTCAGGATCAGATCTGGCTTTTCATCAAGAATGCTAGCTCATAACTGAGGGATGGGCTGAAGATGAAGGGTTTGAAGGATTGGCAATCGCTGAAGGATATTGCCATCGAGGCTGAGGGAGAGTACCTTGCGAGAAGGGCAAGTAATGAGGGTTATGTCAAGAAGGGCGAAAGCAGCCAAGGGGTAAATAGGCCAACAAGCTCCAGCAGTGGCACAAGGAAGACGGTTGATGTTTCAGCTACAAATACTGCTTCGAGGTATTTCTCTAATCTGAGGAGGTCTCTTTCATGGGTACTTAGGAGATTAATGAAGGAGGGGAAACTGCAGCCTTTACCAACTTGACCAGCCAAGGCCCAAGGACAGCCAGGGCACAAGGACGATGAGTACTGTGCTTATCATCAACATACCGGGCATGTAGCTGATAATTGCAAGGCACTACGGCATACAATTCAGCATCTGATCGACTCTGAGTAGATCACAAATCCGGAGAAAAGAGGGAACCAGAAGAAGCTAGGGTATAATAATGTGCCCCCACCAATGATAATGATTGGGTCCAGTTTGCCCAAGTGGTTTCTATTAGAAGATTTATACGGCATCAATGCCAACATTGCTATCATGCGCTATCATGAGGCGAGTGAAAAAGGGATTCCCATGGCAACGATCGATTGCTGGTCCACTGATGAAAGTGGAAATGATAATCAAAATTCTAATGTTGAAGGATTTCCCGACCCGTGGGGTGCGGAGGAGGAAGAGGAGAAGAGAGGGAAGAAGAAGGTCGGAGCAGTAACCCGAAGTGGAAGGGTAGTTCCGAAAGTTGAAAGGTGTGACGCACGCTGAATCCAGCAAAGGCCCTCGTTTGAATCCGCTCTTTAGGATTCGAGGGACTGGTTCGCGTCCTTTTGATCATGGGCGCCATGAGACATCTTGGATGCTTCCTTTCCAATATAACATTGGAAAGGAACATTTAGCCCCACGACGCCTTTAGGCACCTTTGAGGCATCATGGAGTTGCCACCCAATTTACAAGAAATTAGGAAAAGTCTCTAACCTCTTATTGGTCTAGACCAGAGATTGGTGTTCGGAACTTCACTCTTATTTAAGCTTTGGTTAATTATAAATGAGTTTTTAACTTCCTAAAATTCTATCTCTTATCTCACACGATTTATGCGTTCAATTAAAGCGCACTACAAGCATTCAAAAAGCGATAAAGGAAAGCTATAGATAAAGCAATAAATGAAAGCAATAAAGGAAAGCGGTAAACACACCAAGCACACAATTACAAGGGAAATAGGGGCAGAATACAACCCCAATAGAAGGAGGCTTAACAAACATAAATCGGGATGGAATACAATCCCAAATGAAAATTAAATCATGTTGACCCAAAATTAATTACAAGGGCCCAAAGAGAAATGAAGTTTAATTTAAACACTCAAATAAAATCGAACATAAGACAAAACATACATAAATCGGGATATTCATTTTGGGTTGGAACATTGGTTCCTTCATACTTGTTCAAAGGTTCAGGAACATTAGTTCCTTCACGTTTATTTAAAGCGGGTTCGAAGAGTCATTTGATTGTTGAGTTGGAAAACCGAGATGAGTGATCCCATTTTTGGAGAAAACTAACTCTTCGTTTTATCGTGTCATTTTACATTCTTTGGCTAAAAGGAGGGACATTGGTCCAAATTTTATTAGTAAAAATTCAAACTTAATTATAAAAATATTTTTGTGATTTTTTATCTCACGCGTGCATAAATAAAATAAATATTTACAAATAAACACAAAACACATAAAAAGGGGTCGGAAAGATCTCACCAAACCGCAGTGTTCGTCCATGTGTCGCGACCCATCCGGGGAGTCACGGGGATGTTCGCATAATGCGACTCAAAATAAAATCTCAGACAGGAAAAATAACATTAAGAATATTAGTAACAATTCCAAAAATTAATCAAATAAATACCAAATAATGACAACAATGAATTTTTAGTGGCAATAACAATAAATAATCATGGCATAATAGCAACAATAAAATAACAATGATAGTAATAATAATGGTAATAATAATAATAGTAGTAATAATAATGATAATAATGAAACATAACAAGATAGTAATAATAATAAATATGATAGTAATAATAATAATAATCATAATAATCATAATAGTGATGACACAAAATATACATAGAGCAATAATACTAATAATATTAATAATAATATCACAAAATAACATAATGGAATAACAATAGTAATAATAATAGCAACAGTGACCAAGTTGACTATTATCAATAATAATAAGAATGAGGGCAACTGGAATATTCAACAACAACAACAACAACAACAACAACAATAATAATAATAATAATAATAATAATAATAATAATAATAATAAGAGTAGTAAAAGGAGGCAGAAGAGGTACCGACAAAAAGGATGACAAAAAGAGGGATTAAATCACAAGAAACCAAACAATAAATACACTAAAAGGCCATATAAATGGAAGAGCAAAAATCAACAGTAAAGAACAACACCCAAAATACTGGACAATAAACATGATATCAACATAAAAAGGGTGAAAATATTAAAAGCAGTGAAATAATAAAAAAAAATTGAAGACAGTTCCAAGTGTTTACCTTCAGAAGTGTAGATTCGGAGAGTAAGGTGTTTTGAACGATTCCCTTGCTGGAGCTTTGGTGAGAAAATACAACAAAAATGAAGAAGAAAAGGAGAGTTTGACTAGAAAAACTAGAGATAATATTTGCGGGGATCTTGTGAAACAAAGAAAATAGACTTTTCTTTTTTTTTTTGAAATGAATTCACCCAACTGAAAGCCTATTGAAGAAAAATTAAGATAAAAAAAAGGTGAAAATCACCGCTTGAAAAGATATTGAAGAACCCTTTTTTGCTTTCCTGTTCTTCGTTTTAGAGAGAACAGGTTTTTATTTTTTAAATAAAATTGCCAACCTCTCGAAATGAAGGTTGAATTAGCTTTTGATTATCTGGATTGTCTAAAATTGGAGAAAGACAAATGAGCTTTTTAATTTTTGTTAATTGAAAATTGCATAAAAAGATGAAAGAAACCGAAAAAGACGGACTGAGAAAACCAGAAAACACAGGAAAGTTTGCAGGATTGGGTGGGCAAAACATGCCCGCGTGGAGGGAGGAAAACACACGCGCCAAGGGGCACGCGCACTGCTGGGAAGCCGCGCCATAATGGGGCGCGCGGTATCTCCACTGAGTGCGCGCAGCAGGGCAGTGGGAAGGTATGCGGCCACTTTGCAAAGTGGCCGTGGATGGCCACTTATAAAGTGGCCGTGGATGGCCACTTATAAATTGGCCATCCATGGCCACTTATAAGCCCTCCTATTTTATTTTATTTTTTTACTTTTTTAAAAAAAAAATTCTTTTGAATTCTTCTTTTTTTTTAAATCTTTTTTTGCAATTAAATTAATTAAAAAATTTAATTCTTCTCTCTCTTTTTTTTTTAAAAGAAAATAAAAAATAACACTTTCTAATAATATTAATTTAATTAAATTTTTTTTATGATAATATTTTTTATATTTGTTTATTTTTTATTTAAAAATAATGAGGGCCTCAACAAGGGAAACATCATTTTTGACACCTTTACTTGTGGCGAGTATCCTTTTCATCATCGGGTAATTCTGATCTTGGACCGCCTCAAGACCCGGTGTTTACAGTTGTCCCTAATTTTGGGGAACTTAGAACTTAGGTGCCTAAGTGAACCAAAATTTAGAAAAGAAGGGAAGAGACACGTACTTGAGGTGGCCGCTTTCCCAGACTGGAAGAAATTGTTGTTGTGTTATCCTTTCTGAGGTAGTGGCCCCTGGGAGGTCTTTGGCTAATCGGTGTCCCCTGAGAGGTCTTCGGTTGGCTGGTGCCCCTGAGAGGTCTTTGACTTGTTGGTGCCCCCTGAGAGGTCTTCCGTTGATCGACCCTTAAGAGGTCTTTGATTAGTTGGCTGCTCCCTGAGAAATCTTCGGTTGATCGCCCCCTGAGAGGTCTTCGGTTAGCTGGCTGCTCCCTAAGAAGTCTTTAATGATAGCCCCCTGAGAGGTCTTCAGTTGATCGCCCCCTGAGAGGTCTTCGTTAGCTGCTCCTTGAGAAGTCTTCGGTTGATCGCCCCTGAGAGGTCTTTGGTTAGCTGCTCCTTGAGAAGTCTTCGTTGATCGCCCCCCCCCCCCCCCCCCCCCCCCCTGAGAGGTCTTCGGTTGGTCGCCCCCAGAGATGTCTTCGGTTGATCGCCCCTGAGAGGTCTTCGGTTGATCGCCCCCTTGAGAGGTCTTCGGTTAGCTGCTCTTTGAGAGGTCTTCGGATAGCTGTCCCCTGAGAGGTCTTCGGTTGATTGCCCCCCTGAGAGGTCTTCGGTTAGTTGGCTTAGATTGAATTGATGTTTTAATCGATGTTGTCGCTTGCCCATTTTGTTTGCGTTGGCATTGATTCTTTCTTTCTGTAAGACTTAGAAAAGCAAAATATGCAGGAAAAGTGGTGAGCATGCACGTGAGATGTATATGTATGCAGCAATGCAGGACAAGAATTCGTCTAAGTGGTTTTGAAGGAGACAGCTGGTTTAGTTGTTAGTTGCAGTTGGATTGGTGCCCTCTGGAATTGCTTTTGAGTTTCATGCCTCTGGGGGATTATGAGGTTCTCCTCCAATACCTGTGGTCATTTTTTTGAAGGTAGTGCATCCCTCGTGGATTTTCACACTAGCTTTTCTTAGCCGGAAATGCGTCCTTGTCGGATTTTCACATAACCCTGTGCCTTATTTTTTGCCCGGAGTGGACCCAACCCAATCCAGCGGCTTTTATTCATTTCATTTTTATAGGACAGACCACCTATTCCCAGGTTTTAACCTTGCCCTTTGGCCTAACTATTGCTTAGAGAGCCAGACACGATTTTCATCTCTAACGGCCTTCCTTTTTTTTTGTGAGAGAAGTCGAAGTTGTTGTGAAAGATCTTCCAAGTACGGTCAGTATGTGCTTATGTCTCGGATTATGGTTGTATGAGCTTGGTTCTTGTCATGAAGATGCTATAGAATTGGCTTTATCATGATGTTGTAGAATTGGCTTCATAGTTGATAGCTGGGTGAATCGATTGAAGCGCTTGAACGGCGAGAGTGGCAGAGGATCGATAGTACCAATGTGCTGATTCTATGCTGGAACCAGACAACCTGAGTTGCTCTTGTCACATTAATATATCATTGCATAAATGTATATATTTCAGCTTGATTTCATAACACATGATCACTGTTTGACATTAACTCGAAAAAGTATGAGACCTCATCTAATCTCAGAATAGATCTTGAGAGCATCAAACTCCTGTTATCAATCAGCCCTCGCGGGTTTTTCTTGATTGAATATTTTCTCTATTTTTTAATTTTTTAGCCTCTGCCATGGACCCTCCTTCAGTTTGTCGGTGTCGATTGAATTTGCTTCCATCTTCATTAGCCGGAAAGCTGCTCCTTTGGAGAGTGGTTCTTTTTTGTTCGTCGGTGTAGATTGAATTTGCTTCATCTTCGTTGAACGGAAAAGCTGCTCCTTCGAAGAGTGTTTTTTTTTTTTTTATCAAAGTCTTGTTCTTGGCCCTTGTGCAGACTGGTTGAGGTGATGGGTTCCTTATTTGGGGCTTGGATTTGAAATCTCACACTTTGCTTTTATTGGTTTTGTTGTTCAAATTCTGAAATGGTTTTTCAACGGTTGAGATTGGGGATAGGTTAGGCTCGGATGATCTGGGGCAAGGATTGTGGTTTTTTTTTTATTTTTTTTTTGTTTTTTTTGTTTTTGTTTTTTTTGTTTTTGTTTTTTTTTTAGTTGAAAGGTAAAGAGCTATCTTACTAGAATTTGACTGTAGGGGTCGCGGATGGTTAGGGGTCGATCTTGATTGGTTTTAGGGTACACATTTCAAATGGTCGGGGGAAACGGGTCACAAGTTTTGGTACTGTTTTCCTCATGAAGGTCTTTAGTTTTATTCGTCTAACTCCTGATGTAGCTCTTGAAGTTTGATTTATTTGGCAGTACCATATGCATCCCAGATATTGGGGGTGAAAAGGAATGGCTTTCAAAATTCGGTTCGTCGCCATGTTGGCACGTGGAAGTAGCATGGTCTCAAGAATATCCTTGTCAATTTTCAGCATGTCGTCCCAGGTCCAGGCAAAGGCTCTTTTTTTTTCGTCTCTCAAAATTATCCTCTCTTCAAGAGTTATATCAGATGCTACCAAGATTATGTTTGGACTCCCCAAAGTTCCGAGATCAAATGGAGTTGTATTAATTGGGTTAATGTCAAAATGAATAAGTGCATCGTGATCATAAGAAATGAAATTATTAGAAATATCGTACAAATAAGCAAAAAATTGTCCATCATATTGAAATAACCAACTATCATAAGGAGTTCTTAAATTAAAAGGCAATAAAGCATCGAAAAAAAATACATAGTCTTCTTCGCCGTTCGCTAGGACCGATCAAACACCTGGCGGGGAAACTGCATTGTAGTTCGTCTTCTTCTTCTTCTCTCTCTTTTTGGGGTCCGTGATTTGTTTGGAGTCAATGAGATCTTAGATCTTGCCCCTCAAGATTCGGCAATGGTCTGTTAGATGCCCAGTGTGTTGGTGGTAGGCGCAGTATTGATCACTCTTATGCCCCGTCTGTCCCTGACTTAAGGCTGGTCTGGGTGGCAACGGTTGCAACTTGCCCTCCTTCATTAGCCTCTCTAAGACCCAGGATAGAGGTCGACCCAAGTTAGGAAAGTACCGCTGGCCCTGCTCTACTCTAGTGGCTGAGACCTTGGCTGATCTGTACCCTGACTGGCTTTCAAAGTTCCTCCCGGCAAAGCTATTTTTCCTTCTTTCTTCGCTAGGTAGGCCGCCTTAGCCTCTACAGCAATGTCTTTGAGTGACTCCCAATTGGTCAGCGGTGTCGGGTTTTCGCTTCATCTCCATAACCCTGTTCCTCCACCTAGTGAGGTATTCGCGAAATGACTCATCATTTTTCTGCTGTAGAAGCTTGAGGTCCTTTAGGGTGACCTCCATTCTAGTGCTACAGTCATATTGTTTCATGAACTCGTCGGTTAGGAGGTCCCAGTCCTCTTTCAATCTCCTATCCAGCCCATGATACCAGTTTATTCCCAAACCCGCTAGACTGAGATAGAAATAATCCACCTTTTGCCTCTCAGTCAGCACTGTGCCCTTCATCACCAGGGTGTATTGCTTGATATGTGTAGACGGATCCGATGTTCCTTCAAATTTTGGCAGCTCAGGCATCCTAAACCTTTGGGGCAACAGCTCCTCATCCCCCAAATCCCTATCCTCGGGTTTGATCCCTTTTCCAGTTGTCAGAAGGCGAGTGATTGCCTTAATTTGCTATCTTATACCTCTCATAGCCTCATCTTCTACCCTTGGTGCTCTACCCCTCACGGCTTGATGGGCTGCTATCTCCTCAAACTCCTCTTCCATCAGAAAATCCTCATTGGGATCAGGGACCCTTGCCCTTCTTGGCTCAGCAGGCACAGCAGCAGCTTTAGGCTCCTCTATAGGATGATGGACAACACCTCCAATGAGGGGAGCCTCCCCACCAGCAGGCGGTTTGGCTTGCCCCCGAGGAGGGGCTACTGGTGGCTGTGGAGCGACGGTGCTTGTGGAGCAGGGGGCTGAGCAATCCTTTCGGCCATGGCGCCCATCATTTCTTGAACCCTTCGCTCGAAATCCTCTAGTCTCCTAGCGAGGTCTTGAGTGGTTAGATTTCCAGTCTCTTCTGCCATTGAGGATGATTTGCTGCTTGTTGAGAATGACTCAGAATCCTGAATAGGCACTAGTTCTAGCAATCCAAAGGGCGAGTCTGTCCTCACTAGCCGGCCGTCAAAACCCCTAGTCCACTTAGATGAATCTATGGTGGCTAAAAGATCAAGATTGTTAGAGTGATGCATGGATGACATATACAATGCATGATCGTGCCATGTAAATGGTCTTTGATGAGTGCGAGATCAATGGATTACCACAATACGATGGGATGCATGGAAGAAATTACACGCAAGATGATATGTACACGTGAAAAAATAATATGCAGATGAAAAGATATATACACGTATAGCATGAGAGAAAATTTATTATTATTTATATACACACATATTTACTTTATTGACATGCATGAATGACATGCGATGCACGAGCATGTTGTGCAGTATCCACAACCACATGTAAGCAGATAGATCCTTCCAACCTTATCACTCCCACACACGAGGTCATGCAGTCTATCTCCTAGGTGGGCTTCATCCAAGGGTCAACAGGGAACCCATCGGACACGTGTGGTGCACGGTGAAGAACCGACATCATAACACTCTTACCTAATATACATACGTATGAGTTTTGGCCATTGCGTATTTGGACAATTTAATCAAGTTAAGGTGGGCTTATCGGGGCATGAAGGCCTTTGATAAAGAACCACTTAATTTGCTTGATCTTGTTTAATACGTGATGGTCCACATCACAAGCATAGTATTAAGGAGCATATCACCTAGTGGAAGTTTCTATTTGTCATTACATGGGCTTTGGTCGGTGGTGATTTTTTAGGTCTACCCAAGCATGGTCCCTGCCAATGGGTATAGCTCATCATGAGCATAGCGATCGATTGGGTCTCTATTTGATATACAACTAATGGTACGAGACTAGGTGTGACGCGTGCCGAACCCAGGGGCGCCCCGAAAGCCCGCTTTTAGGGCAATCAGGTGGAGGTTCATTAAAAACTTGTAAGGTATTTACAAGTGCGTCTATATTGGGCAATAAGGAGGTGTCTTGGAGTTGCCACCCAATAGAACATTAGGAAGGGTCGTCTAGCCTCAACAGGCCTAAGACGGCGCGTACATATCCATTTTTGGTAAACCAGAGGAATCTTGGAGTCACCACCGAATAGAACTTTGGGAAGGGTCATCTAACCTCGTGGAACCTAGGATTACACAGCGCGTAAGTATCCATTTTGGGCAAACCAGAGGAATCTTGGATTCACCACGCAATAGAACATTGGGGAGGGTCATCTAACCTCATGGAGCCTAGGATTATATTGATTAGGCCTTTTGGTGGGAAACAAGAGATATTTTGGAGATTCCACCCAAATGAAACACTGAGATGGACCTTTAACCTCATTGAGCCCAAGACTAGAGTGGGTTCAGGACTTCTCATTTATTCGTACCTTGATTAATATTATAATTAAGTTTTAATTTCGTTGTTTCATCAAATTTCCATACGATGCAATTAATTAAAATGCAATCCATTCACATAAATAAGGCAGTAAATTGACATAAAGTAAAATACGCAAATTACAATAAAACTAGGGGCGGAATACAACCCCCATTATAAAACAACATGTAAATCATACAAAAATTGGGATATTCATTGAAATGAGGACATTGGTCTTGCCATGCACATCAAATTGATTTCTGAGAAGTGTCGATTTTATTGGCTAAAAAAAAGGACTTTGGTCCCCTGACTTTCGGAAAATCCCAAATTAATTACTATAAAACATTTGGCCATTTTACTTTAATGGGATTAAACAATTTTTATGATAAAGTAATAATAAAATAAAACAAACAAAATAAGGGTAAAGAAAGAACCCAAATGGAAATCCTCAGATCGGCGCAACCACCATCATTAACAACTCCAATTTATCTGAAATAGTTAGATAATAACTCACCAAAAAAATGAACATGTCAGCGTCAAAATTAAAATAAAATAAAATAAAATAATCCTTCTCTCAAATACGGGCTTGCATTTTTAATGAATAATCGTATTTGATCCTGAGTATCCGGTTTTCTCTTCATTTCCATCACCCGATTCCTCCACCGGGTTAGATACTCGTGGAAGGACTCACCTTCCTTCTGCTATAGCAGCTCCAGGTCCTTTAAGGTCACTTCCATCCTCGTACTGTAGTCGTATTGTCTCAAAAATTCCTCCGTCAATAAATCCCAGTCCTCCTTAGTTCTGCGGTAAAGCCCGTGGTATAAATCCACCGCTGGGCCAGTCAAACTTAAGCAAAAGTATTCAATCTTCTGCCTTTTCATCAAAGTGGTACCCTTCATCACCAAGGAGTACTGCTTTATGTGTGTAGTGGGATCGAAAGTACCGTCAAACTTCAGAACATCTGCATCTTAAAATTCATCGGGATCAGATCTTCCCCCTCTAAATCTTTGTCTTTAGGATTCATTCCTCGACCCCTTGTCAGTATCCTCGCCATTGCTTCAAATTTTTCTTTCATCTTCTTCCAGATGGCCTCTTCAGTTTGAAGGGCTTTCCCTTTCTCAGACATGAACTCCTCAGATTCTTCATCTTCCCACTCGTCATCTAGCCTTGGGGCTGGCCTTCTGCTCTGTGCCCCCATTGTGGTAACCCTTGGGTCTACAGATGGCGGGCAGATTTCCTCCTACTGGTCTTCTCTGACCTCCTCCCTTTTATTATTCCTCATAAGAGGAGCTGGTGGGTTCTGTGGGGCCACTGGTTGACCCATCGTGGCTATCATGGCCATCATTCGATTCTCGAACTCTTCTAACCTTTGGCCCACTTCATCTGCTGTCAAAGCCTTGGTGGCATCTGCCCCTCTTGGTGAGTTTGCCATTTCTTCGGGTAAGGAAAACTGAGCTGAAGTAGCGTAACTAGTTTCCGAAGAAGTATCCAGATACTCCACTCTCTCTGGTAATTCAAAGAATGGATTTCTGCATAGTCGGCCTTGAGAACCTCTTGTCCACCTAGGCAGATCTATGATAGCTAAAAAACATAAAAGGTCAGGATGATGCATGAATGTGCTAAGATGCATGATCGTGCTGTGCAACATTTACAAACTAGCATGCAAGCACGTAGGTCCTTCAAACCTTGTTACTCCCGCACACGAGGTCATAGTTTCTTTCCTAGGTGGGCTTGGCCCATGGGTCAACAGGGAACCCGATGGACGCGCATGGTGCTCAGTGGAAAACTGGCAGCATAACCTCTCTTAGCTAATGTGCATACGCATGGGTTTTGACCATCAAGTATTTAGGCAGTCCGAATGAGTTGACATGGGCCTATCGGGGCATGAAAGCCTTTGATTAGGTGACCAAATCATATTATCTTGGTTTGTCCAATACATAATGATCCACATAGCAAGCATAGTATTAAGGTTCATACCACTTAGGGGAAGCAACTATTTCCATTACATGAGCTTTGGTCAAGGTGATGTTACTTTAGGGCTACCCAAGCATGGTCCCTGCTGATGGGTCTAGCTCATCACAAGCATAACGACCGATTGGGTCTCCATTTAATATACCATAATGGTACGAGGCTTAGGCTGGTGATTATCCTTAACACTTCCCTACATTGAGTGAACGTAGGGTCGTGCTTCGGGAATGCACTGGGGCTGATAGAGGGACCAAACTAGCATAAATCTAAGGCTCTAGCATGATGCAATGCGATTCCGAAAAACGATGAAATTTTTAAATTAAAACTCAATTGTAATTTTTAAATAAGGTACTTTCGAGTTGAAGTCTCGAGTTTAGTTCTCCCCAGCGGAGTCGCCACTGTGACGCGTGCCGAACCTCAGGGTGCCCCGAAAGCCCGCTTTTAGGGCAATCAGGTGGAGGTTCATTAAAAACTTGTAAGGTATTTACAAGTGCATCTATATTGGGCAACAAGGAGGTGTCTTGGAGTCGCCACCCAATAGAACATTGGGAAGGGTCGTCTAGCCTCAACGAGCCTAAGACGGCACGTACATATCAATTTTGGGTAAACCAGAGGAATCTTGGAGTCACCACCCAATAGAACATTGGGAAGGGTCATCTAATCTCGTGGAATCTAGGATTACACAGCGCGTAAGTATCCATTTTGGGCAAACCAGAGGAATCTTGGATTCACCACCCAATAGAACATTGGGGAGGGTCATCTAACCTCATGGAGCCTAGGATTATATTGATTAGGCCTTTTGGTGGGAAACAAGAGATATTTTGGAGATTCCACCCCAATGGAACACTGAGATGGACCTCTAACCCTATTGAGCCCAAGACCAGAGTGGGTTCGAGACTTCTCGTTTATTCGTACCTTGATTAATATTATAATTAAGTTTTAATTTCAATGTTTCATCAAATTTCCATACGATGCAATTAATTAAAACGCAATCCATTCACATAGATAAGGCAATAAATTGACAAAAAGTAAAATACGCAAATTATAATAAAACTAGGGGCTGAATACAACCCCCATTATAAAACAACATGTAAATCATACAAAAATCGGGATATTCATTGAAATGAGGACATTGGTCCTACCATGCACATTTATCACAAATCGATTTCTGAGAAGTGTCGATTTTATTGGCTAAAAAAAAGGACTTTGGTCCCCTGACTTTCAAAAAATCCCAAATTAATTACTATAAAACATTTGGCCATCTTACTTTAATGGGATTAAACAATTTTTATGATAAAGTAATAATAAAATAAAACAAATAAAATAAGGGTAAAGAAAGAACCCGGATGGAAATCCTCAGATCGGCGCAACCACCATCATTAACAACTCCAATTTCTCCGAAATAATCAGATAATAACTCACCAAAAAAATGAACATGTCAGTGTCAAAATTAAAATAAAATAAAATAAAATAATCAAAGATCAAAACGATTAATATAATTTAATTAAATTACACAAATATTAATCCAGAATGTTTAGCCTCAGATCTTACCTTCTGGGTGGATATCGAATGATTTCGGTCCCACACGTTTCACAAGGATCGAATGAAAATGGATCAAGAAAAGAAAATTTATGTTTTTCTTTCTTGAAAATTTGACAGCAATTCAAATGTTGGAATCAACCTGGTAGATGGAAACGAATGAATTTCGTTACCTCAAATTAGCTTAATTCACAAATGAAAATTGAGAAAAGAAAAAATGAGTTGAAAGAACTTTTCGTAGAATAAAAATCAACTAAAAATAGAGATTCTTGAGAAATAAAACTCTGCAATTTGGATTTTGGTAAATTGCTTCATAAAAAGATTTTTCTTTTAAAATTTTCTAACCACTCTTAAAATTTGCTAAATTTTCTCTCCAAAAATTTGTTAATTTTTGTAACCCCTTCTAATGAAATTTAATCCACTATTTATAGAGTTTTTAGGAGATAATTAGGATAAACATCCATTTAAAGTTTGAATTTCAAAAGGATTTCAAAATTAAATTTTAACCAAAAATCTGCCCCAAAATCTCATCCAAAATTTAAAGATATCAAGTTTATCGGATTAAATTTTATCAAATCCGGCGTTATCAGATCAGATGCATTATCGACGGCCGTCCTTATAACTACCGACGAGCATCGGTAGTAAGGGTACGCGTGGTAATCCGGACAAACAGACGGACATGGGCTCGAGGCTAGGGACAGACGTCACTATGCGGACATGTGTCCGTCTCTCATGTTACAGACGACCGTCTCTACACTATAAGAGACGGCCCGTCTTTCCATGTTAGAGACGGGGAACATGAAATAGCGACGGGCATCCGAACTCCGATAGGCTTCCCGTCTGCGAGGAAAACCATAACTTTCTAGTCTAATTTTTCAAACTCTTTCAAAACCTGACGCTATAGAGAAAAAGACTTTAATCCTTGTGAAACCTAAAGACGAAAACCTCCTAATTCCTTCCATTTATCCGAAAACAGACATTTGATCTCTTCACCGGGTAACTCTAACCTGGACCGCCTCAAGACCCAGTGTCCACACTTGGGTTGGTGATTATCCTTAACACTTCCCTATAATGAGTGAAAGTAGGGTATTGCTTCGAGAACGCACCGAGGTGAGATAGGGGACCAACTAACATAGTTCTAAGGCCCTAAAATGATGCAATGCAATTTTCCAAAAGAGATAGAATTTTAGGTTTTAAAAAATCAATTATACATTTTAACCAAAACACTTTCAAAGCGAAGTCTCAAACAAGTCCCTAGTGGAGTCACCACTGTGACGCGCGCCGAACCCAGCAAGGGCCCTCGTTTGAATCAGCTCTTTAGGATTCGAGGGATTGGTTCGCGTTCTTTTGATCATGGGCGCCATGAGACATCTTGGATACTTCCTTCCCAATAGAATATTGGAAAGGAACATCTAGCCCCATGGCGCCTTTAGGCACCTTTGACGTACTATGGAGTCGCCACCCAATTTACAAGAAATTGGGAAAAGTCTCTAACCTCTTATTGGTTTAGACCAGAGATTGGTGTTCGGAACTTCACTCTTATTTATGCTTTGGTTAATTATATATGAGTTTTTAAGTTCCTAAAATTCTATCTCTTATCTCAAACGATTTATGCGTTCAATTAAAGCCCACTACAAGCATTCAAAAAGCGATAAAGGAAAGCTATAGATAAAGCAATAAATGAAAGCGATAAAGGAAAGCGGTAAACACACCAAGCACACAATTATAAGGGAAATAGGGGCAGAATACAACCCCAATAAAAGGAGACTTAACAAACATAAATCGGGACGGAATACAATCCCAAATGAAAATTAAATCATGTTGCCTCAAAATTAATTATAAGGGCCCAAAGAGAAATGAACTTTAATTTAAACACTCAAATAAAATTAAACAAAAGAAAAGTATACATAAATCGGGATATTCGTTTTGGGTTGGAACATTGGTTCCTTCGTACTTATTCAAAGGTTCAAGAACATTGGTTCCTCCACGTTTATTTAAAGAGGGTTCGAAGAGTCATTTGATTGTTAAGTTGGAAAACCAGGATGAGTGATCCCATTTTTGGAGAAAACTAACTCTTCGTTTTATCGTGTCATTTTACATTTTTTGGCTATAAGGAGGGACATTGGTCCCAATTTTATTAGTAAAAATTGCAACATAATTATAAAAATATTTTTGTGACTTTTTTATCTCATGCGTGCATAAATAAAATAAATATTTACAAATAAACACGAAACACATAAAAAGGGGTCGAAAAGATCTCACCAAACCGCAGTGTTCGTCCATGTGTCGCGACCCATCCGGGGAGTCACGAGGATGTTCACATAATGCGACTCAAAATAAAATCTCAGAAAGGAAAAATAACATTAAGAATATTAGTAACAATTCCAAAAATTAATCAAATAAAGACCAAATAATGACAACAATGAATTTATAGTGGCAATAATAATAAATAATCATGGCATAATAGCAACAATAAAATAACAATGATAGTAATAATAATGGTAATAATAAAAATAGTAGTAATAATAATGATAATAATGAAACATAACAAGATAGTAATAATAATAAATATGATAGTAATAATAATAATAATAATGATAATAATAATAATAGTGATGACACAAAATATACATAGAGCAATAATACTAATAATATTAATAATAATATCACAAAATAACATAATGGAATAACAATACTAATAATAATACCAACAGTGACCAAGTTGACTACTAACAATAATAATAAGAATGAGGGCAACTGGAATATTTCAACAACAACAACAACAACAACAACAACAATAATAATAATAATAATAAGAGTAGTAAAAGGAGGCAGAAAAGGTGTCGACAAAAAGGATGACAAAAAGAGGGATTAAATCACAAGAAACCTAACAATAAATACACTAAAAGGCCATATAAATGGAACAGCAAAAATCAACAGTAAAGAGCAACACCCAAAATACTGGACAATAAACATGATATCAATATAAAAAGGGCGAAAATATTAAAAGCAGTCAAATAATAAAAATAATTGAAGACGGTTCCAAGTGTTTACCCTCAGAAATGTAGATTTGGAGAGTAAGGTGTTTTGAATGATTCCCTTGCCGGAGCTTTGGTGAGAAAATACAACACAAATGAAGAAGAAAAGGAGAATTTGACTAGAAAAACTAGAGATAATATTTGCAGGGATCTTGTGAAACAAAGAAAATAGACTTTTCTTTTTTTTAAAATGAATTCACCCCACTGAAAGCATATTGAAGAAAAATTAAGATAAAAAAAGGTGAAAATCACCACTTGAAAATATATTGAAGAACCCTTTTTTGCTTTCCTATTCTTCGTTTTAGAGTGAACATTTTTTTTTTAATAAAATTGCCGACCTCTCAAAATGAAGGTTGAATTAACTTTTGATTATCTAGATTGTCTAAAATTAGAGAAAGACGAATGAGCTTTTTAATTTTTGTTAATAAAAAATTGTATAAAAAGATGAAAGAAACCGGAAAAGGTGGACTAAGAAAACCAAAAAACACAGGAAAATTTGCAGGACTGGGCGGGCAAAACATGCCCACGTGGAGGGAGGAAAACGCGCACGCCAAGGGGCACGCACGCTGCTGGGAAGACACGCCCCACATGGGGCGCGCGGTATCTCCATTGCGCGCGTGCAGCCCCCTACTGCGCGCTCACAATGGGAAGGGACGCGGCCACTTGAGTGGCCGCGTGATGGCCACTTATAAGCCCTCCTATTATATTTTATTTTTTTACTTTTTTTAAAAAAAAATATCTTTTGAATTCTTCTTTTTTTCTTTTTTTTTTAATCTTTTTTTTTCAATTAAATTAATTAAAAAATTTAATTCTTCTCTCTCTTTTTTTTTAAAAAAAAAAGAAAATCAAAAATAACACTTTCTAATAATATTAATTTAATTAAATTTTTTTTTCTGATAATATTTTTTATATTTGTTTATTTTTTATTTAAAAGTAATGAGGGTCTCGGCGGAAATATCATTTTTGACACCTTTACTTGTGGGAAGTATCCTTTTCATCATCGGGTAATTTTGATTTTGGACCGCCTCAGGACCCAGTGTGTACAAAAGTCCATAAGATCCCATGGCAGTCCAAATAAAAAAGAGCTAGAGGAGGATTCGATTATGAGGTAGCTGAAAAAGACGCCAGTTCAAATTTTTATCTGGGATCTGTTAAAACAATCTCCCTCGCATAGGCAGAAGTTGGTGGAGGCTTTATGCGAGACTACAGTGGCAACAACCATCTCACTTACGGAGTTACTAGATATAGTCAAGGGAGGTGCTGCAGAAAATGTGGTGTTTTCGAATGCTGACTTGCCGGCAGAAGGCCGCAATCATAATACCTGTACATAAGGGCTCAGATTAATCAAAAACACATGGTGTGCATCATGGTGGACAATGGTTCATCAATCAATGTTTGCCCACTGGTGGCAAGGGCGGCTTTTAAAGTACCAGAGGATATGCCGATTAGGTCTGATCTGATGATCACAGCTTATGACAATTCTCAGAGGGAGGCATTGGGGACATTCAAGGCGGTGGTTAAGACGGGGCCAATTGAGACCGAAGTGGAATTTGTGGTCCTTCCCATTCCTGCAAATTTCTCAGTCCTCTTAGGCAGGCCCTGGTTCTATAAGCTAGGAGGGGTGCCTTCCACTTTGCATCAGATGGTTAAGGTTCCCCACGAGGGACAAGTAGTGACAATAAGAGCTGCAAGAGAGAATTAAGTCTCAATGATAGAAATTGCAAGACAACCCTTCAGCAGATTTCATGTCGCCGTACGAGATGAAGAAAAACACATCGAAGGGTTCCCTCATGTACTAAACATGATGAAGAGGATGTCTTTCCTCCCAGGTATAGGTTTGGGCAAGAATTTGCAGGGACTGCTGACAGCCATCGCTACAAGAGGCTAGAAGGATAGGAGGGGCCTTGGGTATAAAGGTGTGGTGAAGAAGGGCAAGGAGTCAGTAGATGAGATCCCCCATATCAAGGAAAGTTTTGTGCCAGTAGCTTCAGCATGTGCCTATACAGGGGGAAGCAGAACCTCAGTGGGTTGATGGAAGAATTGTGCCGAATTTTTGAGGTCTTCAATGATGTCTTTAATTGGGACATTGGATTGATCAAGCCAGTAGAGGGTTTTTGGGATGAGGAAATAATGACCAAGGAGACAGTTTGGGACCGCCAAGCACAAGAGGAAGTCATTACTGAGAAACTAATGACTGCCCGTTTGAAGGCGAAAGGAAAGATGGAAGATGAGGCTGCAGGAGAGCAGGTGGAAGTTCTACAGGGGGTTGTTACAGTGCCTCTAAAATGCCAGTTTGATGAACAACTACCAGCTGCAGCATCCAAGTCAGCTGAGAAAGTAGAAGAAGATGATTTAGGTTTTCTTTTTATTCCTGAATTTTTCAATAATGTTGATGACATTTCTAGTTCTATTAATAATATGAACGATTTTGTTTACTTGTGCGATGTTTCTGATGATTTTACTATGGATAATCATGATCATAACTCATTCATATTTGACATTGATTCGACTGATGCCACTCCATTTAATCTTGGAACTTCGGAAAACCCGAAAGAAATCTTAATAGCATCTAATATAACTCCCGATGAGAGGTTAAAATTTGAGAGAATTTTAAGAAAACAAAAAAAAGTCTTCGCCTGGACCTATGAATATATGTCGGGAGTAGATCGCGAAATTGCAGAACACGCCATCTCAACATAGCCTGGCCACAAGCCAGTCAAGTGGAAGCTTAGGAGGCTCAGGCCAGAATGGGCAGAGAAGGTGAAAGAAGAAATTCACAAACAAATCGAGGCCAAGTTCTTGATTGAGGTGCAATACCGGACCTGGCTGGCCAATGTCGTTCCAGTAGCCAAGAAGAATGGCAAGGTACGCGTCTGTGTGGACTACCGAGACTTTAATAAGGCTTGTCCGAAGGATGACTTTTCACTGGCCCACATCGATGTATTAGTAGACAGTGCAGCTGGTTGCATGATGTACAACTTCATAGATGGTTACGCAGGCTACAATTAGATTCTTAATAGAATAGTCGATCGAATCAAGACAGCCTTTATCACTGAGTGGGGGACATTTTCTTATAGGGTGATGCCATTCGGTTTGAAGAATGCAGGCGCAACTTATTAGAGACTGGCGTTAAGGATCCTAGATGACTTGATCCACAAGGAGGTAGAAATATATGTGGATGATATGATGATCAAGTCAGTAACCAGAGAAGGTCACTTTGAGGCTCTAGAGAAGTTCTTTTAAAGGATCGGTAAGTATAATCTACGATTGAACCCCAAGAAATGCATTTTCGGTGTTACCTCAGGGAAATTATTAGGACATGTAGTAAGCTAGAGAGGGATTGAGATTGACCCCGACAAGGTCAAGGACATTAAGGAGATGCCAGTGCCATAGAAGGAAAAGGATTTTAGAAGCTTCTTGGGCAAGTTACAGTATGTCAGCAGGTTCAATGCCATACTTACTTCAATTTGTGAGCCGATCTTCAATTTGCTCAGAAAAGATCAACCTGTAGTATGGAATGAAGATTGACAGAAAGCTTTCGATACCATTAGGGAATATTTGCTGAATCCCCCAGTTCTGAGATCATCGCAACCAGTCAAGCCACTTATTCAGTATTTAGCTATAGAAGATAGCTCCGTAGGTGCCATAATGGCTCAAGAAGATGAGTTCGGAGTCGAGTTCACAGTCTATTACCTTAGTAAGAAATTCCTTTCTTATGAGATAAAATATGTAGAAGTGGAAAATATTTTCCTTACAATGATATGGGCCTTTAAAAAGTTAAGACACTATTTCCACTCCTACAAGGTACAAGCAGTTATGTAATAAAATCCTCTTAGAAACCTACAAGAGGCTCTATCTTTGTTAGGGAAAATGGGGAGGTGGTTGTTGTTATTGCAAGAATTTGATGTTGAGTACATCACTCGAAAGACCATTAAGGGTCTTGCAGTAGCAGAATTTTTGGCGGAGTATTATATCCAAGGAGATTCATATAATTTCAATTTCCCAGATGAAGATG
This sequence comes from Excoecaria cochinchinensis, assembly GCA_947683425.1. NCBI lineage: Eukaryota > Viridiplantae > Streptophyta > Magnoliopsida > Malpighiales > Euphorbiaceae > Excoecaria > Excoecaria cochinchinensis. The sequence goes on along the minus strand of CANTUQ010000021.1, from coordinate 9,313,216 downwards.
TCACAGCTATCGCCATATAAGGATGGCAACTACATTTTGATGGAGCAGCTAACAGAAAAGAGGTAGGAGTAGGAATCGTTCTTATGACTCAAGATGGTGAAAGACTTCCTTTAGCTAAGAAGCTGAGGTACAAGGCCACTAATAATGAAGCCAAATATGAAGCTTGCACCTTTGGAGTAGAAGCCTTACTAGCCTTGGGGGTGAGGAATACGAAGATATATGGCGATTCATCCTTGGTGATCTATCAGGTCAGGGGAGAATGGGTCATAAAAGAGGTACAATTAATGTCGTATGTGGAACACTTAAGAAAGTTGACTAGTCAGTTTGAGACATGCACCTTTCACTTCGTTCCGAAAGATGAAAATTAGTTGGCTGATGCGCTGGCGACATTGGTATTGATATGGGATAATCTGGATGGAGTAGCTATGAAGCCCATTTGAATCTTTAGTTTTGAAAGGCCTAGCTTCAAATCTAGTACAGTCATGGAAGTTGAGGTAAATGATGGGAAACGATGGTATATTGACATCCAGAACTACCCAGAGCAGACGATATTCCCCGAAGAGACCACAGAAAAGGACCAGCAGTTGATACGTAGGTTGTCCACTCAGTTTATCTGTATAGATGGGGTGTTGTATAAATGACAGGCTGACGGTACACAATTGAGGTTTCTAGTTGAGAAAGAGATAGAGAAAGTTATGAAAGAAACCCACGCTGGAATCTGCGGGGCCCACATGAACGGCTTAATGTTAGCTAAGAAGATCATGAGGCATGGATTATATTGGCTCACAATGGATACAGACTGCTTAAAGTATGTAAAGCAGTGTTAACTGTGCCAACAGTATGTAGATCTGAGGCATTTACTAGTTTTAGAATTACACAACCTGATATCACCCTGGTAGTTCGCAGCTTGGGGGATCGATATCATCGGAGATATATGCCCCACGGCCTCTAATGGACATAGATTCATCATAGACGCTATCGATTATTTTACTAAATGGATGGAGGCTGAATCTTTTAAGAAGGTTGATGCTGATATGGTCAAGTTCATCAAGAAAAACCTAATACGTAGATATTGCTTCCCACATCATGTGGTGTCTGACAATAGGGTAAAATTCATGGCTGAAACTGAGAAATTACTTCAGAAATATGGCATCGAGCATCACAAGTACTCTCCATACCGCCTGCAAGCTAATGGGGCAGTAGAGGCCGCCAATAAGAATGTTAAGAAGATTTTGGCCAAGATAGTTTAGAATTATAGGGATTGGGCGGACAAATTACCTTTTGCACTCTAGGGCTACCGAACCACGGTCAGAACATCTATAGAGCCCACATCGTATTCCTTGGTATATGGGGCAGAAGCTGCACTGCCAATCGAAGTGGAGCTCAAGTCTTTGAGGGTGGTCATGGAGGCTCAGATCCCAGAAACTGATTGGGCACAACAATGATTGCAACAACTAAACATGCTGGATGAGAGTAGATTGAGAGATTATTACCACAACTAGGTCTATTAGAAGAGGCTTGCACGATCATTCGGGAAAAAGGTCAGAAAGCACCCGCTGAAAGAAGGGGATTTGGTTTCAAGCAAATGAGACCAAGTGCGCTGGATATACGGGGAAAGTTTAGACCGACATGGGAAGGCCCCTTTGTTTTAAAGAAAATATTGTCTAAAGGAGCAGCAATTTTGTTAGATAGCGATGGGAATGAGTTTAAGGAACCCGTCAACATTGACAGGCTGAAAAGGTTCCACAGCTAAAGACATAAAAATCAAAAGAAGAGAATAAAAGCCCTGTGGGTTGAAAACCGAAAAAAGGCGGCCTTGCTAAAATTGGGCACCTCGCTAGGGTGAAAACCAAAAAAAGGCATTCTGGGTAAAAATTAGAGGCTCGAGAGAAAATGTCTAATCAAAAAAACCCAAAAGGGCTGATTGGTAACAGGAGTTTGATGCTGTTAGGATCTGTTCTGAGATTAGATGTGTTTTGCATTGTAAATCCTTGTTGAATATTGATCATGTATATTGAAATCATATTTAATTTGCACAATCTTGCAAAAAAGAATAAAACGGAGATCATTTAGATCACATTTCCATTATTTTCTAGTTCTTTTATAAAAAAAAAAAAGACATTATTCATCACAGAATGCATGTAAATCTAAACTATACTCTACTGCTATTCCCGCCAACTAGATGCCTAAGCCGGTGAGTCCTATTTTCAACAGCAGGGCTAAGCACCCATCTCTTGTAAGCACTAGTGGAAATGGTGGAGCAATCTCTGGCAGAAGGAAAAATGGTCTTCACCGGCATTCTGGCCCAGATATTATGATATTTAGATATGAAGGCAGGAGATAAAACACCACCCTAGAAAGCTAAAGGGAGCCTCACAACATCCTAAATTACCCCAAACTGTCGGGTGCAATGAGCGGTGATGTAAAACGTTGCCTCATGTAGCCCGCATACTGGAACACACCTTGAGGAACAGTTGGTGGTCACAGCGGTAATATGAAGCCAGGCGCTCGTAAAACCGATGTCCTCATCTGCCATCTCGCTGAATCTGGCAACACCTTCATCGGGAGAGGCAAAAGAAAACAATCGCTATCGAGGTAAGAAATGCCTCAGTGAATACTAGCCAATCACTCAGGGAGGAGGTTCTGATAAAAGCTTCAGCATCTCCTGTAGCCAAATCTGCAAGATAGAAGTCAGAAATAAAAAAAATATGATAATGAAAAAGAAGAATAATAGTAAGGAAAAATTAAGAAAAGCCGCTGAAATGGGTAGGGTCCACTCCAGGCAAAAATAAGGCATAGGATTATATGAAAATCCGAAAGGACGCATTTCCCGCTGAGAAAAGCTAGTGTGAAAACCCACAAGGGGCGCACTACCGTTGAAAACAATGACATACCTAGAGTAATAAGGGACTCTTAGTGAAGGCAACAAAAGGATCGGCACAGACAGAGTCTAAACTCAGGATCGTCTCAGCCAGAATCAGAGGAAATGGGGTAAGCCTATGATGGATGCCATCTACTATCCTGAACAGCCGAAAATCACCGGTAAAATTAGGAGAAGTCACCGTCAAAAATCTAGAGAGGCAGAATAATAAAACAACATTGGCCTGAATGGTAAACATATGAGGATAGCCCTCTAGTGCGATGTCCCTCACACGGATAAAACCACAAGTCAGGATACATGGTGGGGTGCCGAGTGGAATCCTAACCCCAATGATAACAGTAATTCCTCAGGTAAGGGGCATAATTCCAGATAGGTAAGCCTGAAGAAATGAAAATGGGGGTCCCAGAAGTGGGCTACAGCCAGGAGAAGGCATTGGTTTATCCTAACTCTTCTCAGAAATTTCAAACAATAAAATGGGGCTAGGGTGGTATTTTCCCATGTTTGGGGGTTATCTAGAACTCGGTACATCTTAGTAAGGACAGATGAGGACATTCTCTAAGTATTGTAGCTAAAAATTAAAAATTAACAAGAAAGGGAATGAAGAGAAGAGGGAAAAACCTGGAAAAGAAGCTCTGAATTAGGCCCAAGATGTTAATGCACGAATCCCAAGGAAAGGATGAGTATTTAAAGTAAATCACGAGGGACGAGCTGCCTGTCTCTCGATCTTCCGATGGGGAGCCCGTCAGTCAACTTGATTGACCTTGGGTAGTCTGTCATCATGCATATTTCATGCACGTCACGCGCATAAAATAATTTTTTCATATTTCTATCGTCTATTATTTTTGCAGTAAATTTAACGGAGATGCATAGCAGGCACAAAAATAGGTTGCAAAATATCTAGGAAGTATTTGTATTTTTAGAAAATTTATCGAGATGGAGAGAAAGAAGAAGAAAAGATGAAAAAATAGAATTTTAAGCGACCAACGGGATTCCCGTTGTTTGGTCTTCCGACGGGTAGCCCGTCGATCATGAAAAATTATAAAAGGCGTGCCCCGCGATACCCCTTCAGTTTCTCCTTTCGCTTCTTCTTTCTTCTCTTCGTTTATCGACACCCCAGTTCGATTTTTCTTTCATTTCTAGCCCATTTCTTGTCCGTTTTTCACACCACTTCTGTCAAAATGATCCTTGCAACCTTACGCACATTTGGGAGTATTTTTTTTGCAAATTCATCGAGTTTTTTTTTAGCACATTTCGTCGGCTACAAGGTTGGTTCGTTATCTTTTTCCTCTATCTTTTCTTATTTTCTAGTTAAATTTTCGTTATAGAGGCATGATAGGTTATATTCTCTCGATTATGACTGAATTCTACTTGTTTATCCTTTTTAACATTTTGGAACTAAATGTAAACCTCGTTGATTATGGTGAGAAAATATAAGCAAATAATGATAAAATAATAAAAAAGAGAACTATGGACTTGTGAACCTGCCCCCATCTAACTGAATTTTTAAACCAAATTGGACTAAGTTGAACACATAATCACTGTGTAAAATAAAATAATTATTGCTTGGGACCTGAGGCCTGTCCCATTATTTTGTATTTTTTTTATACAGGGAGCTGGGAACATCCTTGCCAAGATGCTGCCCAAATTTTTCATCTTCTGGATAGGGACATCCTTATCGGGATGTTGCCGAATTTTTTTGGTGGACACATTTCAGCTGAAATGCCTCCAAATTTTGCAAAATTTATAACATTTTTTATTAGCTTATTTGTGATGATGATGCGAAGCTAACTCTTATTCTTTTTAGGATGCCTCCACAATGCCACGCGCCTCGGGATCAGGCTGAGCCTCAGGCTCCCATGTGGATAAGCGATGAGGCTTGGATGAGATTTCAAGCGCTGGCACGCGTGCAGTTTCGCGCCAGCCGCTTCATCTCTAGGCCATTTGTAATGGCCATAAATGTGCCCTAGACGCTTTGACCTAATTTGGTAAGTGAGTGGAATGGTATGTGTAGTTTGAACTCAATTGAAAGAAAAGAAGGACTTGATTGAAAAGAAGAAGAATAATTAAGTGGTTAAATGGTAATTTTACATGATTGTAATAAGCATGAGTTAGTGGCTGATTAATTAGTTTAATGGGGGATTGATTAGAGAATAAAATAATGCTAAATAATAACTAATGAAGATGTGAGTGGAGGCAGATATTAGTGTGGCTGTCCATGTGGCACTTGGAGAATTAGCCAGCTCCACCTTTGCATGCATGAGTTATCCAAGGAAAGAGAAAAGATTCATTTGTGTAATTTAGCCAAATTTTCTGTGTGCTTCTCTTTTCTTTCTTGCGTGAGAGTGAGCTTTAGAGAGGCTTTAAGAGGTGCATGCATATAGTTGATTAAAACAAGAATTAAGGTTTCAAATTTGAAAGGTAAGTAATTAAGTACACATATTCTCATCTTCTACTCCTTTCTTCATGATTTTGGTTGGTTTGGATGGGATAATGTTAGATTGAGTTTAAGTTTGTAAATTGGTATTGTGATGGTAGTTGAAGAGGTGACGAAGGACAAGGGGAAAGCCGCTATCGGGAAGCCGAGTACTCAACGTAAATAGGAGCTAAGGCTACGAGGTTTGGGAAATATATGTGTTACATGTTGATTAGTTTATCTTTGATGTGTATGATGCGTGAATGTGAGATTTGAGATATTGAGCATGATTATGTGCTATGTGATGACATGTAATTAAAGTGTTATAAATGCTATGTGGCGAGAATGAAAAACTAGCATGCACAATACATAGAGCAATCATGAACCTTAGTTCAGGGAAAATCCTGTTTATGTCCTACCAGACCTCTGTGTATTGTTTTGATCATAACTAGAGTTTGACAACTCTAATTTGAGTGTTTGTTACACCATTGGAACCATAAATTCCATACTTTTAAAATTCTAAAGGGACCATAAATTAATTCTATCTCTAAGAGGCCTAAAAATGGCAATAAACGGATGTGTTCCTGTCTAGCGGGGTTGATTTGAACAGTCTATAGTATTTAATGCATATCTCTTCATTTATGAGTCCAAATGAGCTGAAACTTGTCCCATTTGAAAGATAATACATAGAGAAATAAATTTTATGAAGGACTCTTTGCCCAAAAATGAGGTCTAGAGGTCAGTTTTTGCGATGAAATTTTGGAGTGAAAACTAGTCTCGTAAGGCACCTGAGGGGAGCTACTGTCGCGATCGCGAAAGAGTCGCGACCTCACGAAAGAACAACATGTATTAAGCCTTTTCTTCTTAATTTTGAGCCCATGGTTGGCTTGGATCAATTCCCTATCTTTCCCTCAACTTATTATGCATGATTAGGGCTATTAAATGAATATAAAAGTGGTTATCATTGGGAAAAACTTATGAGTATGATTAAGCTTGGTAATTTAACTAATAAAGTAATAATATATAATTATGTGAAGGATAGCGAATGGAATGACATATATGTGCATGTGAGCTGTATGTTAGGCTCAATTGATGTGAATAGTTGATGTGTGTAAAGTGCATATGGAAAAGAGAATGTGATGAGGGGTGACATATGTGTTATGAAGATTGATTAATTTGAAATTGATAACATTACTAAATAACTTAAGCCTGCGAGTCAAGTAGTGGATAGATAGGCATGCCTGTAGGGTCAAAGTGCTGCAGCCCAATGCGTTTAATGTGTCTGATTCCTTGGGAATCACAATGCGTATAATCCTTGCTGGATTTTATTATATGTGGAATGATATTATTGTACCTTAGGGTACCAATGCATAAATGAGATTTCAATGCGATTATAGTACCTCGGTGGTACCAATGTGAAACCCGTTATCTACATCTTTGAATTGCAGGCAATTTAATAAATGGAAATGATAATAATACATTCATTATGTATGTTATATTCTGGAATTATGTGATTGTGTTGAATAATGCTCTATGCTTTTGAATGCTAAAGAATTATGCCATGTTTATCATGATACCTAAGTGTTATAATAACAAGCTAAGCATGATCTTTTACATGTAATGTATGATATTACTATTTGCATGCTGTTTTGGTTGTTATGTTTATGTGTTCCCCACTAAGCGTTATCGCTTAGCACGGGTTTACTCTAATCCGTGTAGGTACGTGTTGGGTTTCTACGGAATTAAATCACATTAAACGCAGCGGAAAAATTCGAAACCCGAAACAGGATCCAAGTATTTTCGATTGATTCAAAAAAAAGGAAGATTGAATTACTAACCTTTAGAACGAAATAACTCCTTTGAATGCGAACTGAAGACGCTGCCTTTACGCGAACGTCCTCTATCGGTATCCACACGCACGAACAAAAGATCAGAAATCGCAGGGGTGCTAGCTCCCTTGAATGCGAATGGATTTTCTTTACTTTCTTTCTCAAAGAATAACGATGGCTGTGTTTTCTTTTCTTTCTAGAGAAAACTGGCTCTGTTTCTTTTCTTTCGTTTTTTTCAGGAAGAAAGATTGCGGCCACACTAATCCCTGTTATTCTCAATAACGTGATTAGTGTTTTATTTTGGGTTAAACTCCTTTACTACATATATCCCATATATATAATTGTATATATATTTCAAATCTTTTTCCTCTTAGGAAAAGATAAATAATGATATTATCTCTTAATTCAAAATTAAGATATAATATATATATATATATACATATATTTATATATATATATTTATTTATTTATTTATTATTCTAAATAATAAGAAATAATATATTAATACATATTATTATCTCATATTCAAAATAAGAGATATTTATATGTATAAATATATATATATATAAATATGTAATTTCGAAATTAAATATAAATACCTATATTTATATTTTATTCCGAAATAACCCAATAAAATCCATTCTGTTCATTTTGCTCTTGGTGTGTGACCCAATAGGTTTATATTATGTTGGCAGTGGGCCTAATCCCATAAAAGCCCACAAGTCATAATTGGTCTCTAGCAAGACATTATGACTACCCAAATAATATAAATATCGTTAGTCCGATTTTAACCTTGCAATAGAACATGTTATTATCCTTTTGTCACACGATATCTAGTTCGAACATAAGTCATGGTCCATGTCAAACTTAAATTGTTCAAACATATAATTTCTCGATCACCAAGTAGACTGATAAATTCAAATGACATTGATCACACTATCAATTCATTTTGAGCACGGCCATGCATTTTACAGTCCTACTTATCGAGGGGCCCAATAGATATCTCTCTCATAAGAGAGGGACAAATTCCATCTTGATTATTCACTTTCCTCCGCATAATTCTCATTATGTCCGATCATAAACTTTATAATTATCCGATTAAAGATAACGTTTGATTATGTCAAAACATAATGATCCTTATGTAGGAAACTATGATAACCTCAGGTCAAGGATTCAATAATATATCTATTATAAGAACACTTATGACATTAACCCATGAAGTGATCTTATAGTGGGTCTATCCAGTACTTTGTTCTCTAGCAAGTACATATAGATTTGATTTATATCAACATATATAATCATCCCATGATTATCAATGCAAATCTATACTAGTCTTAATTATCTTTATGCCCTTTATTGATAAATGACTAGGGACAACATGAATAACGTTGTTATTCATAAACATTACAATAATGTAACATGCCAATAATATCAATACGAAGAAAACCATTATATAAATGAAAAAGTAATGATTACATCAAGGTCCAAATGCTTGGCCTAGGGCATAACCACTAACAGTACGGACGAGAGGTATTCGAAGGACGCTTCCGCATAGCAACGGTAAACAATAGGAAGCTGCTAGTGTAGGTTTTGGGGGATTTTTGTTATGGGAATTTTGTATAACTATGAAAATGTTTTTGTATAACTAATATGTATATAAGTATGTTAAGGCATGTAAAGATATAATAACTCAGCATGTGAACTTGAAGTTTATAAGTGTATGCTTGATAAGTGAGTGGATACAGAAAAGACCTAAGATGATTGGCATGAGATAAAAGATGTTGTGTGTGAAATGAGAAATTTTATTGTACAGGTTTTGATATAAGTTTAATATTAATGAAATACATGCGTTTGTCTATTATGAACGGTCGTTCCTAACTAGATTAGCTGAGCTAGTCCGTCGGTTGGGAATGGGCATCACACCATTTCTGCAGAGTATAGGGATGCTCGAGGAGGTTGATGCCCTAGTAGCAGCAGCGGGATGGATAGAGTTTTTATGGTTCTCATTTTAGACTCATCCCAAGGTTGTGAAGGAGTTTTTGGCCACTCTTCACTATGGAAGATTCCAGAGGAAGAACACGGAGGAGGGGGGTCATTCAATTTTGGGTTAGAGGATACCATCATAGCATCATGCGCGAGACTTTCACAGAGGCCATGGGACTTCCTTGTGGGGATGATGTGATGGTCCCCCAGAGAGCAGTTAAGAGGCATCACTAGGAGGTTATAGCCATGCCAGGGGTGCTATATGATCATGATACAACGAAGAGTACGGTACTCTTATCTCAGGCTCTCAGATATATACATATGATCCTCTCTTGTTCATACCTGGAACGGGCATGTTGGATTTCATCGGATTAATTCAAATTAAACGCAGCAAAATAAAATTGAAACCCGAAACAGGATCCAAGTATTTTCGATTGATTCAAAAGGAAGAGATAAAGATTTACTGACCTTTAGAACGAAATAGCTCTTTAATTCGGACTTTAGGTGCTGCTTTGATCACGAACACCCTCTACTGGTATCCACACGCACGAACAAATGAGCAGAAGTCGCAGGGGTGCTAGCTCCCTTATGTGCGAATGGATTTTCTTTTCTTTCTGTCTCAAACAATAATGGTGGCTAGGGTTTTTCTTATTCTTAATCACATAAGAATAATATATTTTAGCCACTCTAAAACTCCTTTTTTAAGAAAAACGTGAATAGGAAAAATTAGGGTTAACTTCCTTTCCTTAATCTATATATCTCATATATAATTATATATATATATATTTCAAATCCTTTTCCTATCAGAAAAAGATAAATGAGGATATTTTCTCTTAATTCAAAATTAAGAGATAATATATATATATAAATGTGTAATTTCAAAATTAAATATAAATACCTATATTTATATATTATTCCGAAATAACCCAATAAAAGCCATTCTGCTCATTTTGCTCTTGGTGTGTGACCCAATAGGTTTATATTATGTTGGCAGTGGGCTTAATCCCATAAAAGCCCACAAGTCATAATTGGTCTCTAGCAAGACATTATGACTACCCAAATAATATAAATATCATTAGTCCGATTTTAACCCGGCAATAGAACATGTTATTATCCTTTTATCACACGATATCTTGTTTGAACATAAGTCATGGTTCATGTCAAACTTAAATTGTTTAAACATATAATTTCTCGATCACTAAGCAGACTGATAAATTCAAATGACATTGATGACACTATCAATTCATTCGAGCACAACCATGCATTTTACAGTCCTACTTATCGAGGGGCCCAATAGATATCTCTCTCATTAGAGAGGGACAAATTCCATCTTGATTATTCACTTTCCTCCGCATAATTCTCACTATGTCCGATCATAAACTTTATAATTATCCGATTAAAGATAACGTTTGATTATGTCAAAACATAATGATCCTTCTGTAGGAAACTATGATAACCTCAGGTCAAAGGATTCAATAACATATCTATTATAAGATCACTTATGACACTATTCCATGAAGTGATCTTACAGTGGGTCTATCCAGTACTTTGTTCTCTAGCAAGTACCTATAGATTTGATTTATATCATCATATATAATCATCCCATGATTATCAATTCAAATCTATACTAGTCTTAATTTATCTTTATGCCCTTTATTGATAAATGACTAGGGACAACATGAATAACATTGTTATTCATAAACATTACAATAATGTAACATGCCAATAATATCAATGCGAAGAAAACCATTATATAAATGAAAATGTAATGATTACATCAAGGTCCAAATGTTTGGCCTAAGGCATAACCACTAACAATCTCCCACTTGCATCAGGCCCAATCATACATATATCTATTACCCATAGACCTAGTATGTCCATCATGTTTGGCTTATGGGAGAGCTTTGGTAAGTGGATCGGCAATGTTATCATCAGTAGGTACTCTACATATCTTGACATCTCCTCTCTCAATTATTTCTCGAATGAGATGAAAACGCCTGAGTATATGTTTTGATCTCTGGTGAGATCTAGGCTCCTTAGCCTGTGCAATAGTGCCATTGTTGTCACAATAAAGATCCACTGGGTTGCTGATACTAGGTACTACTCGCAATTCAGCAATGAATTTCTTGATCCATACTGCTTCTTTAGCTGCATCTGATGCTGCTATATACTCAGCTTCTGTTGTAGAATCAGCGACAGTGCTTTGTTTAGAACTTTTCCAGCTTACAGCACCTCCATTTAACACAAACACAAATCCTGACTGCGATCTAAAATCATCTCTGTCAGATTGGAAGCTTGCATCTGTATAATCATTTATTACTAGCTCATCTTCCAATCCTCCATATATTAAGAATGCATCTTTAGTTCTTCTTAAGTACTTAAGATTATTCTTAATAGCTGTACAGTGACTTTCACCAGGATCTGACTGGTATCTGCTCGTCATGCTCAAAGCATACGAAACGTCTGGTCGAGTGCATAACATGGCATACATGATTGATCCTATAACCGAAGCATAAGGAATCATACTCATGCGATCTCGCTCATCAGATGTCATTGGACATTGAGTCTTGCTAAGAGTAATGCCATGAGACATTGGCAAAAATCCTCTATTGGAATTTTGCATACTGAATCTATTTAGCACCTTATCTATATAAGTGCTTTGACTTAGACCAATTATCCTTTTAGATCTAACCCTATAGATCTTAATCCCAAGGATATAAGCAGCTTCGCCCAAATCTTTCATTGAAAAAGATTTCCCTAACCATTCTTTTGTCTTTTGCATGATAGGGATGTCATTTCCAATGAGTAATATGTCATCGACATATAACACAAGAAACATCACAACGCTCCCACTAACCTTCTTGTATACACAAGGTTCATCCTCATTTTTTATAAACCCAAAATCTTTGACTGTTTCATCAAAACGAAGATTCCAGCTCCGAGAAGCTTGCTTGAATCCATAAATGGATCGTTGAAGCTTACATACCTTATTAGAATTCTCAGGATGGACAAAACCCTCAGGTTGTGTCATGTACACATCCTCAAGTAAGTTTCCATTAAGAAACGCTGTTTTGACATCCATTTGCCATATCTCATAGTCATAATATGCAGCAATGACAATAAGAATTCTTATAGATTTAAGCATTGCGACTGGTGAAAAGGTTCCATCATAGTCAATACCATGAGTTTGTTTGAATCCTTTTGCAACAAGTCTTGCTTTAAAGGTATTTACTTTGCCATCCATGTCGGTTTTCTTTTTGAAGACCCATTTGCACCCAATGGTTTTAATTCCTTCAGGTGGATCAATCAAGTTCCAAACTTGATTATCATACATGGATTACATCTCAGACTTCATGGCTTCTAGCCATTTCTGAGATTCCGGACCTAACACGGCATCTTGATAGGTAGTAGACTCATCTTGATCCATGAGTATTACTTCACGACTATCTGCCACGAGAAATCCATATCTCTCGGGTTGAAGTCGTATCCTATCAGATCTATGTGGTACTTGTGTAACAGGTACAGGTTCCATAATAGGTTGTGAAACTTGTTGAGTTTCCACCAATGGTTCAATGTTTTCTTGTGGTTCTTGAATTTCTTCAAGTTGTACTTTACTCCCACTGGTTCTTTTATAAATGAATTTTTTTTCTAGAAAGACACCATTTCGAGCAACAAACACTTTGTTCTCAGAAGGATTATAAAAGTAATATCCTTTAGTTTCCTTAAGATATCCCACAAAAAGACATTTATCTGATTTTGGTGCTAATTTATCTGAGACCTGTCGTTTGACATAAGCCTCACAGCCCCAAATCTTTAGAAAAGACAAATTAGGAATTTTCCCAGTCCATATCTCATATGGTGTCTTTTCAACAGCTTTAGATGGAACTCGATTCAAAGTGAATGCGGCTGTTTCTAATGCATAACCCCAAAAGGATAATGGAAGATCTGTTTAACTCATCATAGATCGAACCATATCTAATAAAGTTCGATTCCTCCTTTCAGATACGCCATTCCATTGTGGTGTTCCTGGCGAAGTTAATTGTGAAACAATTCCACAATCTCTTAGATGATTATCAAACTCTTGGCTCAAATATTCACCACCTCGATCAGATCGAAGTGCTTTAATAGTTTTACCAAGTTGATTTTGTACTTCATTTTGAAAGGTTCTAAACATTTCAAATGATTCATGTTTATGTTTCATTAGATAGACATAGCCATATCTACTGAAATCATCAGTGAATGTAATGTAGTACTGAAATCCTCCCCTGGCATTTATGCTTAATGGGACATCAGAATGTACGAGGCCTAATAAGTCAGTGGCCCTTTCACTATGTCCAGTGAATGGATCCTTCGTCATCTTGCCTAATAAACAAGATTCCAATTATCAAATGACTCAAAATCAAATGATTGCAAAATTCCATCTGAATGAAGTTTAGCTATGCGTTTCTCATTTATATGACCAAGGCGACAATGCCATAAATATGTTGTATTTAAATCATTTGGTTTGGATTTCTTTGTACTTATGTTATAAATATCATGATTATTGGATGTTTCTAGGTTTAGGACATAAAGCCCACAATATGAATCAGCAGTACCATAAAGCATATCATCATAATAAATAGAACATTTCTTATTCTTAATAAGAAAAGAAAAACCTTCATCATCCAAACTTGAAACTGAAATAATATTCCTACTCAAACTAGGAACATAATAGCAATTGTTCAAAACTAACAAAAGCCCATTGGGCAAAGTCAACTTATAAGATCCTATAGCTAGAGCAGCAACTTTTGTTCCATTTCCAACTCGTAGGTCCACTTCACCCCTTTTCAGCTGCCTACTCCTTTTAAGTTCCTGCACATTTGTACAAATGTGAGATCCACATCCAGTATCTAATACCCAGGAATTAGAAGTAGATAAGTTAATTTCTATAACATAAATACCTGAAGAAGTAGTCTCACCACTCTTCTTCTTCTTTAATTCTTCCAAGTAAAGCTTGCAATTCCTTTTCCAATGACCAGGTTCATTGTAGTGGAAGCAAACTCCTTCCTTTGGAGGTTTAACCTTGGGCTTGGGTTTGGGCTTAGGCTTACCACCAACTTTTGCCTTAGCCTTAGCCTTACCCTTGACTTTCATGCCTTTCCCTTTATTGAACATCAGAACATGGCCAGGCTTTTTGCTTATGCTTTGCTCAGCTGTTTTGAGCATGGCATGCAGCTCAGCTATTGATTTCTCCATATTATTCATGTTGTAGTTCATGATAAAATGGTCATAACTATCAGGCAATGAATTAAGGATTAAATCCGTTGCCAGTTCCAAACTGAGGGGAAATCCAAGCCTCCCAAGGTGATCAATATAGCCCTTCATTTTCAAAACATGAGAGCTAACTGAAGCACCTTCAGCCATTTTGCAAGAATGCAAAGCTTTGGTAGTCTCATACCTTTCTTGCCTAGCCTGCTGTTGAAAGCTCTGCTTGAGATGAGTACTCAACTCATAAGCCTCCATGTTTTCCAGATGCTTCTGAAGCTCTGGGGCCATGGTAGCTAACATTAGACAGCCAACATCCACAGAATCATCAACATGTTTCTTGAATTTCTCTTTGACTACCCTTCTGGCATCAGCAGGTGGCTCATTGGGAATAGGCTCATCCAGCACATACAATTTCCTTTCTTGCTTAAGGACAATCCTCAAGTTTCTGAACAAGTCAAGGAAGTTTGTGCCAGTTTCTTTAAGTTTATCCTTCTCAAGAACAGATCGCAGTGACATAGCAGAAGTGTTATTTGATGTCATTAATCTACAAACATGCAAGATAAATTATATTAGTACCAATTTCATTTTAGGTTTTCTTACAAACTCCCACTAAAATAGTAAACCTCATTAATAATTACAATAATTATAATAATTTAGTGGGCTAAGATCCATATTTCACTTAACTCTAAGTCAGCTTTGGCATGATGCTTAAAGTTAAGTTATTTAGGTAGGTAATTAATTTACCAATTATATCTTATATAACTCTTAGATCATTTATGGGATTTTGACATCATATGTCCCGGCATGTTATAATCCCATCTTATGCC
This sequence comes from Excoecaria cochinchinensis, assembly GCA_947683425.1. Lineage (NCBI taxonomy): Eukaryota > Viridiplantae > Streptophyta > Magnoliopsida > Malpighiales > Euphorbiaceae > Excoecaria > Excoecaria cochinchinensis. Next base: position 9,298,036 of record CANTUQ010000021.1, on the reverse strand, counting down.
CTTAGGCCCAAAACCGTTTTGATAGCCTAATTAAGTCTAACCATTTTAAACATATGAGTAGCACCATTACGCATCTTGCCTTACTAGGATAACCTAATGCACTTCGCTTTGGCAGAACCTACATTTTGGTGATCTTAGTCTTGACAAGTGTTTTAATAATGGGTGGCATATGACTTAAAATTATGGTGAGGGATTTAATTTTAACTTATGATGTCTAATTATTTATATACATCATGCATCAATTCATACATGCCATCTCATACACATATATAAACATTCATCGCATGACATACTAAGAACATATGCATAATATATATAAAACCGTTTTATAGCATGGCCAAATCTATATTGATCCTCATAAGCGAATATGAAGATCAAAGGTCAATCCTAGGTGTGAAAATTGGACTTGATCAAAATCTTCCATCTCGCACCTCCATCGCCATGGATTTGGATTGATCTCCATTGTTGCTCTTCGTCTTCATTACAATAATAATACAAAGATATTTTACTACAACTATTGAATAAAATAAAGATTACAACAAAATTAACGACACGCAAGTCGTATTTAAAAGTTACAAACCCTTAAAAAGATAAAATAAAATTCATCCACAAAAGGTTCAATTGGCCATGCTATGCAACATGCAAAGACATCATACATAAACATAATAAATCATATTTATTTCATATCATTCAAAATATACCTTATTTCATAAATTGATATATTAAAATTACCGAGTGAGAATTATGAACGAAATATAAGGCGCTACGAAGAGGTAGCACGGTTGCCCCGCTGGCCGGTCAGCGGGCTGGGTTAATATATGTTATGCATACATATAAGTTTGAATCAATCGAATATACAAGTTGCTCTGATACCACTGTTGGGTTTCATCAGATTAATTCAAATTAAACACAGCGGAATAAAATTAAAACCCGAAACAGGATCCAAGTATTTTCGATTGATTCAAAAGGAAGAGATAAAGATTTACTGACCTTTAGAACGAAATAGCTCTTTAATTCGGACTTTAGGTGCTGCTTTGATCACGAACACCCTCTACTGGTATCCACATGCACGAACAAATGAGCAGAAGTCGCAGGGGTGCTAGCTCCCTTATGTGCGAATGGATTTTCTTTTCTTTCTGTCTCAAACAATAATGGTGGCTAGGGTTTTTCTTATTTTTAATCACATAAGAATAATATATTTTAGCCACTCTAAAACTCCTTTTTTAAGAAAAACGTGACTAGGAAAAATTAGGGTTAACTTCCTTTCCTTAATCTATATATCTCATATATAATTATATATATATATATATTTCAAATCCTTTTCCTATCAGAAAAAGATAAATGAGGATATTTTCTCTTAATTCAAAATTAAGAGATAATATATATATATAAATGTGTAATTTCGAAATTAAATATAAATACCTATATTTATATATTATTCCGAAATAACCTAATAAAATCCATTCAGCTCATTTTGCTCTTGGTGTGTGGCCCAATAGGTTTATATTATGTTGGCAGTGGGCTTAATCCCATAAAAGCCCATAAGTCATAATTGGTCTCTAGCAAGACATTATGACTACCCAAATAATATACATATCATTAGTCCGATTTTAACCTGGCAATAGAACATGTTATTATCCTTTTATCACACGATATCTTGTTTGAACATAAGTCATGGTTCGTGTTAAACTTAAATTGTTCAAACATATAATTTCTCGGTCACTAAGCAGACTGATAAATTCAAATGACATTGATGACACTATCAATTCATTCAAGCACGGCCATGCATTTTACAGTCCTATTATCGAGGGGCCCAATAGATATCTCTCTCATTAGAGAGGGACAAATTCCATCTTGATTATTCACTTTCCTCCGCATAATTCTCACTATGTCCGATCATAAACTTTATAATTATCCGATTAAAGATAACGTTTAATTATGTCAAAACATAATGATCCTTATGTAGGAAACTATGATAACCTCAGGTTAAAGGATTCAATAACATATCTATTATAAGATCACTTATGACACTATCCCATGAAGTGATCTTATAGTGGGTCTATCCAGTACTTTGTTCTCTAGCAAGTTCCTATAGATTTGATTTATATCATCATATATAATCATCCCATGATTATCAATTCAAATCTATACTAGTCTTAATTTATCTTTATGCCCTTTATTGATAAATGACTAGGGACAACATGAATAACATTGTTATTCATAAACATTACAATAATGTAACATGCCAATAATATCAATGCGAAGAAAACCATTATATAAATGAAAATGTAATGATTACATCAGGGTCCAAATGTTTGGCCTAGGGCATAACCACTAATAGGGCAGGTAACTCGGGTCTGTGAACGGGGTTGAGATTTGGAGCTTGTGGGCGATGGCAGCAGGACGATGCCGAACATTTGCCACAAGATAGTGGCTAACTTGGTCAGAGTTTCACGAGGGGCAGCCCCTATAGTTTTTGCCGGGGGAGTGGTTACCAGGCTACTCTTACACTTGGGTGTTGATCCTGACAGCTATGGGCCTCCGCTTGATGAGAGTGTTTATGTGGATGCATCGACAGCTCTGGCCATGGGTATGATTGCACAAGTGATCGATTGCCCAGAGGAGTACCGTTTACTTTTGATGGCTGACACTAAGCGCGTGTTCGGTCTCCCTCTACTTCGGCCTGTAGAGGAGGCCCCAGAGGGGCACCAGAGGGAGGATCTGCCTCCTCAGTACCCCTAGCCTCAGGAGCCGCAGCCCGCACAGATGCATCCACAGCCGCCTCAGTCGGAGGAGGAGCTGCCTCAGACTCCATTTGATATGGGCATTGAGTTCAGCATGGATGAGCTGCTGGTCACTCTTTCATCACAGAGAGCACGGAGTCCTGCTCCACCACCACCATCGCGAGTCCAATGATCTGTGCTCTGGGAGGTTCAACCCCTATGGTAGGCCGGGACACCCGGGGTATCCACCTCCACAACACCTCCCCCAGAGTATTGGACAGAGCCAGCATATCCCACTCCTTTGCCACCTCCGCAGCTAGCCCAGCCTGACTTTATTGCTGCTATAACCACTGCTCTCATTGCCATGGAGCATCGATAAGAGGAGAAAGACCGAGCCCTCCATGAGCGTCTCGATCGGTATGAGGAGAGAGATCGGGTTATGCTTGAGCGTTTGGGTCAGCAAGAGAGGATTATAGGGGAGCAGGGGAGGCTCATAGAGGAGTGGAGATGCGTTTGGGTGCCTCCTAGGTCGCGGTGGCCCAGAGGGTGGATGAGGCTATCTAGATGGTTGATGAGTCTGTCACCGCTCTCAGGTTCCAGATAGAGATTTTGGAGGGTGCTTTACCAACCATATCTGCATCCATCAGAGAGTTCAGGGAGCAAATGGAGACCAGGCTCATAGATGTCAGGGATGCGGACAGGGATCAGACCACAAGACTATCAAGGGCCTTTATTGAGCTAGGTGGGGACATTTGAGTTCATTGTGGTCTGTGTTATGTCGTTCTTGGATTGGTATGCTTAGGACCAGTTCCAACAGGCCGCCCCAGCAATGGGAGAACCAGCATCCGCACCGGTCATCAACCCGTCATGCTTTGCCATAGGGGCCGGGCCCTTAGCACCTCGCAGCCAGGCCTTTGCCTCCAAAGCAGGGCCGTCTGCATCCTCATCTCGGGATTTGCCGGTACATGTATTAGACGATGAGGAGGACCCGAAGGAGCCCTCAAATTATTGCCCTCTCTAGTGTATTCAGGGAGTTTATGTTATTATACTTGTATATTTATTGTACAAAATTTACATTTCATTAGTGAAACTTAGATTTTGTTAAATTTATGTTTTATCTTGTGTGGTTACATTATTGCTAACATCTTACTTGCATTTCAAAAATGTTTGATAACACAATAGGTAAGAAAGACGAAAATAAATGATAGCATAAAAATGTATATCAAATTTCCATTTTGAGATGAATTAATCTCCAATGAATTAACAAAATTTTCCACAACTACAAGGAGATGACACCGTGCAAGCCGAGAAGAGGCCAGTGGGACAAATGCGATAGAATAAATCACAATTGGGCTGTAGTAAGATAACATTACATCTCACGACAATCAGACACTGTGCAAGCCGAGAAGAGGCTAGCGGTACAAATGCGATGGAAGAAATCGCAATTGGGTCATAGTTAGATAACACTACATCTCACGACAATCAAATGCCATGCTAGACGAGAAGAGGCCAGCGGGACAAATGTGATAGAACAAATTGCAATTGGGTTGTAGTTAGAAAACACTACACCTCACGACATTCAGACACCATGCAAGCCGAGAAGAGGACTATGAGATAAATGCGGTAAAACAAATCGCAATTGGGTTGTAGTTAGATGACACTACATCTCATGACAATCAGACACCATGCAAGCCGAGAAGAGGCCAGCGGGACAAGTGCGATAGAACAAATTGCAATTGGGTTGTAGTTAGATAACACTACATCTCACGACAATCAGACACCGTTCAAGCCGAGAAGAGGCCAGAGAGACAAATGCAATAGAACAAATCGTAATTGGGTTGTAATTAGATAACTCTACATCTTACGACAAGCAAATGTGATAAAACAAATCGCAATTGGGTTGTAGTTAGATAACACCACATCTCACGACAATCAGACACCATGCAAGCCAAGACAAGGCTAGCGGGACAAATGCTATAGAATAAATCGCAATTGGGTTGTAGTTAGATAACACTACATCTTACGACAATCAGACACCATGCAAGCTGAGAAGAGGCCAGCGGGACAAATGTGATAGAACAAATTGCAATTGGGTTGTAGTTAGATAAAACTACATCTCACAACAATCAGACACCGTGCAAGCCGAGAAGAGGCCTACGGGACAACTGCGATAGAACAGATCGCAATATGGTTGTAGTTAGATAACACTACATCTCACGACGGTCAGATACCGTGCAATACAAGAAGAGGCCAGCGGGATGGAGGTGGTAGAATGAGTCTTCAAAGAGTCGTGGTAAAATACACTACAACGCGGCAGCAAGGAGTCACCAGCTCAAACACACCACGGAAGGTAAAGGACTGCCTCAAGTACATATCTCTTTCTTTCTTCTCTGAATTTTTGCTCATCTAGACACTAGTTTACTAGTTTCCCCAAAATTGGGGGCAACTGTAGACACCGGGTCCTGAGGCAGTCCAGATCAGAGTTACCCGATGAAGATATCAATACCTATTTCCTGGCAAACGGATGAAAGTTATGAGCTTTCGCTCTTCGGATTTACAAGGATTGAGGATTTTTCTTGACAATAGGAGATTTTCGTGTGTTGGGAGGAGTTCGGCAATCGAAAAAATTAATTTTTGTTCACCGATGGGGAAGAGACGCCCGTCGCTCGTTTCGACGGACGGCCTCCCTCACGAGAGTAGCGCCTATCGCTCGCTCAGGACGGGTCCATCTCCCGCAGGACTGACGCCCGTCTCCCACGGTGAGCATCGGCTGTCACTCATGTGCGAGGGATGTCCCTCGCACTGAGCGACACCCGTCGCTCATGCAAGAGGTGCCTGTCCCTCGTGAGCGACGGGTGGGCTCTCGTCGCCCGTCTCTCGAGAGATTGCCCAGCGCTCAAGAGGGCAGGTGTGCCCATGAGCAATGCCCGTCGGTCGGTGATCTGCAACAAGATTTAACGGGATTTTTCAAAAATTTTCCAAGATTCGAAAATATATTTCCAAGATTTTTTAATATCTTCCAAATCTTTTCAAATATTTTCAAATTTTAGATTTGATTTTGGAAATATTTTGCAAATCAGTCGGTTTTGATTCTAATTTCATAATTCTTTTTCAAATTCAAATTTAAAATTTAAGTTTAGTTGAATTATATTCCTTGACCTATAAATTGGGGGCTAGGGATCACTATTCAGGGTTGGCAATGTTCATCAGAAATTGAAGGTTTTCTCACTAAAATCCCGAAAAATCTTCTTTGCTTTGTTTTTTTTTATCAAAACACATTTTTTATATTCTCAAATTAAGGCAAATCCGAGAAAGCAAAATAAATTCATTTTCATTCGATCCAGCCTTTTTAGCATTGATAATTGCTATAAAATATTGAGAAGGAAAAATACAATTTTCTTTTCTTGATCTGATTTCAAAAATACGATTTTGGAGGTAAAAATCTCCCGAAATTGCACATCGCAAATTAATCCTTGTAGAATTCGGGGAGCAGAAATCGCGTGACATTCACCTTTAATGGTAATATTCCGAGGGTAAATATTCTGGATCAATTTCTCTTATACTTCATCCTTTCATATTAAATTATTTAGGACTGATTTGTTTGAAAGGGTAATTTTAACGTGGAATTTAATTTTATTCAATAAAAAAAAGTTTTTTTTGTTAAATTTTTTTATTTTTTCGGATCAGGGATGACCAATGGGCAGAGGCTCCACCAACGGCTGTCGAGGAGTTTTGACTCCACCTGTCAATCGGCCCAGGGACGGCCTACATCGCTCGCGCGATGTAGGGCATCCCTAGGCCTTCCTTCTTCTTTCCTTGCTTTCTTTTCTCTTAATTTTTTTATCCTTATTTTCCCTTTATTTTCCCATGATAAAATTTTATAGATTCTTTGCCTTTATTCCTTTTTTATGATTATTTTATTATCGATTATCGCGCTAACATGATCTTTGTTTTTGTGAGTTTAATTATTTTTCTCGGATTTGGGGTGTTAAAAATGGAGGACACCGCGATAGTCTGGGGACATCATTCGGGTTCATTCATCGACCTTGTTTCTTTTCATTTCAATTTCCATGTATCATTTATTATAAATATTGTCTTTATTTTGCTAATATAAAAATGGTTAAATGTTTATATAAATTAATTTTGTATTTTTTCTAATAAAAATGGGACCAATGTCCTAGTTTTTTTATCCAAATAAACCATCACCTTTAACATTTTTTTTCTTTAAATATGTATGCGAGGACCAATGTCCTCATCCTTAATAAACACCCCATTTACCTTATGTTTATCTTGCTTTCATTTATCGCCTTTGTTACGTGAATGACCTTCGCTTTAATTAAGTCATTAAAATTGTATGAGAAATGGAATGAAATCATAAATTCAAAACTCAATCATAATTTAATCAAGGTATGAATAAATGGGAAGTCCCGAACCATCTCTGGTCCTAGGCTCAATGAGGATAGAGGACCATCTCAATGTCCTATTGGGGTGGGGTCTCCAAAATATCTCTTGTTGCCCAAAACAGGCCCAATTTGCATGGTCGTAGGCTCCACGAGATTAGATGATCCTTACAGTGTTCTACTGGAAGGAGGTGTCCAAAATATCTCTGGCTTGCCCAAAATAGACGTATATGCATCGTTTTAGGCTTCACGAGATTAGATGAACCTTCCAGTGTTCTATTGGAAAGAGGTATCCAAAATATCTCTGATTGCCCAAAATAAACACACATGCACTGTCTTAGGCTCAGTGAGGCTAGACAACCTTTCCCAATATTTTATTGCGTGGCGACTCCAAGAAACCTCCTTGTTGCCCAAAATAGATGCCTTTGTAATCTCTTACAAGTTCCATGAACCTCTCTCAATACCCTAAAAGCGGGTCACTTGGGGCCCTCGGGGTTCGTCGCGCATCACACCATAGAACCTTTTGAGTCTGTCGATGTTGATCGGTTCCTTGAACTCATTCCGATCACTCTTTGTCAGAATCACTGCTCCCTTGGACAATAACTTCTTGAGAACAAAGGGACCTTCCCATGTCGGTTTGAACTTTCCCCGTATATCCGGCGTAGCTGGTCTCAGATGCGTAAAAACCAAATCCCCTTCCTTCAGCATGTGCTTTCTGACTTTTTTCCCAAATGATCGAGCAAGTCTCTTCTGATAAATCTGATCGTGATAATAGGCTCACAATCTACTCTCGTCCAGCATGTTCAAATGTTGCAACCACTGCTGCACCTAACCAGTTTTTAGAATCTGAGTGTAGACATCGGGTATCGAGGCAGTCCAAGATCAGAATTACCCGATGATGAAAATGATACTTGCCACAAGTAAAGGTGTCAAAAGTGATGTCTGCCTTGTCAAAAACTCCCTTTTTTCTCCGAAAACGTCGATTTAGAAATTCGTATCGTTACTCTTATTTTTTATTTCTTTTCACTTTATTTTTATTTTTATTTCTATTTTATATTATTTTGTATTTTTTATATTTTTTGTTCGCATGCCACGCGGGCGGGTCGCGCCTGCGCGGGAGCTACGGGCGCGCGCGCGCCACCTAAAGCGCGCTTCGCCAGCGAGGGCGGCGCGCCTTGCCTGCCCCCCACACGCGGCCATTTTTGGCCGCGGTCATTTTCTTCTCTATATTTTCTGATTGTTTTCAGTCTGATTTTTCCGTTTCTTTCACATTTTTGTGCAATTCTCGGTTAACTAAAAATGAAAACACTTTTGGTCTCTTCCCATTTTTGGGTAAGACAGAAAATTAAAAGGAAGATAGGTCTTCATTTGTAGGGGGGCTTCCATTTCATTCAAAGGAGAGAACTTCATTTTTCTCTCAACCAAGGGGTAGCCGTAGTTTTTTAGAAGAATCCAAAAAATTCAAAGCTTTAATTTTCTTCTTCTTTTTTCCTTTTCTCTTAAAGAACATCTAATTCTCGGATGATTTTGAGTTTGGAAAATTAATTTCCTTTGCTCAATCATCCTCCAAAAATATTTTCTCAAATTATTTTTCTTGTGTTCACCACCACAAATTTCGACAGGGAGAACGGATCGAGACATCCTACTTTTCGATCTATAAATTCTGAGGGTAATATTATTAGACCCATTCTTGTTTAATTTTCACTCACCATTTACTGCCATTAATGTTGATATTTTTTGTTAATATTATCATTCTTTGTCACTTTAATGAAAATGTTGTTGCTGATGTTTAGGTGGGTTTTAATTTGTCTTTTTTGTGTTCCATTTCCCTTACTTCTCGTTGATACCATTATTATTATTATTATTATTATTATTATTATTATTATTATTATTATTATTATTATTATTATTATTATTATTATTATTATGTTGTTGTTGTTGTTGTTGTTGTTGTTGTTAACTGTTATTTAGTGCTTATTTTATATTTGCTACTGTTTATTATTATCATTATTCTTATTATTATCTTATTATTATTAGCACTATCATTGCATGTAGTTAGTATTTATTATTCTTTTTATTTTTATTATCTTTGTTAACTGTTAATCTCATTCTCTATTGTTATTATTGTCATTAATCGTTAGTATTGTTTGCATTGTTATTACTGACATCATTTATGTCATTTTTATTTTATTAGTTGTTCATATTATCTTATAATATTATTATTATTATTATTAGCATCATATATTTGTGTTCAATACTTATTTCGTTTTTATCTGATTAATTTTGTTTAGGATTATTACTAATATTCCTAATATTATTTTTTCCTGTCTGAGTTTTATTTCGAATCGCATTATGTGAACATCCTCATGACTCCCCGGATGGGTCGCAACGCGTGGAGGGTCACGTCGGTTTCGGTGAGACCATTCCTTTTCCTTCTCTTTGTTTTGTGTTTGTCTGTAAACAATTATTTTATTATGCACGCGTGGGATAAAAAGTTATAAAAATATTTCTATAATTAAATTGGAATTTATATTAATAAAATTGGGACCAATGTCCCTCATTTTAGCCAAGCAATGAAAAATATCACCATAAAACGAATAGTTAGTTTTCTCCAAAATGGAATCACTCATCCCGGTTTTCAATCCAATGATCAAATGACTCTTCGAACCCTCTTTAAATAAACACGAAGGAACCAATGTTCCAACCTAAAATGATTATCCCGATTTATGTATGTTTTCCTTGTATTTGATTTGATTTGATTGTTTTAAAGTTTAAGTTCATTTCTTTTTGGGCTCTTGTAATTAATTTTGGGGCAATCCATTTATATTTTTAATCTTCTTTCAATGGGGTTGTATTCTGCCCCAACTTTTCGTGTAATTGTGTGCTTATGTGTTTACCGCTTTCCTTAGTTACTTTATTTACCGCTTTCCTTAGTTACTTTATTTACCGCTTTCTTTCTTGCTTTCCTTTACTTTCTTTACATGCTTTTAATGCGCCTTTAATTTAAATACATTGACATGTGAGATAAGAGGTAGAATTTTAGGGAGTTAAAAACCCATTTATAATTAACCAAAACATGAATAAGAGGGAAGTTTCGAACACCAATCTCTTGTCTAGACCAATAAGAGGTTAGAGACCTTTCCCAATTTCTTGTAAATTGGGTGGCGACTCCAAAATACCTCAAAGGTGCCCAAAGGTGCCATAGGGCTAGATATTCCTTTCCAATATTCTATTGGGAAGGAAGCATCCAAGATGTCTCATGGCGCCCATGATCAAAAGACGGGAACCAATCCCTTGAATCCTAAAAATAGATTCAATGAGGGCCCTTGCTGGGTTCGGCGCGCGTCACAGTGGCGACTCCACTAGGGACTTGTTTGAGACTTCACTCTGAAAGTGTTTTGGTTAAAATGTATAATTGATTTTTTAAAACTTAAAATTCTATCTCTTTTCGAAAATTGCATCGCATTATTTTAGGGCCTTAGAACTATGTTAGTTGGTCCCCTATGTTACCTCGGTGCGTTCCTGAAGCATGACCCTACTTTCACTCATTGTAGGGAAGTGTTAAGGATAATCACCAACCCAAGCCTCGTACCATTAATGGTATATCAAATGGAGACCCGATCGGTCGTAATGCTCGTGATGAGCTAGACCCATTGGCAGGGACCATGCTTGGTGTAGACACCGGGTCCCGAGGCGGTCCAAGATCAGAATTGCCCGATGATGAAAATGATACTGGCTTATAAGTAGAGGTGTCAAAAATGATACTTCCCTTGTCGAGACCCTCGTTTTTTTTATCAAAAAAAAATTATTCTTAATCTTAATTCCAAAAATAATATTATCAGAAAGTGTTATTTTGATAAAACAAAAAAATTAAATTAGTTATTTAATTTAATTGAATTAAATTAATTAATTAATTTAATTGAAAAAAGGGGAATTAAATTAGTTTTTTAGTTAATTAGTTTAATTAAAAAAAGAATTTTAAAGAAAAGGATTTAAGAAAAAAAAAAGAAAAAAGATTTTTAAAAAAAAAAAAAAATTAAATAATAAAATGTTAACGTGGTGGTAAAGTGGCCATATATGGCCATTTTACCACCTGGGTCGCGTGGTGGCCGCTTGGCCACCGCGCGACCACCTGCCCCTCGCGTGCACATGCGCGCGACTGTTCGCGGCACGCGCTCTTCCCTCTCCACGCGACTGCTTTTGGTCGCCTGCTCCTGCATTTTTTTCAGTCTGTTCTTTTCAGTCTGTTTTTTCCGTTTTTTTCACCATTTTATGCTTTTTTTGGGGTAACAAAAAATAAAAGTTCTTTTGGTCTTTTTCCAATTTTGGCCAGGGCAAGAATTAAAGAAGGTTTTTCCCTCATTTTCAAAGGGGACGGCAACATTTTGATTCAAGGAATATTTTTTGGCTTTTCTCTCTAACTTCTTCTCTCCAAAAACTGATTTCTCCTTCAAAAATTCTTCAAAAAATTCTTGAGTTTTATTTTCAATCTTTAATCTTTTCTTCTCTAATAACATTTCATTTTGGATTTGATTTGAGCTAGAAAAATTAATTTTCTTTGCTTATTCATCCCACCAAAAATATTTTCTTGAACTAATTTAATTAAAAACATAGACTTTTATTTTTTTCGGGTGGTTACCACCACAAATTCGACAAGGAAAATAAATCGAGACACCGCTTCTCTGATCTAAAAATTCTCAGGGTAAACAGTTTTGGACTTGTTCTCAATTATTTTTTTTGTATATTATTTATTGTTATTAATATTATTTTTGCCATTATTACCACATCTATTATTATTTTTTTTAGCATTATAATGTGTTAATATCATTATTAATACATTATTTGTTTGCTTTAATTCGATTTTTGTGTTCATATCCACTGTTATCACCCAGATTATTATTATTGCTATTATTATAGTTATTTTTCTTCCCGTTGACTTTCTTATGTTTATTATTATTATTATTATTATTATTATTAGCCGCTAGCTTCTTCTTCTTCCCTATTATTATTATTATTATTATTATCATTATTATTATTATTATTATTATTATTATTATTATTATTATTATTATTATTATTATTATTATTGTATTTATTTTGCTCCCGTTGTCCTTTTTATGCTCACTATTATTGTTAAATTGTTGCCATGTCTATTATTATTATTATTATTATTATTATTATTATTATTATTATTATTATTATTATTATTATTATTATTATTATTATATATTCATTTTGTATTATGTTATTATGATTATTATTATTATTATCATATTTTATTCTCATTCATTTTTTTATGCTTTTTATATTACTATTTATTAATGTTTTTGTTATTATCATTATCATTATATTTATTATTATTATCATATTTATTTATATTATATTCAGTATTATTTATTATCATTGTCCATTATTATTATTATTATTATTATTATTATTATTATTATTATTATTATTATTATTATTATTATTATTATTATTATTATTATTATTATTATTATTATTATTTTATTGTTGTTACCATGCCATGATTATTTGTTGTTACCATTACTATAATTTTATTGTTGTCATTTTCTTACCTTTGCTTGATTAATCTTTAGAACCGTTACTAATATTTTTGATGTTAATTTTTGTATGAGATTTAATTTGAGTCGAGCTATGTGAGCGCCCCGCGACTCCCCAGTGGAGCTTTGACTACTCCAGACCTTGCTAGGAGACTAGAGGAATTCGAAAGAAGGATGCTAGACATGATGGGTACCATGGCAGAAAGATTTGCTCAACCACCTGCACTGCCAGTACCAGCTACTCCACAGCCACCGGTGGCCCCTCCCCGGGGGCAAGCCAAACCACCCACTGGTGGAGAGGCTCCCCTCGTTGGAGGCATTGCCCACCAATCTATATATGAGCTGAAAGCTACAGCTGTGCCGGTTGGACCAGGAAGAGCAAAGATCACGAACCCTGATGAGGATGACATGGTAAAAAAGATGGAGGAGAAGCTTGAAGCCATAACGAAGATGTTAACGGGAAGAAAGGGAATAAAACGTGAGGATCGAGAGTTGGATGATGAAGACCTGGTCCCTTTGAACTTTAAGATGCCCGATATGTCCAAATTCGATGGCACTTCTAACCCCGCTGCACACATCAAGCAATACACCCTAATCATGAAGGGTACAGGGCTGACAATAAAGCAGAAAATAGAGTACTTTTGCCTCAGCTTAGCTGGCCCAATAGTGGATTGGTATCATGGGCTGGATCAAAGAACGAGAGAAGACTGGAATATGTTAACAGAAGAATTCCTTGGCCAGTATGATTGCAGTACCAAGATTGAGGTCACATTGAAAGATTTAGAAGTGCTGAAGCAGAAGTCAGGGGAATCATTCCATGAGTACTTGACCCGATGGAGGAATCGAGTGATGGAGATAAAGAGAAAGCCTGATACCTCAGATCAGATCAGGCTATTTATCCGAAATGCTAGTCCATATTTAAGGGATGGGTTAAAAATGAAAGGACTCAAAGATTGGGAGTCACTTAAGGACATTGTAACACCCCAAATCGGGCCTAGTCGGTTAAGTGAAGGGTATTTTGGTAATTTATGTATGAGTAATATGGATAATAAGGATTTAGTTGCTAAGAAATTAATTAAATAAGGTAAGTAAAGGAATTATTATGGTGTGTTAGTGGTGTATGGTAGTAGGATGTTATTGGGCTAAGAGATTTCATTGAGTGATTTATGAGCATGGTACCTTGGATGAAAAGTGGGTTATAAGAAATGTTAGGGTGTGACTTAGGTTTGGTAACATGGAGATATTATTGTAGGAGGTACTTGTGTGTGTTTGGTGTATGGTGCATGTGTGAGTAAGTCAAAGTGGGATTGAAGATTATGACAAGTGTACCTATAGGAAGTGGACAAGTGGAATTGGTAGGTGTACATTAAGTGTGAAAAGAAAGACAAAGTGAAAGAAAAAAGAGGAGTCCACGTTTGTTTCCTTTCATCTTCCCGATTTTCCATTTCCTTTTCTTGTCTTCCCTTTCTTTGCTCAATCTCTTGGTTTTGAGTGTATTAGAAGTGATTTGGTGGAGCTTAAGAAGTAGGATTGAAGAGGTAAGTTGGGGTTTTAGGGTTCCTACTTTTGAGTTCTTTTCTTCTTCTAGTTTTGTTTAAGTTACGGTTTAAATTAAGTATTGTGGGTTTGTTTGTGCAAGTGATTGATGATAAGAAGAAGCAAAGTAAAGGAAAGGAGAAGATTAAAGCTTGAAGAGAGAGCAGCTATTGTGTAACAAGAGGTTTGGGAATTTGATTCTTACATTTGAGTTTTAATTTGTCGATGCCCTAAATTCTTCTTGGATTATGATTATATATTTGTATATGATTTCCAGCAAATTGAGTGTGTTGAGATGAGTCTTAGACATGTATTTGTTTTGATAAATGTATTAGTAATGTATGATGTTGCTTAAGTTGAAGGTGTGTGAGAGTTTAAAGTGAAGTGCATGATTGGGTAAACTCTGTTTAGTTCTTATCTGACCCCTGTACAACGTTTTTATTGTAAGTAGAGTTTTAGGATTCCAAATCATGTGATTCTTGCTCCATTAGAACCGTTACTTCCATTTCTTTAAAAGTCTTAGAAATATCCTTGGGACAATTCTTGCTCTAAGACCCTGAATTTTTGATAACACCGTAGTGTCTCTTTTTGTGTCGGGTTGTTTGACCAGTATAGGTTGTGGAATTCATATCTGGAGTTCTAGATGTCAAATTGACCTGAAACTTGTCCATTTGAACCTTAAGACATAGGGAAACATTTGTTAAGAAGACCACTTTTCCAAATAAAGAGGTTTAGAGGTCGGTTTTCATGACACTAGTTGGTAGTAAAAAGCAGTCTGTTAAGGTAGCTGAGGCGAGCCTCTGTCGCGAGCGAGACAAGGGTCGCGACCTCGCGACAGAAAAACATGTTTTGAGCCTTTTCTTCTTTATTTTTGAGTCTAGGGTTGACCCGGATCAATCCCGTACCTTTCCCATCAGTTATTATGCATGTTTAGGATAATTAAATGGCTATATAAGTAATTATCGTCGGGAAAAACTTATGAGTATGATTAAGATTGATGATTTAACTAGTAATTAATAATAGATATAACTCCATGAAGGTTGTTTATTGATGAGTGCTATTATGTGATGGTCTCATGAGTAACCTTAGCATGACGTACCATATGTACGAATGCATTTAATGTGGGTGCGATTGAGATGATTGACGAATAATGTTGTTATTATAAATTGTGTATAGGGATATTTGTTGAGTTTCTTCGGAATTAAATCACATTAAACGCAGCGGAAAATTCGAAACCCGAAACAGGATCCAAGTATTTTCGATTGATTCAAAAAAGGAAGAGATTGAATTACTAACCTTTAGAACGAAATAACTCCTTTGAATGCGAACTGAAGACGCTGCCTTTACGCGAACGTCCTCTATCGGTATCCACACGCACGAACAAAAGATCAGAAATCGCAGGGGTGCTAGCTCCCTTGAATGCGAATGGATTTTCTTTACTTTCTTTCTCAAAGAATAACGATGGCTGTGTTTTCTTTTCTTTCTTTCTAAATAGAGAAAACTGGCTCTGTTTCTTTTCTTTCGTTTTTCAAGGAAGAAAGATTGCAGCCACACTAATCCCTGTTATTCTTAATAACGTGATTAGTGTTTTATTTAGGGTTAAACTCCTTTACTACATATATCCCATATATAATTGTATATATATTTCAAATCTTTTTCCTCTTAGGAAAAGATAAATAATGATATTATCTCTTAATTCAAAATTAAGATATAATATATATATATATATACATATATTTATATATATATATATTTATTTATTTATTTATTATTCTAAATAATAAGAAATAATATATTAATACATATTATTATCTCATATTCAAAATAAGAGATATTTATATGTATAAATATATATATATAAATATGTAATTTCGAAATTAAATATAAATACCTATATTTATATTTTATTCCGAAATAACCCAATAAAATCCATTCTGTTCATTTTGCTCTTGGTGTGTGACCCAATAGGTTTATATTATGTTGGCAGTGGACCTAATCCCATAAAAGCCCACAAGTCATAATTGGTCTCTAGCAAGACATTATGACTACCCAAATAATATAAATATCGTTAGTCCGATTTTAACCTTGCAATAGAACATGTTATTATCCTTTTGTCACACGATATCTTGTTCGAACATAAGTCATGGTCCATGTCAAACTTAAATTGTTCAAACATATAATTTCTCGATCACCAAGTAGACTGATAAATTCAAATGACATTGATCACCCTATCAATTCATTTGAGCACGGCCATGCATTTTACAGTCCTACTTATCGAGGGGCCCAATAGATATCTCTCTCATAAGAGAGGGATAAATTCCATCTTGATTATTCACTTTCCTCCGCATAATTCTCATTATGTCCGATCATAAACTTTATAATTATCCGATTAAAGATAACGTTTGATTATGTCAAAACATAATGATCCTTATGTAGGAAACTATGATAACCTCAGGTCAAGGATTCAATAATATATCTATTATAAGAACACTTATGACATTAACCCATGAAGTGATCTTATAGTGGGTCTATCCAGTACTTTGTTCTCTAGCAAGTACATATAGATTTGATTTATATCAACATATATAATCATCCCATGATTATCAATGCAAATCTATACTAGTCTTAATTATCTTTATGCCCTTTATTGATAAATGACTAGGGACAACATGAATAACGTTGTTATTCATAAACATTACAATAATGTAACATGCCAATAATATCAATACGAAGAAAACCATTATATAAATGAAAAAGTAATGATTACATCAAGGTCCAAATGCTTGGCCTAGGGCATAACCACTAACAATCTCCCACTTGCACTAGGCCCAATCATAGATATATCTAATACCCATTGATCTAGTATGTCCATCATGTTTGGCTTGTGGGAGAGCTTTGGTAAGTGGATCGGCGATGTTATCATCAGTAGGTACTCTGCATATCTTGACGTCTCCTCTCTCAATTATTTCTCGAATGAGATGAAAACGCCTGAGTATATGTTTTGATCTCTGGTGAGATCTAGGCTCCTTAGCCTGTGCAATAGCACCATTGTTGTCACAATAAAGATCCACTGGGTTGCTGATACTAGGTACTACTCCCAATTCAGCAATGAATTTCTTGATCCATACTGCTTCTTTAGCCGCATCTGATGCTGCTATATACTCAGCTTCTGTTGTAGAATCAGCGACAGTGCTTTGTTTAGAACTTTTCCAGCTTACAGCACCTCCATTTAACACAAACACATATCCTGACTGCGATCTAAAATCATCTTTGTCAGATTGGAAGCTTGCATCTGTATAACCATTTATTACTAGCTCATCTTCCAATCCTCCATATATTAAGAATGCATCCTTAGTTCTTCTTAAGTACTTAAGAATATTCTTAACAGCTGTCCAGTGACTTTCACCGGGATCTGACTGGTATCTGCTCGTCGTGCTCAAAGCATACGAAACGTCTGGTCGAGTGCATAACATGGCATACATGATTGATCCTATAGCCGAAGCATAAGGAATCATACTCATGCGATCTCGCTCATCAGATGTCATTGGACATTGAGTCTTGCTAAGAGTAATGCCATGAGACATTGGCAAAAATCCTCTCTTGGAATTTTGCATACTGAATCTATTTAGCACCTTATCTATATAAGTGCTTTGACTCAGACCAATTATCCTTTTAGATCTATCCCTGTAGATCTTAATCCCAAGGATATAAGCAGCTTCGCCCAAATCTTTCATTGAAAAAGATTTCCCTAACCATTCTTTTGTCTTTTGCATGATAGGGATGTCATTTCCAATGAGTAATATGTCATCGACATATAACACAAGAAACATCATAGCGCTCCCACTAACCTTCTTATATACACAAGGTTCATCCTCATTTTTGATAAACCCAAACTCTTTGACTGTTTCATCAAAACGAAGATTCCAGCTCCGAGAAGCTTGCTTCAATCCATAAATGGATCGTTGCAGCTTACATACCTTCTTAGAATTCTCAGGATGGACAAAACCCTCAGGTTGTGTCATGTACACATCCTCAAGTAAGTTTCCATTAAGAAACGCTGTTTTGACATCCATTTGCCATATCTCATAGTCATAATATGCAGCAATGGCAATAAGAATTCTTATAGACTTAAGCATTGCGACTGGTGAAAAGGTTTCATCATAGTCAATACCATGAGTTTGTTTGAATCCTTTTGCAACAAGTCTTGCTTTAAAGGTATTTATTTTGCCATCCATGTCGGTTTTCTTTTTGAAAACCCATTTGCACCCAATGGTTTTAATTCCTTCAGGTGGATCAATCAAGTTCCAAACTTGATTATCATACATGGATTGCATCTCAGACTTCATGGCTTCTAGCCATTTCTGAGATTCCGGACCTGACACGGCATCTTGATAGGTAGTAGGCTCATCTTGATCCATGAGCATTACTTCACGACTATCTGTCACGAGAAATCCATATCTCTCGGGTTGAAGTCGTGTCCTATCAGATCTACGTGGTACTTGTGTAACAGGTACAGGTTCCACAACAGGTTGTGAAACTTGTTGAGTTTCCACCAATGGTTCAATGTTTTCTTGTGGTTCTTGAATTTCTTCAAGTTGTACTTTACTCCCACTGGTTCTTTTAGAAATGAATTCTTTTTCTAGAAAGACACCATTTCGAGCAACAAACACTTTGTTCTCAGAAGGATTGTAAAAGTAATATCCTTTAGTTTCCTTAGGATATCCCACAAAAAGACATTTATCAGATTTTGGTGCTAATTTATCTGAGACTTGTCGTTTGACGTAAGCCTCACAGCCCCAAATCTTTAGAAAAGACAAATTAGGAATTTTCCTAGTCCATATCTCATACGGTGTCTTTTCAACCGCTTTAGATGGAACTCGATTCAAAGTGAATGCGGCTGTTTCTAATGCATAACCCCAAAAGGATAATGGAAGATCTGTTTGACTCATCATAGATCGAACCATATCTAATAAAGTTCGATTCCTCCTTTCAGATACACCATTCCATTGTGGTGTTCCTGGTGGAGTTAATTGTGAAACAATTCCACAATCTCTTAGATGATTATCAAACTCTTGGCTCAAATATTCACCACCTCGATCAGATCGAAGTGCTTTAATAGTTTTACCAAGTTGATTTTGTACTTCATTTTGAAAGGTTCTAAACATTTCAAATGATTCATGTTTATGTTTCATTAGATAGACATAGCCATATCTACTGAAATCATCAGTGAATGTAATGAAGTACTGAAATCCTCCCCTGGCATTTATGCTTAATGGGCCACATACATCAGAATGTACAAGGCCTAATAAGTCAGTGGCCCTTTCACTATGTCCAGTAAAAGGATCCTTTGTCATCTTGCCCAATAAACAAGATTCACAATTTTCAAATGATTCAAAATCAAATGATTGCAAAATTCCATCTGAATGGAGTTTAGCTATGCGTTTCTCATTTATATGACCAAGGCGACAATGCCATAAATATGTTGTATTTAAATCATTTGGTTTGGATTTCTTTGTACTTATGTTATAAATATCATGATTATTGGATGTTTCTAGGTTTAGGACATAAAGCCCACAATATGAATCAGCAATACCATAAAGCATATCATCATAATAAATGGAACATTTCTTATTCTTAATAAGAAAAGAAAAACCTTCATCATCCAAACTTGAAACTGAAATAATATTCCTACTCAAACTAGGAACATAATAGCAATTGTTCAAAACTAACAAAAGCCCATTGGGCAAAGTCAACTCATAAGATCCTACAGCTAGAGCAGCAACTTTTGCTCCATTTCCAACTCGTAGGTCCACTTCACCCCTTTTCAGCTGCCTACTCCTTTTGAGTCCCTGCACATTTGTACAAATGTGAGATCCACATCCAGTATCTAATACCCAGGAATTAGAAGTAGATAAGTTAATTTCTATAACATAAATACCTGAAGAAGTAGTCTCACCATTCTTCTTCTTCTTTAACTCTTCCAAGTAAAGCTTGCAATTCCTCTTCCAATGACCAGGTTCATTGCAGTGGAAGCAAACTCCTTCCTTTGGAGGTTTAACCTTGGGCTTAGGTTTGGGCTTAGGCTTACCACCAACTTTTGCCTTAGCCTTAGCCTTACCCTTACCCTTGACTTTCATGCCTTTCCCTTTGTTGACCATCAGAACATGGCCAGGCTTTTTACTGATGCTTTGCTCAGCTGTTTTGAGCATGGCATGCAGCTCAGCTATTGATTTCTCCATATTATTCATGTTGTAGTTCATGACAAAATGGTCATAACTATCAGGCAATGAATTAAGGATCAAATCCGTTGCCAGTTCCAAACTGAGGGGAAATCCAAGCCTCTCAAGGTGATCAATGTAGCCCTTCATTTTCAAAACATGAGAGCTAACTGAAGCACCTTCAGCCATTTTGCAAGAATGCAAAGCTTTGGTAGTCTCATACCTTTCTTGCCTAGCCTGCTGTTGAAATGTTTGCTTCAAATGAGTACTCAACTCATAAGCTTCCATGTTTTCCAGATGCTTCTGAAGCTCTGGAGCCATGGTAGCTAACATTAGACAGCCAACATCCACAGAATCATCAACATGTTTCTTGAATTTCTCTTTGACTGCCCTTGTGGCATCAGCAGGTGGCTCATTGGGAATAGGCTCATCCAGCACATACAATTTCCTTTCTTGCTTAAGGACAATCCTCAAGTTTCTGAACCAGTCAAGGAAATTTGTGCCAGTTTCTTTAAGTTTGTCCTTCTCAAGAACAGATCGCAGTGACATAGCAGAAGTGTTATTTGATGCCATTAATCTACAAACATGCAAGATAAATTATATTAGTACCAATTTCATTTTAGGTTTTCTTATAAACTCCCACTAAAATAGTAACCCTCATTAATAATTACAATAATTATAATAATTTAGTGGGCTAAGATCCATATTTCACTTAACTCTAAGTCAGCTTTGGCATGACGCTTAAAGCTAAGTTATTTAGGTAGGTAGCTAATTTACCAATTATATCTTATATAACTCTTAGATCATTTATGGGATTTTGACATCATATGTCCCGGCATGTTATAATCCCATCTTATGCCCTTAGGCCCAAAACCGTTTTGATAGCCTAATTAAGTCTAACCATTTTAAACATATGAGTAGCACCATTACTCATCTTGCCTTACTAGGATAACCTAATGCACTTCGCTTTGGCAGAACCCACATTTTGGTGATCTTAGTCTTGACAAGTGTTTTAATAATGGGTGGCAAATGACTTAAAATTATGGTGAGGGATTTAGTTTTAACTTATGATGTCTAATTATTTATATACATCATGCATCAATTCATACATGCCATCTCATACACATATATAAACATTCATCGCATCACATACTAAGAACATATGCATAATATATATAAAACCGTGTCATAGCATGGCCAAATCTATATTGATCCTCATAAGCCAATATGAAGATCAAAGGTCAATCCTAGGTGTGAAAAATGGACTTGATCAAAATCTTCCATCTTGCACCTCCATCGCCATAAATTTGGATTGATCTCCATTGTTGCTCTTCGTCTTCATTACATTAATAATACAAAGATATCTTACTACAACTATTGAATAAAATAAAGATTACAACAAAATTAACGACACGCAGGTCGTATTTAAAATTACAAACCCTTAAAAAGATAAAATAAAATTCATCCACAAAAGGTTCAATTGGCCATGCTATGCACCATGCAAAGACATCATACATAAACATAATAAATCATATTTATATCATATCATGCATAATATACCTTATTTCATAAATTGATATATTAAAATTACCGATTGATAATCATAAATAAAAATAAGGCGCTACGAAGAGGTAGCACGGATAGCTGCACCGATTGATAATCATAAATATTGTCAATCATATTAACAATTTTCTGCCCAAAAAACCCTATTCTGTATGTATGAGAAAACAATTCTGTTGATCATATCAGCCATCATTTAATCATGTTAAACAATTTAATATATACAGAATACCATCAATAAATAATTATCCAATAATCATTTAAAAGAGGAGTCTACGGATAGCTGCACAAGTCGTGCTTACAAGCACGGCAGCATAGGCATCACGAGTCGTGCTTCATGAGCACGTCGTGAGCAGGCATCACGAGTCGTGCTTCATGAGCACGTCGTGAGCAGGCATCACGAGTCGTGCTTCATGAGCACGTCGTGAGCACGCCTGTATGATTACCATAATCACATATGAAGATCACGACGTGATCCAATATCCGTCTCGTGACCGTATTCTCTGTCATAAAATTAAACGATTTTTGATCAAATCATCAATCGTTCAACAGACACAGAATATGATCATTGAAATTTTCGTATTAAACACTTTAATTATACAAGTTAATCACATTAACTTAATCGATTATCATATAATTGAATCGTAGCCCTTTAGAAAACAAGATTATGTTTTTAACAGTGAAAACAGTAATCAATTATGAAAACCAGTGTATCGACATACATGCCAACAGAAGTAAAATTATACATATCACATACATATAAATTTGAATCAATCGAATATACAAGTGGCTCTGATACCACTGTTGAGTTTCTTCGGAATTAAATCACATTAAACGCAGCGGAAAATTCGAAACCCGAAACAGGATCCAAGTATTTTCGATTGATTCAAAAAAGGAAGAGATTGAATTACTAACCTTTAGAACGAAATAACTCCTTTGAATGCGAACTGAAGACGCTGCCTTTACGCGAACGTCCTCTATCGGTATCCACACGCACGAACAAAAGATCAGAAATCGCAGGGGTGCTAGCTCCCTTGAATGCGAATGGATTTTCTTTACTTTCTTTCTCAAAGAATAACGATGGCTGTGTTTTCTTTTCTTTCTTTCTAAATAGAGAAAACTGGCTCTGTTTCTTTTCTTTCGTTTTTCAAGGAAGAAAGATTGCAGCCACACTAATCCCTGTTATTCTTAATAACGTGATTAGTGTTTTATTTAGGGTTAAACTCCTTTACTACATATATCCCATATATAATTGTATATATATTTCAAATCTTTTTCCTCTTAGGAAAAGATAAATAATGATATTATCTCTTAATTCAAAATTAAGATATAATATATATATATATATATACATATATTTATATATATATATTTATTTATTTATTTATTATTCTAAATAATAAGAAATAATATATTAATACATATTATTATCTCATATTCAAAATAAGAGATATTTATATGTATAAATATATATATATAAATATGTAATTTCGAAATTAAATATAAATACCTATATTTATATTTTATTCCGAAATAACCCAATAAAATCCATTCTGTTCATTTTGCTCTTGGTGTGTGACCCAATAGGTTTATATTATGTTGGCAGTGGACCTAATCCCATAAAAGCCCACAAGTCATAATTGGTCTCTAGCAAGACATTATGACTACCCAAATAATATAAATATCGTTAGTCCGATTTTAACCTTGCAATAGAACATGTTATTATCCTTTTGTCACACGATATCTTGTTCGAACATAAGTCATGGTCCATGTCAAACTTAAATTGTTCAAACATATAATTTCTCGATCACCAAGTAGACTGATAAATTCAAATGACATTGATCACCCTATCAATTCATTTGAGCACGGCCATGCATTTTACAGTCCTACTTATCGAGGGGCCCAATAGATATCTCTCTCATAAGAGAGGGATAAATTCCATCTTGATTATTCACTTTCCTCCGCATAATTCTCATTATGTCCGATCATAAACTTTATAATTATCCGATTAAAGATAACGTTTGATTATGTCAAAACATAATGATCCTTATGTAGGAAACTATGATAACCTCAGGTCAAGGATTCAATAATATATCTATTATAAGAACACTTATGACATTAACCCATGAAGTGATCTTATAGTGGGTCTATCCAGTACTTTGTTCTCTAGCAAGTACATATAGATTTGATTTATATCAACATATATAATCATCCCATGATTATCAATGCAAATCTATACTAGTCTTAATTATCTTTATGCCCTTTATTGATAAATGACTAGGGACAACATGAATAACGTTGTTATTCATAAACATTACAATAATGTAACATGCCAATAATATCAATACGAAGAAAACCATTATATAAATGAAAAAGTAATGATTACATCAAGGTCCAAATGCTTGGCCTAGGGCATAACCACTAACAATATTGTTAATGGCATGTTTTATTGAAATACTTGATACGAATGTTGGATTATGTTGTCAATAATGTGTGACTGGCTGGAGATGAGGTAAGAGACCTTTGGATGTGTTTCGTGTGTTTGTGGGTGAGTTTGAGGAAGGAAAGATCTTGCAAAATTCTGCAGATTTTCGGAATCATGACTCTGTCGCGATCGCGACACTGTCGCGAGCGCGACAGAGACCGGTGATGTCGATGCTGTGCCGTCGCGAGCACGCGACGCTGTCGCGAGCCCGCAATAGCAATAGCTTGTCTGCTCTCTGTCGCGAGCGCGACAACCGTCGCGATCGCGACAGAGCACATTGTTGGCCTGTGCTATCGCGAGCACGCGACTTGTCGCGACCCCGCGATAGCAATGCTTGCCCTCTGTCGCGATCGCGATAACATCACGAGCGCGACAGAGCTGGGCCCTTCTCTCCTTCCCGCGATCGCGAAGTCCATCGCGCGCGCACAGCAAACAGACTATGGTCTCTGTCGCGAGCGCGACATGCATCGCGAGCGCGGCAGATGTGTTGCATTGAATGAGTTTTCTTTGGTGATTTCAATGTTTGAATTCTGAACTTGTGGCACTTTTAGGTTTATAATTGGACTATTTTGTGAAGTATGTTAATATAATTGGATGTACTATGCATATCTATACTTTGATCTCTCTCTAAGATTAGTATGTTATGTTTAAGTGTAAATTGTATGACGCGTGATTGACTTTATGAACTTACTCATATGTCCCACTTATTGCTGATTATGTACAATGATATAAATTATGTGATTTGAAATATGATTGGTATGATGCATGACTTGCGAGAGTCAGTCTAGTGGATAGTTAGGCATGCCTAATAGAGTCTATGTATGTGTAGCTGCAGCGCCCCTTTGAACGATTTGGACCCTGATCAGGTCCCCGAATGGTTCCTCGCGAACCCCTATTATGTGTATGTGTATGGATCTTGTTTAAGGTCCTGTTCAATGAAATGTTGCCTTCCGACTTGTACCTATATGGTACATTATATTATGTGTTCGATTCGTACCCGTAAGGTACCATTCAGTACTCGTCATCCACTATTGTGAGTCAGCAGGTGTATGATTTGTTATATCGTGTTTATAAGTATGCGGTTCTGATCAGTTATGATTATAGATATGTGAACTAATAAGTGCAAATTTATTGGCTCTCTGGAACACCATGATTGGAATGCAATATCGTATTGTTGCTTATGTTAAAGATTAATGTTGCGCAACGGAAGTGTGATGGTATTGTGATTATGTATCTATGCATGATGTACTTTCAAAAGCTTGATTTCCTAACGTGTTCGGTAAATGTATGCATATGAGGACATATACTGGTATAACGATACAAGTATTGGCATATAAGTGTATTGATACGGACATGTAATGTATAGGTAGGTGCACACATGTGAAGTTATATGTAGTTATGCACGAATATACTTACATCTTGTATGGTGATGTTGTTTTGGTTTGTGTTGCACATATAAGTATATGAATATGATAAGAAACATTTGAAGGCACAGCTATTATATGTAAGCATATATATTTCTCGGTAAGAACTATGTGTGTATGAGATTTGTGTGTGTTATGCCTCGACGACCATTGTGAATGGCCGTCCATATTATTATGTTTGTTTTCCCCACTAAGCGTTATCGCTTAGCACGGGTTCTTTTCCCCGTGCAGGTGGCAGGTTTGTTTCTGTTCGAGTCGCGCATCTGTAGAGTCGGCCATATAGGAGCTAGAAGTTGTGTATCTTGTTTAGCTCTTGTAATTCGGGATTTTTGTATATCTGTATAATATGTATATGTAATAATAGGTAAAGATTCTGATGTAATATTTTTAAGCTATCTAAATATTTACACACTTATGTATCTTTCTTATTAGGTTTCTGTTGTATGATTATAAGTATGCATGTATGTATGTTTTCTCTTAGGGTATGCGCCTTGGCATATTATGTACGTTCATAAAGTATTCATTTTGTTCAGTATCACTCTTCTTTCTCTCAGAGTTTTTAATTATCATGGATATGTCATTCTATGTATGTGATGTTTACTTGTTTACTCTAGTGGGATGTGACACTCCTATCTATCTTGGATTCTTCTTCCTCTAATCCGAATAAAAGTCTCCATAGTATAGGTTGGGGTGTGACAGACATAGCCATTGAAGTTGAGGCCGAGCATTTAGATAAAGTGGCTAGATCTGCAGATGTGGCTTCATGTAAAAATAAGGGAAGCAGCAGTGATAACGGGGGCAATGATAAGGTGGCAGTAGTCTCCGCCATAGGAATGGCTCCCAAACATCTCACTATCTCGGGCAGACCATTATCTTGGCACTTCACCCATCTCATTAAGGAAGGAAAGTTGCAACCCTTGCCAGCTGGGCCCGCCCCAAGTCAAGGGAAGCAAAAGCATAGGACGGACTGGTATTGCGCATATCATCAGTACACAGGGCACAAAACAGACTACTTTCATCCTTTAAGGGACCGAATTCAAGCCTTGATCGATGGCAAACGGGCTATTAATCCTGGGCAGAGAGAAAGTCAAGAGAAGTCAGCCCATTGTGCCATGATTGGTTCAAGCTTACCGGAATGGTATGTGCTGCAAGACTTGTATGGAAATGGGTATGCCACTACAACTGGCCCTGAGGCAGATGAGGGAGAGATTTTTGTAGCAATGATAGGCTGTTGGTCCAGCAGCGAAAGCGGGGAGGAAGAGGAAGGTAAAAAATAAGAGGGCTCTAACCAGGAATTGAGTATGGCCGGCCTTTCACGACAGATTGAGGAGACTCGTGCATTAATGGCCCAAGAGATGGATAGACGGCTTGAGGAGCTCGAAAGGAGGTTGACAGCTATGATTAAGGAGAGAATAGATGCCCTGGCGCTAGTCCTACAAGCCCAATTGATGGCGGCTACCTTTAACCGGGTTGAGTTGGCCCCTGTCGAGATAGCCCATATAGCAAGAACCACGGCATCTCCTAGTGCCACTAAGCCCCGAGGCAAGGAACCGCTTGATTTACCAGTGGGACAAGGAGGTGGTAAGAGGCCTACTCTGGAACATGACAATATGCTTGAGGAGGATGGAGATTTGGTGAAGGCGCATGCTCTGAAAAATGCAAACCTAAATATCCGAGATGGCTGTAAGGGCAACGTTAAAAAAGCGGGAGAGCCATCTGTGAGAAGGAATCAAAGATGTTACTCTGATTTGGGTAGACCCTTGTCGCGGGTTTTTGAGAAGCTAGTGAAAAGGTGGTTATTGCAGCCATTACCGGCGAGGCCCGCCAGCAGTCAGGGGCAGCCCCACCACAAAGCGGATCAATATTGTGCATTCCACCAGCACAGTGGACATTTTACAAACTACTGCCGGACTTTGAGAGACCGGGTTCAGGACCTCATTGATTCCAAGCAAATCACAGATCCCGAGAAAAGAGAGAAGAAGAAGAAAGCAGACTACAATGCAATCCTTCCACCAGAGATGTGACTGGGCCTGACCCACTTCATCGGCATGTTCCTCCAAAGCCACAAGCAGAAGATCATGTTTTTAATGCTTACTGCTTTTCAATTCCATAACTCTTTTAGGACAATTTGGTTATTGTAACATATTGAACAATTTCTGTTTTGTTTATGCGATATTTCTTCGATTTCATTTCTTATGATCATAATGCATTCATTCATTTTGGCATTAATTCAATTAATGCGACTCCATCTAATTTTGGGAACCTTGGGGAATCCAAATAAAGTCTTGATAGCATCTGATATAACTCTTGAGGAGAGAATAATTTTGAGAGATGTAAAAAAAAAAGAAAAAAAAGAAAAAAAAAAGCCTTTGCCTGGACCTGGTATGACATGCCGAAAGTTAACAAGGACATCAGAAGATCGCTCTACTTCCACGTGCCAACGTGACGACGAACCGAATTTTGAAAGGAATTTCTTTGCATCCACAACACCTGAGTTACATATGGTGCCGCCGAATAAAATCAAACTTTGAAAGTTACATCAAAAGTTGGACAAATAAAACTCAAAACCACCACGAGAAATATACAACCCACCAGAGCCAAGCCATATGACCTTTTTTTCCTCTCGACCCCTTCGAAATGTGCACCCTCAAAACCAATTATAACTGACCCTTAACCATCCAGAACCCTTGTAGCCAAATTCCTTACTAAAACTTACGTGCTCGACCAGATTGAACAACAATGGTCCCAGTGGTTAAGATGAAAAGTGCACGTATATGTAAACTTTAGGATTTGAGCAAAACTTGTTAAAAGAAAGAAAAATGGATTGTAAAAAAAAATAAATTGGATGTAAAAAAAAAATTAAAAATTGGGATGTAAAGAAAAGAGAGAATTGATCAGGGAGCAAGGGAATGCTATTTGAGAGCAAGCTTTGTTCAAATTCTGCTGATCTACACATGCCTGCACATTGCCATTCTTCTTAGCTACTGAAGAGGACCTAAAAGGGCTAACCCCCGAGCCATCCATCCAATCCCGGCCGTTGAAAAGCCATTCCAGGGTTCAAACTACCGAGGCCGATAAGAGTACCCCAGATCATCCAAGCCCAACCTGTCACCCTATCTCAACCATTGAAAGGCCATTCCGAGCTTTGAACCGCTAAAGCCAATAAAAGCCAAGCGTGAGCGTTCACATTCAAGCCCCAAATAAGGAACCCATCACCTCGACCAGTCTGCGCAGGGGCTAAGACCAAGATTTTGATACCAAGAAGAACCATTCTCAGAAGCAGCAGTCTCCCCGGCTGACGAAGATGAAAGCGAATTCGATCTACACTGACGGACTGAAAGAGGGTCCATGGCAAAGGCTAAAAAAAAAGAATAAAAAAAAGGAGAGAAAATATTCAATCAAGAAAACCCGCGAGGGCTGATTGATAACAGGAGTTTTATGCTCTCAAGATCTATCTCGAGATTAGATGATGTCTCATATTTTTCGAGTTAATGCTAAATAGTGATCATGCGATATGAAATCAGATTGAAATATAGGCATTTATGCAAAGATGTATTGGTATTGTAACACCCCCATACCCCCGGTAAGGAATATCGGGGCGCTACGCGGACACTTACGTATACATGTACATGCATTAGCGGAAGCGATAGCATAAACACATCCATATAAAAGTAATTAAATACTACACTAGGGCCCACTTGCAATTCATATTAACTACATATACATTTACATGTTCATATTACATGTGTTTCCATTTAGCTTTACATATACATTTACATGTACCCTTACTTTGTGATTTTTCTACTTATATTACATAATGATGTTACTCAAAATGTAAAAACTCTATCTCTAACTTATACAAAAAGGAGATCAAAATAAAACTCCTAGTGGCCTTGACCTCCAGATGTCCACTCACTGATCCGAACCTGTAACCTACACGGAAATAAACATCCGTGCTAAGAGATAACGCTTAGTGGGGATAAAAATAATGCCAAGGACTTCTTTACAAAGTCACAAATAAATCACACCATTCATGTAACAAAATCAATTAGCTCATGCATATAGCTTTTATACGTGTATGGGTTGCATGTTCAAATATCAAATACTATGAGCTCACATATATATATATATAACATCTACTCTTTTACTTATTCATGTACACTACAACTTGTACATATCCTTTATTCAAATATACGCTATCATGTAACCACATTCATGTCAATACACTTATGTAATCATGTACTTGTATACAGAACTGTAATGTACTTAAACATTACTTTCATGTACTATAGCTTTATTCGAAGCAATACTATAATCATCTCAAGTTCACTGCACAACATTTAACAAAACAAGCCTGAGTTCCTCTCACGGTGGATACGGGACGCTCTATAAAAAAAACATTTTTCGGTAGACCGAAGTCACAAAACATTTTCATATATCTCTATTAATGACCATTCTCAGAGGTCGACCCGCTTCGCCCAAATGGGGCGGAACATGGGCAGCTGCACTCGGTAATCCCTTTATAAGCATGCTTATCTATCCACTATAACGGTAATCAGGCTCAGAGACCACTCAATTACTATACACAGATACCAACTCATCAACTATAACTCAAGTGCATTTATCAAATTCAGAGACATTTAATTCATGTACAATCTTTAATCATCATGTTCAACAACTACAAAGCATGTAACACTCAAATTCCATGCATACACTCTTATATCACATCATCATATACATACATTTATAAGTTCATACATATTTATCATGTCATTTACTATACTTCACATAATTGTACATTGTTACTTTATTAGTTAAATTACCAACTTTAATCATACTCAAATGCATTTCCCGTTAATAACGACTTTATAGTCATTTGCTAACCCCAAACATGCATAATTAGCTAAGGGGAAGGATAAGGGGTTGACCCATGGCAATTAGGAGCTCAAAAAGAAGAATAAAAAGCTTAAAATGAGTTGTTCTGTCGTGAGGTCGCGACAGAGACTCGCCACAGGAGCCTTACGAGACTGGTTTTCTCCCTAACTTTGCATCGCGCAAAAGAACTGCTAAACCTCATTTTTAGCCAAAGTGGTATTCTTAACAATTGTTTCCCTACGTCTTATCTTTCAAATGGGACAAGTTTCAAGTAATTTGGAAAACTAAAACTCCAGATATAGACTAAACAAGATGTACTGTTCCAGTGAACCCACCAGAACAGGGTCACTTACGATTTGGGTTACTTTTGGGATACTTAGAGCCAAAACTAGCTCTAGTACCCTCTTAGACATATTTAGCCACGGATTTTAAGGTTCAGATGCAACTGGAATAAACGCAATTTGAGCTTTGAAACGCTACCTATGGTCACAACAACACACAGAGGTCTATGAACAACTAAACAAAAGTTTACCCATAACACACTTCACAACTATAAAACATGTACAACTCATCTAACACTCATATAACCACAGCATATGCATATTCATACGTCATATATCACAACAAGCAATCAAAACGAGTAAAAGAAAACTGCACACTATCCCTACCACTTAGAACCTCGATCTCGCGCTTTTTACTAAAATCCGACTTTCTCTTTGCCTTTGTCACCTTCTTGTTCGCAGCTTGACAAAATCAAGCAAAACACTTGGGTTACTCTTTATTTTCACTTTAAATCCAAAATAGGAATATGCAAAGCAAAAGATTAGGACCATCTAAAACACATGACTTACCCTCTTTGAAGATCAAACTTAACTCTTCACTTTACTTTCTTCAAACTATCCCAAATGAATCACTCAAAACAATCTAAGGGAGAAGAACAAAGAGAGAGCAAAGTAAGGAAATGGTAGAGAATCCAAAGAAGAAAGAAAGAAAAGAAAAGCTAATGTCCCAAGCAAATCCAACGTGATAAGAAGAAGAAAAAGGCAGCCAACTTCATCCTCATCCCAAAAATTACTGCTTCCTTTAATGTTAACCACTTTAAATTAATTACAACTTTACCTTTAGTCAACCATGTTTATCCCCTTTAGTCCACTTAGTTCATCTTGTTCCTTTTTAACCAAACTAACTATTTTCCATTTAATTTATACTAAATTCATCTCTTGCCACTTGTCTCTTTCATACGATGCCAAGTGTCACTCTCCTACGATGCCATGTGTCATAAAACCCTATGATGCCACTTGTCAAACTCTTATGCCGCCACTTGTCATTCTTCTATGATGACACATGTCACTCCTCTACGATGCCATGTGTTAACTCCCTATAACTCCAAGTCTCTTAGTCCCACTTATGCACACATCTCGCGAGGGAGTTCTGTCACGCTCGCGACACTTCTCGCGCTCGCGACAAAACGCTCACGCCCGCACCAACCAGCTGAAGTTCGGAAACCGCTGGAGGGCTCTGTCGCGCCCGCGACACTGTTCGCGCTCGCGACAGAACTCTCGCACATAAACTTACCTTTTTGAACAAAACTCTATAATTCTTCTAGGGCCACTTTGGGGTGTGATAGGTATGACCAGAGCAGTTCATCTTGCACACTCAAAGTGGTCTGAGTCAGATATAAAACCAGCACATTGTTACTATCTACCCTCTACCATCCTCGCTACTCAGGCACTTCAGGCAAATCATCTTGCTACCCACTGTGAAGCCAACCCTACAGCACCTTCCTAATAAAGATCCAAGCACATACAACCAAAGTCTGAGATATAAGCACATGCCAATTATACCCGAAAGACCTTTCGCAACAACTCCAACTTCTCTCAAAACAAAAAAGGCCGTTAGAGATGAAAACCGTGACTGGCGCTCTAAGCAAAAGTTAGGCCAAAGGGCAGGGTGAAAACCTGGCGACAGGCAGTCTGCCCTACAAAAAATGAGATAAATAAAAGCCGCTGGATTGGGTTGGGTCCATTCCAGGCAAAAAAATAAGGCACAGGGTTATGTGAAAATCTGACAAGGACGCATCTCCCGCTAAGAAAAGCTAGTGTGAAAATCCATGAGGGACGCACTACCTTCAAATAATGACTACAAGTATCAGAGGAGAGCCTCATAATCCCCTAAGGGCACGAAATTCAAAAGAAATTCCCGGGGGCACCGATCCTACTGCAAATCACGACCAAACCGGCTTTCGGCTCCCAAACCGGCTCGGATGAATCCTTATCCTTCATTATTGCATACATATGCACCTCACAGGCATGGCATTTGATGATGCCTCAATGTGCATTCACGCATGCATGAACTTTATATATATCTTGCACAAGCAATTCTTCGCACACATTTCGTGCACATGATCTTTGCGTACTTGCAACACGTAATCCTTTGCACATGCTTAGCACAAGCACTTATCACGTGCATCTAATCTTCCCATTATCTCTAAGTCCTTATCCAACAGGCATCCTCAATATCTTCAAAATATTACCTTCAAAGTCCTTGTTAAAAAGGCATTCTCAGTCTCTTCGGAGCATTATCTCTAAGTCCTTATCCAACAGGCATCCTTAATATCTTCAAAATATTACCTTCAAAGTCCTTGTTCAAAAGGAATTCTCAGTCTCTTCGGAGCATTATCTCTAAGTCCTTATCCAACATGCATCCTCAATACCTTAAAAATATTACCTTCAAAGTCCTTGTTCAAAAGGCATTCTCAGTCTCTTCGGACCATTATCTCTAAGACCTTATCCAACAGGCATCCTCAATATCTTCAAAATATTACCTTTAAAGTCCTTGTTCAAAAGGCATTCTCAGTCTCTTCGGAGCATTATCTCTAGATCCTTATCCAACAGACATCCTTAATCTCTTCAAAATATTATCTTTAAGTCCTCCTTCACGGGGCATTCTCAGTCTCTTCGGAGCATTATTTTTAAGTCCTTCTTCACAAGGCGTTCTCAGTCTCTTCGGAGCATTATCTTTAAGTCCTTCTTCACATGGCATTCTCAGTCTCTTCGGAGCATTATCTTTAAGTCCTTCTTCACAAGGCATTCTCAGTCTCTTCGGAGCATTATCTTTAAGTCGTTCATCACAAGGCATTCTTAGTCTCTTCAAAGCATTATCTTTAAGTCCTTTCTCAAGGCATTCTCAGTCTGTTCGGAGCATTATCTTTAAGTCCTTCATCACAAGGTATTCTCGGTCTCTTCGGAGCATTATCTTTAAGTCCTTTCTCAAGACATTCTCAGTCTCTTCGGAGCATTATCTTTAAATCCTTTTTTTAAGGCATTCTCGGTCTTTTCGGAGCGTTATCCTTCGTAGCATTGAGCTTTTCCCAAAATATTCTAAATCCTTTCAATCCATGAGTATATCTGCATCAACTGGTTAGATGCCACAACGGAAGAGATAAGACACCACATTAAGGTCAATTACAGACCACATCAACAAGGCTAGACACCGCATATGTCAGATGCCAAAACAATAGGGGTTAACACGTCGACGAACAGACGGTAACTACCCACAGCAACTTCAGCCAATTCGGGAAGACAGCTGCCTCAGGTACGCGCCTCTTTCTTTTCTTTTCTGAATTTTGGCTCACTTAGGCACCTAAGTTCTAAGTTCCCCAAAATTGGGGGCAACTGTAGACACCGGGTCCCGAGGCGGTCCGAGATCAGAATTACCCGATGATGAAAATGATACTGGCTTATAGGTAGAGGTGTCAAAAATGATACTTTCCTTGTCAAGACCCTCGTTTTTTTTTTTATCAAAAAAAAAATTATTGTTAATCTTAATTCCAAAAATAATATTATCGGAAAGTGTTATTTTGATAAAACAAAAAAATTAAATTAGTTATTTAATTTAATTGAATTAAATTAATTAATTAATTTAATTGAAAAAATGGGAATTAAATTAGTTTTTTAGTTAATTAGTTTAATTAAAAAAAAGAATTTTAAAGAAAAGGATTTAAGAAAAAAAAAAAAGAAAAAAGATTTAAAAAAAAAAAATTAAATAATAAAATGTTAACGTGGTGGTAAAGTGGCCATATATGGCCACTTTACCACCTGGGTCGCGTGGTGGCCGCTTGGCCACCGCGCGACCACCTGCCCCTCGCGTGCACATGCACACGACTGTTCGCGGCGCGCTCTTCCCTCTCCACGTGACTGCTTTTGGTCGACTGCTCCTGCTTTTTTTTCAGTCTGTTCTTTTCAGTCTGATTTTTCCATTTTTTTTCACCATTTTATGCTTTTTTTGGGGAAACAAAAAATAAAAGTTCTTTTGGTCTTTTTCCAATTTTGGCCAGGGCAATAATTAAAGAAGGTTTTTCCCTCATTTTCAAAGGGGACGGCAACATTTTGATTCAAGGAATTTTTTTTGGCTTTTCTCTCTAGCTTCTTCTCTCCAAAAACTGGTTTCTTCTTCAAAAATTCTTCAAAAAATTCTTGAGTTTTATTTTCAAGCTTTAATCTTTTCTTCTCTAATAACATTTCATTTTGGGTTTGATTTGAACTAGAAAAATTAATTTTCTTTACTTATTCATCCCACCAAAAATATTTTCTTGAACTAATTTAATTAAAAACATAGACTTTTATTTTTTTCGGGTGGTTACCACCACAAATTCGACAAGGAAAATAAATCGAGACACCGCTTCTCCGATCTAAATATTTTGAGGGTAAACATTTTTGGACTTTTTCTCATTTATTTTTTTTGTATATTATTTATTGTTATTAATATTATTTTTGCCATTATTACCACATCTATTATTATTATTTTTAGCATTCTAATGTGTTAATATCACTATTAATACATTATTTGTTTGCTTTAATTCAATTTTTGTGTTCATATCCACTGTTATCACCCAGATTATTATTGTTACTATTATTAGAGTTATTTTGCTTCCCGTTGAATTTCTTATGTTTATTATTATTATTATTATTATTATTATTATTATTATTATTATTATTATTATTATTATTGTACTCCCGTTGTCCTTTTTATGCTCACTATTATTGTTATACTGTCATTATTATTATTGTTAAATTGTTGCCATGTCTATTATTATTATTATTATTATTATTATTATTATTATTATTATTATTATTATATATTCATTTTGTATTATGTTATTATGATTATGATTATTATTATCATATTTTATTCTCATTCATTTTTTTACGTTTTTTGTATTACTATTTATTAATGTTATTGTTATTATCATTATCATTATATTTATTATTATTATTATCATATTTATTTATATTATATTCACTATTATTTATTATCATTGTCCACTATTATTATTATTATTATTATTATTATTATTATTATTATTATTATTATTATTATTATTATTATTATTATTATTATTATTATTATTATTATTATTATTATTGTTGTTGTTGTTGTTGTTGTTGTTGTTGTTATTATTATTTTATTGTTGTTACCATGCCATGATTATTTGTTGTTACCATTACTATAATTTTATTGTTGTCATTATCTTGCCTTTGCTTGATTAATCTTTAGAACCGTTACTAATATTTTTGATGTTAATTTTTTATGAGATTTAATTTGAGTCGAGCTATGTGAGCGCCCCGCGACTCCCCGAATGGGTCGCAACGCGTGGACGTACTCTCCGGTTTAGGTGAGATCTTTCCAATCCCTCTCTTCATGTTGTGATTATTTGTAAATATTTATTTTATTTACGCAAGCGTGAGATAAAAAGTCACAAAAATATTTCTATAATTAAATTGGAGTTTTTTACTAATAAAATTGGGACCAATGTCTCTTATTTTAGCCTAACAATAAAAACATCACAATTAAAACGAAAAGTCAAATTTTCTCCAAAATGGGATCACTCATCCCGATTTTCATTCAAACAATCAAAATGACTCTTCGAACCCGCTTTAAATTAACACGAAGGAACCAATGTTTCCAAATTTCGATCAAGTGCGAAGGAACCAATGTTCCTAAAATAATGTCCCGATTTTTGTATGTCTTTTTATTTCATTTTTGGGTGAGTGTTTAAATTTATGTTCTTTCATTTTGGGCCCTTGTAATTAACTTTGGGGCAACTTTATTTATTTTTGGGGATTGTATTCCGTCTCCATTTACATTTTTAATCTCCTTTTATTGGGGTTGTATTCCGCTCCTATTTCTCTTGTAATTGTGTGCTTGTGTGTTCATCGCTTTCACTTATCGCTTTCTTTATTTACTTCGTTTATCGCTTTCCTTTTATTACTTTTGAATGCTTGCTATGCACAACTTAATTTAATGCACCGAATGTGTGAGATGAGAGATATAATTTTAAGAGGTTAAGAACCCATTTATAATTAACCAAAGCATAAATAAGAGGGAAGTTCCGGATACCATATCTCTGGTTTAGACCGTTAGAGGTGAGAACCTTTTCCCAATTTCTTGCAAATTGGGTGGCGACTCCAAATGCCTCAAAGGTGCCTTTAGGCATTATTAGACTAGGTTGTTCTCCCCAATGTTCTATTGGGAGGGATACACCGATGATGTCTCATGGCGTACATGATCAAAAAACGCAAATCAATTCCTCGAATCCCAAAGGCGGATTCAAAGCGAGGGCCCTTGCTGGGTTGGGTTCGGCGCACGTCACACTTGGGTAGACCTAAAGTATCACCACCTTGGCTAAAGCTCATGTAATGACAAATAGAAACTTCTATTAGGTGAAATGCTCCTTAAAACGATGCTTGTGATGTGGGCCGTTGCGTATTAAACAAAATCAAGCAAATTAAGTGGTCTTTTATCAAAGGCTTTCATGCCCCGATAGGTCCACCTTAATTTAACTGAAATGTCCAAATAGGTAATGGCCAAAACCCATACGCATGTCCTTTAAATTAAGAGTGTTATGCTATCGGTTTTCCACCGTGCACCATACCCGCCCATTGGGTTCCCCGTTGACCCATGGGTTAAGCCCACCTAGGAAGAGGGTATTGGACCCCGGGTGTGGGAGTGATAAGGTCGGGAGGAACTATTGCTTGCATGTGGTTGTGAATGCTGCACAGCATGCTCATGCATCGCATGTCAATCATGCATATCGATAAAAAAATAAATAATAAAATAATAAAATAAATAAAAAATAATATATTTTCTCTCTTGTTGTGTGTGTATATCCTTTTATCTGCATATTATTTTTCACATATTGTTTTTCACATGTACATATCACCCTAGATACAATTTTTTTCATGCGTCGCATCGTATCATTGTAATCTATTGATCTTTCACTCATTAAGGACCATTTGCATGGCACGATCATGCATTGCACGTCATTCATGCATCATTCTAACCCCTTGGATGTTTCAGCCATTATAGACCATTTACCTAGGAGGTTTTGGGGTCCCTGAGGGTGCCTGAGGAGCAAGTAGAGTTCGAATTGGGTGGCAGAGATTTCAAGGTCGATAATGGCATATTTATCACAGGAAATGGGTGCATTGACAACGCAAGATCTGGACAAAATATTAGAGGATTTTGAGAGAAAGATGTTAGCTATGATGGGGAGCATCGTCGCCCAGATGGCACCAAGTGCTGGGCAACCATCTGTGGTTCCCGCTGTGAAGAAAGTTTAAACCCCTATTGTAGGGGAAACTCCTATAGCAACTGCCACTGTGCAACAACCACCTGTCGTGCCTAGAGTGACGGTACCTGCTGAGCAGAGGAGAATTCCTGTCCCGAAAGATGATTTCATAGTAGTGGAAGAGGATGAGCTAGTAATTCCTTAGGCTCTGAGAAAGAAAATTCCCAAAGTAGAGGATGATGTGGTCAGGAAAATGGAAGAAAAGATCGAAGTGATTATGCGTTTACTATCAGCCGGGAAAGGGATCGGCCCTGAAGATATGGATTTGGATGATGGAGAGCTGTTGTCGCAGAGGTTTAAGATGCCAGACCTGCCAAAATTTGACGGTACATCGGAGCCTTCTGCACATGTTAAGCAGTACACCCTGATCATGAAGGGTACAGGACTGACAAAGAAGCAGAAGGTAGAATATTTCAGCCTCAGTCTGGTGGGTCCGGCAGTAGACTGGTATCACGGGTTAGACAGGAGGTCCAAGGAGGATTGGGACCTTTTGACGGAAGAATTCCTTAAGCAATATGATTGCAGCACAAGAATAAAGGTCACTCTGAAAGACCTAGAGCTACTGCAGCAGAAGCCCGAGGAGTCATTCCAGGAGTACCTCACCAGATGGAGAAACCGGGTCATGTAAATGAAGAGAAAACCTGATACCCCTGACCAGATAAGGTTATTCAACAGGAATGCTAGCCCGTACGTGAGAGAGGCACTAAAGATGAAGGGACTCAAAGACTGGGAGTTGCTTAAAGATGGCCATCAAAGCTGAGGCCGAACATATGGACAAAATGGCTAAGCCTGCAAACTTGGCCTTCGACGAAAGCAAAGGAAGCAGCAGTGGTAACGGGAGCAGACCTGGGGCAGCAGAAGTTTTAGCCACGGGAATGACTCGATGCCACCTCACCATCTCAGGTAGGCCATTGTCTTGGTATTTTACTTGCCTCATCAAAGAAGGGAAGTTACAACCCTTGCCAGCCGGGCCTGCCCCAAGCCAAGGATAGCCTAGACACAGAACAGGCTGGTATTGTGCATATCACCAGTACACAGGGCATAGAGCAGACTATTATCGTCCTTTGAGAGATCGTATTCAGGAATTAATGTCTGATCCTGAAGAGCGAAAGAAGGAGAGGAAGACAAATTGAGTACCTAAGTGGAGAATGAAGGTGGTTCCCGAGGATGGTGATGAACCATTTGCCAAAATAGCTGTGCTAGTGGAAATATGAGGGTGTTAGCTATTCAGATGTTCTTTTTATTTTTGAACTATTTAATGACAATGCTTTTAATTCTTGTTTCTATTAAATGAAATGATTGGTCTTATTTATTTGTGTGATGTTTCTTGTGATTTCACTATGCATGATCATGACACATTCATATTTATTAATGATTCAAATGATGCCATTCCATTTAATCTCGGAACTTTGGGGAACCCAAAGAAAATCTTGATAGCATCTGTTATGACTCCTGAAGGGAGATTAAAAAGAGAACAAAAACAAAGAGAGCCTTTGCCTGGACCTGGTATGACATGCTGAAGATTGACAAGGACATCCTTGAGACCAATGCTATTTCCACGTGGCAACATAATGATGAACCAAATTTTGAAAGCC
This sequence comes from Excoecaria cochinchinensis, assembly GCA_947683425.1. Lineage (NCBI taxonomy): Eukaryota > Viridiplantae > Streptophyta > Magnoliopsida > Malpighiales > Euphorbiaceae > Excoecaria > Excoecaria cochinchinensis. The sequence continues at coordinate 9,258,026 of CANTUQ010000021.1, read as the reverse complement.
ATTCCTTTGTACCCCCAACATTTGGGATGCATATGGTGCTGCCAAATAAAATCAAACTTCAAGAGCTACACCAGGAGTTAGATGAATAAAACTCAAGACCTTCACGAGAAAAATATAACTCATCAGAACCGAACAGCATGACCCCTTCCCCCCAACCATTTGAAATGTGTACCCCAAAACCAATCAAGACTGACCTTTAACCATTTAAGACCCTTACAGCTAAATTTAGCAGGACAGCTCTTTACCTTTCAACCAGAAAAAAAAAACCAAAAACAAAAAAAATAAAAAAAAAAACAAAAACAAAAAAACAAAAACAAAAAAACAAAAAAAAATAAAAAAAAAATAATAGAGAGAAACAAAAATAGAGAAAAAAAGAGAGAAAAGAAAAAAAAAACATTAAAAAAATTAAAATAATAATAAAAAAAATCCACAATCTTTGCCCCAGATCATCTTAGCCTAACCTGTCCCCAATCTCAACAGTTGAAAAACCATTTTAGAATTTGAACCACCAAAGCCAATAAAAGCAAAGTGTGAGATTTCACATCCAAGCCCAAAATAAGGAACCCATCACCTCAACCAGTCTGCACAAGGGACAAGAATAAGATTTCGATATAAAAATGAACCACTCTCCGAAGGAGCAGCTTTCCCGGCTAACAAAGATAGAAGCAAATTCAATCAACATCGACGAACTGAAGGAGGGTCCATGGAAGAGGCTAAATAAAGAATAAAAAAATAATAAAAAAAAAGAGAGAAAATATTAAATCAAGAAAACCCGCGAGGGCTGATTGGAAACAGGAGTCTGATGCTTACAAGATCCACTCTGAGATTAGATGTAATTTTGCATTCCGAATCCATGTTAAATGGTGATCATGTATGGAGAAATCATACTCAAATGTACACAATTTTGCGGAAATACATAAAAGAAAAGTAGTTTAACTCATCATTTCCTAGTTCTTTTATAAAAAGAGAAACATCATCTATTACTGAATGTATAAAATCTAAAGGGCTACTCTACTCCTGCTCTCACCAACCAGATGCCTAAGACGATGGGTCCTATTATCTACTGCGGGGCTAAGTACCCTTCTCTTACATGCACTTATGGAGGCAAGGGTGTAGTCTGTGACCAGAGCAGTTCATTTTGCATACTCAAAGTTGTCTGGTTCCAGCGTAGAATCAGCGCATTGGTACTATCTACCCTCCGGTGCTCTGTCCGCTCGAGCACTTCAGTCGATTCATCCTGCTATCAACTATGAGGCCAATTCTGCATCACCTTTGTGATAGGAATCAAACTCACACACAACCATAATGTGAGACATATGTACATGCCGATTATACCTGAAAGATTTTTGATGACAGCTACAGCCTTCTTTACCAAAAAAGAAAAAAAAGAGGCCGTTAGAGATAAAAACCGTAATAGGCGCTCTAAGCAAAAATTAGGCCAAAGGGCAGGGTGAAAACCTGGGAACAGGTAGTCTGTCCTATAAAAAAAATAAATGAACAAAAGCTGATGGATTGGGTTGGGTCCGTTCCAGGCAAAAAATAAGGCACAGGGTTGTGTGAAAATCCAAAAAGGATGCATTTTCCGCTAAGAAAAGCTAGTGTGAAAATCCACAAGGGGCGCACTACCATTAAAATAATGACTTCCGATACCTAGAGTGATAAGGTGGCATTACTTAGGATGACCTCCCTTCGGGTAGAAAGTGCATAATACAGAGCATGAGTTAGAATCATGGGGGCAATATGCTGTACAGCTCATAGCAAAAGGGTGCATGCTCGTTGACCGAGGGGTAAAAATGCACACCGGACGGTTCTCTTTGAAATGATTATGGGTCAGAGTTCCTAAGCCAAGATGATACTCTTCTATATTACTGGGGGCATCAGATAGTATGAACAGTATCCTCAACAAGTCCCTTAACTCCCTAGGATATGGTCTATCCATTTTTGCATCTCACGTGCATTCCACGTTACAATCTTTCGCATATCGCTTTACAAAACGTTACACGTGCATGGCATTTGACGATGCCCAACACGCATTCACACATGCATGAAATTTATATATATCTTGCATAAGCAATTCTTCGTGCACATTTGGTGCACATAATCTCTACGTACTTGCAACACATAAATCTTTGTGCATGTCTAGCATGCATAGCACAAGCACTTATCACGTGCGTTTAATCTTTTACACGTATAGTTGTGTACACATAATTTTCGCACATTAATCCTTAGCATGATTTATGTGTATAGCTTTGCACATACATTTTACATGTCATTATCTTTAAGTCCTTTTTCAAGGCATTCCAAGTCTCTTCGGAGCATTATCTTTAAGTCCTTTTTGCAAGGCATTCCCAGTCTCTTCGGAGCATTATCTTTAAGTCCTTTTTCAAGGCATTCTCAGTCTCTTCGGAGCATTATATTTAAGTCCTTTTTCAAGGCATTCCTAGTCTCTTTGAAGCATTATCTTTAAGTCCTTTTTCAAGGCACTCTCAGTCTCTTCGGAGCATTATCTTTAAGTCCTTTTTCAAGGCATTCTCAGTCTCTTCGGAGCATTATCTTTAAGCCCTTTTATCAAGGCATTCCCAGTCTCTTCGGAGCATTATCTTTAAGTCCTTTTTCAAGGCACTCTCAGTCTCTTCGGAGCATTATCTTTAAGTCCTTTTTCAAGGCATTCTCAGTCGCTTCAGAGCATTATCTTTAAGTCCTTTTTTCAAGGCATTCCCAGTCTCTTCGGAGCATTATCTTTAAGTTCTTTTTCAAGGCATTCTCACACTATAAGAAAAAAGCAAAATAGAGACGAAAAATAGAGACCGAATTCCGTCTCTAATCGAAAATAGAGACGGAAATAGAGACGAAAAATTTCCATCTCTATTTCGGCGGTCTCTAAAAATTAAAGACCAAAATGCTCCGTCTCTATTTTTAGAGACGAAAAACAGTTTTTTGTCTCTAAAAATAGAGACGAAATAGCAATTTCTGTCTCTATTTTTAGAGACGGAAAGCACTCTTCTGTCTCTAAAAATAGAGACCGAACTGTTTTTCCGTCTTTAAAAATAGAGACGAAAATCTGTTTTTCGTCTCTATTTTTAGAGAGGAAATGTGTCGTTCCGTCTCTAAAAATAGAGACGAAAATTACTATTCGGTCTCTAATTTTAGAGACGGAAAACTATTTTCCATCTCTAATTTAAATTTTTTTTTAAATATGTGAAAAATGAATAAATAATGTTAAATTTAAAAATTCCTTAACTTTATGTAATGGAAAAAAATTTAATAAACAATAAATAGATTTAAAAATATTGTATTTTATAATGTATTAATAATATATAAAAAGTATTTGTGACATTACAAATAAAAAAAACACAAGTGCAGAAATAATAACTAAGGTGGAGGAGTCTGCGGACGATCAGTAGATGGCGGGTCAGCAGGTAATCTACGACTAATGAAGTCCTCTAACCTATTAATACGGTCCATCAGTACGTCGACCGTGCCGCGAAGCTCAATGACCTCATCTGTAGTTGTCGCAAGCCTACTAGCTGTAGACGTGGAGGAGGATGACGCATGCGAATAACAAACATTCGCGTAGGAACCCAAACTGAATACCCGTGGCGATCCTGACCACCAACAACCTCATAATATACTCGAGCGTGATCAACATTGTCGCCGTCTGTCTGCTGACTCTGAAGACTCTCAACCACTCACTCCTGTAATTAAAATTGTCCGAATGTTATGTAATAGTAAAATAAAACTAATAGGTTATACGAAACTGAATATTAAGTTTTGAAATTAGCATACATGAACTTGTCTGGCACGATCGCTGACGAATGTCACACCGTCATGCTTCCGAGTATGAGTGTGTAAAAACAACTCATGAGGATAAGGTCGCCGGCCCATAGTAGACTCCTATAAACAACTTTTAGGTTAAAAACTAATTGACAGATTTGTCTGTAAGTTTGTATCAAACCTAATGCATAACAAGAATACATAGGGATATGTATTGTTATTTTAACGCCGACATAATACAATTATGATTCGAAACACTATAACACTTGTCTATAATTTAATAAAATTTCGACAGAGTTTTCCCTAAATATTTAACAAACTTCCTGTTCAAACATCAAGAAAATACATTTACCTATACATTTCAAACTCCTTACACAATTTATTGTCCATCCTCCTTCATTCAATCAAACTATATCATTATTATTAAGAGTTGCAATAGACATAATACAATTATGATTCGTCACACTATAACAATTGTCTATAATTTAATAAAATTTCGGCAGAATTTCCCCTAAATATTTAAAAACCACCTGTTCAAACATCAAGAAAATACATTTACATTTATATTATCACCCGCAACAATCCATATCAAACTCCTTACACAATTTATTGCCCATCCTCCTTCATTCAATCAAATTATATGATTATTATCAACTATTGCAACAATTGCAGTGAATAAATTCTTAATGCAGTAAGTAGCTAATAATATTTGAGTACTTACAAGTCTGTCAGCAAGCTCACGATGAGACAATGTTCCTCCAGTGTGTAAGGAAACACTAGGCCCCTCTGGTCCTCCCCTCCTATTAGTGGAATTCCGATCGGCGATGATAACGGCTTCGGATGATGACCAGTACTGCATCCAGTTTGCCCAAGTCTCTTCACTTATATACCTTGGGCGTTCACCTTTTGCGTGCAACTTATTAAGATAACCCTTATAACGAACACGCGCTTGTCCCTCCCACACGCCGTAAACGAGGTGATCGATGGAAGAATTCCAATAAATAGCTTTCTACAGGATTTAAAAGAAAAAAACGGTTAAACATGATATATATATATATATATATATATATATTCCCAATATTACTATACAATTTAAATTATAAAAGATTAGAGATACACACAGTCGAAATAATTTAAATAAGTTATTTACCTTAAACTCTTGGAAGTAGAACATCTTCGTCTTCTGTGATATATTTTTCCACAAATACCCATTAAATTCAAACCTTTCCTTGAATGAACCAGTCATCATGCGGGAGCATATACCAGAGTGAATAAATCTGGATTACAACGAAAATGTAATTGTGTGATGAATTTTACTATTACAGAGTAAATATAAAACAGAAAATTTAGTAACTCACTGTTTTCTAGCAATGACAACATACGTCCGCCCGTCAGCGCCAACCAAACTAGGCAATGTACCTTCAACAGTGTCAGGCGATCGCGGCGATGGATCGGACTGATCCGAACTAGGCACCTCGGTAGACGTGGTAGCAGTCGTTGATTGCGGGGCTGGATGCACTGGCAACGATGATGCCATGCCCACATGGGGAGGTGCTGATCTAGGAGATGATCCCTCCCCTTGATTGTCCCCTCCTAATGTGGACATGCGCATCCTGGCCTTGGGAGGTGGCATCGATCCCGCCCGCCTCTTATTATTCATGTTTTGTCCTAAAAATATTCACAATCATAATTAGCAATTAAATTATTACGTATACATGATTAACACAGTCAATAATGCAAATGTCTACCATATGTAAGTTAGTTGAAACATAAATTAACTAATTATATTAAAATTATGGGTTTTACTCACATGGGCGAATAATTATTCGCTATCATCTGCATTATTATCACCATTATCTTCATTTTCTGAAAAATTAGAATCAAATTCGCTTTCCAATTCCGATGTGGAATTGGATTCCTCGTCCGATCCAATGTCAACAAATTCATTATCCATACTATTCAAAAGTTCATTATCCCGTTATGGCAAGCTTTCATTTATTTCATGACCCTCCACTTCCTCTTCCTGAAAGGCCTCGCTGTTAATTCGTTTATTTTGTCTTGTTGTTTTCATCTCATATATGCCCCTGGGTTTAACCTTGCAAACTGGCAACCAATCCATTTTATCCCATCTAAGGCTAGGAAAAGGGAGGTAATACACCTGAACTGCTTGCATGGCCAACACGAAAGGCTCAAAATTAGCAAGTCGTCTTCTTTTATTAATTTCGACTAAGTTGTAGGCGGCTTGCACTCTGATTCCGACATTGGGTGTAGGATTATACCACTCGCACTTAAATAGCACGCAATGTTTTATTGGCAAAGCAGGATATTCAATTTCAAGGATCTCTGTAATGTCACCATAATAGTCCATCAATTCTCCCTTAATGCAAACTCCACTGTTGTTAGTTGCCCTATTGCAACCATGCGATTGTGTATGGTATCTGAAGCCGTTGACAAAATAAACTGGGTAAGATTTAACAGTCAGCAGAGGTCCTTTAGCAACATCGGAGATGAAATTATTTTCAATTGGATGTTATGACGCCTGCAGAACGAAATTGTAACTTGTCATTTAATCCATTTACGTAATATAATTTGTAAGGGAGGTAATTCATATTTGCAATCAAAACTTACATATGTCTTGAACCACGAAGGGAAGTGCTTATCGACTTCCTTGTTGATATCATTTTGCGTTATATGCGGCATAAGCTCCCGTAACCATTCCTCATAGAAACTGCATCCAACCACAATAGTAAATATATATCCATTTTCATTGCAATGAACAAATTATCAACATCAAACGCGCAATTACACTTACTGCACAAATGGTTGAATTTCTTCGCAATTCAGTAAGATATAACCATGTGCAGCATCTAGTTCATCATCTGTAAGCATTCTTCTAGTAGCACGTCCATGTAATAGACCAAGATACGTGAATATCCGTAAGTTTCCATCATTAGCACTTGTTTCGGCACCATCGTCATTACGAGGAAGTTTTCGGCGTCTTGTGCTAACATGCGGCTCAAAGTAATGAGAACAAAATGTACTTGCTTCTTCAACTAAGTACGCATTGCATATTGAACCTTCAACTCGAGCTTTATTCTTAACATTTTTTTTCAAATGATACAAATACCTACATATCCAAAGTGGTAATCATGTTAACAACAGTCTAACAAATTATGAACCTCAATGTATATATAATTCAATAGAGATGGCATTTACCTTTCAAATGGATACATCCATCTATACTGAACGGGTCCTGCCAGTTTGGCCTCATGTGCTAAATGTACCGGTAAATGCTCCATTATGTCAAAAAAGCTCGGTGGAAATATTCCCTCTAACTTGCAAATGATTATCGGAATTTCTCCTTCTAGTTTTTCCATATCAGCTATCGTAATCTCATTGGAAGTCAAGCTTTTAAAAAATAAGCTTACTTCAGTTATTGCATCCCAAACTTTAGGAGGCAGCAATTCACGAAAAGCAACCGGCATCAGCCTTTGCATGAATACGTGGCAATCATGGCTTTTCATTCCGAACAATTTGAACTTTCTCATATCAACACACCTCGCTAAGTTTGAAACATATCCGTCCGGGAATTTTAGATCTCTCAACCAATCACATAACACTTCTTTTTGTCTTCTGTCCAAAGTATAACAGGCCTTTGGATATTTACCCGTTCAGAAATCCCTATCTAACTCGTTTCTTTTGCAGTATAATTTCAAATATGCCCGTGACTTTGCATTGTCTTTGCTCCTCCCTTCAATATTCATTATCGTATTGATCGAAAACATTTTTTTCTATATGCATTACGTCTAGATTATGTCTTATTATATTTGTCTTCCAATACGGCAAATCCCAAAATATACTACGTTTCCTCCACCCAAAATTTTTCGAAATGCTACTATTGACTTCTTCAGCTTCAACTTCTGTCACTTTCATCAACCCCAATTCCTCAATCTCTTGCAAAATTTCCTCACCAGATCTATTATGTGGAGGAGAGGCGAGGATAGCTTTATTCTTAAGAAATCTCTGTTTATTACGTCTAAATGGTTGATTTAGAGGGAGAAATTTTCTGTGATTATCAAACCACGATATTTTACACCCATTAGTAAGATAAAACGCATTGGAATCATTTCCATAGTAAGGGCAAGCCAATTTCCCAGCTGTGCTCCAACCTGACAGCATAGCATATGCAGGAAAATCGCTAACAATCCACATTAAAGCTGCTTTCATCATGAAATTTTGTTTGAGGGACACGTCATATGTGAGCACACCGACTTCCCATAATTGAAGCAATTCGAAAATTAACGGTTAGAGGAAGACATCAATCCCTTGCTTTGGATTCTTAGGACCCGGCACAATTACTATCAAAAACATGTAAGCCTCTTTCATGCAGATCCACGGAGGCAAATTATACGGAATTAATATGATTGGCCATGATGAGTATTGTTGGCCTGATTGCCCAAAAGGTTGAAAACCATCTGTACTTAAACCCAGCCGCACATTTCTACTTTCAGAAGCAAAATCTCGGTGAATGTCATCAAAATGTTTCCATGCAACGGCGTCCGACGGATGGGTCATTACTCCATCTATCTGTTCATGTTCATTATGCCACCTCTTGTGAGATGCTGTCACATCTGACGAATACAGCCTCTGAAGTCTTGGAGTAATAGGAAAATAATACATCCGTTTCCATGGCACTAATTTATGCTTCCTATTAGAATTGGCTGGCTTGAATCTCGGTTGATTGCAAAATTTGCAACTCCTTAATTCCACGTCATCCCCCCAGAAAATCATACATCCTAGCCGACAACAATCAATTTTTTCAACTGGCAAACCAAGACCCCGAAGTAACTTCTTCATTTCGTAGAAACTATCAACCATATTATTGTCCATCGGTAAGGAGTCATTGTACCACGACAGGATTTCATTCAAACTTTAATCGGAAATATGACCTTCAGATTTAATGTTTAAAATTCAAGCAACTGATCCCAGTTGTGTCATATTATCACATCCGGGCCATAATTCCTGGTCAGCTGCATTAAGTAAATTGAAAAAATTACTGGCATCTGGGTTGGGTTCCTCTTCCACACTGCCTAAATTGGGCTGAAATGAAGTTCCAGCTGTGTCAAAAACCATTTGCACATATGGATTCTCTGTATCACAAGTATTGGTATTCATAACATATGGCCCCCCTTGAACTTCGGATCCAACAACACCCGATCCCACTTCCACACTTCTAGACGTGCTACTAATTAATGGCTCTCCATGCCTTGTCCATTCAAAATAATTGGGCACAAATCCCTTTTTTAGTAAATGGAGATGCACCTCATCCGTTGGAAGATAGCCCCTATGTTTGCACTTCTTGCATGGACATCTAATTTTTAAACCGTTCATGTATGCAGGTTGGGAGCTTGCGTATTCAATAAAGTGCTGAACTCCTTCAGCAAACTCTAAATTAATATACCCATCTGGTGTTATTCTTCTATACATCCAACTTCTATCCATATTGCTCATTAATGTTAAACTGCTTAGCAAGCATCATAAGGTCGAAGTTAGTACCATCACGAGTCAATTATTGTATTTTATTTTAACTCAATTCTCCAACCTACTATTTGACTTTAATCCATAATTAGTGTTACATAATTACTAGCATGATAAATAATACGCATGTCATAGAAATCGTAACATTTATATACACAGAACCATCAAGAGGCACGTATCGAATAAAAAACCGGTCTATCGATTATTTTTTGTACATGCAATTCAATTAATACTGACATTCATTCATTTTTCCAAATTAATTTCATAAAAAGTTTGAAAAAAAATGGACAGAGTTTCCCCTATACGGGTCCATATCCCCCCTGCAAAACAGTAGCAAATTAAACATTTCGATAAAATGTCAACCAATCGCAACTCCAAAAAAAAATCAATGTAATAAGAAATTTTCCCATCCACCTCAATCATCGAAATTTAACAGATAACTTCATCAAAAGTTGTGAAATTATCCCTCAAAATCATATGCTGTTATTACTGTATCATGAATAATTGCATAGTTGTTAATGTCGAATTACAACATGACAATGACTTAAACATCTTTATCTCATTAAAAAAACACATCTCAAACATGTAGATGCCATTGAAAATTCATAACCAAGTTTAATACATTTTCAAAAATATATTTTTAATACATAACACACTTACCTCGAGCAAAACTGTCGGTAAGCTGCGCCTGTTCGGCACGTACAACAGGTTAACGCCAACCCGAGCACGGTTGTCGTAGGTACATGCAATGACAAATAAATCATAATTTAGATATATAAAACACTTATATAATGGTAAAGTAAGCATTACCAACTGAGCAATCAAAAGGATATATAAAACATTTATATTAATTGTTCCCTCGTTGACCAAATGGTTGATTGGTGGGGCCATCATTACAAAATTTAAGAACTAAAGAAGTTTAGAGTTCATGTAAACATTGAAAAGGGAGGTTACGAAATACCATTCCCATGCATAGTATTTGAACGCTTCTTGCAGTTTTTATTCCTTCAAAGTTCCTTCCGAGTTCAACTATTTTCAGATTATATTAATCTCTAACTTTGCTCCTTATCCATAACAACACTATTACATCAGAAAAATCAATTTTATAAATTGAATCGATAGGACAGTATTATGTCAAAAGGTTAATTTTACAATTGATTTCAAAAGGATTAATTATTTTATTCGCATGTTAAATAAAAATTAGCTAATAAATTAAGAAAAAAAAAGAAAAAGATATTACATTGCGTGCATGGCATGAGAGGATAGTGAAAGAAAGTGTATAAGGCGCAAAGACAATAATCCAACAACCTTAGTTTGGTTAAATACAAATGGAATAAAAATTAATCTGAAAGCAATGTGTGAGATATCAGACACCATTATTTATAACCCATAATTCAAATTCAAATTCAAATTAAGATCCTCTCATAATGCAAATTAGGATCTCTAGTTTAATAATTCAAAGATCCTCTGTAATTCTAGTTTAATAATTGATTAAATAGAATAATAAAAAGTTTAAAACAATATTTACCAACAAAATTAATTAACAAATACACATAAATAAAATACCAAACGAAAATAAAAAAAAAGGGAAGAAAAAAAATTACCTCAAATGGCAGATTTGGCCGGCGACGGCGTCGGGGGGGAGCAGCGGCGTCGAAGGGGGAGAAAGAAGGACTGGCTGTCGGTGGGGAGGAAGCGGTGCTCCAGCATGGAGCACAACGAGCCTAGGGAAGAAAGGGAGGGGGCAGAAGGAGAGAAGGGAAGAAGGAGGAGAGCGGAGGGGGGCCGGAGGGGAAGGGAGGCGGCGGACGGAGCTGGGCAACGACGGCGGCAGAAAGACCGGACAGCTGTGGCACCGGAGTGGGGAGGCGGCGAATCCGAGATGGGGGCGGGAAGGGGAAAAAGAAAGAGAAGGTAAAAAGTAAAGAAGAGGGCACAGGGATTTAATTAAATCCCAAAAATTAGAGACCGAATTGCAATTCGATCTCTAAAATAGAGACCCAATTTGTGACGCGCGCCGAACCCGGTCAACCCAGCAAGGGCCCTCCTTTGAATCCGCCTTTGGGATTCGAGGTATGAAGGTTTGCGTATTTTGATCATGGGCGCAATGAGACATCATCGGTGTGTTCCTCCCAATAGAACATTGGGGAGAACAACCTAGCCTATTGACGCCTAAAGGCACCTTTGAGGTATTTGGAGTCGCCACCCAATTTGCGTGAAATTGGGAAAAGGTTTCTCACCTCTATTGGTCTAAACCAGAGATATGGTGTCCGGGACTTCCCTCTTATTTATACTTTGGTTAATTATAAATGGGTTCTTAACTAATTAAAATTATATCTCTCATCTCACACGATAAATGCATTTAATTTAAATTGCGCATATCAATCATTCGAAAGCAATAAAATAAGAGCAATAAATAAAGCGATAAATGAAAGCGGTAAACACCCAAGCACACAATTACAAGAGAAATCAGGGCGGAATATAACCCCAATTAAAGATATGAATGGGGACAGAATACAATCCCCAAAAAATAAATAAAGTTGCCCCAAAGTTAAATACAAGGGCCCAAAATGAAAGAACATAAATTTAAAACACTCACTCAAGATTAAAATAAAAGAACATACACAAATCGGGACATTATTTGAGGAACATTGGTTCCTTCGCACTTGGTCGAAACTTAGGAACATTGGTTCCTTCGTGTTAATTTAAAGAGGGTTCGAAGAGTCGTTTTGATTGTTTGAATGAAAACCGGGATGAGTGATCCCATTTTGGAGAAAATTGACTCTTCGTTTTAATTGTGATATTTTTATTGTTAGGCTAAAACAGGGGACATTGGTCCCAATTTTATTAGTAAAAATTGTAATTTAATTATAGAAATATTTTTGTGATTTTTTATCGCACACGTGCACAAATAAAATAAATATTTACAAATAAACATGTAACACATAAAGAGAGAGAATTAGAGAGATCTCACCGAACCGATGTGGCCCTCCGCGCGTTGCGACCCATCCGGGGAGCCGCGGGGATACTCACATAACCCGACTCAAGTTAAAATCTCATACAAAAATTAACATCAAAATATATTAGCAAATATTCTAAGTGAATTAATCAAACAAATGCAACATGTAACAATAACACGAATAATAAATAATAAATAATGGTGACAACTATAATATTATGAGACATACAAATATTAATATAATGCTGATAGATGATAATAATAATTATAATAATAATGGTGATAACAGTGGCACAAATAGGATGTATAATAATAATAGTAATAACAATAATAATAATAATAATAATAATAATAATAGGGTTGACAGGATGTTAATAACAACCAATATAATAATAATAATAATAATAATGACGATTATAATAATAATAGTAATAATAATAATGATAACATGATATTAATAACTATAATAGAGATGAACACCAACATAATAATAATAATAACAATAATAATAATAATAATAATAATAATAAGATATTGAATAATTACAAATAATAATAATAATAATAATAATAATAATAATAATAATAATAATAATAATAATAATAATAATAATAAAAGATAATAACACTAATGAAAATGAAGGCCACAGGGACACAATAATTATAATAGGAATGATTAATGCCAACGGGAAAATAAATAAAAAAGGGAAATCAAACTAGAACAAGTGAGAAAGATCTATCACTGGTAATATCAATCACACCAAAATACTAAAAAATAATAATAACAAATAAATACAAAATAAAATAAAATTAAATAAGAGAGGGTCCAAAATGTTTACCCTCAGAATTTTTCTAGATCGAAAATAGGATGTCTCAATCCGTTCCCCTTGTCGATTTTTGCGGTGATAGGCGAAAAATAAAAATGTAAAATTTGTATTTTTGGATAAACTAACTATAGAAAATATTTTTTGTGGGATGAAAAAGCAAAGAAAATTGACTTTTCTTGCTCAAATCAAACCCAAGATCAAATATTTTTAGAGTAACAGAGATTAAAACTTGAAAAGAAAACTTAAGAATTTTTGAAGAAATTTTTGTTTCCTGGAGAGAAGAAAGACTTAAAGGATTTTGAAGAGTATATTTTTTTGAAGAGGAACCCGTTGCTGGAGAGAAGCTGGAGAGAAGCAAAAAAAATTCTTTTTAAAAAAATCTTTGCCGTCCTCCCAAAATGAGGGTGAAAAACCCTCTTTTGATTTGTTGGTCTTGGCTCAAAATAGAAAGAGTTAGAAAGTCTTTAATTTAATTGATCGAAAATAACATAAAACGGTGAAAAAACTGGAAAAATCAGACTGAAAAACGGTCTGAAAAATGCAAAAAAACTGGCCAAAGAGCAGGTGGTCGCGTGGTGGCCAAGTGGCCACCGCGCGACCACCGGCCAAAAACACAAGAGGGTCGCGTGATGGCAATTGCCATCACGCGACCAAAAGTTTGGAAAGTGGCTTTTAAAAGCCACTTTCCCACGTTTTACACTTTTAATATTTATTTATTTATTTTTTTTTTTTTTTACAAAAACCTTTTAAATTCTTTTCTTAAATCTTTTTTTTCCAATTAATTCAATTAACTAAATTAATTAATTTAATTCAACTAAATTAATTAACTAATTTAATTTTTCATTTTCAAATAAATTAATTAATTAATTTAATTCAATTAAAATAACTAATTTAATTTTCCTTTTTTATTTTTTAAATATAAAAAATAATAATATTTAAAAAAATTAATTCAACTAAATTTTTTAAAAAAATTAATTCAACTAAATTTTTTATAATAATATTTTTATATATATATTTATTTTTATTTGAAAATAATGGGAATTTCGACAAGGGAAGTATCATTTTTGACACCTTTAATTGTGGGCATCGTTTTTCATCATCGGGTAATTCCGATTTTGGACCGCCTCGGGACCCGGTGTCTACAGTTGCCCCCAATTTTAGGGAACTTAGAACACAGGCGCCTAAGTGAGCCAAAATTCAGAAAAGAAGGGAAGAGACACGTACCTGAGGCGGTCGCTTTCCCCGACTGGATGGCATTGTTGCAGTTTTTGGTGTGTTGGCTATTGCTATAGCGGTAATGTCGTGATCGTGCAAACCCTCCGTGGAGCAGTAGTACCGTCCTTGTGCAAACTGTTTTTTGAAGTGGCAGTACCGTTGTCGTGCAAACCTTCCGTAGAATGGTAGTACCGGCAGCGTGCAAACCTTTTGAAGCAGTAGTACCGAGATCGTACAAACCCTCCATGGAGCAGTAGTACCGTCCTCGTGCAAACTGTTTTTGAAGTGATAGTACCGTTGTCGTGCAAACCTTCCGTAGAATGGTAGTACCGGCAGCGTGCAAACCTTTTGAAGCAGTAGTACCGAGATCGTGCAAACCCTCCGTGGAGCGGTAGTACCGTCCTCGTGCAAACTGTTTTTTTCTTGAAGTGGTAGTACCGTTGTCGTGCAAACTTTCCGTAGAATAGTAGTACCGGCAGCGTGCAAACCCTTTGAAGCAGTAGTACCGAGATCGTGCAAACCCTCCGTGGAGCGGTAGTACCGTTCTCGTGCAAACTGTTTTTTTCTTGAAATGGTAGTACCGTTGTCGTGCAAACTTTCCGTAGAATAGTAGTACCGGCAGCGTGCAAACCTTTTGAAGCAGTAGTACCGAGATCGTGCAAACCCTCCGTGGAGCGGTAGTACCGTCCTCGTGCAAACTGTTTTTTCTTGAAGTGGTAGTGGTGGTGGTGCCATCCATGAGCCCTTCGGTTGATTGTCTGCCTCTTGAGAGGTCTTTGGTTGATATTTGTTTTGATTGAAGATTGAGCTGATGTTGAATTGGTGTCGTCGCTTGCCCTTTGTCGGTGCTAGCATCGAGTTTCTTTTTCTGCAAAATTTAGAAGGAAGATATGCAGGTATAAATGGTGAGCATGCACGTGAAATGTATGTGTCATGCAGCAATGCAGGATAAGAGTTCATCCAAGTGGATTCGGAGGCGTCAGCTGGTTTGGTTGCAATTTGCGGTCGTATCTGTGCCCCCTTGGATTGCCTTTGAATTTCATGCCTTTAAGGGATTACGAGATTCTCCTCTGGTACCTGTAGTCATTATTTGAAGGTAGTGCGTCCCTCGTGGATTTTCACACTAGCTTTTCTTAGTGGGAGATGCGTCCTTGTCGGATTTTCACATAACCCTATGCCTTATTTTTTGCCTGGAATGGACCCAACCCAATCCAGCGGCTTTTATTTATTTCATTTTTTTGTAGGGCAGACTGCCTGTCGCCAGGTTTTCACCCTGCCCTTTGGCCTAACTTTTGCTTAGAGCGCCAGTCACGGTTTTCATCTCTAACGGCCTTTTTTTTTTTTTTTTTTTTTGGAGAGAGGAGTTGGTGTTGTTGCAAAAGGTCTTTCAGGTATGATTGGCATGTGCTTATGTCTCAGATTTTGGTTGGATGAGCTTAGTTTTTTATTCGGAAGGTGCTGTAGGGTTGGCTTCTCAGTGGGTAGCAAGGTGAGTTGACTGAAGTGCTTGAGTAGCGAGAATGGTAAGGGGTAGATGGTAGCAATGTGTTGGTTTTATGTCTGACCCAGATGACTTTGAGGGTGCAAGATGAATTGCTCTAGTTACACCAATACATCTTTGCATAAATGCATCTATTTCAATCTGATTTCATAACGTATGATCACCATTTGGCATTAACTCGAAAAAATACGAGACCCCATCTAATCCCGGGATAGATCTTGAGAGCATCAAACTCCTGTTATCAATCAGCCCTCGCGGGTTTTCTTGATTGAATATTTTCTCTCTCTCTTTTTTTTTTTATTCTTTATTTAGCCTTTGCCATGGACCCTCTTTCCGTTTGTCAGTATTGGTTGAATTTGCTTTCATCTTTGTTAGCCGGAGAGACTGCTGCTTCTGAGAGTGATTCTTCTTAGCATCAAAGTTTTGGTCTTAGCGCTTGTGCAGACTGGTTGAGGTGATGGGTTCCTTATTTGGGAGTTGAATGCGAAATCTTGCTCTTGGCATTTATTGGCTTTGGCGGTTCGAACCCTGGGATGGCCTTTCAATGGCTGAGACAGGGTGACAGGTTGGGCTTGGATGATCTGGGGTACTTTTATCGGTTTTGGTGGTTTAAGCTTTGGAATGGCCTTTCAACGGCCGGGGTTGGATGGATGGTTTGTGAATTAGCCTTTTAGGTCCTTTTCAGTGGCAGAAGAAGAATGGCAATGTGCAGGCATGTGTAGATCAACAGGATTTGAACAAAACTTGCCCCCAAATAGCATTCCCTTGTCCCCTAATCAATTCTCTCTTTTCTTCTCTCTTTTTTTTTTATTAAATTTTTTTCTTTTCTTTTCTTTTAAAATATTTTCTTTTCTTTTCTTCTCTTCTAAATTTTTTTTTTCTTTTCTTTTCTTCAATTTTTTTTTTTTTTTTTTTTTTTTTTTCACCCCAATTTTCTTTTAGCAAACTTTGTTCGAATCCTGAAGTTTACACATACGTGTACTTTTCATCTCAACTACTGGGACCATTATTGTTCAATTTGGTCGGATATTAAATTTTGGTAAGAAATTTGGCAATGAGGGTTTCGGATGGTTAAGGGTCAGTCATAATGGGTTTTGAGGGTGCATATTTCAAGTAGTCATGAAGAAGAGGGTCATACGGTTTGGTTCTGATGGGTCATATATTTCTTGTGAAAGTCTTGAGTTTTATTCGTCTAACTCCTGATGTAGCTCTTGAATTTTGATTTTATTTGGCAGCACCATATGCAACTTAGATGTTGTGGATGCAAAAAAATGGCTTTCAAAATTCGGTTCGTCGTCATGTTGGCAAGGGAAAGTAGTGCTGATCTCAAGAACGTCCTTGTTAATCTTCGACATGTCATACCAGGTCCAGGCAAAGGCTCTTTTTTTCTTTTTTTTTTCCTTTTTTTTTTATTCTCTCAAAATTATCCTCTCTTCAAAAGTTATATCAGATGCTATCAAGATTTTATTTGGATTCCCCAAAGTTCCGAGACTAGATGGAGTCGTATTAATTAGGTTAATGTCAAAATGAATGGATGCATCGTGATCATGAGAAATGAAATCAAAGAAATATCACATAAACAAACAGAAATTGTTCAACATATTACAATAACCAAATTGTCTTGAAAGAGTTCTGAAATTGAAAAGCAATAAACATAAAAAAAACATAATCTTCTGCTCGCAGCTTTGGAGGAACGTGCCGCTCAAATGGATTGACCCGATCACATCTCTGGTGGAGGGACAGCATTGCATCCTGCCTTCTTCTTTTCTCTCTTCTCGGGGTCCGTGATTTGCTTGGTATCGATGAGGTCCTGGATCTTATTTCTCAAAGTTCGACAGTAATCGGTCAGGTGCCCGGTGTGTTGATGGAAGGCACAGTACTGGTCATCCCTATGCCCAGGCTGTCCTTGAGTTGCAACTGGCCTAGGTGTTAGCGGTCTCAGCTTACCTTCCTTGGTCAACCTCTCCAGTACCCAGGATAGAGAGCGGCCTAAGTTATAGTAGTACCTCTGACCTTGTCCTATTCCAGTGGCTGTGACCTCAGCTGTCTTACCATTTTTACCATTACTGCTTCCAACTCCTCCTGACTTGTACCCAGACTGGTTCCCAAAGTTCCTCCTAGCGAAGTTGTTTGGATTTGCCTTCTTTGTCAGGTAGACTGCCTCGGCTTCCGCAGCAATGTCTTTGAGCGACTCCCAATCCCTGAGCCCTTTGAAGCTAAGCAAATCCCTCAAGTAGGGGCAGGAGTTCCTGATGAACAGTCTGATTTGATCGGCAGTGTCGGGCTTACGCTTCATCTCCATAACTCGGTTCCTCCACCTAGTGAGGTACTCGTGGAATGATTCATCATGTTTCTGCAGAAGAAGCTCGAGGTCCTTTAGAGTGACCTCCATTCTGGTGCTGCAGTCATATTGTCTCATGAATTCATCAGTCAGAAGGTCCCAATCCTCTTTCGATCTCCTATCAAGGCCATGATACCAGTCTATTGCCGGACCCGCTAGGCTGAGGCAGAAATAATCCACTTTTTGCCTCTTAGTCAGCCCTGTCCCCTTCATTACCAGGGCGTATTGCTTAATGTGCGCGGACGGGTCCGATGTTCCGTCAAATTTTGGTAGCTCAGGCATCCTAAACCTTTGGGGCAATAGCTCCTCATCCCCCAAATCTCTATCCTCGGGGTTAACTCCCTTACCAGCTGTTAGCAGGCGAGTGATTGCCTCAATTTGTTGCCTCATACCCCTCATAGCTTCACCTTCACCCCTGGGTGCTTGAACCCTCACGGCTTGATGGGCTGCTATTTCCTCAACCTCTTCTTCCATAAAGTCCTCATCAGGGTTTGGGACCCTTGCCCTTCTCGGCTCAACGGGCACAGCAGCGACTTTAGGCTCTTCCACAGGTTGGTGGGCAGCACCTTCGACGAGGGGAGCCTCCCCACCAGCAGGTGGTTCGGCTTGCCCCCGAGGAGGGGCTACTGGTGGCTGTGGAGCAACTGGTGCTTGGGGAGCAGGAGGCTGTGCAAATCTTTCTGCCATGGCACCCATCATGTCCATCATACGCCGCTCGAACTCCTCTAGCCTCCTAGTGAGGTCTTGGGCGGTTAGATTTCCAGTCTCTTCTGCCATTGAGGATGATTCGCTACTTGTTGAGAATGACTCAGAATCCCAAAAAGGCACTAGTTCTAGCAATTCGAAAGGCGAGTCTGTTCTCACTAGCCGGCCGTCAGAACCTCTAGTCCACTTGGATGAATCTATGGTGGCTGAAAGATCAAGATTGTTAGAATGATGCATGGATGATAGTTACACTGCATGATCGTGAGTTATGCAGCATTTCGCAACCACATAAGAGCAAGTAGATCCTTCCGACCTTATTTCTCCCGCACACGAGGTTAAATAGTCCCTTCCTAGGTTGGCTTAGTCCATGGGTCAACAGGGGACCCAATGAACACGCGTAGTGCACGGTGTAAAAAACCGGCAGCATAACAGTCTCAATCTAATGCGCATTCGTATGGATTTTGGCCATTACGTATTTGGGCAATTCAATCAAATTAAGATGGGCTCACTGGGGCATGAAAGCATTTGATGAGGAACCGCTTAATTTGCTCGATTTTGTTTAATACGTGACGGCCCACATCACAAGTATCGTATTAAGGAGCATACCACCTAGTGGAAGTTTCTACTTGCCATTACATGGGCTTTGGTCAAGGTGATGAATTTTTAAGGCTACCCAAGCGTGGTCACTGCCAACGGGTCTAGCTCATCACGAGCGTAGCGACCGATCGGGTTTCCATTTAATATACCAAAAGGTACAAGACTTGGGCTGGTGATTATCCCTAACACTTCCCTACAATGAGTGAAAGTAGGGTCGTGCTTTGGGAATGCACCGAGGTAGAAAGGGACCAACTAGCGTAATTCTAAGGCTCTAAAATGAGATGCAAAATTTTTGAAAAGAGATAGAATTTTAAGTTTTAAGAACCCAATTATACATTTTAACCAAAGCACTTTCAAAGCGAAGTCTCAAACACTAAAGTCCCCAGCGGAGTCGCCACTGTGACGCGCGCCGAACCCGGTCAACCCAGCAAGGGCCCTCCTTTGAATCCGCCTTTGGGATTCGAGGTATGAAGGTTTGCGTCTTTTGATCATGGGCGCAATGAGACATCATCGGTGTGTTCCTCCCAATAGAACATTGGGGAGAACAACCTAGCCTATTGACGCCTAAAGGCACCTTTGAGGTATTTGGAGTCGCCACCCAATTTGCGTGAAATTGGGAAAAAGGTTTCTCACCTCTATTGGTCTAAACCAGAGATATGGTGTCCGGGACTTCCCTCTTATTTATACTTTGGTTAATTATAAATGGGTTCTTAACTAATTAAAATTATATCTCTCATCTCACACGATAAATGCATTTAATTTAAATTGCGCATATCAATCATTCGAAAGCAATAAAATAAGAGCAATAAATAAAGCGATAAATGAAAGCGGTAAACACCCAAGCACACAATTACAAGAGAAATCAGGGCGGAATATAACCCCAATTAAAGATATGAATGGGGACAGAATACAATCCCCAAAAAATAAATAAAGTTGCCCCAAAGTTAAATACAAGGGCCCAAAATGAAAGAACATAAATTTAAAACACTCACTCAAGATTAAAATAAAAGAACATACACAAATCGGGACATTATTTGAGGAACATTGGTTCCTTCGCACTTGGTCGAAACTTAGGAACATTGGTTCCTTCGTGTTAATTTAAAGAGGGTTCGAAGAGTCGTTTTGATTGTTTGAATGAAAACCGGGATGAGTGATCCCATTTTGGAGAAAATTGACTCTTCGTTTTAATTGTGATATTTTTATTGTTAGGCTAAAACAGGGGACATTGGTCCCAATTTTATTAGTAAAAATTGTAATTTAATTATAGAAATATTTTTGTGATTTTTTATCGCACACGTGCACAAATAAAATAAATATTTACAAATAAACATGTAACACATAAAGAGAGAGAATTAGAGAGATCTCACCGAACCGATGTGGCCCTCCGCGCGTTGCGACCCATCCGGGGAGCCGCGGGGATACTCACATAACCCGACTCAAGTTAAAATCTCATACAAAAATTAACATCAAAATATATTAGCAAATATTCTAAGTGAATTAATCAAACAAATGCAACATGTAACAATAACACGAATAATAAATAATAAATAATGGTGACAACTATAATATTATGAGACATACAAATATTAATATAATGCTGATAGATGATAATAATAATTATAATAATAATGGTAATAACAGTGGCACAAATAGGATGTATAATAATAATAGTAATAACAATAATAATAATAATAATAATAATAATAATAATAATAGGGTTGACAGGATGTTAATAACAACCAATATAATAATAATAATAATAATAATGACGATTATAATAATAATAGTAATAATAATAATGATAACATGATATTAATAACTATAATAGAGATGAACACCAACATAATAATAATAATAACAACAATAATAATAATAATAATAATAATAATAAGATATTGAATAATTACAAATAATAATAATAATAATAATAATAATAATAATAATAATAATAATAATAATAGTAGGATATTGGATAATTACAAATAATAATAATAATAATAATAATAATAATAATAATAATAATAATAATAATAATAAAAGATAATAACACTAATGAAAATGAAGGCCACAGGGACACAATAATTATAATAGGAATGATTAATGCCAACGGGAAAATAAATAAAAAAGGGAAATCAAACTAGAACAAGTGAAAAAGATCTATCACTGGTAATATCAATCACACCAAAATACTAAAAAATAATAATAACAAATAAATACAAAATAAAATAAAATTAAATAAGAGAGGGTCCAAAATGTTTACCCTCAGAATTTTTCTAGATCGAAAATAGGATGTCTCAATCCGTTCCCCTTGTCGATTTTTGCGGTGATAGGCGAAAAATAAAAATGTAAAATTTGTATTTTTGGATAAACTAACTATAGAAAATATTTTTTGTGGGATGAAAAAGCAAAGAAAATTGACTTTTCTTGCTCAAATCAAACCCAAGATCAAATATTTTTAGAGTAACAGAGATTAAAACTTGAAAAGAAAACTTAAGAATTTTTGAAGAAATTTTTGTTTCCTGGAGAGAAGAAAGACTTAAAGGATTTTGAAGAGTATATTTTTTTGAAGAGGAACCCGTTGCTGGAGAGAAGCAAAAAAATTTCTTTTTAAAAAAATCTTTGCCGTCCTCCCAAAATGAGGGTGAAAAACCCTCTTTTGATTTGTTGGTCTTGGCTCAAAATAGAAAGAGTTAGAAAGTCTTTAATTTAATTGATCGAAAATAACATAAAACGGTGAAAAAACTGGAAAAATCAGACTGAAAAACGGTCTGAAAAATGCAAAAAAACCGGCCAAAGAGCAGGTGGTCGCGTGGTGGCCAAGTGGCCACCGCGCGACCACCGGCCAAAAACACAAGAGGGTCGCGTGATGGCAATTGCCATCACGCGACCAAAAGTTGGGAAAGTGGCTTTTAAAAGCCACTTTCCCACGTTTTACACTTTTAATATTTATTTTTATTTTTTTTTTTTTTTACAAAAACCTTTTAAATTCTTTTCTTAAATCTTTTTTTTTCCAATTAATTCAATTAACTAAATTAATTAATTTAATTCAACTAAATTAATTAACTAATTTAATTTTTCATTTTCAAATAAATCAATTAATTAATTTAATTCAATTAAAATAACTAATTTAATTTTCCTTTTTTATTTTTTAAATATCAAAAATAATAATATTTAAAAAAAATTAATTCAACTAAATTTTTTAAAAAAATTAATTCAACTAAATTTTTTATAATAATATTTTTATATATATATTTATTTTTATTTGAAAATAATGGGAATTTCGACAAGGGAAGTATCATTTTTGACACCTTTAATTGTGGGCATCGTTTTTCATCATCGGGTAATTCCGATTTTGGACCGCCTCGGGACCCGGTGTCTACACAATTGCATTTCAGTCTCTAAATTAGAGACTGAATAAGATTTTGGTCTCTAATTTAGAGACCGAATTTCAATTCGGTCTCTATTTTAGAGACCGAATTGCAATTCGGTCTCTAAATTAGACACCGTATTCATAATCGGTCTCTAAATTATAGACTTTCTATTTAGAGACTGAATTGCAATATATTCAAATCATACAATATAGTAAAACATATTAGAACAAATTTAATTAAAAATTAATTAATTATTAATTTGTATTAACAAACAACATATTAAACATTAATATAAATTATTCACATATTAAAATACAACAACGTATATAATTGAAACAAATTAAATTGGAACATATTAAACTACATTAAACTAATTAACCAACATGTTAAACTACATTAAACTAATTAATTAACAACAAAGTACAACAAAGTATGAAATAAATAATATATAAATGATTTAATTGAAACAAATTAAATTGCAAAGTATCCATTACAAATTAATTAACATAAATTAGAACAAATAATATTAAAAAATTTACATTAACTAGAATAATAAAAATAATATCAACATATTACCCAATAATGTAAATTAACACATTATTGTATGATTTGAATATATTGCGGGGAGGGGGGAGGCCGATCGCATTGGACGGCGGCGGGAAGGGGGACGGCGCAGCTTTTGCCGGCGAGGGGAAGGGGGGAAGAAGGGGCCAAGGGAAAAGGGACCAAGGGAAAAGAAGGAGAGAAGGAAAAAAAATCCATAAAATAGAGACGAAATTTATTTTTCGTCTCTAAAATTAGAGACGGAATACGAATTCGGTCTCTAAATAGAGACGGAAATGGTTTTCGGTCTCTTAATTTAGAGACTGAAAATAAATTCCGTCTCTAAATAGAGACCGAATTTTTCCGTCTCTAAATAGAGACGAAGTATTATTTTCGATCTCTAAAATAGAGACCAAAAATTTTTTCGGTCTCTATTTAGAGACCAAAAAATTTTCCGTCTCTAATTTCAGTCTCAAAATTTGGAGGGAATCCATCCCGCCATAATTTGAGACGGAAAAATAGAGACGGAAATTTTTCCGTCTCTATTTAGAGACGAAACTGATATTCCATCTCTATTTTGAGACGGAAACTGTTTTTCGTCTCTATTTAGAGACGAAAACTGTTTTTCGTCTCTATTTAGAGAAGAAAACAGTTTTCCGTCTCTAAATAGAGACGAAAAAATTTCGGTCTCTATTTTTTGGTCTCTATTTTCCAGTTTTCTTGTAGTGTCAGTCTCTTCGGAGTATTATCTTTAAGTCCTTTTTCAAGGCATTCCCAGTCTCTTCGAAGCATTATCTTTAAGTCCTTTTTCAAGGCACTCTTAGTCTCTTCGGAGCATTATCTTTAAGTCCTTTTTCAAGGCATTCTCAGTCTCTTCAGAGCATTATCTTTAAGTCCTTTTTCAAGGCATTCTCAGTCTCTTCGAAGCATTATCCCTCGGAGCATTAAGCTCAATCACAGACCACATCAACAAGGCTAGACACCGTACAGGTTAGATGCCAAAGCAATAGGGGTTAACACGTCGACGAGCAGACGGTAACAACCCGCAACAACTTCATCCAGTCCGGGAAGACAGCCGCCTCAGGTACGTGTCTCTTTCCTTCTTTTCTGAATCTTAGCTCACCCAGGCACCTGAGTTCTAGGTTCCCCAAAATTGGGAGCAACTGTATACACCGGGTCCCGAGGCGGTCCAAGATCAGAATTACCTGATGATGAAAATGGTACCTGCCACAAGTAAAGGTGTCAAGAGTGATGTCTTCCTTGTCGAAAACTCCCTTTGTTTCTCCGAAATCTTCGATTTAAAAATTCGCATCGTTACTCTTATTTTTTATTTCTTTTCATTTTCATTTTTATTTTTATTTCTATTTTATATTATTTTGTATTTTTTATAATTTTTTTTCGCATGCAACGTGGGCGGGTCGTGCCTGCGCGGGAGCTGCGAGGCGCGCCTTGTCTGCCCCCCACACACGGCCATTTTTGGCCGCGGTCGTTTTCTTCTCTGTGTTTTCTGATTTTTTCAGTCTGATTTTTCCGTTTCTTTCACATTTTTGTGCAATTCTCGGTTAACTAAAAATGAAAACACTTTTGGTCTCTGCCCATTTTTGGGTAAGACAGAAAATTAAAAGGAAGATGGGTCTTTATTTCTAGGGGGGCTGTCATTTTATTCAAAGGAGAGAACTTCATTTTTTTCTGAACTAAGGGGCAGCCGTAGTTTTTTAGAAGAATCTTAAAAATTCAAAGCTATAATTTTCTTCTTCTTTTTTCCTTTTCTCTTAAAGAACATCTAATTCCCGGATGATTTTGAGTTTGGAAAATTAATTTCCTTTGCTCAATCATCCTCCAAAAATATTTTCCCAAGTTATTTTTCTTGTGTTCACCACCACAAATTTCAACAGGGAGAACGAATCAAGACATCCTACTTTCCGATCTATAAATTATGAGGGTAATATTATTGGACCCATTCCTATTTAATTTTCACTCACCATTTACTGCCATTAATGTTGATATTTTTTTTTAATATTATCATTCTTTGTCACTTTAATGAAAATGTTGTTGCTGATGTTTAGGTGGGTTTTAATTTGTCTTTTTTGTGTTTTATTTCCCTTACTTCCTCGTTGATACCACTATTATTATTATTATTATTATTATTATTATTATTATTATTATTATTATTATTATTATTATTATTATTATTATTATTATTATTATTATTATTATTATTATTATTATTATTATTATTATGTTGTTAACTGTTATTTAGTGCTTATTTTATATTTGCTACTGTTTATTTTTATCATTATTCTTATTATTATTATCACTATCATTGCATGTAGTTACTATTTATTATTCTTTTTATTGTTATTATCTTTGTTAACTGTTAATCTCATTCTCTATTGTTATTATTGTCATTAATCGTTAGTATTGTTTGCATTGTTATTACTGACATCATTTATGTCATTTTTATTTTATTAGTTGTTCATATTGTCTTATAATATTATTATTATTTTTAGCATCATGTATTTGTGTTCAATACTTATTTCATTTTTATCTGATTAATTTTTTTAGGATTATTACTAATATTCCTAATATTATTTTTTTCCTGTCTGAGTTTTATTTCGAGTCGCATTATGTGAACATCCCCGTGACTCCCCGGATGGGTCGCGACGCGTGGAGGGTCACGTCGGTTTCGGTGAGACCTTTCCTTTTCTTTCTCTTTATTTTGTGTTTGTCTACAAACAATTATTTTAATATGCACGCGTGAGATAAAAAGTCACAAAAATATTTCTATAATTAAATTGGAATTTTTATTAATAAAATTGGGACCAATGTCCCTTATTTTAGCCAAGCAATGAAAAATATCACCATAAAACGAAGAGTTAGTTTTCTCCAAAATGGGATCACTCATCCCGGTTTTTGATCAAATGACTCTTCGAACCCTCTTTAAATAAACACGAAGGAACCAATGTTCCAACCCAAAATGAATATCCCGATTATGTATGTTTTCCTTGTATTTGATTTTGTTTGATTGTTTTAAAGTTTAAGCTCATTTCTTTTTGGGCCCTTGTAATTAATTTTGGGGCAATACTATTGTGATTGTATTCCGTCCCCATTTATATTTATAATCTTCTTTCAATGTGGTTGTATTCCACCCTAACTTCTCTTGTAATAGTGTGCTTGTGAGTTTACCGCTTTCCTTAGTTACTTTATTTACCGTTTTCTTTATTGCTTTCCTTTACTTTCTTTACGTGCTTTTAATACACCTTTAATTTAAATACATTAACGTGTGAGATAAGAGGTAGAATTTTAGGGAGTTAAAAACCCATTTATAATTAACCAAAGCATGAATAAGAGGGAAGTTTCGAACACCAATCTCTGTTCTAGACCAATAAGAGGTTAGAGACCTTTCCCAATTTCTTGTAAATTGGGTGGCGACTCCAAAATACCTCAAAGGTACCCAAAGGTGCCATGGGGCTAGATATTCCTTTCTAATGTTCTATTGGGAAGGAAGCATCAAAGATGTCTCATAGCGCCCATGATCAAAAGACGTGAACCAATCCCTCGAATCCTAAAAGCGGATTGAACGAGGGCCCTTGCTAGGTTCGGCACGCGTCGCACTGAGCCTCCATAACCACCCTTAAAGACCTGAGCTGTACTTCTACTGGCAAGACAGCTTCTATTCCATACACCAAAGAATACGGTGTGGCCCCTGTAGAAGCTTTGATCGTGGTTTTATAGCCCAAGAGCGCAAAAGGAAACTTCTCTGCCCAATCCTTGTAATTCTGAACCATTTTGCTAGAATCTTCTTAACATTCTTATTAGCATCCTCCATTGCCCCATTGGGTTGCGGGTGATACGGAGAAGACTTATGATGCTCAATGCCATACTTCTGGAGCAATTTCTTCGTTTCATCCATGAACTTGACCCAATTGTCAGATACAACGTGGTGTGGGAGACCATATCTGCATATCAAGTTCTTTTCAATGAACTTGGCCATATCCCTGGCATCGACCTTCTTGAATGATTCTACTTCTAACCACTTCATGAAATAGTCGATAGAGACTATGATGAACCTGTGACCACTAGTGGCTGTAGGGCGTATCTCCCCAATAATGTCTATTCCCCAACCTGCGAACGGCCAAGGTGATGTTAAGCTGTGTAGTTTCAAAACTTGTAAATGCCTCAGGTCTGCATACTACTGGTATAACTGGCACTTCTTCACATATTTTGAGCAGTCCGTATCCATTATAAGCCAGTAGAACCCTTGTCTCATGATCGTCTTTGCTAGCATTACGCATTCATGTGGGCCCCATAAACTCCAACATGAGTTTCTTCCATAACTTTCTCAGCTTCTTTCTCATCCAGACATCTCAGCTGAATGCCATTGACTTGCCTTTTGTACAACACACAATTTATGCAGATAAACTGAGTGGACAGCTTGCAAATCAATCTTTGATCCTTTTCAGTAGCTTCTTCTTGGAATACTGTTCCTTCTAGGTAATTGTTGATGTCATGGTACCACGGCTTCTCGTCAACAACTTTGACTTCCATGATTTGATTAAAAACTGGGCTTTTCTGTACTGGAGATCAAGATGACCTTCAATTTTACCCCTTCAAGGTTATCCCATATTGATACCAAGCTCGCGAGGGCATCCGCTAACTGATTCTCATCCCTCGAGATGAAGTTAAAGGTGCACACCTCAAACTGACTGCTTAAACTCCTTAGTTGCTTCACATATGGCATCAGACGTTCTTCTTTTGTGGCCCCCTCACCCCAGATCTGGTTGATTACCAGTGATGAGTCTCCAAAGACTTCTGTGCTTTTTTCCCCCAAGGCTATCAAGACCTCCAACCCGAAAGTGCAAGCTTCATATTCAGCTTCATTGTTAGTGGCCTTATACCTCAGCTTTTTGGCCAATGGAAGCTTTTTACCATTTGGGGTAATTAGAATGACTCCTACTCCTGCCCCTTTGTTGTTAATAGCTCCATCAAAATGTAATTGCCACCATCGTACCACAATGGCCGTAATATCCTCGTCCGGGAAGTTAAACTCAAATCAATCTCCGTCGATGGGGTGCTCTGCTAGGAACTCTGCTACCACGCGTCCCTTAATGGTCTTCTGAGTGGCATACTCAACATCAAATTCTTGTATTAGCAGCAGCCATCTCCCCATTTTTCCTAACAAAGATGGAACTTCCTGTAGGTATTAAGAGGGTTCTGTTTTGCGAATGCTTTTACCTTGTAAGAGTGGAAGTAGTGTCTTAACTTCTTAGAGACCCAAATAACTGCAATGTAGATCTTTTCTACTTCTACATACTTGACCTCATAAGAAAAGAACTTCTTACTAAGGTAATAGATTGCAAACTCTACTCTGAATTCGTCCTCTTGAGCCATTATGGCACCTACTAAGCTGTCTTCTATCACTAGGTACAAGATTAGCAGCTTGACCGATTGAGGTGGTCTCAGAATTGGGGGATTCAGCAAGTATTCCCTGATTGTATCGAAGGCCTTCTGACAGTCTTCATTCCATACTACAGGCTAATCTTTTCTAAGCAACTTGAAGATCAGCTGACAAATTGAAGTGAGCTTCACGATGAACCTTCTGACATACTACAACTTGCCCAAAAAACTTTTGACATCCTTTTCCTTCTGAGGCACTGGCATCTCCTTGATGGGTTTGACTTTCTTCGGGTCAATTTCAATCTCTCTTTGACTGACTACGTGCCCCAATAGCTTTCCTGAGATAACCTCAAAAATGCACTTATTAGGGTTCAACCAAAAATTTTACTTACTGATCCTCTGAAAGAACTTCTCTAGAGCTTCAAAGTGACCTTCTCTGGTGGCTGACTTGATCATCATGTCATCGACATATACTTCCACTTCTTTATGAATCAAGTCATCAAGGATTCGAGTAACCATCCTCTGATAGGTTGCCCCTGCATTCTTCAACCCAAACAGCATTACTCTATAGGCGAATGTTCCCCACTCTGTTATAAAGGCTGCTTTAATCTGGTCGGCTATCTTATTGAGAATCGAATTGCACCTTGCATATCCGTCCACAAAAAGCTATATATCATGCAGGCTGCGGCACTATCTGCAAACATGTCGATGTGCGGTAGTGGAAAGTTATCCTTTGGACAAGCTTTGTTCAAATCTCGGTAGTCCACACATACACGTACTTGCCATTCTTTTTGGCTACCAAAATAACGTTAGCCAACCAAGACGGGTATTGGACCTCAATAAGAAATTTGGCCTCAATCTGCTTGTGGATTTCTTCCTTAACTTTCTCTGCCCATTCTGGCCTAAGTCTTCTAAGCTTCTATTTGACTAGCCTATGATTTGGATATGTTAGGATGGCATGTTCGGCAATTTCTTGATCGACTCCTGGCATGCCTTCATAGGTCCAACCAATGAATTTTTCATATTTTCTTAAGATTCTCTCAAATTTTAATCTCTCTTCAGGAGTTACGTTAGATGCTATTAAGATTTCCTTCGGGTTTTAAAAAGTTTTGATATTAAATGGAATGGCATCAGTTAAATCGATGTCATATATGAATGAGTCATGATTATGATTATGCATAGTGAAATTATCAGAAATATTGCACAAGTAAGCAAAATTGTTCATATTATTAATTGAACTAAAAAAGTCATGAACATTATTAAAGAGTTCTAGAATAAAAAGAAAATCTAAATTATCATCATCTTCTTTCTCTACCAATGCAGATGTTGTAGCCGACAGTTGTGTATTGAACTAGCATTTTAGAGGCACTGCAGCAACCCCCTGTGTAGCTTCATTCTGTTCCCCTGTAGCTACATCTTCCATCTTCTCTTTCCCCTTTACTCAAGTGGCCATCAACCTTTCGGTGATTATTTCTTCGAGTGATTTTCGGTCCCAGATAGTCCCCTTGGTCATGATTTCTTCATCCCAAAAACCTTCTATTGTCTTGACCATTCCAATGTCCCAATTTAAGACATCATTAAAGACCTCGAATCTCGGTACAATGCTTCCATCGACCCACTGAGGTTTGGCTTCCCCTGCATAGGCACACACTTAAACGGCCGGCACAATGCTCTCCTTGATATGTGGGATTTTGACTGCTGCCCTCTTACTCTTTATCGTAGTGCCTTCATACCCGAGGCCTCTCCTATCCTTCTGACCCCTCATAGCAATGGCAGCTTGTAGTGTCACACCCCATAAGTGGACTAATTGGAATTAACGATTTTAATTGGACAATTAAGGGCAAGTGGGTAATTTGCATGAGGAAAGAGGATTAAATTGCAAGGAATTAAAAGTATTATTTATTGATTTTATTTTAGTGAGTAAAAAGAATTTGTTAAGGACCTGTGAGAAGATTGTGAGGAGCTGTTTGTAATTGGGATTAAGAGAACCGTGCATGTGTGCCAAGTGGAGATGTGAGTGTGTGCATGTGGGTGAGAGAAAAGAGATGTCTGAGAATTTGAGCTTCCTAGAAACGAAAAGTTCTCTCTCTTGCTCTCTCTCTCACGTTAACCACTCCATTTCTCTTCTTTCTCTGTTCTTTCTTTTTGTTTGCATGAGTGTTCATCCATTGTTGGCTAGGGTTTTGAGCATTGAAAAGTTTCCAGAGGTAAGTGGCAGAAGTTTTCTTGGTTTTTATGGTTGAATCTTCTTCTTCTTCTCCTTTGGGTTTATCAAGATTCTGTTCTTGGGTTAATGGAATGTGGTTTTATCTGTTTGCAAGCATCTAAAGATAAGAGAAAAGAGAAGGGAAAAGGAAAGATTGTGGATTGAAGAATACAGTGGACGTTTTGAACTTCATTAACAGGTTTGGGAGTGTCTGCCCTTTCTCATGTTTGGATCCTGTTTGTCGTACTGATATGAACGTTGTTTCTGTGTGTGTTGGAATATCAAAATGCATGAGAAGTGTAATGTGTATATATGATTTTTGTAGAAAAGAATAACTTTGTGTATGTTAATGAGATGAATATGCATGAGTTTGAATGTGGATTCCTGGGAAGTTGATGTTCTAGCATTGCTTCTGTTTTGATTGTAAAATGGTACAATTTGTATTAAAATTGCTGTAAATGTGCTCTGGAGACTTGAAGGTACGTATTCGAATATTTATTGCATGAAAAATGGTTTTAGACAAATGGGGATTTGAGTTTTGGGTTGTACTCTGTTTTCACGATTTATCTGGGTTTTTACGTTTTCTGGAATTCTGAGATTTTGAGAAGGAGAATCAGTTTGTGTGAAGAAGTTCACGTGACGTGATGGAGCATCACGCCGTGACCTCCTTCTCTGGGAAGTCACGTGACGTGATGGAGCATCACGCCGTGATCTCCTTCCCTGGGAAGTCACGAGACGTGATGGAGCATCACGCCTCGCGACCTTGCCTTCCATGCGTGTCACGAGATTTTATCTCGTGACCTTCCCTCTCCTCTCTAGCGTCACGTGGCGTGACAGAGGGTCATGACTCGTGACTGCCTCCATCTTTGTGTGGCGTTCGCGTGAAGCCTGCGTCATGAGGCACCACTGCCTGGGTGACTCGTGACTGGCCTTCCCTCCCTGCTGCCTGTTTTCTAAAAGCAAAGTTTTTAAGCTTCTGTACAAGGGGTTTTCCACTGTTTGAATCTAGATCAAGTTCAAATCCGTTCTTTAATTTAATAATTGATTAATTATGATTTGTGTTCATGATTAGTAATTAATGTACATGATTTACATGTTTATAATTTATATGAGTATGGATTATTTTAATGTGAATTATAGGTCCTTTTAACTTCTGTATTTAATATTTATATTTACATGTTTCAAATGTGATCAGTATACATGTATACATGGATTATAGATTAGTATTAATTTCAATTCTCATGTTATGATATTGATACTTGAATTGATGGGTTGTGTCCTTAAGCTTGGATAAGTCATAGTAGTGGATAAGTAAGCGCTTACTTAGGTTAGGTCGTGTGTGCAGCTGCTATATGATAAAACGTTATATGCAGGTTCCGTTTGGATCCTTGTTTCGACCCCGTTTGGGTCTATATGGAAAATAAATGCGAGACTTCGGTCTCTATATGAAAAATCACATGTTTGAGACTTATGTCTCTATATGCTTGTGATATTGTGTTCTATCAGTATCCAAATGACCGCATCCACTTCTAAAGGGTATTCTCAGACTAATCAGGCTACATGTTAATATGTGTTGCATATGTTGAGGTGTTTATTGACAGGATTAAAAGTATATGATGCATATGAATTTTTGCTTAACTTTATATTTATATACCTTGTATATGTGTACTTAGAATGGTGAGAAGTATGTTAATTCTAAATATGATTTTAATAGTTAATTGTTTGTAATGTATGTTTATAGTTGTGATGAAATTAATATTGTTGTAAATACTGTATATGTATATTGTTCGTTTGTTTTGTTCCTCCCCACTAAGCGTTATCGCTTAGCACGGGTTCTTTTCCCGTGCAGGTGGCGAGTTCGGTTTGGAGTTAGATATCTGCAGGTCGGCCACTAGAAGTCTTTTTGGATGAAGTTATTTTTGAGTCTTCCGCTGTTATTTTGTACATGGCTTGTTAATAGCAAAATGAATCTTTGTAAAGGAACAATTATTTTTGTATATGTATTTGCTTACGAGCCTCTTTTTGTAAAACGATATTGATATATATATATGTTAAAGGCTTTTAATATAGTATGATTAAAAGTTTCTTTATATTTCATCTTTTATTTTATTTATTAGAATGCTTTGGATTCGTTTATATGTTTGTCCGTGTGACATTCCGGTATCCTTCCAACGGGGATAACGGGGTGGTACAGTTTGGTATCAGAGCCCAGGTTTGGTGGTTCTGGGTTATGTTGTGATTGTTTGAGTGTAGAGTCAAGTCTATGCATGAGAGTCAGTTTTGTGTAGTGGCCTAATGCAGATGTCTTGTGTCGTGTAGTGTTTGTATGGAGTCGGATCCAAGTGAGTATATGGGTAACACCATGAGCAGTATCAATGTGGGTCAAAGAGAGAATCCAGTTAGAGGAGGTGATCCAGTGGGACAGGATAGGCATGAGCGGGAACCTGCACCAGCTGTGGGTGCAAATAGAGGAGTTGGTTTTGATCCAACGTTAGTACAAGGGTTACTGCAAGTGGTTGATAGGTTGACTGCTCCTAAGGCTCCAACTGAGTTGTTAAGAAAGAGAGGAGCAGAAGACTTTCATGGGACTGCCTTGGATGAATCAGATGTGGCTGAGTTTTGGCTGAAGAGGGTAGGTAGGATTCTGCAAGAAATTAGATGTCCCGCAGATCAGAGAGCTTCATGTGCGATATCATTGCTTCAAGGATCAACATATGATTGGTGGGAACTTGCGATGAGGAATCCGCAACGACCAGCTGAATTGACTTGGGAATATTTCAAGCAAGAGTTTGAGCAGAAATATGTGACGAAGGCTTACCAAGAAGCGAAGTGGAGAGAGTTCATCAGTTTGAAGCAGCGGGGTATGACCGTGAGTGAGTATGACAAGGAATTCAATCGGTTGAGTAAGTATGTGCCCGAGCAGTTGTTGACGGATGAGTTCAGATGTAGGCATTTTCTGGAGGGACTTCGTGAGGTGTACAGAGGTCCTTTGTCTGCAATGATAGTCTTGCAACCAGTGGGGTATTATCAGCTTGTGGCTGCAGCAATGAAGTTAGAGGAATCAGAGGTGATTAAGCAGAGAATGGTTAGCAAGAGAAGAGCACCGGATGGGGGAGTTGCAAGTACTAAGAAGTCCAAGGGTACTCCAACCGAGCAAGGATCTAGAGAGATTGTTCAAGTGCCTTCACAAGTAGAGAGCGTAGCCCCTCATGGTAATAAGGGAAATCGAGCACCGGAGTGTGAGCATTGTCATAGGTACCATTGGGGTACATGTCGCAAGATCGCCGGGGCATGCTTTAAGTGCGGAAGTATGGAACATCGGTTTGCATTTTGCCCTAATCGACAAGAGGACCAGAATCAACAAGAAAGCAGAAGATCCAATGTCACTCGAAGCAATCGTGATGGAAGTAGAGCTCCGAGAGCACCATCAGAGACAGTGCAACGACCTGGTGCTACGGAAGATCATAACCGGCATAGAGCTTATGCTATGATTGCTGAAGATGCGACCGTTGCCGCGGGTCCTTCGGGTAAGTGTTTAAATGTTAAGTTTTGTTTCGTTTCGGTTTTGGTATTTGAGATGTATTTCATAAGCGAGGAAATTTCAAGGACGAAATTTTCTTAAAGAGGGGAGAGTTGTCACACCCCATAAGTGGCCTAATTGGAATTAGCGATTTTAATTGGACAATTAAGGGCAAGTGGGTAATTTGCATGAGGAAAGAGGATTAAATTGCAAGGAATTAAAAGTATTATTTATTGATTTTATTTTAGTGAGTAAAAAGAATTTGTTAAGGACCTGTGAGAAGATTGTGAGGAGCTGTTTGTAATTGGGATTAAGAGAACCGTGCATGTGTGCCAAGTGGAGATGTGAGTGTGTGCATGTGGGTGAGAGAAAAGAGATGTCTGAGAATTTGAGCTTCCTAGAAACGAAAAGTTCTCTCTCTTGCTCTCTCTCTCACGTTAACCACTCCATTTCTCTTCTTTCTCTGTTCTTTCTTTTTGTTTGCATGAGTGTTCATCCATTGTTGGCTAGGGTTTTGAGCATTGAAAAGTTTCCAGAGGTAAGTGGCAGAAGTTTTCTTGGTTTTTATGGTTGAATCTTCTTCTTCTTCTCCTTTGGGTTTATCAAGATTCTGTTCTTGGGTTAATGGAATGTGGTTTTATCTGTTTGCAAGCATCTAAAGATAAGAGAAAAGAGAAGGGAAAAGGAAAGATTGTGGATTGAAGAATACAGTGGACGTTTTGAACTTCATTAACAGGTTTGGGAGTGTCTGCCCTTTCTCATGTTTGGATCCTGTTTGTCGTACTGATATGAACATTGTTTCTGTGTGTGTTGGAATATCAAAATGCATGAGAAGTGTAATGTGTATATATGATTTTTGTAGAAAAGAATAACTTTGTGTATGTTAATGAGATGAATATGCATGAGTTTGAATGTGGATTTCTGGGAAGTTGATGTTCTAGTATTGCTTCTGTTTTGATTGTAAAATGGTACAATTTGTATTAAAATTGCTGTAAATGTGCTCTGGAGACTTGAAGGTACGTATTCGAATATTTATTGCATGAAAAATGGTTTTAGACAAATGGGGATTTGAGTTTTGGGTTGTACTCTGTTTTCACGATTTATCTGGGTTTTTACGTTTTCTGGAATTCTGAGATTTTGAGAAGGAGAATCAGTTTGTGTGAAGAAGTTCACGTGACATGATGGAGCATCACGCCGTGACCTCCTTCTCTGGGAAGTCACGTGACGTGATGGAGCATCACGCCGTGATCTCCTTCCCTGGGAAGTCACGAGACGTGATGGAGCATCACGCCTCGCGACCTTGCCTTCCATGCGTGTCACGAGATTTTGTCTCGTGACCTTCCCTCTCCTCTCTGGCGTCACGTGGCGTGACAGAGGGTCACGACTCGTGACTGCCTCCATCTTTGTGTGGCGTTCGCGTGAAGCCAACGTCATGAGGCACCACTGCCTGGGTGACTCGTGACTGGCCTTCCCTCCCTGCTGCCTGTTTTCTAAAAGCAAAGTTTTTAAGCTTCTGTACAAGGGGTTTTCCACTGTTTGAATCTAGATCAAGTTCAAATCTGTTCTTTAATTTAATAATTGATTAATTATGATTTGTGTTCATGATTAGTATTTAATGTACATGATTTACATGTTTATAATTTACATGAGTATGGATTATTTTAATGTGAATTGTAGGTCCTTTTAACTTCTGTATTTAATATTTATATTTACATGTTTCAAATGTGATCAGTATACATGTATACATGGATTATAGATTAGTATTAATTTCAATTCTCATGTTATGATATTGATACTTGAATTGATGGGTTGTGTCCTTAAGCCTGGATAAGTCATAGTAGTGGATAAGTAAGCGCTTACTTAGGTCAGGGTGTGTGTGCAGCTGCTATATGATAAAACGTTATATGCAGGTTCCGTTTGGATCCTTGTTTCGACCCCGTTTGGGTCTATATGGAAAATAAATGCGAGACTTCGGTCTCTATATGAAAAATCACATGTTTGAGACTTATGTCTCTATATGCTTGTGATATTGTGTTCTATCAGTATCCAAATGACCGCATCCACTTCTAAAGGGTATTCTCAGACTAATCAGGCTACATGTTAATATGTGTTGCATATGTTAAGGTGTTTATTGACAGGATTAAAAGTATATGATGCATATGAATTTTTGCTTAACTTTATATTTATATACCTTGTATATGTGTACTTAGAATGGTGAGAAGTATGTTAATTCTATATATGATTTTAATAGTTAATTGTTTGTAATGTATGTTTATAGTTGTGATGAAATTAGTATTGTTGTAAATACTGTATATGTATATTGTTCATTTGTTTTGTTCCTCCCCACTAAGCGTTATCGCTTAGCACGGGTTCTTTTCCCGTGCAGGTGGCGAGTTCAGTTTGGAGTCAGATATCTGCAGGTCGGCCACTAGAAGTCTTTTTGGATGAAGTTATTTTTGAGTCTTCCGCTGTTATTTTGTACATGGCTTGTTAATAGCAAAATGAATCTTTGTAAAGGAACAATTATTTTTGTATATGTATTTGCTTACGAGCCTCTTTTTGTAAAACGATATTGATATATATATGTTAAAGGCTTTTAATATAGTATGATTAAAAGTTTCTTTATATTTCATCTTTTATTTTATTTATTAGAATGCTTTGGATTCGTTTATATGTTTGTCCGTGTGACATTCCGGTATCCTTTCAACGGGGATAACGGGGTGTTACATGTAGCCCCTGAGAATTCATGCCCAAACTGGCTCCGGGCAGAAAGGACATCTTCTTCATCATGCTAACCACCTGGGGGATTCCTGTGACGTCCTCTTCCTGACCAATCACGGCCACATGGAACCCGTTATAAGGCTGCCTTGCAATTTCTAGGATAGACACTTGATTCTTCCTAGCAGCTCTAATTGTCACCACTTGTCCCTCATGTGGGATCTTGATCATCTGATGCAGTGTGGATCGCACCCCTTCAAGATTGTGAAAGGGCTACCCAACAGTGCTAAAAAATTGGCCAGAATAGGGAGGACTATGAACTCCACTTCTGTTTCAATTGGCCCAGTCCTGACCATTGCCTTAAAAGTCCCCTATGCCCATCTTCGGTAGTTATCGTAGGCTGTGATTGTAAGGTCAGACTTGCTCAGCATGTCCTTTGACACTCTGAAAGCTGCCATTGCCACTAAAGGGCAGACATTTGAAGATGAACTATCGTCCACCGTGATGCAGACTGTGTGCTTCTCATTTATCTGAGCCCTTATATACAAGGAGCGATTATGGTTGCAGCCCTCTGCTGGCAAATCGGCACCTGAAAACACCACATTGTCTCCAGCACTTCTTTTTATTATGTCTAACAGTTTCGTAGGGGAGATGGTAGTTGCCACCGTGGACTAGCATAAGACCTCTACCAACTTCTGCCTATGCGATGGAGATTGCCTCAGTAGATCCCATATTAATATCTGAGCCGGCGTCCTTTTCAGCTACTTCATTACTTGGTCTTCCTCCAGCTCCATTTCTTTTTGTGCCACCATAGGATCTTGTGGCTTTTTTACCCATGTTAGGGCTCCGACTTCCTTTTTCCCATCCTTTTTCTCTTCCTCCTCCTCCAAACTCCACGGGTCAGTAGATCCTTCATTATTAGCATTATCATTTCCACTTTCATCAGGAGATCAACAGTCTATCGCTGCCACGGGAATCCCTTCTTCAGTTGCCCCTCAGGGCAAGTGATAGCAGCGCTCTCACTTTCGTACAAATCCTTCAACACGTACCATTCGGGTAAGCTAGACACGATCATGAACACAGGTGGGGGCACACTATTGTACCCGGGCTTCTTCTGGTTCCCTCTCTTTTTTGGATCTATGATCTGCTTGGAATGGATCAGATCCTAGATGGCATGTCTCAATGCCTTGCAATTGTCTGTGGTATACCCGGTGTGCTGGTGATAAGCACATTACTCATCATCTATGCGCCCTAGTTGACCTTGGGTCCTGGCAAGTCTAGGTGCTAGGGGTTGCAACTTCCCCTCTTTCATCAATCTTCTTAGCACCCAGGAGAGAGACCTCCTTAGATTCTATAAGTGCCTTGGACTAGCGCTTGCAACTGAAACATCGGCCATCTTACCCATTTTGCTACCACTACTTGAGCTTGCTGGTTTATTAGCTCCTTGACTACCATTGCTCTTCTTGTGTATGCCTCACTACTTGCCCTTCTGGCTAGGTACTCACCTTCAGCCTCAATGGCTATGTCCTTCAGTGACTCAAAGCCATTTAAACCCTTCATCTTCAGCCCATCCTTCAGATACAGGCTAGTGTTCTTGATAAAGAGCCTTATCTGATCCCAGGTATCTAGCTTCCTTTTCTTCTCCATCACCCAATTTCTCCATCGGGTCAGATACTCATGAAATAACTCACCAGACTTTTGCTGTAAGAGTTCTAAATCCTTTAACATCACTTCTATCCTCGTACTGTAGTCGTACTACTTGAGGAACTCTTCTATTAATAGGTCCCAATCTTCCTTGGTTCTTCGATCTAACCCATGGTACCAGTCTACTGTGGGACCTATCGGACTCAAGCAGAAGTACTCTATCTTTTACCTCTTTATCAAAGTAGTACCCTTTATCAC
The DNA here is from genome assembly GCA_947683425.1 of Excoecaria cochinchinensis. Lineage (NCBI taxonomy): Eukaryota > Viridiplantae > Streptophyta > Magnoliopsida > Malpighiales > Euphorbiaceae > Excoecaria > Excoecaria cochinchinensis. Next base: position 9,218,913 of record CANTUQ010000021.1, on the reverse strand, counting down.
CAACGAGTACAGCTTTAAATGAACGGTGGGGTCTGAAGTGTAACACCCCCATACCCCCGGTAAGGAATATCGGGGCACTACGCGGACACTTACGTATACATGTACATACATTAGCGGAAGCGATAGCATAAACACATCCATTTAAAAGTAATTAAATACTACACTAGGGCCCAACATGCATTTCATATCCACTATACATATGTACTTCTTTCTCTTTATACATGTTCATATTACACTCTGTTTTCATTTAACTTTACATATACATTTACATGTGATTCTTTAACTTTTATTACATAATGATGTTACTCAAAACATCACTAGCTCTATATCTAATCTATACAAAAGACCTGAATAATACTCCCTAGTGGCCTTGAACTGCAGATGCTCGCTCACTGTTCCGAACCTGTAAACCTACACGGAAATAAACATCCGTGCTAAGCGATAACGCTTAGTGGGGATGAAAACAATGCAAAGGACTTCTTTACGAAGTCACAAATAAATCACACATTTCATTTGACAAAATCAAATAGTTCATGCATATAGCTCTGATGCTTGTATAGGTTTCATGTTCAAATATCAAATACTATGAGTTCACATGCATATAACATCTACTCTTTTACTTATTCATATACACTACAACTTGTACATTTTGATTATTCAAATATACATTATCATGTAACCACATTCATGTCAATACACTCATGTAATCATGTACTTGTATACAGAACTGTAATGTACTTAAACATTACTTTCATGTACTATAGCTTTATTCAAAGCAACACTATAATCATCTCAAGTTCACTGCACAACATTTAACACAACAAAGTAACTCTGGATACTGTTTATAGTATCTTACATGTGGAGAATTAACTCAAAACTCTATGGAATACACGAGGTATTCCGAACTCTGGGCACAATTAAGGCCAACTCTAGCAGCTGCACTCTAGCCCTTTATAAGCATGCTTATCTATCCACTATAACGGTAATCAGGCTCAATACCGACTCACACACAATACACAGATATCAACTCACCAACTAAAATTCAAGTGCATTTATCAAATTCAGAGGCATGTAATTCATATACAATCTTGTTCAACAACTAAAAGCATATAACACTTAAATTCATTACATAAACATATAATCATGCAAGGCAAGACAGAAGAAAACACTCTCTTCAAAACAAATAAAACAGGATGCGAAGAGATTTACTGTCGCGATCGCGACAAGAAGTCGTGCTCGCGACAGAAGCCAAGTTCATTGTCGCGCTCACGACAGAAGCCAAGTCCACTGTCGTGATCGCGACAAGATGTCGCGCTCGCGACAGAAGCTAGATTACAAAAAGGCTCTATACTCTATACCAAATGCATTATATAACAATTCATATCACATGCATCACATGGTCAATGCTAACTCTTATGCCGTAGCATTGGTTACATAGATAACTAATCCTATAATCATTTCATAACCCTAAACATGTAGAGTATAAATCACGGAAGCATTCCGGGGTAATACGGGTTCATTCCGGGGAGTAAAACATCAACAAAATATACAATTTAGTCAAGGGGAAGGGTCAGGGGTTGACCCGTGGCAACTAGGAGCTCAAAAAGGAGAAGAAAAAGCCTAAAATGAGGTGTTCTATCGCGAGGTCGCGACATGTGTCGCGCTCGCGACAGAAGCTCCGCTTTGGTGCCTCACAAGACAGCTTTTTACCCTTAACTTGTATCGTCTAAATGAACCTCTAAACGCCTTTTTTTGGAAAAACATTCTTCTTAACAATTGTTCTCTAGGATATTAAATTTCAAATGGGACAAGTTTCAGGTCATTTGGACATCTATAACAAAAGATATGGTCTAAACAACATATACTGTTCCAGTGAACCCGCCAGAACAGGGTCACCTACGTTTTAATAACTTTTTGGGATACTTAGGGCCAGAATTAGATTAAGTACCCTCTTAGAAATTTTTAGATATGGATCTTATCTTTGATATGAAATTGTAATCAACCCAATTGGGATCCTATAACTCTACTTATAACAAATACTATACACTGGGGTCTAATGACAAATAAGCAGAATTTCGCAACATCAAACTCTATCATCAACACAAACACTCAAATGATCAAGTTACATACTTTAAACATATATACACTTGTCATGAGCACTGTAAGCAATCAAAATGAACAATAAACCAATATACACTAAAAGAGCAATTGATCTAGTTAAAGCTCATCATATACATCTACATCCAGTCATGGTTCTTTTTAAACATATATCATTCAATCACATGCCAGGAAAATAAAATCGCACTCGATCCCTACCTTAGGTGGCCTAACCGTTTCTCTCTAATCGATTCAGAGCTTCTCCCTTTCCCTTCACTAGCCTCTTATCCACATCTTTCACAAATCACATAGAAAACACTTGGGTTACTCTTCTTTTTACTTTAAATCAAAAATAAAGAGAAAAAGGAGGTCAGATCAGAAAACAAATTAAGCTAACCTTCTGAAGAGACCCAACTCTACCCTTCTCTTGCCCTCTTCACACCATTCAAGTGACTCTCTCTTAAGAAGCAAATACAAATGAAGAAAAAGGCAACCAAAATATGGAGAGTGGAAGAGCACGGAAAAACCAAATAAAGCAAAAGAATAAAGAAGAGAGAAGGCCCAAAAATAAGAAAAATAAGATGGGAATAGGTAAGTGGCCGGTCAAACTAAAGGAAATAACAAATTAATCACCCACTAACCACATTAAAAGCCAACCACTTCCTTTAATTCATCTCTATCCTAAGCCAAGCCAAGCCAAGCCAAGCCAAGCCAAGCCAAATCAAGCCAAGCCAAGCCAAGCTAAGCCAAGCCAAGTGTCACCCTCTCAAGTTGCCATGTGTCAACACCCTATGATGCCACTTGTCACTCTCATATGCCGCCACTTGTCACTCTTCTATGATGACACTTGTCACTCTTCTATGATGCCATGTGTCAACTTCCTACAACTCTAAGTCTCTTAGTCCCACTTCTACACACATCTCGCGAGAGGGCTCTGTCGCGCTCGCGACACTTCTCGCGCTCGTGACTGAACGCTCACGCCCGCACCAACCAGCTGAAGTTCGAAAACCGCTGGAGGGCTCTGTCGCGCCCGCAACACTTGTCGCGCTCGCGACAGAACTCTCGTACAAAAACTTACCTTTTTCGAACAAAACTCTGTAATTCTTCTAAGGCCACTTTGGGGTGTGACATGAAGTGCCTTTAAACTTTAGAATGTCTAGCATCTTAAAATTATGAGGGATCAGATCTTCTCCCTCTAATTCCATATCTTCAGGGTTCATCCTTCGCCCCCTTGTCATCATCCTTGACATTGCTTCAAATTTTTCTTCCATCTTCTTTCAGATGGCTTCCTCCATCTAAGGTGCCTTTTTGCTTACTGATACAGGCTCCTCGTACTCATCCTCTTTCAAGTCATCCTTTATTCTACAGGCTGCCCCTCTTCTCTGCCCCGTAGATGTGGTAGCCCTCAAATCCACTGGTGGTGGAAAAATCTCCTCGAGTGGGTCTTCTCTAACCTCTTTCTGTTCATTTTGTCTCATAGGAGGGGGAGCTGGGTTTTGTACGTCAGGCTGGGCTATTGTTGCTATCATGGCCATCATTTTGATCTCAAACTCCTCAAACCATCTACCAACTTTCTCGGCTATGAAGGCCCTGGTTGCATCTATTTCTCTAGGTGGATTGGCCATTTCACTGTCTATGAAAAACTGAGAGGAGGTAGCTTGACTGCTCTCAAAAAGTGAGTTTGAATACTCTACCCTTTCTGGTAACTCAAAGAATGGATTTCTGCATAGCCGCCCACGGGGACCTCTTGACCACCTGGGTAGATCTATGATGGCTGTAAAAAATACCCGGTCAGGATGATGCATTAATGACATATGATGCATGATCGTGCTATGCAGCATCCACAATCACATGCAAGCAGATATACCCTTCCAACCTTATTCCTCCCACACACGAGGTCGTGCAATCCCTGTCCTTGGTGGGCTTGGTCCATGGGCTAATAAGGAACCCAATGGACGCGGATGATGCACGGTAGAAAACTGGTAGCATAACTTCTCTTATCTAATGTACATGCGTATGGCTTTTGACCGTTGTGCATTTAGGCAGTCAGAATAAATCAACATGGGCCTAATGGGGCATGAAAGCCTTTAATTAGGTGATTAACCAATCTATATGGGTTTGTTCAATACATAATGATCCATACAACAAGCAAGGTATTACGGTTCATACCACCTAGGGCAAGTATCTAATTTCATTACATGAGCTTTGGCCAGGGTGATGATACTTTAGGTCTATCCAAGCATAGTCCTTGCCAATAGGTCTAGCTCCTGACGAGCATAACGATCAGTCGGGTCTCCATTTAATATACCATGATGGTACGAGGCTTGGGCTGGTGATTATCCTTGACACTTCCCTACATTGACTGAACATAGGGTCATGTTTTGGGAATGCACCGGGGATGATAGAGAGTGCAAACTAGCATAGATCTAAGGCTCTAGTGATGTGCAATGAAATTTCAAAAATGGATGAAATTTTAAATTAAAATTTAATTATATGTTTTAACCAAGGTACTTTCGAAGCGAAGTCTCTACTGTCCCTACTGGAGTCACCACTGTGACGAGCACCGAACCCCATGGGGGCCTCGAATGACTCGCTTTTAGGGTATTCAAGAGAGGTTCATAGAACTTGTAAAGATGATAAGGGTGTCTGCAACAACCCAAAAAAAGGGCATAGTCAAAATTTGCGTGCCAAGTCGAAAATGAAGGGTATTTCGATAAATTGTGCATGTGGAAAATTTTGGATAATTTAGGGATTATATGTTAAGAGAAGTAATTATCTAGTGGAACGTGTGTATTGTACCAAGGATTTAATGTGTTTAGTATGGAAGTTATCTAGTGAGTAGGGTGTATGGTGCCTTGATGAAGAGTTAGTCAAAGAGGGATCTTGATTCTTTAGGATCTTAGCATGTGGACCAATAGGATTTTGACTAGTGGTTTGGGTTGGTGGGGAGTAATTAATGAAAGAAGAAAAAGAAAACAAGAAAGGAAAAGAGGGAAATCAGATATCCCATTCTCTTCCCTACATTTTCTCCTTCTTCTTCCATTTCTTGCTCTTTGCTTCTCTTTTGGTTGGATGATCTTCAAGGTTTGGTTTGGTTTTTATGAGATTAAGAATTGTTTTGAAGAGGTAAGTGTTTGGTTTTAGTTATTTGAAGTTGATCTTCTTCTCCTTCTAGTTTTTCTTTTGATTTTAGAAAGTTAGGGTTTTGGTTAAGTGATTCTTGGGTTTATTTGTGAAAGTATTGGGTGATGAGGAGAAGAGCAAGGCTAGGAAAGTGGGTTCTTGAAGATAGAGGATTTGAGCTGCAAGTTTCTAGGTTTGGGAGTTTGTTTGCCCTATTTCTCACTTTTGATTATGTGTGTGTATTGTGTTAAAATTTCTGGAATTGTGAGTGTTTTGTATATGTTTATGCATGTATTTAATTGAGTAGTGATAATAGTAAAATGTTAGTGTTGTGTTGATGGTTTGCATGTGGTTTTAAGAAGTGTTTAAGCATGAGTTTTGAAGGATTTCTGGATTGGGTTTGATTGTGTTAATCTTGAGTTATTGCATATCTCTGATTATTGTTAGTGATTAAGTTGAGTTTCATTGATCTTGAACATGTTAGAATGTATATGTTTAGGGATTTAAAGTTATATCCATGAGAAGAGGATTTTTGGATTTCAAACAAAGGAGTTTTCTGCAAAAATCTCGGCAGGAATGAGTTACACGGTGGTAAGGGATCTCCATACCATCATGTAATTGCATTCTGGATTGGTAATTTATTGGTCCGTTGAGTTACACGGTGGTAAGGGTAGGCCTTACCCCCATGTAAATGCTCTCTGGACAATGGAGGACACGACTCGGAGGGATGGGATTCGCCTTCCTGTGCACGAGTCATGCACAATGAGCACGAGTCGTGCTCTTGTGCACGAGTCATGCACAAGTGTGCTTTTGCACCTGTGCACGAATCGTGCACATTGAGCACGAGTTGTGCTCTTGTGCATGAGTCATGCATAAGAGCACGAATCGTGCATTTGGCCCATTTCTTGTAGCGCTCCTGGCTTCTATTGCTATCGCGACAGTAAACCGCCTTTTCCACCCTATTTTCTGATCTATTTTTCTTATCTCACTATGCATGGTTTTTCACTATTGCATGGCTCATGTCTCTGCTCATACCTGTTAGTGATATTGATCTTGAATTGTGTGCATAAGTATATTATAGTAGTGTTTTGATTCCTGTTTCTTATATACCTTGAGTCAGTGTTTATTGGTGTGACAGTGTTTTGATTTTAATTCTGATATGGTTCGACTTAGTGATTATGGCTTTGATTAGCTTTTTGACTGGTGTATTGGTCTTGTCAAGTGATGCATTTAGAGTGAGTGAGTTGAGCCTGAGGTGTCATGGTAGTGGATAGATAAGCATGCTTATAAAGGGATATATGAGTGCAGCTGCCTATGTAAGCCCCGCTTGGGTCGTTCGGTCGACCTCCGAGATGGTCATTTTCGTGCAGTGATAAAATGTTTTGAGACTTCAGTCTCCCCCTTGCCTTCGGGCCCAAAAGTGTTTTTGAGGCTTCAGTCTCCTGTGTAGTGTGTGATCAAGGCTTCGGTCTCTCACAATTGATACTATTCACAGTATCCTCTGTCGTGTAGTGCTCCCGTATCCACAGCTAGTGAGGTTTAGGCTAATGTTTGAGATGAGTTAGTGTATGTTTAGTGTAGTGTTATAATTGTTCAGTGCAGCGTTACTGTTAAATTATTGGCTTGGTATAGTGATTATGTTTTGACATGATTTTGGTAAATTGTGCATGTGATATCTCGCGTGTTGCTTTGGTAAGTATTTCGGTATGTGTACGTATTTGTATTTGTATAACTTATTGTATTACTGTTTAGTGCAATCGTTCTCTAATGTCTCTGTTCCTCCCCACTAAGCGTTATAGCTTAGCACGGGTTGCTTTCCCATGTAGGTGGCAGGTTCAGTTCTGGTTCGTGTGGTGTGTTGGTGGTGGGGGGGGGGTGGGGGGGGGGGGGGGTGTTGTATTCTGTAGGGTCACATAAGAGTTAAAGTTTTATTTTATTTTTAGCTCCTGTAAATTTTGTATATGTAATCATTATTATTATTATTATTATTATTATTATTATTATTAAGTAAATGTAATTAAAGATCTGTATGTAATTTTGTAAGTGATGTATATTTTAATTATTTTTGTTGGTTCCGCTGATATGTATGCATGTGTGTGGGTGAGTGTTATGTGGCGCTCTGGTATCCTTCCAACGGGGGTATCGAAGTGTTGCAGCATCTATTTTGGGCAACAAGGAGGTGTTTTGGAGTCGCCCCCCAATAAAATATTGGAAAAGGTTGTGTGGCCTTACTGAGCCTAAGACAGTGCATGTGTATCTATTTTTGGCAACCAGAGATATTTTAGAATTTTCCTTCCAATAGAACATTGGAAAGATTCATCTAATCTCATAAAGCCTAAGATGAAGCATATATGTCTTTTTTGGGCAAGCCAAAGATATTTTGGAGTCCCCACTCCATTTTTAATATTAGTGAGCTCAAAAATAACATTTACAACTGCAAACACCGGGTCCTGAGGAAGCCCAGGCCGAAGCTACCCAATGATGAGAATGATGCCTGTTCAGGGGCAAGAGCAAGATAAAAGTAATGATTTCCTCAAAAAATATGTTTTCCGTTTTTTAATTAAAAAAAAAAGGTTTTAGTGGCCCATTTCCAGGGGACCTGGGTAGTGACGGCCATCTCACTGAGTGAGATGGCAGCCTCACTAACGTGAAGCCCATCTCACTAACGTGAGATGAGGTCTCACGTTAGTGAGGCCCATCTCAGGTGAGATGAATGTCTCACCTGTCTCTTCCCTCCAGCACGTCCCTTCTTCCGTTTTTTCAGTGGAGTTGGTTTGAAAGGCATGGGTTGATATATGGTTTGGTGGAGAATCAACCTAATGCATGTCTGAGAGATAAAAAGAAAAAGCTAAGAAATTAGAAAAGGGGAAGCAAGAGAGCATTTGAAAAGGAGAAGAAAAACATAGACAGAACAAAGGGCTTTAGGAGCAAGAAAATAATTCGGGTTTCTCAAAAGGCATTCTGAGATTATCTCTTAAGCCCAGGAAATCAATTCTTGAGTTGGAGATTCAATCACCTTTTGTTTTCTTTTTAATGTAAACTTTCATCAAGAGTTTTTGGATTCTCTGTTTTAACTTCATTTTCAAGAGAAGCAAAGAGGAAAATCCAGAACTTCATCTTACAATCTAACGCCAATATCTGAGGGTAAATAACTGGGTAACCACCTCCTTCTTTGATCTCTTTCTTTCTTTCTTCTTTTCTTTCTTCTTCTTATTTGGTTTTACAGTGTTCTTCATTTGTATATATTTTGTTTATTGTATATATTGTATATATTATTCCTTTGATCTTATCAACCTGTTCATCGTATGTTTGTTGTCGTTATGATTCATTAAACATGTTTGCATGATATTTTGCACATTTTGATCGCATGATATTGCATTTATTGGTCTGTTATCATCTCATATGTTTACCCTATTCTTCTGTGTGTTTGAGACGTAAGTTTTGTTCTGCTTTGTTTTTTATCGCCGATCGGATTTTGCCTTCATTCTTGATTGAATCGTGATTTTCGGTCGGATTTTGTGTTTCCCGATTGGATTGAGCCGTTCAATCCCTTCTCTCGATCGGACACGTCAGAAAGCCTGCGCCTCCCCAATCGGATTGCACGAGTCGTGAATGCATTTCACGACTAGTGAAATGCATTCACTAGTCATGAATGCAATTCATAACTAGTGAACGCATTTCACTAGTCGTGAATGCATTTCACGACTAGTGAAATGTATTCACTAGTCGTGAATGCATTTCACGACTCGTGAAATGCATTCACTAGTCGTGACCCTTCTTCGGCTTTTCTTCTTTCGTTCTTTCCCTTTTGTTTCGTTATTCTTTTGCACGTATTCTTTGTTCTGTTTATTCAATTTATATTTTTATTAATGCAAACGTTTTATATTTAATTTATTGTTTATACCTGATTAATTTAACTAATTATTATTTGATTGATCTGTTAATTATTTTAATTAAATATTTTATTCAATTAATTTATTTGCTCGTTAATTGCTTAATTTACTTTATTAACATTTATTTATTTTTATTGTCTCAAAATTATTTTTCCTTCGCAAGTTTCATTCATGCTCGGGCATTCACGACTCGTGCATTCACGCACGAGTCGTGCACCTCTTTGGCATTTCCCTTTTCCACTTTATCTCACTTGGTTAATGGAATTCACGAGGTTTTATTCATGAGGTTTTCTTCTTATACTTATAATTGCTTTTAAATGGTTTTGGGCCATAATGTTAGCTTTTTCTATTTTAAATCTTTTCACTTCACTTTTCTTTATAGTTTACAAATCCTATTATTTTATGTTTATTATTTCTTATTATCATTATTATTATCATCATCATCATTATTATTATTATTATTATTATTATTATTATTATTAAATCATATTTATTGCATTGTCAATTGTTTATTTATAATTTATTTGTTTACTTTTAGTTTTTACTCTATTAATAATTATTAATGCTATTGTTATATTATTTGTTATGGTTTAATATTTTTTTATTGGCTTATTTAATTAGTTTATTTATTGGTTTTCATTTAATTATTGGTTCATATATTATTCATTTAATTTATTTTACTCACATTTTATTTTCTTTTGTTTTGCTGTCTCAAAATTGTTTATCTTTGCGAGTTACGCTCGCGCTCGGGTCGGAGGATTGGAGAATTAGAGACTTTTAAATTGAGGGTTTGCATTTTAATTGTTGTATTTATTATTATTATTATTATTATTATTATTATTATTATTATTATTATTATTATTATTATTATTTATGTGTTGTATGTAAAAATGTATTTTATATCCGTCCGTATTATAGAAAATCATATTTTTTATAACAATTAATAACTTGATTTTTTATTAATAAATTGGACCAATGTCCTATTTTAACCAACAAAATCTCATTATCAAAATGGAGAATTAGTTTTCATAAAATGGGATCACTCCGGTATTTTTCCAATCAATATCCTAAAAATAGTTCTCCAATTTTTCTAATAAATAAAAAGGAACCAATGTTCCTACAATTCATGACCCGATATATGTATGATTCATTTTAATTACTTTTATGCATTTTAATTCTTTTCTTTTTGGGCCTTTTATAATAAATTTTTGGGCAAGTTTTATTTATGTTTTTTTATTTTGAGGGATTGTTATGTCCCATCTTTTATTCATTTGTGGGGATTGTTCTGTCCCATTTTCTATTTTTGTAATTTATTTATCGCTTTATTTTACTGTTTTCAAAATGCTTGCAAATGCGCTTTAAGTTCAACGCACAATCGCATGAGATGAGAGATGGAACCTTGATTTCTTAAAAACTCATTTATAAACTTAAGTCATTAATAAGAGTGAAGTTCTGAACACATTCTCTGGTTTAGACCAATAGAGGTTAGAGACCTTTTCCAATTTATTATAAATTGGGTGGCGACTCCAAAATACCTCACAGGTGCCTAAAGGCATTATGAGTCTAGATGATCCTTTCCATTGTTCTAATCGGAAGAAGGCATCCAAGATGACTCATGATACCCAAGATCAAAAAGATACGAACTAATCCCTCAAGCCACAAAAGAAGGGCTCAATGAGGGCCTTACTGGTTCCGGCACGCGTCACAATAACAAATCAAAATTAAAAATTAAAGTAAAAGGAAATAGGGTAAGGAAAATAAAACCAATTTGGTGTCCCCGAATTGCCCTAGTGGGATCTATCTTCTCAGCACCCCGTAACCAAGAGAAACAATTAAACTCACAAAAACAAATAACATGTTAGTAAAATAATTAAATCAAATGACAATGGAAAGGATTAATAGAAAAGAAATGAACAAATAATGATAAAAAAAGTGGAAATAAATTACCTTGAAAATAAGTGAAAACAAAAATTAAATTAAAATAAAATAAAATAATAAAGAAAGGGGAAAGGAGGGCCCAGGGATGGCCTAAACCGCGTGAGCGGCTGCCCTCCCTAGGCCGATCGATGGGCAGAAGACGAGCTCCGTGACGGTCCGTCGGTCGTTTGAGCGACAGCCATCGGTGGACCTTTAGCCCGTCCGTCATCTCTGACCTGGAAGAAAAATAAGGAAATTTAATTAAAACTCAACTTTTCAAAATTAACATCCTATTTTGAGCAATTAAAAACAAATAAATTAATATGAAGCAATAAAATAAATTAGAGGTCGATCCAGAATGTTCACCGTCAGAATATTACCTTCTGAAGGCGAATGCCATGTAATCTTTTCCCTTGAATTCTACAAGGATCAATTGGCAATGTGCAATTTCGAGGAATTTTCTACAACAAAATTGTAATTTTTTAAAATCAAACGACGCAAAGAAAATTAGATTTTTCCTTCTTGATTTTATCGTAGTAATCATGAATATTAAAAGGTCAAATTGAGCAAAAACGAATTGATTTCACTTTCCCTGATTCTCCCTTTTTGAATAGATTTAATGAAATTTATGGAACAAATAAGAAGAATTCTTGGAAGTTCCTTTGGTATTTTTAGCTTTAAAAACCCTTTCTAACCTTTTTATGAAAAATTTTTCAACCCCTGAAAATGAATCTTAGCCCACTATTTATGGACTAAGATTAAAAAATTCAATAAGTTTTAAATTTTAAATTTAAATTTGAAAAAGATTTGTAAAATCAAATCAAAACCACAAGATTTTGGAGAATATTTGGAAATCAAATCAATTATTTGGAAATATTGAGAGAAGATTTTGAAATCAAATGAAATATTTGGAAAGATTTTAAAGAAGATTTGAAATCCAGTGAAATCTCCTTGAAAATCCCAGCGAACTGTCGTAGATCCACAACCAAAGGGCATCGCTTGGCATACCGACAAGCGTCGGTCGCAGGGGCAGTCCCGATCATTTTAAGTGGTGGGAGATTACATGAGGAATGGTTGCAAGCGACGGACATCGCTCGCATGAGGGGTGGGCCGTCATGCGCGAGCGACAGGCATCACTCCCGCGAGGGACAGACGGCCTAAGACCGAGCGACGAGCGTCTCCCCCGCCAAGGATAGGTGTCCCTCAAGCACGAGTGATAGGCATCATTCACATGAGAGGCTAGCGTTGTAATGACCCAAATTGTACCCTAGAAGGATTATAGTGTTAATTGCATAGTAAGGGTTCAAGAGAGATTGTGCAAGTATGAGTTTATGGTACACGTGAGGATGAAATTTAAAGGAATTAAAAAGTATTTGTAAAGAAGAATTTAATGAAGGGACTTAAATGGAGTTTGCTAAGGACTTAGTATGAAGTTTGCATTAAGTTGGACATGTGACTAGGAATGGACAAGTGGCATGTAGGGCTGCTTAGTGGCAAAATCTGGAAATGCCATTGTAGACATCGAGTCCCGAGTAGCCTTGATTAGGATTACCCGATGATGAAATTTAGCTACGCCGGCTTATAGGCAAAAAGATTGGAGCTCGGAAGTGATTTTCCTTGTCTTTTTTATGAGTAAAAAATGTATTTTAAATATTTTTAAAATATTTTTAAAATTATTTTGGAGAAGGAAAAGTGTGTTTTAGGTTGAGGGTATTTTATATAAAAATTTAAAATTTACAAAAAAAATCTGCACGAATAGCACGGCTGTGCTTTGCGCTGCACTGCGCGCAGTGCACGCGCGAAAGCACAGCTGCGCTTCTTTGAAAGCACGGCTGTGCTTTGCGTGCAGCGTGCACTGCGCGCGAGATCGCCCCATTTTTGCCCCATTTCGCCCATTTTCGACCCCCACTTTTTTTTTAACGATTTTTGGACGGTTTTGGGTGGTTTTTGGGTAGTTTTTTAGTGCTAAAAGTGGAGAAAAAATTCAGAAAAGGGGGAGGACGAACTAAGAACATTTAGAGAGGAAAAAAACTGAATTTTGGAGCTTTTTAGTTGAGAGAAAAAATCCATCTTACACACTTGTTTCCAAGAGTTTTTCTTCAAGTTTTCAAGCTATTTTCTAAGCATTTTCACAAGAGAAGACAAGGAATTCAACACTTCTACCTTCAATTCTTCAAAACTGAATTTGAGGGTAATTATTCTTTGTTTTACTCGTTAATTCTCTTGTTAATTTCATTTATTTTTGCTTCCAATTAACATATTAAACATGTAAATTCTCTTAGTCTCCATATTTTTCTTTTTCTTTTATCTTCAATTATTTATTTAACAAGTTAATTCTTTCAAATTTATCATATCATTTTCATGTCAAGATGTTTATTTTTATGTCGTTATGCATGTTCAACTTAGGTTGTTAATGTTCTTTACATCCATTGATGTTTATTATGGCTATTATTGTTATAAATGCTAGTTTTATTATTATAATTTGTATTACACTCATTTATTGATGTCATTAGGTATTAGTATCATTATTACCATTAATGTCATTGTTCATATTTTGCATGTATGTTAAATTTCAAATTTATTTTCTTATGCCTTTTATGTTAGATATTACTTTAGGCTTTATTATGCATGTTAAGTTTTATTATTCTTATGTTATGTTTTCATGCACATCTTAGGAGTATTAAAATTGATTGTCACTAATCTTTCATGCATGTTAATCACCATTATTGATAAATTGCATTTGCCATGATGTTATCTCACTTTATGCTTGTTAAATTGCATCATAATTATTTTTATGCATGTTATAGTATCTTAGGCATGTTATATGGTCATTATACATATTATCTTTTATGTCATCTCATCTCTTTGGGTTAATTTTTAACATGAATCTCTTCTATTTTATTTTTGGTTGCAAATCATTATTTTATTCTCATTTGAGCACCAATGCACGAGAAGGAGGATATGCGGACTTTGGTATTTTCATTGCACATTTTCAATTCTCATTTTATTTATATTTCCTTGTATATATTCGTTGAATAAAATGTTTTTTTTTATGCACGCATGAATAAAAACCACACAAACATTTCTAATAAATTAATTTGGATTTTTCATAATAAATGGGACCAATGTCCTAATTTTCATCCTAAATAAATCATCACATCCAAAATGTTTTCTTTAATTGTGCATGCGGGGACCAAAGTCCTCATAATTAATAAATTCCCCGGTTTTATGTATCTTTGCATTTTTAAATGGGAGTTGTATTCCGCTCCTGGTATTATTGTAATTTATCTTTGATGTTATTTTTTATATGTTTATCTTATCGCTTTCAATGTGAACATTTGCGCTTTTAAATTAAAATTGCATCATGTGGAGAGAGAGCGAGTTAATAAACTCAAAACCAAATTATAAAATTAATCAAAGTAGAAATAGATGCGAAGTCCCGAACCCATTCTCTAGTCTTTGGGCTCCAAGAGGCTAGAGGTTTACCCTCCAAGACACCTCTTGTGTCACGAGACTTAGACATTAATCCTAGGCTCCTTTGGGCGAGAGGTTTAACCTCCAAGACCCCTTTGGCTTGCCCAAAATGGATAAAAGCGTTGTCTTTGGACTTAAGGAGGCAAGAGGTTTACCCTCCAAGACCCTTCTTATGCTCTATGACCTAACAAATCCTAGGCTCCTTTGGGCGAGAGGTTTACCCTCCAAGACCCCTTCAGCTTGCCCAAAATGGATGAAAGTGCTGTCTTAGGCTCTCCGAGGCAAGAGAAACTTTCCCAATATTTTATTGGGTGGCGACTCCATGAAACCTCCTTGTTGCCCAAAATAAACGCACTTGTAATTCATTACAAGTTGTCAACGGACCTCAAATGCCCGATCGCCCTCAAGCGGGCGGTCAAGGGGCGCCCACGCGGGTCCTGCGCGCATTACAGTGGCGACTCCACTGCGGACAACAGGTTCGAGACTTCAATTTGAAAATACCTTGATTAACTTTTACAATTAAGTTTTAGTTTATGAAATTCGCCTTATCTCAAAATTGCATATCATCTCATTATAGCTTTAGATTAAGTTAGTTTGATCCCTTTTCAAACCCCGGTGCGTTCCTGAAGCACGACCCTATTTTCACTCAATTTAGGGAAGTGTTAAGGATAATCACCAGCCCAAGTCTCGTACCATTATGGTATATCAAATGGTGACCCGATCGGTCGTTATGCTCGTGATGAGCTAGAACCGTCGATAGGGATCATGCTTGGGTAACCCAAAAATATCATCACCCCATGACTAAAGCTCATATAATGGCAATAGATACTTCCACTAGGTGAAATTTACCGTAATACTATGCTTGCTATATGGGCCATCATATATTGGACGAAATCAATTTAATTAAATGGTCTTCATCAAAGGCTTTCATGCCCCGGTGGGCCCATCCTAATTAAATTGAATTGTTCAAATACATAAAGGCTAAACACCCATACGTATGTACATTAGATAGGAGCTATTATGCTGCCAGTTTTTCACCGCGCACCATACGTGTCCATTGGGTTCCACGTTAATCCATGGATCAAGCCCACCTAGGAAAGAGACCGCACTACCACGTGTGTGGGAGATATAAGGTTGGAAGGATCTATCTGCTTGTATGTGTTTGTCTATGTTGCATCAGCACGAGCATGCATTGCATTTTAATCATGCATCATCTTAACAATTTTTGCATTTCAGCCATCATAGATTCTCCTGGGTGGTCTAGAGGTCCCGACGGACGATTAAGAAGGACTCCGCTTTTGGGGTTAACAGAGTTAGTGTTGGATCAGAGTTCAGATTCAATCTCAGAAAATAGTGTGGGGTTTTCTTCCAAATCATCAACAGAAGTAAGCATGGCTAATCCATCAAATGAGTCTGATGCAACTCGGGCAATAATCGCTGAGGAGGTAGGAAAGAGAATGGAGGAATTTGAAGCCCAAATGATTGCAATGATGGGCAATCTTGCCGCCACAATAGCTGGGCAACAAGCTGCTGCTGCCCCTATCCGAGTACCAGCTGAACAAGAGGCTGTTAGAGAAGAACATCCTGCTGCAATTAACCAACCAGTGGTTGACCCACCTATTGTTGAGCAAAGAGTACCTGCACCTATTAAGCGCAGAGAGGGCCCCAGGTCTGAAGCTGAGTTTGGGGGAGATGAGCTAGAGGAGCGTACCGTAGCTAAAGAGAAGTCACCAAAAATGGATGAGGCAATGTGGAGGAAAATGGAAGAGAGATTTGAGGCCATGGCAAGGATGATGACTGTGGGGAAAGGAATGAACCCGAAAGACCGAGAGCTGGATGGGGATGACCTGATTCCCCAGAATTTTAAGATGCCGGACATTCCCAAATTTGATGGCACCTCTGACCCTGCCGCACACATCAAGCAATACTCGCTGGTCATGAAGGGAATGACCTTAACAAGAAAGCAAAAGATAGAGTATTTCTGCTTGAGTCTCACAGGAGCTGCTATTTATTGGTACCATGGGCTTGAGAGGAGGTCCAAGGAGGATTGGGACTTGCTAACCGAAGAGTTCCTTAAGTAGTACGATTGCAGTACCCGGATAGAGGTCACTTTGAAAGATCTCGAGTTGTTACAATAGAAGGCTGGGTAGTCCTTCCACGAGTACCTTACTCGGTGGAGAAACCGGGTTTTGGAGATGAAACGCAAACCGGACACTTCTGATCAGATCCGGCTATTCATTCGAAATGCCAGCCCTTACTTGAGAGATGGACTGAAAATAAAGGGACTCAAGGATTGGGAGTCCTTGAAGGACATTGCCATAGAAGCAGAAGGACAATATTTAGCCAAGAGGGCAAACAGGGAGTCCTATGCCAGGAAGGGATACAACAATCAGGGGACAGCCAAGCCAGCAAGTTCAAGCAGCAGTAACAGAGGTGGGAAGACAGCTGAGGTATCTGCAACAGGCGTAAGTCAGAGCTATTTCTCAAACTTGGGCAGGCCTTTATCATAGGTGCTGAAGAGGCTAGTAAAAGAAGGAAAACTGCGACCCCTATCACCTAGGCCGGCCAAGACCCAGGGACAGCCAGGGCACAAGGAGAATGAATACTACGCATTTCACCAACATACCGGCCATTTAATGGATGATTGTATAACGCTAAGGCATCGGGTCCAAGATCTAATTGACAAAAAGCAGATCACCGATCCTGAGAAGAGAGAAAGCAAGAAGAAGTCTGGTTATAATGCAGTGCCACCTCCAGTCTTTATGATTGGATCGAGCCTATCAGAGTGGTACGTGATGCAAGATCTATATGGAAATGAGTATGTCGCTGTTACTCGCCCTGTAGTGGATGAAGAAGGAGTTTCTGTGGCGATAATAGACTGTTGGTCCACTAGTGAGAGTGGAGATGATGAAGATGAGAAAAAATGGAGAGTTTACGGATCCGTGGGATTCAGAGGAAGAAGAAAGAGTAGAAGCAGTAACAAGAAGTGGGAGGGTCATTCCAGAAGTTGAGAAGCAGGAAGACCCAGCACAAGCAATCGCAGAGAAGGAGCCGAAAGAAAATTCAATAGTGAAGCAACTAAAAATGACCACGGCTCAGATATCTATTTGGGACCTCTTGAGACAGTCCCCCTCTCACCGACAGAAGTTAGTTGAAGTATTGAGTGTATCCACCGTAGCAACTACAATCTCTCCATCTGAGCTTTTAAACCTTGTTAAGGGGGGGTCCGGGGAGAAGTTGGTTTTTTCTGATGCAGACCTACCAACAGAGGGTCGCAACCACAACCGACCTTTATACATCAAGGCACAAATCAATGGTAAACACACCGCTTGCGCCATGGTTGATGATGGGTCGTCAATAAATGTTTGCCCTTTGGTGGCGCTTCAGGCCTTTGGGATGGATGAGAGTATGTTAATCAAATCTGACCTGACCATCACTGCCTACGACAATTCCAGGAGGCAAGCATTGGGAACTTTCAAAGCTATGGTAAAGATGGGGCCCATTGAGACAGAAACGGATTTTGTGGTCTTGCCGATTCCAGCAAACTTCTCAGCTCTGCTTGGAAGACCGTGGTTCCATAAGTTAGGGGGAGTGCCATCCACCTTACACCAGATAATTAAGATACCTTATGAAGGAGAGATAGGGACCATTAAAGCAGCAAGAGAGAACCAAGTGTCTGCCTTGGAGATCTCTAATCAGCCATTCAGTGGCTTTCATGTATCGGTGATCGGAGAAGAGCAAAGCTTAGAAGGTAGCCCTCAAGTGGTGAACATGCTAAAGAAGATGCACTTCCTCCCAGGGGCTAGTTTGGGAAAAGAGTCACAAGGGCGGCAGGATGCTATCACTACACGTGGTCAGAAGAATCGAAAATGGTTGGGGTACAAAGGAGAGTATAGTAAGAAGAAAGTGTTAGAGAAGATTCCCCATATTTCGGAGAGGTTTGTGCCATCATCATCAATTTGTGCTTACACCGGAGAAGAAGAGCCGCAATGGGTGGACGGGAAGATCATCCCGGGATTTGAAATTTTGAACGATGTCTTTGATTGGGAGATCGGAGTTGTTAAAGCTATAGAGAACTTTTGGGACTAGGAGATTATGACCCAATGCAGTATCTGGGACAGGGATGAGCCCGAAGAGATCGTCACTGATAAGATGTTAGCCACTAAGCTCAAAGGGAAGGAGAAGATAGTGGAACCATAGCCGAAGATTGAAGATCTCAAGATTTCACAAAATGAAGAAGGCAAAGCACAGTCGGCTGCAGCATCGGCGTTGACTGAAGTTGATAGTCATTTAGATTCTCTTTTTATGCCAAAACTCTTTGAGAACAATGTTAATATTTCTAATTATGTTAATAACATGAATAACTTTGCTTACTTGTGTGATGTTTCTGATGATTTCATTTCGCATGATCATGATACATTCATTTTTGATATTAATTCAACTGGCACAACTACATTTAATCTCGGAACTTTAGAAAATCCAAAGGAAATTTTGCTAGCATCAGACATAACTCCTGAAGAGAGAATTAAATTTGAGAGAATATTAAAAAAATATGAAAAATTCTTTGCCTGGACCTATGAGGATATGCCGGGAATAGATCGAGATGTTGCCGAACACGCCATCCTAACTTACCCAGAGTTTAAACCAGTCAAGCAAAAACTCCGGAGACTTAGGCCAGAATGGGCACAGAAAGTGAAAGAGGAGATCCATAAGCAGATTGAGGCTAAGTTCGTGATAGAGGTTCAATACCCAACATGGTTAGCTAATGTGGTTCCTGTAGCTAAGAAAGACGGTAAGGTTCGAGTATGCGTCGACTATCGAGACCTGAACAAAGCTTGCCCTAAGGATGATTTCCCGCTGCCTCATATTGATGTGCTAGTAGATAGTGCTGTTGCATGTATGATGTACAGCTTTGTGGATGGGTACGCAGGGTACAATCAAATCCTTAACAAGATAATGGATCGGATTAAGACAGCCTTCATCACCGAGTGGGGGACATACGTCTATCGAGTTATGCCTTTTGGGTTAAAAAATGCAGGAGCAACTTATCAGAGGATGGCCACCAAGGTTCTCAATGACTTAATCCATAAAGAAGTAGAGGTGTATGTCGACGACATGATGATTAAGTTGGCTACTAGAGAAGGTCACTTTGAGGCTTTAGAAAGGTTCTTTCAAAGGATCAGCAAGTATGATCTGCACCTCAACCCCAAGAAGTGCATTTTTTGAGTTACATCAGGAAAGTTGCTAGGCAATGTAGTAAGCCAGAGGGGAATTGAGGTAGATCCCGATAAAGTCAAAGCCATAAGAGAGATGCCGATGCCCAAGAAGGAGAAGGACGTCAGAAGTTTCCTAGGAAAGCTTCAGTATATCAGCCGGTTTATTGCCAAGCTAGCTTCAGTATGTGAGCCTATTTTCAAGCTTCTTAGGAAGAATCAGCAAGGGGTATGGAACGATGACTGTCAATTGGCCTTTGACACCATTTAGGAGTATTTGTTAAATCCTCCGGTGTTAAGACCACCACGCCGTGCAAAACCGCTAATCCTGTACCTGGCTGTTGAAGATAACTCAGTGGGTGCTATGATGTCTCAGGAAGATGATTTTGGTATAGAGTTTGCCGTTTACTATCTTAGCAAGAAATTCCTACCTTACGAAGCCAAATATGTAGAGGTGGAAAAGATTTGTTTAGCAGTTATCTGGGCTTCTAAGAAGTTGTGACACTACTTTCATTCCTTCAAGGTACAAACGGTTGCCAAACATAATCCGCTCAGATACCTCCAAGAAGCACCCTCTCTACTAGGAAAGATGGGAAGATGGTTACTGCTGTTGCAGGAATTTGACATTGAGTACATAACAAGGAAAACCGTTAAGGGAAGAGCCGTAGCGGAGTTCTTAGCCGAGCATCCTATTGAGGGAGATCAGTTTGAATACAACTTCCCAGATGAAGATGTCACGGCCATAGCAGTGCAAGGGTGGCAATTATTCTTTGATAGAGCAGTCAATAATAAGGGAGCAGGCGTACGAGTTATTCTTACGACGCCAGATGGTGAAAGGCTACCATTGGCTAAGAAGCTGAGGTATAAGGCTACCAATAATGAAGCAGAATATGAAGCTTGCATCTTTGGATTGGAAGCATTACTCGCTCTGGGGGCAAAGATCGCTGAAGTATTCAGAGATTCTTCCTTGGTAATTCATCAGATCAGAAGGGAGTGGTCAGTCAAAGAAGAAAGGCTATTGCCTTATGTAAAACACTTGAGAACGTTGAGTAGCCAGTTTGAGATTTGCACTTTTCACTTCATCCCCAGAGACGAAAATCAGTTAGCCGATGCTCTAGCAACATTAGTGTCTATGTGGGATAAGCCAACAGGAGTTGCGATGAAACCCGTGCTAATTTATAGTTCGGAAAGACCTTGCTTTGAAGCTGAACAGGTGATGGACATTAAGGCCACTGATGGAAATCCATGGTATTATGACATTCAAAATTATTTAGAGAGATCAATCTTTCCAGAGGAAGCCACTGAGAAGGACCAAAGAATGATCAGGAAGTTATCCACTCAATTCATCAGTGTTAATGGCACTTTGTACAAAAGGCAAGCTGATGGTATCCAGTTAAGATGTCTGGCAGAGAAGAAGCTAAAAGAGTTATGGAAGTGGTTCATGCTGGGGTTTGTGGAGCTCATATGAATGGCTTAGCCTTAGCAAAGAAGATCATGCGCCAAGGGTTTTATTGGCTCACAATGGATACAGATTGTTCAAAATTTGTGAAGAAATGCCAGTTATGCCAACAGTACGCGAATTTGAGGCATATGCCAGTTTCAGAGTTACATAACTTGACATCTCTATGGCCATTTGCAGCGTGGGGAATAGACATCATAGGCGAAATCCATCCTACGGCTTCTAATGGGCATAGATTCATCATAGTTGCCATTAACTACTTCACTAAGTGGGTTGAGGCTGAATCTTTCAAGAAGGTTGATGCAAAGGATGTGGCTAAGTTCATTGAGTGGAATTTGATATGCAGATATGGTCTCCCACATCACATTGTGTCTGATAATGGGGTGCAATTCCTAGCAGAGACTAAACAAATGCTCCAGAGATATGGGATCCAACATCATAAGTCTTCTCCTTACCGTCCTCAAGCAAACGGTGCAGTTGAAGCGGCGAATAAGAATGTGAAGATAATTTTGGCCAAGATGGTTCAGAACTACAAGGATTGGGCAAAAAAGCTACCCTTCGCACTTTGGGGTTATAGAACAACAGTCAGAACCTCTATGGGGGCAACACCATTCTCTCTGGTATATGGAACTGAAGCAGTCCTGCCGGTTGAAATTGAGCTGAAAGCATTGAGGGTAGTCATAGAAGCTGAGACTCCTGAAGCAGAATGGGCACAATAACGTTTGTCACAGCTAAATCTGTTGGATGAAGACAGGTTACGAGCCTATTACCACAACCAAGTTTATTAAAAGAGGCTGGCTCGGTCATTTTCCAAGAAAGTACGAAAGCATCCGTTGAAGGAGGGGGATTTGGTCTTTAAGATGATGAGAAAGTATGAAAGCATCAGTTGATAACAGGAGTTTGATGCTGACAAAATCCACTCCGAGATTAGGTGTAGTCATATGCTTTTGAATTCTTGTCAAATGAAAATCATGTATGATGAAATCATATAGAAATATACACAATTTTGCAATGAATAAAAGAATATATTTTTATTGATCTTTCAGTTATGTCTTAAAAAGAAATATACTAATTGTTCACGTAATGATTATTGCTCAGTCCTTCATTGGATATGTGCTTTTTTCTCTTAACAGAAGCTTTGATGATAAACTTCTCTAAAAAAAAAAAAAGTCGTAACTGGCTCTCTAAGCAAAAGTTAGGCCAAAGGGCAGGGTGAAAACCTGGAAACAGGCAGTCTGCCCTACAAAAATAAAATATAAATATAAAATGAACAAAAGCCGCTGGATTGGGTTGGGTCCATTCCAGGCAAAAATTAGGCAAAGGGTTGTGTGAAAATCCCCTAAGTGACGCATTTCCCGCAAAAAAAAGCTAGTGTGAAAATCCACAAGGGACGCACTACCTTTAAAACAATAACGTTCAATGCCTGGAGCAATAGGGCGGCGTTACTTAAGAAAATCCTTGTAACACCCCAAAACCACCCCAGTAGTTTGAGCCTGTCCGTGTCTGTATGTGTGTATTTTTATGTGTCGCATGTATGTGTTAAATTGGATTATTTATTTAATTTATGGGTATTAGTTTGAGAAGAGGAATTAGGCTAGTGTATAGGTGGGTGTATAGAAGTAAGGTATGAGTAAGAGATAGTTTAGTGTGTATATTAATGTATGGGAGTAGGGTGTATTATGGGGCAAGTGTCCTTTGGAGAAAGTGACATGTGGCATATGGATAGGTTAACATTTAATGAGGTTGGTGAGAGAGAGAGAAGGCAGCCATTCCCTTTTGATTTCCGTTCTCCCTCTCTTCTTCACGCCACTTTCTTCACTTCTTCTTCTTCTTTCTTGTTCTTCCTTTTTCTTTGCACAATCTTGCTCCCTCTTCTTTATTTGAGTAACTAGAGTTGTTTGGTTAGTGATTTTGAAGCTTAAAGGTGAGTAGGGATTATTTATGTCTTAGATTTTCTTCTTCCTCTTCTCTAGGTTTTATAATTATATATATATATATGTATGGGTAGTTGTAAAATTGATTTTGGTTGTTGTGGGTTTGTGATTCAGAGGAGTCTCCTAGACCGGATAAAGGGAAAGAAATCGCTAGCGGGAGCAGAGTCCACGAATAGGAGCAGAGGAGTCAAGGTTTGGGAATATTTGTTTCATATGTGTAATTGTGATTTGAATTGGTTTCCAACACTTTTAGCCTCAATTGGAGTTATAGGTTGTATAATTATAGTTTAAATTAAAGTTAACAAGATATGTGATGCTAGAGAATGAATATTGTTGAAGGAATTGCAAGGAATCATGTGAATAGTTGTAATTAGTGTTAAAATTGATGTTTTGGGATTTCTTAGAATTGAACATGTATCTGGTTTGATTTAATTGAAATAAATGGTGATAAAGCTCGGTTTTTAATTATATGATGAGTTATTGATGCTTGTGTTGTTCAATTCTGAGGTTTAGAATAAATTTTGGAAGTTTGGATGTGAATTGTGTGAGAATTTTGCAGATTTTGGGCGTAAGAGCTGAAAAACCCGTGTCTGTCGCGATCGCGACATTGTCGCGATCGCGACAGAGTGCGGAGGTTTCAGCCCTCGCGCCGGCGCGAGAGATGTCGTGCCAAGGAACTCGAAGGAGCTCTCTGTCGCGAGCGCGACAGAGTGGTCGAGCTCCGAATTTGTGCAAGGCTCTCTTATGTCGCGAGCGCGACAGAAGAGCAGCACCTACGTCCTCTCGCGAGCACGAGGTCACTCGCGATCGCGAGACGAGGCGGGGAGGTGTAGTTTGGCTTCTGTCGCGAGCGCGACAGACGTGACTTCCAAAGTTGATTTCTTCTCCTTTTTGCTTAATGACTTGAGTTCTTTTTGGTATGCATTCTTTCATTAAAGCCTTGAATACCTATTTAAATGAATAATATGTATGTTAATTTGACAAGATTTTTGTATAACCTGCTAATGTCGGAAAGTGGATAGTTAGGCATGCCTAATAGAGTTATGTGTTGCTGCAGTTATGTGTACGATTTTGGACCCTGATCAGGTCCCCCGATCGGATCCTCGCGATCCTTCTATTTGAATCTTTCTTAAGATTCTATGTGAATACAATTCGGAAATACAGTCGATTAGATCATGGGACCAGTTACAGGAGAGATTTTTGATGAGATCCTTCCTCCGACAAAGACTGCGAACATCCATAACAGTATATTGGGTTTTAGTCAAATGAGTGAGGAGCCGTTTCATGAAGCCTGGGAAAGGTTTAGAAGGCTGTTGAGAAGCTGTCCACACCATGAGATAGCCATATACCACCTGATGACAACATTTTATTCTAGGGTTACACCACAGACAAGATCTTTATTGGATGCTTCATCAGGAGGGTCATTCATGAATAGACTACCAGAGGAAGCTTTTCATCTGCTAGATGAAATGGCGGCGAATGATGCTCAATGGTATAATCCTAGGTCAGTTCCGAAAAGAGAAGGGATACACACTGTGGATGAGGTGTCGATGCTGGGGGGAAAGGGCACAGATTGAGTCCATGCGGAAGGAGATGAGTAGTCTGAAAGTGCAGAATGTAGCTTATGTGGCTCAATAGAGTGGATGGTATGACAGTGGGCAAGCTGGTCAAGAGAGTGGGGCAATGGGAGATATAAATGCCATAGGGGACTACAGAAGGATTAACTTTGATATGTCATTTGTATGCGATGTTTTGTTTATTTGTACTTGTGGGATATGACACTCCTACCTATCTGGACCCTTCTTCCCTTAATCCGAGTAGAAGTCTCCATGGTATAGGTTGGGGTGTGACAATCCTATTTCAATCAGTTAACACACAACACAGAACATGAATCCCGGGTAAATGATCATTGACCAGGGGGGCAAAGGATATACACCGGACGTCTCTTTCAGAAAACTTGTCGACGATCCTCAGGATTCAGGGGGCATGGTAGAGCAGACAATCTATAACTTCAGCAAACCTTGGACCATCTAGGGCACAATCTATACATTTTTGCAAGCATTTGCATTCCATATCATGCACACGTGATTTTGTATATTCCTATGCATACAATCTTGCAGGAGAAATCGGCGGGGAACACCAACAAAAGCCGAGTGACGACACCAGTCCAAGCATCTAAAGGAGCACAGCTCAAAAATTCACGGCGGTTAGCACGATGGCGGCACTACCCACAAGAGGTTAGCACGACCACGGCACTACCAATTCACAGCGGT
This sequence comes from Excoecaria cochinchinensis, assembly GCA_947683425.1. Taxonomy (NCBI): domain Eukaryota; kingdom Viridiplantae; phylum Streptophyta; class Magnoliopsida; order Malpighiales; family Euphorbiaceae; genus Excoecaria; species Excoecaria cochinchinensis. The sequence goes on along the minus strand of CANTUQ010000021.1, from coordinate 9,193,530 downwards.
TAGCACGATGGTGGCACTACCCACAAGAGGTTAGCACGACCACGACACAACCAATCCACAGCGGTTAGCACGATGGCGGCACTACCCACAAGACGTTAGCACGACCACGGCACTACCAATTCACAGCGGTTAGCACGATGGCGGCACTACCCATAAGAGGTTGGCACGACCACAACACTACCAATTCACAGCAGTTAGCACGATGGCGACATTACCCACAAGAGGTTAGCACGAGCACGATGTCACCAGTTACAACCAAAAGACAGCCTGCCTATAACACGGCAACAACAATCATTATAACTCCATCCAGCAGGAAGATCGCCGCTTCAGGTACGCGTTTCTTTCCTTTTCCTGAATTTTGGCGCACCTAGGCACCCATGCACTAGCCTCCCCAAAATTGGGGGCAACTGTAGACACCGGGTCCCGAGTAGCCTTGATCAGGATTACCCGGTGATGAAATTTAGCTACGCCGGCTTATAGGAAAAAAGATTGGAGCTCGGAAGTGATTTTCCCTATCTTTTTGATGAGTAAAAAATGTATTTTAAATATTTTTAAAATATTTTTAAAATTATTTTGGAGAAGAAAAAGTGTGTTTTAGGTTGAGGGTATTTTACATAAAAATTTAAAATTTAAAAAAAAAAATCTGCCCGAAAAGCACGGCTGTGCTTTGCGCTGCACTGCGCGCAGTTCACGCGCGAAAGCACAGCTGTGCTTCATTGAAAGCCCGGCTGTGCTTTGCATGCAGCGCGCACTGCGCGCGTTTCTCGTGCGCAGTCGCCCCATTTTCGCCCCATTTCGCCCATTTTCGACCCCCACTTGTTTTTTAACGATTTTTAGACGGTTTTGGGTGGTTTTTGGGTAGTTTTTGAGTGCTAAAAGTGGAGAAAACATTCAGAAAAGGGGGAGGACGAACTAAGAACATTTAGAGAGGAAAAAAACTGAATTTTGGAGCTTTTGAGTTGAGAGAAAAAATCCATCTTACACACTTGTTTCCAAGAGTTTTTCTTCAAGTTTTCATGCTATTTTCTAAGCATTTGCACAAGAGAAGACAAGGAATTCAACACTTCTACCTTCAATTCTTCAAAACTGAATTTGAGGGTAATTATTCTTGGTTTACTCGTTAATTCTCTTGTTAATTTCATTTATTTTTGCTTCCAATTAACATATTAAACATGTAAATTCTCTTAGACTCCATATTTTTCTACTTCTTTTATCTTCAATTATTTATTTAACAAGTTAATTCTTTCAAATTTATCATATCATTTTCATGTCAAGGTGTTTATTTTCATGTCGTTATGCATGTTCAACTTAGGTTGTTAATGTTCTTTACATCCATTGATGTTTATTATGGCTATTATTGTTATAAATGCTAGTTTTATTATTATAATTAGTATTACACTCATTTATTGATGTCATTAGGTATTAGTATCATTGTTACCATTAATGTCATTGTTCATATTTTGAATGTATGTTAAATTTCAAATTTATTTTCTTATGCCTTTTTTGTTAGATATTACTTTAGGCTTTATTATGCATGTTAAGTTTTATTATTCTTATGTTATGTTTTCATGCACATCTTAGGAGTATTAAAATTGATTGTCACTAATCTTTCATGCATGTTAATCACCATTATTGATAAATTGCATTTGCCATGATGTTATCTCACTTTATGCTTGTTAAATTGCATCATAATTATTTTTATGCATGTTATAGTATCTTAGGCATGTTATATGGTCATTATACATATTATCTTTTATGTCATCTCATCTCTTTGGGTTAATTTCTAACATGAATCTCTTCTATTTTATTTTTAGTTGCAAATCATTGTTTTATTCTCATTTGAGCACCAATGCACGAGAAGGAGGATATGCGGACTTTGGTATTTTCATTGCACATTTTCAATTCTCATTTTATTTATATTTCCTTGTATATATTCGTTGAATAAAATGTTTTTTTATGCACGCATGAATAAAAACCACACAAATATTTCTAATAAATTAATTTGGATTTTTCATAATAAATGGGACCAATGTCCTAATTTTCATCCCAAATAAATCATCACATCCAAAATATTTTCTTTAATTGTGCATGCGGGGACCAAAGTTCTCATAATTAATAAATTCCCCGGTTTTATGTATGTTTGCATTTTTAAATGGGAGTTGTATTCCGCTTCTGGTATTATTGTAATTTATCTTTGATGTTATTTTTGATATGTTTATCTTATCGCTTTCAATGTGAACATTTGCGCTTTTAAATTAAAATTGCATCGTGTGGAGAGAGAGCGAGTTAATAAACTCAAAACCAAATTATAAAATCAATCAAAGTAGAAATAGATGCGGAGTCCCGAACCCATTCTCTAGTCTTTGGGCTCCAAGAGGCTAGAGGTTTACCCTCAAAGACACCTCTTGTGTCACGAGACTTAGACATTAATCCTAGGCTCCTTTGGGCGAGAGGTTTAACCTCCAAGACCCCTTTGGCTTGCCTAAAATGGATAAAAGCGTTGTCTTTGGACTTAAGGAGGTAAGAGATTTACCCTCCAAGACCCTTCTTATGCTCTATGACCTAACAAATCCTAGGCTCCTTTGGGCGAGAGGTTTACCCTCCAAGACCCCTTCAGCTTGCCCAAAATGGATGAAAGCGCTGTCTTAGGCTCTCCGAGGCGAGAGAAACTTTCCCAATGTTTTATTGGGTGGCGACTCCATGAAACCTCCTAGTTGCCCAAAATAGACTCACTTGTAATTCGTTACAAGTTGTCAACGGACCTCAAATGCCCGATCGCCCTCAAGCGGGCAGTCAAGGGGCGCCCACGCGGGTCCTGCGCGCGTCACAGTTGCGACTCCACTGCGGACAACTGGTTCGAGACTTCAATTTGAAAATACCTTGATTAACTTTTACAATTAAGTTTTAGTTTATGAAATTCGCCTTATCTCAAAATTGCATATCATCTCATTATAGCCTTAGATTAAGTTAGTTTTGTCCCTTTTCAAACCCTGGTGCGTTTCGGAAGCACGACCCTATTTTCACTCAATTTAGGGAAGTGTTAAGGATAATCACCAGCCCAAGTCTCGTACCATTATGGTATATCAAATGGTGACCCGATCGGTCGTTATGCTCATGATGAGCTAGACCCGTCGGCATGGATCATGCTTGGGTAACCCAAAAATATCATCACCCCATGACTAAAGCTCATGTAATGGCAATAGATACTTCCACTAGGTGAAATGTACCGTAACACTATGCTTGCTATATGGGCCATCATAAATTGGACGAAATCAATTTAATTAAATGGTCTTCATCAAAGGCTTTCATGCCCCGGTGGGCCCATCCTAGTTAAATTGAATTGTTCAAATACATAAAGGCTAAACACCCATACGTATGTACATTAGATAGGAGCTGTTATGATGCCGGTTTTTCACCGCGCACCATACGTGTCCATTGGGTTCCACGTTAATCCATGGATCAAGCCCACCTAGGAAAGAGACCGCACTACCACATGTGTGGGAGATATAAGGTTGGAAGGATCTATCTGCTTGCATGTGTTTGTCTATGTTGCATCAGCACGAGCATGCATTGCATTTTAATCATGCATCATCTTAACAATTTTTGCATTTCAGCCATCATAGATTCTCCTGGATGGTCTAGAGGTCCCGACGGACGATTAAGAAGGACGCCGCTTTTGGGTTTAACAGAGTTAGTGTCAGATCAGAGTTCAGATTCAATCTCAGAAAATAGTGTGGGGTTTTCTTCCTAATCATCAACAGAAGTAAGCATGGCTAATCCATCAAATGAGTCTAATGCAACCCGGGCAATAATCGCTGAGGAGGTAGGAAAGAGAATGGAGGAATTTGAAGCCCAAATGATTGCAATGATGGGCAATCTTGCCACCACAATAGCTGGGCAACAAGCTGCTGCTGCCCCTATCCGAGTACCAGCTGAACAAGAGGCTGTTAGAGAAGAACATCCTGCTGCAATTAACCAACCAGTGGTTGACCCACCGATTGTTGAGCAAAGAGCACCTGCACCTATTGAGCACAGAGAGGGCCCTAGGTCTGAAGTTGAGTTTGGGGGAGATGAGCTAGAGGAGCGTACCGTAGCTAAAGAGAAGTCGCCAAAAATAGATGAGGCAATGTGGAGGAAAATGGAAGAGAGATTTGAGGCCATGGCAAGGATGATGATTGTGGGGAAAGGAATGAACCCGGAAGACCGAGAGCTGGATGGGGATGACCTAATTCCCCAGAATTTTAAGATGCCGGACATTCCCAAATTTGATCGCACCTCTGACCCTACCGCACACATCAAGCAATACTCGCTGGTCATGAAGGGAATGACCTTAACAAGAAAGCAAAAGATAGAGTATTTCTGCTTGAGTCTCACAGGAGCTGCTATTGATTGGTACCATGGGCTTGAGAGGAGGTCAAAGGAGGATTGGGACTTGCTAACCGAAGAGTTCCTTAAGCATTACGATTGCAGTACCCTGATGGAGGCCACTTTGAAAGATCTCGAGTTGTTATAACAGAAGGCTGGGGAGTCCTTCCACGAGTACCTTACTCGGTGGAGAAACCGGGTTATGGAGATGAAACGCAAACTGGACACTTCTGATCAGATTCGACTATTCATTCAAAATGCCAGCCCTTACTTGAGAGATGGACTGAAAATGAAGGGACTCAAGGATTGGGAGTCCTTGAAGGACATTGCCATAGAAGCAGAAGGAGAATATTTAGCCTAGAGGGAAAACAGGGAGTCCTATGCCAGGAAGGGATACAGTAATCAGGGGACAGCCAAGCTAGCAAGTTCAAGCAGCAGTAACAGAGGTGGGAAGACAACTGAGGTGTCTGCAACAGGCATAAGTCAGAGATATTTCTCGAACTTGGGTAGGCCTTTATCATGGGTGCTGAAGAGGCTAGTAAAAGAAGGAAAACTGCGACCCCTATCACCTAGGCCGGCCAAGACCCAGGGACAGCCAGGGCACAAGGAGAATGAATACTACGCATTTCACCAACATACCGGTCATTTGATGGATGATTGTATAACGCTAAGGCATCGGGTCCAAGATCTAATTGACAATAAGCAGATCACCAATCCTGAGAAGAGAGAAAGCAAGAAGAAGTCCGGTTATAATACAGTGCCACCTCCAGTCTTTATGATTAGATCGAGCCTATCAGAGTGGTACGTGATGCAAGATCTATATGGAAATGAGTATGTCGCTATTACTCGCCCTGCAGTGGATGGAGAAGGGGTTTCCGTAGCGATAATAGACTGTTGGTCCACTAGTGAGAGTGGAGATGATGAAGATGAGAAAAAAATGGAGAGTTTACTGATCCATGGGATTCAGAGGAAGAAGAAAGAGTAGAAGCAGTAACAAGAAGTGGGAGGGTCATTCCAGAAGTTGAGAAGCAGCAAGACCTAGCACAAGCAATCGCAGAGAAGGAGCCGAAAGAAAATTCAATAGTGAAGCAACTAAAAAAGACCACGGCTCAGATATCTATTTGGGACCTCTTGAGACAGTCCCCCTCTCACCGACAGAAGTTAGTTGAAGCATTGAGTGTATCCACCGTAGCAACTACAATCTCTCCATCTGAGCTTTTAGACCTTGTTAAGGGGGGATCCGGGGAGAAGTTGGTTTTTTCTGATGCAGACCTACCAATAGAGGGTCGTAACCACAACCGACCTTTATACATCAAGGCACAAATCAATGGTAAACACACCGCTTGCGTCATGGTTGATGATGGGTCGTCAATAAATGTTTGCCCTTTGGTGGCGCTTCAGGCCTTTGGGATGGATGAGAGTATGTTAAGCAAATCTGACCTGACCATCACTGCCTACGACAATTCCAGGAGGCAAGCATTGGGAACTTTCAAAGCTGTGGTAAAGACGGGGCCCATTGAGACAGAAACGGATTTTGTGGTCTGGCCGATTCCAGCAAACTTCTCAGCTCTGCTTGGAAGACCGTGGTTCCATAAGTTAGGGGGAGTGCCATCCACCTCACACCAGATAATTACGATACCTTATGAAGGAGAGATAGTGACCATTAAAGCGGCAAGAGAGAACCAAGTGTTTGCCTTGGAGATCTCTAATCAGCCATTCAGTGGCTTTCATGTATCGGTGATCGGAGAAGAGCAAAGCTTAGAAGGTAGCCCTCAAGTGGTGAACATGCTAAAGAAGATGCACTTCCTCCATGGGGCTAGTTTGGGAAAAGAGTAACAAGGGCGGCAGGATGCTATCACTACACGTGGTCAGAAGATTCGAAAAGGGTTGGGCTACAAAGGAGAGTATAGTAAGAAGAAAGTGTTAGAGAAGATTCCCCATATTTCGGAGAGGTTTGTGCCATCATCATCAATTTGTGCTTACACCGGAGAAGAAGAGCCGCAATGGGTGGACGGGAAGATCATCCCGGGATTTGAAATTTTGAACGATGTCTTTGATTGGGAGATCGGAGTTGTTAAAGCTATAGAGAACTTTTGGGACGAGGAGATTATGACCCAATGCAGCATCTGGGACAGGGATGAGCCCGAAGAGATCGTCACTGATAAGATGTTAGCCACTAAGCTCAAAGGGAAGGAGAAGATAGTGGAACCAGAGCCGAAGATTGAAGATCTCAAGATTTCACAAAATCAAGAAGCCAAAGCACAGTCGGCTGCAGCATCGGCGTTGACTGAAGTTGATAGTCATTTAGATTCTCTTTTTATGCCAGAACTCTTTGAGAACAATGTTAATGTTTCTAATTATGTTAAAGACATGAATAACTTTGCTTACTTGTGTGATGTTTCTGATGATTTCATTTTGCATGATCATGATACATTCATTTTTGATATTAATTCAACTGGCACAACTGCATTTAATCTCGAAACTTTGGAAAATCCAAAGGAAATTTTGCTAGCATCAGACATAACTCCTGAAGAGAGAATAAAATTTTAGAGAATATTAAAAAAATATGAAAAAGTCTTTGCCTGGACTTATGAGGATATGCCGGGAATAGATCTAGATGTTGCCGAACACGCCATCCCAACTTACCCAGAGTTTAAACCAGTCAAGCAAAAACTCCGGAGACTTAGGCCAGAATGGGCACAGAAAGTGAAAGAGGAGATCCATAAGCAGATTGAGGCTAAGTTCCTGATAGAGGTTCAATACCCAACATGAATAGCTAACGTGGTTCCTGTAGCTAAGAAAGACGGTAAGGTTCGAGTATGCGTCGACTATCGAGACCTGAACAAAGCTTGCCCTAAGGATGATTTCTCGTTGCCTCATATTGATGTGCTAGTAGATAGTGCTGCTGCATGTATGATGTACAGCTTTGTGGATGGGTACGCAGGGTATAATCAAATCCTTAACAAGATAATGGATCGGATTAAGACAGCCTTCATCACCGAGTGGGGGACATACGCCTATCGAGTTATGCCTTTTGGGTTGAAAAATGCAGGAGCAACTTATCAGAGGATGGCCACCAAGGTTCTCAATGACTTAATCCATAAAGAATTAGAGGTGTATGTCGATGACATGATGATTAAGTCGGCTACTAGAGAAGGTCACTTTGAGGCTTTAGAAAGGTTCTTTCAAAGGATCAGCAAGTATGATCTGCGCCTCAACCCCAAGAAGTGCATTTTTGGAGTTACATCAGGAAAGTTGATAGGCCATATAGTAAGCCAGAGGGGAATTGAGGTAGATCCCGATAAAGTTAAAGCCATAAGAGAGATACCGATGCCCAAGAAGGAGAAGGACGTCAGAAGTTTCCTAGGAAAGCTTCAGTATATCAGCCGGTTTATTGCCAAGCTAGCTTCAGTATGTGAGCCTATTTTCAAGCTTCTTAGGAAGAATTAGCCAGGGGTATGGAACGATGACTGTCAATTGGCCTTTGACACCATTAAGGAGTATTTGTTAAATCCTTCGGTGTTAAGACCACCACGCCGTGCCAAACCGCTAATCCTGTACCTGGCTGTGGAAGATAACTCAGTGGGTGCTATGATGTCTCAGGAAGATGATTTTGTTGTAGAGTTTGCCGTTTACTATCTTAGCAAGAAATTCCTGCCTTACGAAGCCAAATATATAGAGGTGGAAAAGATTTGTTTAGCAGTTATCTGGGCTTCTAAGAAGTTGCGACACTACTTTCATTCCTTCAAGGTACAAACGGTTGCCAAACATAATCCGCTCAGATACCTCCAAGAAGCACCCTCTCTACTAGGGAAGATGGGAAGATGGTTACTGCTGTTGCAGGAATTTGACATTGAGTACATAGCCAGGAAAACCATTAAGGGAAGAGCCGTAGCGGAGTTCTTAGCCGAGCATCCTATTGAGGGAGATCAATTTGAATACAACTTCCCAGATGAAGATGTCACGGCCATAGCAGTGCAAGGGTGGCAATTATTCTTTGATGGAGCAGTCAATAATAAGGGAGCAGGCGTAGGAGTTATTCTTACAACGCCAGATGGTGAAAGGCTACCATTGTCTAGGAAGCTGAGGTATAAGGCTACCAATAATGAAGCAGAATATGAAGCTTGCATCTTTGGATTGGAAGCATTACTCGCTCTGGGGGCAAAGACTGCAGAAGTATTCAGAGATTCTTCCTTGGTAATTCATCAGATCAGAAGGGAGTGGTCAGTCAAGGACGGAAGGCTATTGCCTTATGTAAAGCACTTGAGAACGTTGAGCAGCCAGTTTGAGATTTGCACTTTTCACTTCGTCCCCAGAGACGAAAATTAGTTAGCCGATGCTCTAGCAACATTAGTGTCTATGTGGGATAACCCAATAGGAGTTGCGATGAAACCCGTGCTGGTTTATAGTTCGGAAAGACCTTACTTTGAAGCTGAACAGGTGATGGACATTAAGGCCACTGATGGAAATCCATGGTATTATGACATTCAGAATTATTTAGAGAGATCAATCTTTCCAGAGGAAGCCACTGAGAAGGACCAAAGAATGATCAGGAAGTTATCCACTCAATTCATCAGTGTTAATGGCACTTTGTACAAAAGGCAAGCTGATGGTATCCAGTTAAGATGTCTGGCAGAGAAAGAAGCTAAAAGAGTTATGGAAGAGGTTCATGCCGGGGTTTGTGGAGCTCACATGAATGGCTTAGCCTTAGCAAAGAAGATCATGCGCCAAGGGTTTTATTGGCTCACAATGGATACAGATTGTTCAAAATTTGTGAAGAAATGCCAGTTATGCCAACAGTACGCGAATTTGAGGCATATGCCAGTTTCAGAGTTACATAACTTGACATCTCCGTGGCCATTTGCAGCGTGGGGAATAGACATCATAGGCGAAATCCATCCTACGGCTTCTAATGGGCATAAATTCATCATAGTTGCCATTAACTACTTCACTAAGTGGGTTGAGGCTGAATCTTTCAAGAAGGTTGATGCAAAGGATGTGGCTAAGTTCATTCAGTGGAATTTCATATGCAGATATGGTCTCCCAAATCACATTGTGTCTGATAATGGGGTGCAATTCCTAGCAGAGACTAAACAGATGCTTCAGAAATATGGGATCCAACATCATAAGTCTTCTCCTTACCGTCCTCAAGCAAACGGTGCAGTTGAAGCGGCGAATAAGAATGTGAAGATAATTTTGGCCAAGATGGTTCAGAACTACAAGGATTGGGCAAAAAAGCTACCCTTCGCACTTTGGGGTTATAGAACAACAGTCAGAACCTCTATGGGGGCAACACCATTCTCTCTGGTATATGGAACTGAAGCAGTCCTGCCGGTTGAAATTGAGCTGAAAGCATTGAGGGTAGTCATGGAAGCTGAGACTCCTGAAGCAGAATGGGCACAACAACGTTTGTCACAGCTAAATCTATTGGATGAAGACAGGTTACGAGCCTATTACCACAACCAAGTTTATCAAAAGAGGCTGGCTCGGTCATTTTGCAAGAAAGTACGAAAGCATCCGTTGAAGGAGGGGGATTTGGTCTTTAAGATGATGAGACCGGGAGTTCCAGACATACGAGGAAAATTCAGACCAACCTGGGAAGGTCCATTCATTTTGAAAAAGTTGCTAACAAAAGGAGCAGCAATTTTAGCAGACAGTGATGGGAATGAGTTCAAGGACCCTGTCAATGTCGATAGACTTAAAAGGTTCCATGGCTAAAGACCAAAAAAATAAAAAAAAAAGAGAATGAATGCCCCGCGGGTCGAAAACCGAAAAAAGGCGGCCTTGATAAAATTGGGCGCTCTGTCAAGGTGAAAACCGAAAAAAGGCATCCTGGGCAAAAATTAAGAGCCAAGAGAAAATATTCAATCGAGAAAACCCGAGAGGGCCGATTGATAACAAGAGTTTGATGCTGACAAAATCCACTCCGAGATTAGGTGTAGTCATATGCTTTTGAATTCTTGTCAAATGAAAATCATGTATGATGAAATCATATAGAAATGTAAACAATTTTGCAATGAATAAAAGAATATATTTTCATTGATCTTTCAGTTCTGTCTTAAAAAGAAATATACTAATTGTTCACGTAATGATTATTGCTCAGTCCTTCTTTGGATATGTTCTTTTTTCTCTTAACAGAAGCTTTGATGATAAACTTCTCTAAAAAAAAAAAAAAAGCCGTAACTGGCTCTCTAAGCAAAAGTTAGGCCAAAGGGCAGGGTGAAAACCTGGAAACAGGCAGTCTGCCCTACAAAAATAAAATATAAATATAAAATGAACAAAAGCCGCTGGATTGGGTTGGGTCCATTCCAGGCAAAAATTAGGCAAAGGGTTGTGTGAAAATCCCCTAAGGGACGCATTTCCCGCAAAAAAAAAGCTAGTGTGAAAATCCACAAGGGACGCACTACCTTTAAAACAATAACGTTCAATGCCTGGAGCAATAGGGCGGCGGTACTTTAGATAATCCTATTTCAATCAGTTAACACATAACACAGAACATGAATCCCGGGTAAACGATCATTGACCAGCGGGGCAAAGGATATACACCGGAGTCTCTTTCAGAAAACTTGTCGACGATCCTCAGGATTCAGGGGGCATGGTAGAGCAGACAAGCTATAACTTCAGCAAACCTTGGACCACCTAGGGCACAATCTATACATTTTTGCAAGCATTTGCATTCCATATCATGCACACGTGATTTCTTGTATATTCCTATGCATACAATCTTGCAGGAGAAATCGGCGGGGAACACCAACAAAAGCCGAGTGACGACACCAGTCCAAGCATCTAAAGGAGCACATCTCAAAAATTCACGGCAGTTAGCACGATGGCGGCACTACCCACAAGAGGTTAGCACGACCACGGCACTACCAATTCACACTACCCACAAGAGGTTAACACGACCACGACACTACCAATCCACAGCGGTTAGCACGATGGCGGTACTACCCACAAGAGGTTAGCACGACCACGGCACTACCAATCCACAGCGGTTAACACGATGGCGGCACTACCCACAAGAGGTTGGCACGACCACGGCACTACCAGTTCACAGCGGTTAACACGATGGCGGCACTACCCACAAGTGGTTGGCACGACCACGGCACTACCAATTCACAGCAGTTAGCACGATGGCGACATTACCCACAAGAGGTTAGCACGACCACGATGTCACCAGTTACAACCAAAAGACAGCCTGCCTATAACACGGCAACAACAATCATCATAACTCCATCCAACAGGAAGATCGCCGCTTCAGGTACGCGTTTCTTTCCTTTTCCTGAATTTTGGCGCACCTAGGCACCCATGCACTAGCCTCCCTAAAATTGGGGGCAACTATAGACACCGGGTCCCGAGTAGCCTTGATCAGGATTACCCGGTGATGAAATTTAGCTACGCCGGCTAATAGGAAAAAAGATTGGAGCTCGAAAGTGATTTTCCTTGTCTTTTTGATGAGTAGAAAATGTATTTTAAATATTTTAAAAATATTTTTAAAATTATTTTGGAGAAGAAAAAGTGTGTTTTAGGTTGAGGGTATTTTATATAAAAATTTAAAATTTAAAAAAAAAAATAAAAATCTGCCCGAAAAGCACGGCTGTGCTTTGCGCTGCACTGCGTGCAGTGCACGCGCAAAAGCACAGCTGTGCTTCTTTGAAAGCACGGCTGTGCTTTGCGTGCAGCGTGCAGTCGCCCCATTTCGCCCATTTTCGACCCCCACTTGTTTTTTAAATATTTTTTTACGGTTTTTGGGTAGTTTTTGAGTGCTAAAAGTGGAGAAAAAATTCAGAAAAGGGGGAGGACGAACTAAGAACATTTAGAGAGGAAAAAAACTGAATTTTGGAGCTTTTGAGTTGAGAGAAAAAATCCATCTTACACACTTGTTTCCAAGAGTTTTTCTTCAAGTTTTCATGCTATTTTTCTTCTTCTTTTCTCTTCAATTATTTATTTAACAAGTTAATTCTTTCAAATTTATCGTATCATTTTCATGTCAAGGTGTTTATTTTTATGTCGTTATGCATGTTGAACTTAGGTTGTTAATGTTCTTTACATCCATTGATGTTTATTATGGCTATTATTGTTATAAATGCTAGTTTTATTATTATAATTTGTATTACACTCATTTATTGATGTCATTAGGTATTAGTATCATTATTACCATTAATGTCATTGTTCATATTTTGCATGTATGTTAAATTTCAAATTTATTTTCTTATGCCTTTTATATTAGATATTACTTTAGGCTTTATTATGCATGTTAAGTTTTATTATTCTTATGTTATGTTTTCATGCACATCTTAGGAGTATTAAAATTGATTGTCACTAATCTTTCATGCATGTTAATCACCATTATTGATAAATTGCATTTGCCATGATGTTATCTCACTTTATGCTTGTTAAATTGCATCATAATTATTTTTATACATGTTATAGTATCTTAGGCATGTTATATGGTCATTATACATATTATCTTTTATGTCATCTCATCTCTTTGGGTTAATTTCTAACATGAATCTCTTCTATTTTATTTTTGGTTGCAAATCATTGTTTTATTCTCATTTGAGCACCAATGCACGAGAAGGAGGATATGCAGACTTTGGTATTTTCATTGCACATTTTCAATTCTCATTTTATTTATATTTCCTTGTATATATTCGTTGAATAAAATGTTTTTTTATGCACGCATGAATAAAAACCACACAAATATTTCTAATAAATTAATTTGGATTTTTCATAATAAATGGGACCAATGTCCTAATTTTCATCCCAAATAAATCATCACATCCAAAATGTTTTCTTTAATTGTGCATGCGGGGACCAAAGTCCTCATAATTAATAAATTTCCCGTTTTTATGTATGTTTTCATTTTTAAATGGGAGTTGTATTCCGCTCCTAGTATTATTGTAATTTATCTTTGATGTTATTTTTGATATGTTTATCTTATCGCTTTCAATGTGAACATTTGCGCTTTTAAATTAAAATTACATCGTGTGGAGAGAGAGCGAGTTAATAAACTCAAAACCAAATTATAAAATTAATCAAGGCAGAAATAGATGCGAAGTCCCGAACCCATTCTCTGGTCTTTGGGCTCCAAGAGGCTAGAGGTTTACCCTCCAAGACACCTCTTGTGTCACGAGACTTAGACATTAATCCTAGGCTCCTTTGGGCGAGAGGTTTAACCTCCAAGACCCCTTTGGCTTGCCCAAAATGGATAAAAGCGTTGTCTTTGGACTTAAGGAGGCGAGAGGTTTACCCTCCAAGACCCTTCTTATGCTCTATGACCTAACAAATCCTAGGCTCCTTTGGGCGAGAGGTTTACCCTCCAAGACCCCTTTGGCTTGCCCAAAATGGATGAAAGCACTGTCTTAGGCTCTCCGAGGCGAGAGAAACTTTCCAAATGTTTTATTGGGTGGCGACTCCATGAAACCTCCTTGTTGCCCAAAATAGACGCACTTGTAATTCGTTACAAGTTGACAACGGACCTCAAATGCCCGATCGCCCTCAAGCGGGCGGTCAAGGGGCGCCCATGTGGGTCCTGCGCGCATCACAGCCACCTTAGTCTTGCATGCAATATAAAGACTTGAGTGGAGAGGCAGAAATTTTTCTTCTCCTCACATGCATTGGCCGGCCACTTCCACTCTCCCTAGTCCCATTTCTGTTTTCTTCTTCTTTGTTTGATTGAATTTAAGAGTTTTGCTTCGTTTTGAGAAGGTAAGTTGAATTGAAGTTATCTCCTCCTACCTAGTTCTGTTTTGTTGGATTTTGAGTTAGTATGTATAACGGACTAAGATTATGAAATTGATTGAATGTATATGAAGCCTTGGACAAGAGAAAGGACTAAGGCAAGGATAAGACTTGATCAAGAGAAGAGTATTGGTTCAAGCTGCATTTTGAGAGGTTAAGGATTATGTGTTATATTTGGCTAAAGTGTATATGTTGTTAACTTGAGATTTATGTGTTTTTGTGTGATAATTGATAGATATTATAAGTGTATATGTGTAATTAAGATGTGTATTGAAATTATTGATTGAATTTCCATGAGTTTATGATCAAACTATGAACCCTAATTTTTGGGGAAAACTTTGCTCACATTTCACCAGACATCCGTGTGATGTTTTTGTCATAAGTGGAGCTTAATAACTCCAAATCAAGTTATTGTTGCTCCTTTAGAACCCTCACATACAAATATATAAAAATCCCAGAAATGACCATGAATTAATTTTGGCTCTAGGACCTTTAAAAATTGTAAAAACAGACGTGTCTCTACCTTGGCAGGTTCATTGGAACAATCTATATTGTTTAATTCATATATTTTTATTTACAAGCCCAAATGACCTTAAAATTTTTCCATTAGAAACTCAACATCCTTGGTAACAATTGTTAAGAAGAAAGTTTTGCCTAAAAACGTTTTTAAATGTCGGTTTAGGCTAAACAAAAAATAGTAGTGAAGCAGTCCTGAGTTTTTCTTCTATTTTGCTTAATTTTGGTATGTCACGGTGACAACCAATTCATTGCCACCATGACCAATGCCCAGAGAAGGAAGAATTGCATGTAATTGGACCTCATAGTCACAATAAAGTCATTGCCACCATGACCCTTCTATTTTGACTATTTTATGTGTTTTTCTTCACGAATTGAACCCGTATTGCACTGAAACATTTCGGGATCTATCCCATGCATATTTAGGATTATTAAATGAGTATGAGAATAGTTATCACTTGGAAATTATAATAAGTTAATAAATCTAATCATGAGCTTTAATGTAATAAATCTATGAATCCATATGTGTATATATGAAGAGGAAATAATTAATGAACATGAATTTGTATGTAGAACTATATGCATGTGTTTATAGCTAGTACACGCATTCATTGAGTTGTATGAACAATGGTATGAGTACTTGTATGATGAACTATATGTATGTGTTTATAGTTATGTATAGCTAATATATGTATTTATTGAGTAGTATGAGCAATAGTATAACATGATAGTTGAAATGAAGTAATATATATGGATACGTGTACAAAGTGTTTATTGTAAGCCTGAGTTGTTCATAAAAGTGGATAGATAGGCATGCCTATAAAGGGTTAGATGATTTGCAACTGCTAGAGTGGCACCGACGGGTGTCTAGATGTTTGGCACTGATGGGTGTCTATATGTTCGGCATCGACGGGTTTCTATATGTTTGGTACCGTTTGATATCTAGATGATTTGAGACTCCAGTCTCCAGATGTTTTGTACTGCTTAACAGTACCTATATGTACCCGTATCCACTATCGTATGAAGTCAGGCTATTTGTTTTATATGTTTTATATGTATATCGGATGCTATCATATGTTAGAGATTTATTAGAACTGTTATAAATGGTACATGACTGTCGTACTAGAGATACCGATATATGATTACAAGAGTTTATGAAAATCAAAGATTTGTACATGAAAATGCTAGAGATGTACCCCTGTGGTTATATGCATATGAAAGTACTTAAGAAGTAGTGACTTGATGTTCATGTTATGCTGCTTATGACTAAAGCTAGAGAATATGCACATGATATAGTCTTAAATATGATATGAAAACTGCATGTTCATTTAGATATGTTCAGTAATGTATATTGTTATATGATTGGCATGCTAAATGTGTAATTGCACTATTGCTTGAGAGTACAAGTAAAGCTATTATTGTAAATGATCATACAAGAGGTGTGCTATGTGCTTATAAGTACATGTATGAACATGAGATGTATTGACATGCTTATATTGTATAAGTAAAGTTAGAAAGCACAAACATAATATAATTTACTAAATGTCAAAGGTAAATGTATAGCAAATGATTTAAGTGTTCAACATGTTATTATATGTTAAATGCATATTCCTATTATTATACTTGGAATGAATATTGTTATATGATTAACATGTCAAATATGCATATGCCATATTGTTAATGCTTGCGACTTCACAAGAAGTCTATTATTTGAGTTATCCCCACTAAGCGTTATCGCTTAGCACGGGTGTTTTCCCATGTAGGTTGCCGGTTTAGAGAGATGTTGAGCATCTGCAGGTCAAGGCCACTAAGAGCAAGTTAAAGTCCCTTTTTGTATATTGTTTTGATATAGTATTTTTTATAAGTCATGTAAATGTTTATTAAAGGAATACTCTTGTTATGTATAAGGACATTAATATTGACATACATATGTATAGTAAAGCATATGATAAGGTTATTTGTATATGCATGTATAGTAGTATGTGTATAGAGATAATATTTCGCTGCAAGTGTGATGTATGATTTATTATTCTGCTTCCGCATGAGTGTATAGTATGTGTATGCATGTGTAGCAACCCGATATCCTCCCAAGGGGTATTGGGGCATTCAGGCGTCGCTTGGAGCGAGCGATGGGTCACCCTCTTGGCAAATGGGCTACCCATCGGTCAACCCCAAAACTAAACTTTCAACTAAAAAACTCCTCTCTAATCACAGAAACTTCCCGTCACTGAAGACCGTTAATCCTTGCGAATTCAAAAGGCAAAAATCTACAACATTCATCCGTTTGCCTGAAAACGGGTCCTAATATCTTTATCGGGTAACTCTGATCTGGACTGCCTTAGGACCCGGTGTCTACATACTCAATTCAAACTCTTGAATGTTGTGCTTAACCTACGCGCAGAAAGAAAGCACGCACTAAGATAAAAGTTTAGTGGTGACTACCAAATTTACTTATCCAATACTTAAAATATTAAATGTACACATACAATTCAAACACACAAGCATAAATATATTTTGTATAATAGTCACTAATTTCCTTTTCGTAGCAAACACATATCCTATTTTCTTTCGTTGTATAAACATTTAGTTACGTCTCTTTTTATATTAAACGATTCAATAACAAATTATTCCTTACTATCAATAATGCACAAACACTACGTACAGTGAGGCAACATTTATTCAAATCATTCCTCACCCATTCACAATCAACCGAAATTCATAAAACATCTGCAGTCAAGTTTTCAAATCAGTAACCTAAATCACATTACATATAGATCATGCATAAACACTTTTATCATGTGTAACCCTATTAATTTCATGAATTCCTAAACAGTTATTGTACATATAATATAGCATTTAATTTCTTATTTTTACATCAAGAATTACTTTATCTTTTATCTTATACTATAGTGACCAATGACATATATATATGTACGTTATACATATTGGTGGACATGCAATTCAAATGCATATATATATATAAATATATATATGTACGTTATACATATTGGTACGTTATACATATTGGTGGACATGCAATTCAAATGCATATATATATATATATATATAGCTAATCCATCATGCTAATAATTAATAAAATCATTTACCAATATCATTTATTCAATTAAAATTTTTATTGTTAAGCTAACATTTTATTTCTTAATCTAAAACGTTAACATGCATTTGTTGACCTTTCAGTTAAATATCTATTTTTATACTCTAATTTTCCCAACTTAACTATTAATTAACATCCCTTTCTTAGTTTACCATTTTACCATTTAACTTTACTTTTTATTCATTAATTTACTTTCTGGCCCTTAAATTCATATTTTACTTACATAGTTACCATCTAGTTTCTTCGTTTATACATTTAATTCAGATTTGTCTATTTGTTATTTAAATTCACTAATTTACCTATTTATACTTATTCCCGTATCTAATTATCATTTTGATATTTTTATTCTTAATTTCTTATTTATTTATCATTTAATCCTTTGATTCATATATTTACCTTATATTCACATATTTACCTTCTAATTTCTATTTTGGCACCAACATTTATTTTCATCTTTAATTTTTCATTTTGTATGTAAATTAACAATTTCGTCCTTCCAATGTTCAGTTCTTTACATTTTACCCTTATATCTCATTTCTTTTACATTTACACTACACTTTCACAATTAATCTTATTTTTTTAATTTGCCCCTAGTAATTATTCGATAGAAATCACTGAACCGGATATACGGGAC
The DNA here is from genome assembly GCA_947683425.1 of Excoecaria cochinchinensis. Classification (NCBI taxonomy): domain Eukaryota; kingdom Viridiplantae; phylum Streptophyta; class Magnoliopsida; order Malpighiales; family Euphorbiaceae; genus Excoecaria; species Excoecaria cochinchinensis. The sequence goes on along the minus strand of CANTUQ010000021.1, from coordinate 9,175,159 downwards.
ACGGATCATTTAGGTCCAGAACAGTAAAAAGTGACCCTGAAGGACCACAATAGTCAGATGCAGTACAGTACAGTGAACAGTCAAGCAGTAAACAGTAAGCAGTTCAGTTGTGGTAGACCGCCATTAGACTACCTAAGCGAGTTGCCATGGCTGGTACCATAGTATGGGTGTCCCTATGGCTAGCTAACTATATCTTGAACTAGATTAACTACCAGAATACTAAGGGCGATGTACATTTATCTTTTACTATTCTCTCTTTCATTATCACATTATGCTTTACAATAACTTTATTTCATACCAATACACATTTATACATATAACTTCCATTCTTTACTTCTATGTTGCATAACATGCAAATATCATATTTTATCACTTATCATATTTATTTAACAGTGTTTATCACATAATTTAATTACATTACATTTATATCAATTAGGCCACATCATTCGGCCATAAACAATACTTTTGCTTAAATTCCACTTTGATCCAACCATCTAATTCCATCATACCCTTAAGTTATTCTTTACTTAATTATTCCATCAATTTCATTAAAACACATGTACCTATACACACATGTATATATATCCAAAATTCACATAGTTAGCTCCTGTTCTTTTATACTTTTTTATACTCACATTATTACAACATTAAATCAAATAAAACCTTTTACTACTATTTACATATATTAGGTCAGAATACTCTTACTATTCCTAAAGTTTTATTTCTAATTTCCTCATCAAATATTCCTTATGTATAGCATAATTAATCAAGTTATGCTTTTACTTTCTTAGTTTCATACATGGTATACCACTCTATTGTTACTGGCTATTTTTATATCACGTTTATTTCTTTTACTTAAACCTGTTCTATTTACTTATTAATTTTTAGTTTCATTACTTCAACCTCATTTTTTTAAAACAACATATATTAGGTTTATATTTCACACAATTATATATTAAGAATCATGGACTAACTATCTAGTTGTTCGCCAAACATTTCATACACGTTATCCATCCTAAATTTTCACCTTCCAAGCTTAATTTCAATTACCCTTAACTTTTAATACAAATACATACACATATATAAATCTTTTCCATGCTTATATAACTTAACTTGAATAACTAGCTTAAAACATTCTAATAACATTTACTCATTAAATTCGAACATACACATAATTGCATTCTATTAAATTTCTTATATTACTAAGAACATATTGGTCATACCAATTTGTCAATTAAGCAAATTCATGAAGATTATAACAAAAGCATTTATGATTTTAAAACTCTAATTAGCCATTATCATATTACCTACACTACTAATAAACTCTTTAACTTAGAACTTAACCTGCCCAAATCCTAATATAAAAACGACTTCGATCTTCAACCCAAAATAAATGAAATATCATTAATTCAAACTTTAAATAAACATAATTGAATTTCCCATTTAACATTCAGTTGTCCACCAATTCATCATGTATTAACAGTTATAATATACTATATCAAGATTTAACTATCATTAATTTTTTTATTAATTAATTACTAACCTGCAAATTAATCCATATGTCTTTAATTTTTGTGATTTTAATATTTGACTTCCTAAGCATAAGGCAAATTATAGCTTCCCTTATATTTTTCATACACTCAGAATTTTTCATTTGTTAATTTAATGTCAGTTTAGCCAAATTATATCATCAACCAACATAGCAAACAAGTCAAGTAACTAACCACATATTTTCACATACTATAATTTATAAAATCAATCCCTAACAGATTTAATTTATGTATAAATCACATGGAAAAGTAAGTTTGGTAGCCACTTACTGTTTTTCTGTCGTTTTGGTCCCCTTCGTCGATCATCGGTGTAATACCCTTATCGCTTACATACACTACATACATTACATTGCTTATTCTATGATCATGTTTGCTTAATTATTTTTAATCGATACTTATGGCAAAGGCAATAAATTTTTTTTCTTTTGCTTTTAATTTATTCTTTTAAACTGTCACGTCACTAACATATTACATTTAATCTATTCCAATCATCACATCGTATCATTTAAACACAATCTAAAACATTTGCCATAGCTATAATACATAGTATATAATCAAACCTAAACTATTACATATTCATGCCAGCAATAATATACATACTATTCTTATCTTCAATTCAGAGGTCCGATATGATCTCTAAGCTGATAGCACGCCTACTTCTCAGTCGTCTAACTTTATATCTACACACAGTCAAATAACTATGTGCTGAACATTAAATATGCTCAGTGGTGATTACGAATCTAAAAATTTCAAACTCTAGCTTAGACATACATATACGTACACACACATACATGCACATTACTTTAGCCCTTAGTTTTAGACTAAACATTGTCATATTACTATCCGGTCTCTCATTTTGCTTAAATCCTGAATTTACCCCTTGACTTAGCACTCTTCAAATCCTTACTTTAACGTTTTTCACTTCTATAATAGAATTACTTCATTCACTTCAATTCACTTTATATACTTCTATAATACATTTTACTTTAATAAATTCCTAAATTTCATTTCACATTTAAACGCCGGTTTTCCTTTCACTTCTTTTTATCCCTCATTCTATTAGTATCCATTTCAATTCATGTCAACATCACATGTAATAGCATTTCCATCTCACCTTTGATACAATTTCCATATCTATTACTATTTGGACGTTTTTCACTAATTTATCTTACTTACTTGACCTAACAAATTTCTAACTTATTTTCTTTTAAAATCTTCACTTTCTACTACATTTCCATTATTTACTTTTAATCGGTGACAATTTACATATTTATCTCTAAGATAACTTAATTATCCATTAATCCTTTAAAGTTCATTACATTACAATAGTATCCTTTACTTTCAAAATGCCATTATTTCAATATTCACTTATAAAGTTACTCTTTGGTCCTCATTTCTTCAATAATTTACTAAAATACTCTTTGGTTAATTTTATTTACGACTTTGCCACTAGTTGCACGCTTTACACTATTGAATTCATTATTCCTTTGTGAAATTACAGTTTAGCCCTCCATTTCTTACTTTTAGGTCTATTTTACATGCTAGCTCTTATTAAGCTTTTACATTGAAATTAAACCAATTATTCATTCATTTGGCTTATAAATTACATATTAGTCCTTAATTTAACGTTCTTATGTCAAATTACATTTTGGTCCTTAACTTTGCATTTTTTGCATATGTGTCATTTTAACTTAACTTTTCTTTTACGTATCACTTATTAACCTACTTTTACACTCAATTACTATTTTGCCCCTAAACTTTTACTAATTTATCACTTTACCCTTCTTTTAACGTTTACTTACCATTTTGTCATTTATTTACCACATTTTCAGATATATTCACTTCTTAACTTATAATTTATCAATTAGTCTTTCAACTAATTATTTTTTCGATAAATTACGTTTTAGTCCTTAAACTTTTATCTTCTTTCATGTGAGTCATTTTTCACTCAAATTATCGTTTTCACTTCACTTTTTATATTTTCATGTCATTTTACTATTATTACCTGCTTAACTTATTATTTGGGTAAATTACTTTTTTCACCCTAAACTTTTCATTTCTTTCATTTAAGTCCTTTTTCTTTTCAATTCTCATTTCATTTTCTTTTTCCATTTTGTATCACTTTAACATTATATTATCCCCCTAGTACAATCTCGGCAGAAAATCTGCAGACTAGATATACGAGACGTGCACCCCACAGGTCCACTACACTGCACTGAGGAATGATCCCAAAGGACCACTCCAACACCATCACTGAACATTGAACATAGAACATATCTATGCACTATGGAAGACCATCGCGAGACATAGAACATATCTATGCACTATGGAAGACCATCGCGAATCTGCCATAATGAAGCAAGTCGTCATGACTTGCACCGCGGTATGGGTGTCCCTATGGCTAGCCGAACATATCCTGAACTAGATTTTGATTACCAGACACTACTAAGGGCAGTACTTTTTCAAATGACTTTCAATCCACTTTTCATGCTTAACACTTCCATTTACATTGACATTTCATTTCCATTTCATTTTGCTGATTACACAACATTTTCATCAACGTTACGCATTTCATATTATATACTTATTTTACATATTAAGTATGCTTTAGTCATTCAAATGGCCATGAATTTGCTTCAAAGCCACGTTCATTCTTTTCCTATCATTTCACTTCAATTGTTCATTTAATCAAAAGTCATATCAAATATACATCTAATTTCAATCATTTCAATATTTGTCAATATTTCCCACCATGGACATAATGGGAAAACATTTTCAAAAATACTTAATTAATTTCTTATAATTTCAATTAAGTTCACACACTTTCAAATCATATACATAATCATTTTATAGCCTTAATGTCATTAATTGGGCTAATTATATCTTTGATTCATTATGTCAATTATTCGATTTTCATGTAATTCTTTTCATTAAACTTTTTTTTTTCACTTTTAATTCATTCATTTGTCTAACTTATCACTCACATATCATATATACCATATAATTTATCATGTTTTCCTTATTAAACCATTCAGCCACCACTAGTATTTTACCCTAACATTTTACTTTTCATTCTCTTATCATTTATTCCACTAAATTAAGTCTCAATTCACACGTACAAACCCTTTTATCACTCTGAATCACAAGATATACTAAACATATACCTATGGATACCATTATATTTTACTATAATCAAGACTTACACTTAGTTTTCTTTCACTTTAATTATTCTAATTAGTCTATTAACCTCCTTAAACTCACTTATCACTCCAATTTCAATTACACATGCATTTTTACATACAATTACTATTCAAACATAATACAAAACCCTAATTTTCACATGAAAATAATTACATTAGGTAATCACACACCTCATATCCATGCTTTAACCTTCATAACCTCCTCAATCTTGATCCTTAACCTTTGAAATAGCTTTTCCTCTTGATTTCCTCATTATGGCCGAAAATACACAATAATAAAACATCCATTAATTTCCTTGTTTTATCACATATAACCTCATAAACACTCCTAATACATCCTAATCTATCATCTAAAACCAAGAAATTAAATTAAATCATCTTATTCCTCTTACCTCTATTTGAAGATATAAGCTCAAATCCTTGCTTTTCCTTGCTTTTAATCTATCAAATGGATACTAGAGGCTATTATACTCTCATAGAAGGGCTGAATTACATTTAGGGTGATTAAATTTAGGGAGAAATTGAGTAAAACTTGGAGGAGAGGGAGGGACTTCTGCCAAGTAAGAGGAAGAAAAGAGCTAAGGAGATAAGGATTAATCACCAACCAATCTGCCATTTAATTGCTTTTATAGTGGGCCAAAATTGGTTCAACCTTGGTCCAACCAATGGTCCAACCTATAAAGGCCAATTTGCCATTTCAGCCCATTATGAAATTTTCTACGATTTTCTCACTTCCCAATTCTAATTCATCCCAAATTTGATTCCATAATTCATATCATGTGAAAACTAGGCTGTATACAAAATTTCACCTCAATCAGAGTCCATTTCTAGTCTGGTTCAATCAAACCAGTCCGATTAGCAAATTTTCGGTGTTCTCAAAAAATTCCCTTTTCAGTACCAAAATTTCCTACATATTATTTAGAGTCCATCTAGAAATTTTCATCAATTTTGATAATCATTTGCTATTATTAAAGCCTCAGTCAATCCTCCGATCAACCCGAGTATTATTTAAACCGAAATAATAACTTTTTCCTTACTTTCTAAGGTTAATTACTCATAAAAATGACTTCCTAATTCTTAAAATATATTCAATAGACTCCAAGAATATTTTTGACTCAATCGAAAACCATTCCTTAGTCCGGTAATTATTTATCAATCCGATAACCCAAATTTTATTGTTACCGTAAGATTAATTTCTCTTTACCATATGATTCTCCTCATTAATACGAGCACATCCTTATTTTTAAATTATTTTTTGAAGATCCGAAACATCATTTTTTGCCTTAAGGTCTATAGATGTCAAATTATGAATTTGCCCTCAATCTTTTGATTAATACTAAATGTATCCTTAACTACATTTAACAATCTCAATTAGTCAATTTCATGTTTCAATCACTTTAGTACTCAAGACACATACAAATTCGGCTAGAGTGCATTGCAGGCCCCTACAATCAGAGACTCACCCGAGCCTTGCCGGAGCTCCACTAGAGATGACACCACTACCAAAATGAAGCTCATGGTGTCTGGACTCATTTGTCGGTGGTCACACATTGGTATGCCAAGCTATTTGACCGGAATCATCCTTAGAAGTCTCTGCTCACCCCAACGCCGATCTTTCTATCGCCGGCGAATAAGGAGGTAGGGCTTACACCGGAAGCCTCCCCTCGCCATTTGGAGTCGACCGCCGCCTCGCGTGTCGCTATCAGCCGCCGGAGTTGGTCAAAAAATAGGAGAGAAGATTCAACTTCCTCTTACAAAATCGGTTCTGCCGTCATGAAAGGGGGGAAGACAGGCTGGACGACGCTGTAGGGATTACCGATAGTTCCATCGCTATCACTGGTCTGCCCCTTCGTCACTCTCTCTTTCTCTTTCTCTTGGTGTCTTGTTTCATATCTGATCTCCCCCTATTCTTTTTCTCTATCTTCTAGTTTTTTTATTTCCCCTCTTTCTATCTTTCCTCTTCTTTCTAAATTTATTTAGACAATTCTAGACTTATAATGTTATTATTGTATTTTTTTATTTTATTTTATTTATTATTTACTTATTGTTATTATTATTATTATTATTATTATTATTATTATTATTGTTGTTGTTGTTGTTGTTGTTGTTGTTATTGTTGTTAGTATTATTATTATTATTATTATTGTTGTTGTTGTTGTTGTGTACTTGTCTATTTAAATGCATATTTATATATTATCATTTATTTAGCTAAATTACCCAAATATTTAATTATATGATTTTTAAAGAAAATTACAGGTCTCACGGGTCAAAATTTGACCTTCAATAAATTTTTAACTTACCGAGTTATTATTAGCAACACTGAAAATTTTAGGGCATTACATGGTGATTTAGGATCATTTGATTTTAAATCATTTGATACATGCGAGTCTTACTTATTGGGTAGAATGACAAAAATACCCTTTTGCTAGCAAAGGAGTACGAGTTAATAAGACGTTGGAATTAATGCAGTCAAATGCATGCCGTCTAATGACTACACATGTTAGAGGAGGTTATTCCTACTTCATAATCTTCATAGATTATTACTCCATATATGGATACATCTATCTAATGAGGTATAAATCTGAAGCTTTTGAAAATTGCAAAGATTTTAGAAATGAAGTAGAGAAACAACTTAAAAAGAATAATAAGACACTAAAATCATATCAAGGTGGAGAATATTTAAGCCAAGAATTCCAAGATTGTCTAAGAGATAATGGGATTTTATCTCAATGGACTCCACTATATATGCCACAGCATAATGGTGTATCTAAGAGGAGAAATCGAACACTATTGAATATGGTTCGATCCATGATGAGCCTAGCAAACTTGCCCAAGTCTGTATGCATTAAAAACTACTATTTATGCATTAAATAAATTTCCAAGTAAATCGGTTGATGTTACTCTATATGAAATCTAGAATAATAAGAAACGCACACTTTCACATATGAAAGTATGGAGATGTTCTATGTAGGTAAAGAGGACAATGTCAGAAAAATTGGATGCGAAGCCTAGTAAGTGCTTATTTCTGTGAAATCCAAAGGAACCAATTGGATATTACTTCTATCAACCCTTAGAATAAAAGGTGTTTGTTTCAATGCATGTTGTTTTCTTAGAAAAGAAATGCCTTGTAATGCCCCAAAACTGAAGTCTATTAATAGTAACTTGTTACCTGTGAAAAACACTTTTCGATGTAGATTTGAAGAATCAAAATTTAACGAAAATGACTATATTATGGAGGTTATAAGGGAGATGAATGGTAACAGAGTGGCTAAAAGACATAGTTGACCCAAGATAGTCGATAAGTACTTTGTGCTAAATAATTAAGTCATATAAGGAATTAAAAAACATAGATTAAGTGCAAATTTATATTAGCGATTGAATTAATTTTTGAATTTAACTGGGAGGACAAAAACATAGACAACATTATATGGTAGGATGTAATTGTAAATTATCTGATTTAGGGCCTCTAGATTTTTCTAGACTAGTAAACCACAGCCATAAGAAAAGTAAGGTTAAAAATAATAAAATAAAAACACAAAAGAACAGAAAAATCAAGAAGGGGAAATTTAATGACATGAATTGGCATTTTGCTTAATTAGGGTAATTAGTCAAGTTTGATTTAGGGTTTATAATTTTTGATTTAAGTGTATTTGGAAAAGAGGACTTAATTGCATGAAATAAATAATTTAAGTGACTAAAATGTAATTATGCATGATTTATTAAGAAAAAGATTAATTAAGGTTAAGCAAGATTAGTTTAATCTAATCTTGGTTAGTAGTCCACGTGTCTTGGGCAGACCTTACTAACCAAAGGCTTACATGCATGTATAAGCCTTTGGTTAGGATAAAGATCTGCCCCTCCATCTTTCTTCTTAGTTTTCTCTTGCTCGGTTAAGCTTCATTATCAACTTCTTTTTCTTCTTCTTCTTCATCTTCAACCTTAAGTCCATCGAATTCTTATTGGTTGGTTGATTGATTTCTGAGCTATGTTATGTTCTTGGCAAATCAAGTTAATTAATTGTGTTAGATTGTACTTCTTCTCCTTTTTCTTTTCTGTGTTGAGATTGGAATTGATCCCTTGTCCAATTCTAGAAATTGGATGTGTGTTGTAGTGGAAGAAACCAAAAAAGCTAAAGGAAAGGAGAAGCTTGGGGAGCCAAGTGCTAAGTGAGCTCTTTAGAGCAAAGGTGTAGAGGTTTGGGAAACTTTGTGATTATGTGCTAAATTGATAGTTGATATAATCTGAAATGTATGATTGTACTGTCTGCTGAATTGAATTAAAGATGTGTATTTGTTATATAATTCAATCGCTATGAATTTTATTAACTTATAAGCAGGAAACCCTGTTTTAGGAAACTTGAGAATTTGTTGTGTAGTTTCTGAGTTTATGGATATCTATTGTGAAATGGAATGTGCCAAAGTGTTCATCCATGCGTTAAGGTAGTTTATATTGAGTTTGGAGAATTAGTTATGCCAATTTAGTTGGTTTCAAGCTTGACAAGCTTGTAAGTGTAAGATTGGTTTTTGAGGTTCATTTTGACCTACTTGGATTGTTTATGTTATAAGATGAGTTTTATAACTCTAAATTGTGTGAGGTTAATGGGACTAGAATTATAATTTATATGCCTATAATTTCTATAGAAATAGTCCTTGTGTTTTGAGGACTCTAAGGTCTTCAAAATTGCCTATATGTGTAGTTAAAGTTTTGTAGGAGAGCTTTTGGAGAAGTTGTGTTCCCTTGGCCATAACTCCTTGATTTTGAGTCCAAATGTGTTGAGGTTTATACCATTAAGAATTTAAAACATAGGTGAACAATTGATATGAAGGCCATGCTGGCTGAAACTGATGTTTTGGTTGGCTTTAGAAGTCATATATATAGAAGTAAGAAAGTGCTTAAAAGAGGTAAGTGAAGTAGGAGCTTTGCACATATAGTTCATGCTCTGTCGTAAGCGCGGCAAAAGGCTCCGTATGGCATAATTTTCCAGGTTGTGTTCTATCGTGAGTGAGAGCATGACAGAAGTCTTTTCATGTCCTGTCACGTACGAGACTTGTGCCGCGAGCGTGAAAGAAGGGTATGTTAGGTCTGTTGCGAGTGCGGCAGAGCTATGAGTTATGAACACTTGTTAGTTGTTCTATTGTGTGTGAATTATTGTATTGGGTTTATGAATGATGATGCATATAGAAACTATAAATGTGTTAATCCATGTGAACATATATAATGAAGTGTGGGCTTGTTTGATAAAGATATCTAATGATATGATATTGCTTAATGTGGTTATATGGACGTTATACAATGCGATAATATGAATATTAAATGGATTAATAATTTATCCTGCAAGTTGAGTCGTGGATAGATAGGCATGCCTATAGGGTCAAGTGCTACACCCGAAGCATTTTTTATTCCCGTTTGGAATCCCCAATGCGTATAGAATCCCATTTGGATTCACATATATATATATATATGAATATATCGGTACCTACGGGTACTAATGCAAAATTGTTGTACCTACAGGCACTAAAGCGTAATTGTTATATCTAAGGATCCTAATGTGATTTATGGTGCTTACGAGTACTAATGCGTTATCCCGTTATCCACTTCTAAGAATATACAGGCAAGGTAAGAAATGAATGATGGATTAATAATAAACAATATGATACTATGCATTATGAGAATGTGATGTAATATCTGAATCTAAGAATATGCGAGCAAGGTAAAAAACAAATGATGAATTGTTAACTAGTAATGTGAATTTGATGTGTTATGAAAACAATATGTGATATCAGAATGTAAGAATATGGTTTACTGATGATGTTACTATGAAGCATAGGAATGGTAATTGATATACTATGTGGTGTATTACTATGAAGCATGTACATGATGATATTTAATGATTGCCATGAATGGATATTGTATGTTGTTTCCCCAGTAAGCGTTATCGCTTAGCATGGGTGTTAATCTGTGCAGGATCTGAAGTAAAGCAAGTTTGAAGGATGGCCCCGCATCTTCTTTGGTCAACACATTAGGGTCCGTTATTCGTGTAGGTTCTTTTGTAATATGTAATTTGTAATTACAAGTTTTGGCATGTAAAGTGAAGTGATGTAATAGCTGAGTTTTGTAACTATAAGTTATAATATGTGCAAGAAGCTAATAGTATGTAATATAAGTTGTCATATGATGTTATGTATTTATCGAATAAGTTATGGAATGTATCTTGTTGTTTTAAAAAGGAATTTGTTAATTCAGGATTTTGTTTATAGCTCAATTGTGTATGCGTTGTGTGTGTGTGGCGACACTCTTTGACTACTATAGCGAAGCTATGCGTGCGATCGGGGAGGGGCACTATAGGTTATGGTATCAGAACATAGCCTAGGTTTAGTCGTTTCTGGACAAAGTGTAGAATAGAAATGCGTATAGTTGTGTTGACCCAATACAGACGTCCTTGTGTATGTATCAGATTGATGGATGCTTCTCAGGAAGCTAGAGAGGAGACCACATAAAGTGTTAATCTGAGAGACCCAGATTTGTCTGTGTCTGGTTGTAGACACCGGGTTCTGAGGCAGCCCAAACCGAAGTTAACTAATGATGAGAATGATGCCTGTTCACAGGCAAAAGACAAATAGAAGTGATGATTTCCTCGAAAAAAAAAAAGTACTTTTCATTTTTTAAAATTAAAAAAAAAAGTTTTTGGGGGCCTATGCAGTGAGGCCCATCTCACTAACGTGAGATGCAGCCTCACGTTAGTGAGAAGCTGCCTCACGCGCATTTCTGCCCTAGCTCTCCTTTTTCGCTTTTCCCGGGATCTGGTTGGAAAAGACAGGTTGCACGTCTGATTTGGAAAAGGGAATCAAGGGTTTTAAGAGGGATCTACCTAAAGAAACCCTAGTTTTTCACTGCACATATAAAAGGAAAAGTAAAAGAAGGGGGAGGTTATTTTTGAAAATTCCGAAAGAAAACATACAGAGAAGAGCTTTGAGGGCAATAAAGTGATTTTTGGGTTCTCAAAGTATTCTGAGATTGCTCTTGAACCCAGGAAATTAATTCCTGACGTTTTAGATTTAATCGTCTTCCATTTCTTCCTTCAACGTAACTCTCATTTGAAGCTTTTCTCATTCTCTGTTTTTATCTATTTTCAAAGAAATCAACCAAGGCACAACACTTCTTCATTTGCAAATCAAAAATCATATCTGAGGGTAAATACTAGGATAACCATCTTTTTCTTTCTTTTCTTTCTTTCTTTTCCTTTTTTCTTTCTCTTCCTCGTTTTGCTTTACCAGTTAGTTCTTCTCTTTGTACATACTATATTTATTCTCATTTGATTTTGTTAATCTGTTTATTGTTGTTTGTTATCAGACATGAACCTTAAATATTTATTGTGATTAATCGACATGTTTGTTGTTCTATTATGCATGTTTTGATGGTGTGTTATCGTGTTTACTAGTCTATCAACATTGCTCTGTTTGTCTCTGTTTTTCATTTGTCTGGGTAGTGCCTATGTTTTCTTCTATCCGAATTGTATTTTTTGACCGGATCTTGCCTTTACTTTTGTTCCATTCGCATTTGTCCGATCGGATTATGCTTTGAGTCTGAGTCGTGCTTTTGGTTTTCTGCACTAGTCGTGATTTTCTGTCCGAGTCGTGCTCTTCATGTGAGTCGTGTCTTTGCTTTTCTGCACGAGTCATAAGCCTTCGTCCGGGTCGTGTTACAGATTCGCGTGTCGTGCTCGTCCGACTGCCTCTTCGGGTCGTGCGTTTTTGCATGACTCGGCCCCTTACGGCTGCCTTCACGACTCGTGCACACTTGCATGAGTCGTGAAGGCAATGAATGACTCATGCATCCTTGCACAAGTCGTGCTCTCTTTGCACGACTCGTGCAAGGATTGCATGAGTCGTGCTTTTGTTTAGCTCACCCCTTCTTCAGCTTTTCCTTACCCGAACGTCTTTCCTTCCTACCCAAACGTTTTCCTTCGTATTTTTCAAGTGCCCGAAAGTTTTTACCTTCCCGTTTCTCCCAAATATCCAAACACATAAACTAATTAAAATGCATGAAATATAATGTAATTTATTCCATTGATCCAGTCAATTTATGTCCTAATTCACTTTGTTATTTCTCTAGTTTTTACTCAATTAATTTCCTGTAATAATTATTAATGATATTGCTGTTGTATTATTATTTAATTCATTTATTTATTAATTTTTATTTAATTGTTTGCTCATATATTATTCATTTAATTTACTTTGCTAACATTTTATTTTTTGTTTTGTTGTCTCAAATTTGTTTATTTATGAGAGTTATATTTATGCACGGGACGGAGAACCGGGAGATCAAAGACCTTCGAATTTAAGGTTCGCATTTTTTAATTGTTGCATTTTATTTATTATATTATTCTTTATATTGTATGTAAAAATGTGTTTGAAATTCTCCGTATTATAGAAAATCATGTTTTTTACAATAATTAATAAACTTGGAATTTTTCTTAATAAAATAGACCAATGTCTTATTTTAACCAATAAAATCTCACTATCAAATAGAGAACTAATTTTCACAAAATGGGATCACTCATACCTGTTTTCTCAATTATTACCCAAAAATAGTTCTCTAATTTTTAAAGTTAACAAAAAGGAACCAATGTTCCTAAAATTCAATAAATCTCCCGATTTATGTATGATGCATTTTTAATTATTTTGTATGTGTTTATTTATTCATTTTGGGCCCTTATAATTAATTTTGGGGCAAATTTTATTTCTTATGCTTTCTTATTTTGGGGGATTGTTCTGTCCCATTTTTTATGTAATTTATTTACTGCCCTTTTTTATCGATTTATTTAATGCTTTTCAATATGCTTGCAATGCGCTTTAAATTCAATGCATGATCGCGTGAGATGAGAGATGGAATTTTGATTTCTTAAAAACTCATTTATAAACTTAACTTAAGGCATTAATAAGAGTGAAGTTCCGAACACTTTCTCTGGTTTAGACCAATAGAGGTTAGATGACCTTTCCCAATTTCTCGTAAATTGGGTGGCGACTCCAAAATACCTCAAAGGTGCTTAAAGGCGTCGTGAGGCTAGACGATCCTTTCCAATGTTCTATTGGAAAGAAGGTGTCCAAAATGCCTCATGATGCCCAAGATCAAAAGACGCAAACCAATCCCTCAAGCCCTAAAAGTGGGTCTCGCATAGGAGGGCCTTTGTTAGGTTCGGCGCGCGTCACATCGGTCCTTTTGTACCAGTGAGTGTTGAACGAAATGTTCCGATGGTACCAATGGTTGCTCTACTTAAGATGTCTCAAGATATGGCAAGGGTGTTAGATCGTATGATAGCACCGAAGCTCCAGTGGATTTGTTGAGAAAATATGGGGCTGAGGAATTTTGTGGTACAAGTCTGGATGAGTCCTCTAAAGCAGAATTCTTGATAGAGAAAGAGCAGAGAGTACTTGATGAAATCATATGCCCTCAAGAACGCCGCCGTCCTCCACCAATTCTGCTCTACCATCTCTTTGTCTATCCTATTTCATTTTTCTCTCTCCTACCAAAAGCCTTTCCTCCATTTTTCAGCCACCTCTTGTGTCGGGTGGCGACACGAGCAACATCGGAGGACTGCTAAGGGGGAGGGGATCCTTTCGATGTTATTATGTGTAACACCCTTATGCTATACAAACACACTCTAACAATACTGTACGATTACCATGATTGAAATTATATTCTTAAAATCCTTGATTTCAAATTTCGGGTAATTTTTTTTTCACTTTAAAATTGAACCCACGTATCCATTTATCACTTAATATTCTATCTTGTCGATTGACCTATAACTGTCAAATGTTGGTCAAATTTCGGTAGCATAACGGCTTATAATCTTAACTACCTAAACCTACAAATTCAACCAATCCACAGCCCACTCGGGGGCACAACAATAATATCACAATCATCATCACTATCAGTCCAAAATAACCATCCATCACCGAGTTATACATCAGTCATACATACACAAAAAAAAAAATCATTCCAAACCTCATATATATACATGCCAATTAACACATACAAAATAAACTTCCAACATTTCTTCACCGGTAGCGCTCCCAAAATCATTAATGTATGCTTGCTCTGCTCCTAAGGTGTACCTACACGCAGTCAATAAAAACTACATGCTGAGTATTAAATATGCCCAGTGGTAGTTACCAATCCAAGAATTTCCACTACCTAGATAATATATTATTTAACACAATATTTTTATTCTAATACATGCATTAATTACAATTAAACACTAAATTCATCAATCAAATCACTTGTTCACTTATATAATCACATTATTAACTATTTACACTTTAGTCCTTCAATTTGCCTTACAAATTTAAAAATTACAATTAGGTCCACATCTTTTTCAAAAGTTACGATTATGTCCCTTACTTTCTCTTAATTACCAAAATGCCCTTATTTACACTTATTTTTCATCTTAATTACTACATAACCTACAAAATTACATTTTAGTTCCTAGTTTACCACTTTCATGCCAAATTACCCTTTAGTCCCTATACTTTAATTTCATTACACTATTATCATTTTAATTACACTTTTCACTTAATTTCTTCCATTTTTAACTATTAAGTGTAAAATTACTGTTTCACCCCTAAACTTTTTATTTCTTTCAATTTAGTCCCATTTTTACTTATTTTCTCATTTATTACTATTTTAATCAATTTAAATGCATTTTACCACAATGCCCCTAGTATACACCCGATAAAAATCTTCGAACTGGATATGCGGGACGTGGTTCCCAAAGATCCACTACACTATAGAATGATCCTAAAGGAACCATTTAACACTGGCACTGCACTATACTGAACACTTTAAATACTGTACACTGAGATAGACCTTCATTGGCCTATCGATAGGGAGTCCTCATGACTCAGACTGCGGTGTGGAATCCCTATAGCTAGCCAATTATATCCTAAACTAGATTTTACTACCAGACTATTATTAAAGGAAAATAACATCAAATTTTTACTTATATCGCTTGAAATATCAACATGTCATATTTGGCCAAGTCATTCTTTTCACTTACAATTTTTCATACACACTCATTTATCATCATACATTCATTTTATATCATTATATGTGATAATACACCAAAATACACATTAATATTCCATCCATACCCATTCGGCCTAACCATCATCAATTCACTATGTCCACTTTTCTTTCACTTACTCACTTAATTAGTTGAATCACATGTTATACACAACACATACATCATTTACATGCCTTAAACACCAAAGTAAATTAAGAATTTCACCATGATTCAATTCGGCCTAGGTTAGGGTTTTAGTTCCATGTTTTATCTTTTCATTTTAAATACATACATAAGCTTATTTAGTCTCACTAATCATGATTACCGAGTTAGATTCAATTATCCATGCATTTATCTCCATTTCACATCAAAACATAACCTAAAATCCAACCTAAATTAATGGAAATAAAGGGATTTTGTAACGACAAACCTCAAATACTTGCACTAAGCTTCCTTTTCCTTGCCTTTAGCCTTGGAAACTCCTTACTCACCTTGCTCACCTATGGTGGCCGAAATCATACAATGAAATTCCATCAATTTCATGCTTTCCTTTTACAAAATAACTTCATAAACATACTTTACACACTTGAAAGTACCCATAGGAACCCTTAAACCCAATTAAAAATTACCTAAATCACTTACCTTAAAATCACACCTAAATTTTAAAACCTTAGATTTTTTCACTTCCAACACTTCAAATGGACTCCAAATACTACCTTCAAGTTATAGAGCAGCTGCAATTTATCTATGAGTCTTGATTTTGTGGAGAAATGGGAGGAGAGTAGAAGAAAAATAGAGGAAGAACTATGGTGTAGAATTTGGCCAAGGAGGGTGAAGAAGAGAGGCGGTGGCTACTGGATTTCTCTAGAGAAATCTGGCTTTATGAAGGCTTATATAGTGAGGATTTAAACCGAACCAAGTCCAACCAAAGTGATCCAACCGGTTTGGGTCGATTTTCGATTTTTAAGCCATTTTTCCACTTTTCAATGGCAACTACAAGTTCCCCCACTTGTTTTCACATCCAACCAATTCCATCATTCTTAAAATATGAAAAATAGCCTCCCTGCAAAATTTAAGCTTAATCGAAGTCCATTTGGGGTTCGATTCAATTCAGCACTTTTCGGTTCTACCGTAATTACTAATCTTTTACTGTTAAAAATTCCTAAAAATTATTTCAAACCATTTTATTCCCTACAAAACATCCTTTAGACCTCAATTAATATTTTTAAAAATTAAGTCAAAATTTAGTCAACCCTAGTTACTTTTTGAACCGAACTAGAGGCAAACTTCAGTTTAACTTTCGGGGACCTATTTGACTTCATTTTCGCTCCAAATTTTACCACTAAACTCCTAACAGTCTACAAATCAAAATTACCAAATAAAAATTTCTCAGCAAACTGCTGCCGATTTCAACTATATGGCTACCCCGAGGTCACCCATCCTAGGATTGCTATGCCTCGGGCATGCTTAACTCTTTAACTCCACTGAATTTAAAGGTACTAAAACCGACATATCATACTAGAATCACATTACAGACTCTACAAAATTCACTGAATACTACTAAGCTAGCATTTGGGGCATTACATTATGTCTTTCTCATTCACCGGTAACAAAGAGATTGAATATGGGTATGCCAAAACATTCCGGCTCCGATTTTGGCCAAACGATAATGCTTTATGGCATGTGACCACTGTCGTTGGATTCCACATGACGTTAGCTTCTTCCAGACATTCTAGGTTTCTCGTCGGTAAAACTCCCATGACTGTTGATCGGTAAAAATAGGATAATATTGATATAAATGATTAGAAATTTTATGGAATATTGACCTCCAACTTGTACATGTACTACCCAAATTACCTTTCTATAATTTATTAAGAATAATATGCCTGTTAGAAATTCTTTCAAATTCTTAGTTATATGTTTGATTCATTTTAGGTAACAAAGCTTAAGTTAACTATGATTTGTTTTGTTAATGTGTTTGGTAAGGCTAACCCTGCCAAGAGTGATGCTACATGGAACCTTTGCATTGTTTTGGCTTATTTAGTTGTTTAACTATAAGAAAAATTTTAATTGTTTGATAAGAAAGTGTACATAATGAATTGAAAAGTAGGGAAATCCTTCATTTTAAATTATTCATGTTTATGTTTATGAATTGGGAGAAATTTCATGTTTAATTAATGAAACTTATAAAATTTATCAAAGGAAATGTTTTGGTTAAGTGGGTTTTAGGATGCTCCTTAATTTATTTAATTAAATTATATATAAAATTTTGTTTGAACTAAGAGTGAAGATTGTGAAACTTTAAGTTAGTAGAGCTATGCATAAAAAGTTTAGTTATCTATTTTCAAAAAATTAGTTGGTCGTGTGTAACGCGTGCCGAACCCCGGGAGGCCCCGAATGACCTGCTTTTAGGGTAATCGAGAGAGGTTCATGGAATTTGTAAAGATTATAAGGGCGTCTATTTTGGACAACAACGTAGTGTTTTAGAGTTGCCACCCAATAAAACATTGGGAAAGGTCGTCTAGCCTCACTTAGCCTAAGAGAGCGCATGTGTGTCTATTTTGGGCAAACAGAGATATTTTGAAATCGTCCTTCATATAGAACATTGAAAAGATTCATCTAATCTCTTGAAGCCTAAGACGATCCATATACGTCTATTTTGGGCAAGCTAGAGATATTTTGGAGTCCCCACCCCAATAGAGCATTGGGATGGTTCGTCTAATTTCATGGAGCCTAAGATAATGCAACTTGGGCCTATTTTGGGCAGCAAGAGATATTTTGGAATTCGCTTTCCAATAGAACATTGGAAAGGTTTATCTAACCTCATTGAGCCTAAGACCAGAGATGGTTCGGGACTTCCCACTTATTTATATCTTGATTAAACTATGATTGAGTTTTGAATTTAATCTTTCATCCAATTTTCTCATTCAGTTGAATGCAATAATTAAAGCATCAGATCAATCATATAATGAAAGTATTAAATAAAGTAAGCTCAAAATAAAATAAATCAAAAATACAATAGCTTACAAAAAAACTAGGAGCGGAATACAACCCCTATTGTAAATAAGCAAAAAAAGAAATATACACAAAGCGGGATATTCGATTAAAGATGAAGACATTGGTCTTCGCATGCATATTTAGAGAAAAATAATATTAAAATATCTATTCTGTTTGGAAAGAAAATTAGGACATTGGTCCCATTTCATTTAGGAAAATCACATTTATTTGTAGAAACCTTTAGCCATTTTTACATTAGCGGGCTCAAAATGATATTTACAATAAATTAGAAATAAAAATAAACTAAAAGTAAATATGGTAGAGAAAATGAACCAAATTGGTGTCCTCGAATCATCCTAGTGGGCTCCCCTTCTCAGCGCCCCATATTCAATAGAAATAAATAAACTCACAAGAAAAACAAATAACACATAAGTGGGACAAAAAAATAAAATAATGAAAATAAAGGAAATATCAGAGATAAATTAAATATATAAAAAATAGATATAAATATCTACATATTGAAAAAATTATTATGAATAAATAAAATAAAAGAAAAGTAGGATTGAACCCAGAATATTTACTCTCAGAATTCGAACTGGATAAAGGGAAAGAGATGATTGATTTCCTTGCCTTGATTCGCAAAATAAAAATCGAAAATAATAAAAATTTGAGTTTTATTCCAAGAAAGAAAACTTGCTTAAAAAAAATAATGGAAGAAAATAAAAAATTTCAAGAGCAAAGAATTATTTTTCTTGTCTCAAGAATGACTTTTTTTTATCAAGAATTTATTTGTACAACCCTAAGAAATTTATTTGAAGAAAAAAACTCAAATAAAGAGACTGAAGAAAGAATTCTCTTGAAGAAAAAGAAATGAAAAATCTAAATTTAAGAAATTTATTTGAAGAAAAAAAACTCAAAAGAAAGAAAATATAGAAGAATTCCTTTTAAGAAGAAGAAAAGAAAAATTCGAATCCTTTTCTCGATTCTCAGCCTACTATTTATAAGCTAACTAAGGATAAGGATAAGAAATTCAAATTTTTTTAAATTTAAATTAAAAATTCAAATTATTTTAAAATTTGAATTAAAAAATTAAATATTTTTAAAATTCAATTTAAAAATTCTATTTTTTTTAAAATTTAAATTAGAAATTTAAATCTTTTTAAAATTTAAATTATCCTTAAAGATAGATATCAAATCTTTTTGAATTCAAATTAGATTTTAGAAAATAAAATCTAATATTTTTGAATTTAAATTAGATTTGGATATAAAAGCAAATCCTTTTGAATTCAAATAAGAATTTAGAAGATCATATGAAATCTTTGATATTTATTTTAAGAATAAAATAAATAAAAATAAAATAAAATAAATAATTTATCACCTATCTTAATTTTAAAAAATGAAAATACCATGAAAATACCAAAAAAAGGGATAAAAAATCAATATTAGGGAAAAAATCGCGAAAAAAATGCCAAAAATTGCGTTTTGGGCGGAAATCGGAAGATGTGGGCGATCGATGGGCTGCCAACGCGCAGGCTGCACGATGGCAAGCGAGGGCGGGCGAGCGACACCTTGCCCATCACGTGCGCGCTGGGCGAGTGGCGCCTCAAAGTGCAGGGGTGAGCGCCCCACTGCGCGCTGCGCTCTGGGCGCTCGCCTGGCGCACGAGGGAGGTCCCCCCCTCCCGCACCGGCTGCCTCAAATGACCGAATTTTTTTTTTAAGAAACATTTTTGACTAAAATACTATAATTTTAGAACTCTTTTTTTTATTTTTAGTTTTTATATTTTTTTATTTCAAAAAAACAAATTTTGACAAGGAAATCATCACTTTCAACATTTTTATCTGTAAACAGGCATTAATTTCATCATTGGGTAATCTCTAATCTGGGTTGCCTCAACATCCGGTGTCTACAGTTGCCTCCAATTTTGGGAAAGCCAGTGCATAGATTCCTAAGTGAGCCAAAATTCAGAGAAAAGGAAAAGAACGCGTACCTGAGGCTGCTACCTTCCTGCTGTATTGATGGAGTTGTGGCGAGTTTGACTAACGCTGGCTTTGTCACACCCCAAAATGGCCATAGTCGGAATGTGCATGCTAAGTTGGGATAAGTGAGGATATTTTGGTAATGTGCGCATATATAATTTGAGTATTAAGTACCTAATTGAAAGATAATTAAGTTAAGTGTGGGAAAAGGACTTTTGGATTTGCCTCTTAAGAGGTCTTGGAGATTTGCCTCTTACGAGGTCTTGGAGATTTGCCTCTTAAGAGGTCTTGCAGATTTGCTTCTTAACAGGTCTTGGGGATTTGCCTCTTAAGAGGACTTGGAGATTTGCCTCTTAAGAGATCTTGGAGATTTGCCTCTTAAGAGGACTTGGAGAATTGAACCTGTGCAGACTTTATGTTGGTCTGATTGTCCAGCACGAGTGAGTGCCTATGTTGTGTTGAAGTTGTCCTCGACCCGCTTTTGTGCGTGTGGTCTTTATTTGGACTTTTCCTACAAAGTTGTGTGAATAGGAATACATACAAAAAGATTGTGTGTGCGTGTGAAAAGTTATATGCAGATGTTTGTAAAAGAATTGTGTGACATGAAATGCATTCAAAAATGAATAGACCGTGTCCTGGGTGGTCAAGGGTCCGTTAAGTGTACGGCTTAGCTGCTTGGTCATTGTTTGATATGCCTAAGGATCTAGAAAAGTGTCGCCTTGGCTTTAGGGACTCTGACCCATAACCTTTTCTAAGAGACTCGTCCGGTGTGCATCTTTGCCCCCCTGGTCAATGAGAATGCGCCTTTTGTTATGAGTTGTACAACATTTTGCCCCTAGGACTCCGACTCATGTTCTGCATTACACCCAATTTGCCTGAAGGGAGGTCTTCCGAAGTAATGCCGCCTTATCGCTCAAGGCATCGGAAGTCATTGTTTTAAAGGTAGTGTGTCCCTTGTGGATTTTTACACTAGCTTTTCTTTGCGGGAAATACGTCCTTTTTGGGATTTTCACTTAACTTTGTGCCTTATTTTTGCTTGGAACGGGCCCAACCCATTCCAGTGGCTTTTATTTATTTTATTTTTTGTAGGACAAACTGCATGTTTTCAGGTTTTCACCCTGCCTTTTGGCCTAACTTTTGCTTAGAAAGCCAGTTGCAATTTTCATCTCTAACAGCCTTTTTATATGATTCTTTTTTTGTGTTGTTTGTTTTTTAGTGACTGTATGGATTTTGATTCTTCTCATGAAGGTGCTATATGATTAGCTCAAGACAATGACGGGCAAGTCAGCTAAAATAACAGAATGATGATAGCAATGGAGGCTGTATGGGAAAAGAGAAATAATGTGCTACTTTTTATGATGGAACTTAAACAATTTTGAGTATGCAAGATAAAGTGCTCTATTTATATTAATATATGATGGCATAAATGAGTATGTTCTAGTCCGATTTCATCACACGTGATCAGCATTTGGCATTAATCTTAAAAATACCAGACCCTATCTATTCTCTAGATGGATCCCACAAACATCAAACTCCTATTATCAATCAACCCTCTCGGGTTTTTATGATTGAATAGTTTCACTTTGCCCCTAATTTTTACCCAAGATGCCTTTTCGGTTTTCACCTTGACAGGGAGCCCAATTTTAGCGATGTCGGCTTTTTTTGATTTTTGACCTGCAGGGCATTTATTATTTTATTCCTCTTTTTTTAGCCTTTGCCAATGAACCTCCCTTAGTCTGTTGGCATCTATTGGTTTCTTTAAACTTACTTCCATTCTCGTTAATCGGGAAGGCTGCTTCTTCTAACAGTGCCTATTTTTTAGAAAGGAAGTGTGACGCGCGCCGGATCCCGAGCGCCGCCCCTATGACCGCCCGCTTGAGGGCGATCGGGCATTTGCGGGTCCGTTGGCATCTTGCAATAAATCGCAAGTGCGTCTATGTTGGGCAACAAAGAGGTATCATGGAGTCGCCACCCAATAGAACATTGGGAAAGTTACTCTCGCCTCGGAGAGCCTAAGACTGCGCTTAGTATCCATGTTGGGCCATGAGGCCTAGGATTAGCGCTAAAGTCTCGTGACCCAAGAAGTATATTGGAGGATAACCTCTAACCTCTCGAGCCCAAAGACCAGAGCTGGGTCCGGGATTTCTCATCTATTTCTACCTCGATTAATTTATGATCAAATTTTAATTATCATTAATTCGCTCTCTCTCCACACGATGCAATTTTAATCTAAAAGCGCATTTATACATGTTAGGAAAACCATAAATTGGCAAGTAAAGCAATGAATTACAATAATACAAGGAGCGGAATACAACTCCCTTTTAAAAGTGCAAACATGCATAAAACCGGGGAATTTATTAATCATGAGGACTTTGGTCCCCGCATGCACAATTAAAGAAAATATTCTGGATGTGATGATCTTATTTGGGATGAAAACTGGGACATTGGTCCCGCTTTATTATGAAAGATCCAAGTTAATTTAGTAAAAATATTTTGGTGATTTTTATTTTGGTGCGCATAAGAAAACATTTTATTTAATGAATATATACAAGGAAATTAAAAATATAAACGAAATGAGAATTAAAAATGTATAAAGGAAATACCAAACCCCGCAACTCCTCCTTCATGTGCATGGATGCTCAAATGAGAATAAAACAATGATTTGCAACCAAAAATCAAAAAGAAATTCATGTTAGTGATTAGGCCAACGAAACAATACAACATAAACGGTAATATGTACAATGACCATATAACATGCATAAGATACTATAACATGCATAAAAAATAATTATGATGCAATTTAACATGCATAAAGTGATTAAGATGCAATTTAACATGCATAAGGTGATGAAGTATCATGGCATATGCAACTTATTAATAATAGTTATTAACATACATGTAAGATTAATGGCAATCAATTTTATTATAGTTAAGACATGAATAAATGTGTAACATGAGAATAATTCCACTTGACATGCATAACTAGCATAAAATAATGACTATAACACTCATACATGCAAAAGAAAGCATAATAATAAACATGATATAGCATTAAGAAATTAAAGGTATTTACAACCTAAAACATGCATAATTACATGAACAAAGAATAATTTGACATAAAAAAAATATTAATAGAATTTTAAAAAAGCTTATTTGTTATATGAATAATTGAAGATAAAAAATAAGAAGAAGAATATGGAGACTAAGAGAATTTACATGTTTAATATGTTAATTGGAAGCAAAAATAAATGAAATCAACAAGATAATTAATGAGTAAAACCAAGAATAATTACCCTCAAATTCAGTTTTGAAGAATTGAAGATAGAAGTGTTGAATTCCTTGTCTTCTCTTGTGAAAATCCTTAGAAAATAGCTTGAAAACTTGAAGAAAAGCTCTTGGAAACAAGTGTGTAAGATGGATTTTTTTCTTTCAACTCAAAGCTCCAAAATTCAGTTTTTTTCCTCCAAAATGTTCCTCACTCGTCCTCTCCCTGTTCTGAATTTTTCCAGTGTTTTTAATCATCAAAAACTACCCAAAAACCACCAAAAACCGTCCAAAAACGGTTGAAAATCGAGTGGGGGTCGAAAAGTGGGCAAAATGGGCGAAGTGGGGCGTCAATCGTGCGCCTCGCGCACGTTTCCGCGCGGATGCGCGGAGTCTCCGCGCACGACGTGCGCGGAGCGAGCGACGCCCAAGGCGTCGTGCGCGCAGAGCTACCGACGCCCAGGGCGTCGGCCGCGCGGAGCGCACGCTCCGCAGCGCTCCGCGCACGAACATTCGCGACGGCCCCTGGCCGTCGCCCTTCCGTCGCGAATCTTTTCCCCCATTTTCCATTTTTCCTACTTTCTTCATTTTTTCATCATTTTTCACCTTTTTTTTTTTTTTTTTTTTTATTTTTTATATAAAATACCCTCAACCTAAAACACACTTTTTCTTCTTCAAAATAATTTAAAAAATATTTTTAAAATATTTTTTAAAATACCCTTTTTACTCACCGAAAAGACAAGGAAAATCACTTCTGAGCTCCAATCTTTTTGCCTATAAGCCGGCATAGCTAAATTTCATCATCGGGTAATCCTGATCAAGGCTACTCGGGACCCGGTGTCTACAGTTGCCCCCAATTTTGAAGAGACTAGTGCATGGGTGCCTAGGTGAGCCAAAATTCAGGAAAAGGAAAGAAACGCATACCTGAAGCGGCGATCTTCCTGCTTGATGGAGTTATGATGATAGCTGCTGCTGTCTTTTTTGTTGTAGCTGGTAATACCGTAGGTGCGCTAACCTCTTGTGGGTGGCGCCGCTATCGTGCTAAACATTGTGCATTGGTAATGCCGTGGTCGTGCTAACCTCTTGTGGGTAGTGCCGCCATCGTGCTAACCGCTGTGAACTGGTAGTGCCGTGGTCATGCTAACCTCTTGTGGGTAGTGCCGCCATCGTGCTAACCGCTGTGAATTGGTAGTGCCGTGGTCGTGCTAACCTCTTGTGGGTAGTGCCGCCATCGTGCTAACCGCTGTGAACTGGTAGTGCCGTGGTCGTGC
The DNA here is from genome assembly GCA_947683425.1 of Excoecaria cochinchinensis. NCBI lineage: Eukaryota > Viridiplantae > Streptophyta > Magnoliopsida > Malpighiales > Euphorbiaceae > Excoecaria > Excoecaria cochinchinensis. Next base: position 9,149,836 of record CANTUQ010000021.1, on the reverse strand, counting down.
TAACCTCTTGTGGGTAGTGCCGCCATCGTGCTAACCGCTGTGAATTGGTAGTGCCGTGGTCGTGCTAACCTCTTGTGGGTAGTGCCGCCATCGTGCTAACCGTTGTGAATTAATTTTTTATTTTTTATTTTTTAATTTTTTGCTCCTTTAGATGTTTGGACTAGTGTCATCACTTGGCTTTTGTGGGTGTTTCCCGCCGATTTCTCCTGCAAGATTCTATGCATAGGAATATACAAGAAATCATGTGTGTATGTTATGGAATGCAAATTCTTGCAAAAATGTATAGATCGCTCCCTAGGTGATCCATGGTTTGCTGAACTTATAGCTTGTTTGCTGTACCATGCCCCCTGAATCCTGAGGATCGTCGACAAGCTTTTTGAAAGAGACGTCCGGTGTATATCCCTTGCCCCCTAGTCAATGATCATTTACCTGGGATTCTATTTCATGTTCTGTGTTGTGTGTTGTCTGACTGACAGAAGATCATCTTGAAATAATGCCGCCTTATCGCTCCAGGCATTGAATGTCATTGTTTTAAAGGTAGTGCGTCCCTTGTGGATTTTCGCACTAGCTTTTCTTTGCGGGAAATGCGTCCCTTATGGGATTTTCACACAACCCTTTGCCTAACTTTTGCCTGGAATGGACCCAACCCAATCCAGCGGCTTTTGTGTATTTTATTTTTTTTGTAGGGCAGACTGCCTGTTTCCAGGTTTTCACCCTGCCCTTTGGCCTAACTTTTGCTTAGAGAGCCAGTTACGGTTTTCATCTCTAACGGCCTTTTTTTTTTTTTTTTTTTTTTTTTTTTTTTATCACCAAAGCTTCTGTTAAGAGCAAATAGCACATATCCGATGAAGGGACTGAGCAATAATCATTAGATGAACAATTGGTATATTTCTTTTTAAGACAGAACTGAAAGATCAATGAAAATGTATTCTTTTATTCATTGCAAAATTGTGTACATTTCTATATGATTTCATCATACATGATTTTCAATTGACAAGAATTCAAAAGCATATGACTACACCTAATCTCGGAGTGGGTTTTGTCAGCATCAAACTCCTGTTATCAATCGGCCCTCTCGGGTTTTCTCGATTGAATATTTTCTCTTGGCCCTTAATTTTTGCCCAGGATGCCTTTTTTTTGGTTTTCACCCTGACAGGGCGCCCAATTTTAGCAAAGGCCGCCTTTTTTCGGTTTTCGACCCGCGGGGCATTTATTCTCTTCTTTTTATTTTTGGTCTTTAGCCATGGAACCTTTTAAGTCTATCGACATTGATCGGGTCCTTGAACTCATTCCCATCGCTGTCTGCTAAAATTGCTGCTCCTTTTGTTAGCAACTTTTTCAAAATGAAAGGTCCTTCCCAGGTTGGTCTGAATTTTCCTCGTATGTCTGGAACTCCCGGCCTCATCATCTTAAAGACCAAATCCCCTTCTTTTAACGGGTGCTTTCGTACCTTCTTGCCAAAGGACCGAGCTAGTCTCTTCTGATAAACCTGATTGTGGTAATAGGCTCTCAACCTATCTTCATCCAATAGATTCAACTGCAACAATCGCTGTTGTGCCCATTCTGTCTCCGGAATCTCGGCTTCCAGGACTACTCTTAATGATTTCAGCTCAATTTCAACCGGCAGGACTGCTTCAGTTCCATACACCAGAGAGAATGGTGTTGCCCCCGTAGAGGTTTTGACTGTTGTTCTATAACCCCAAAGTGCGAAGGGTAGCTTTTCTGCCCAATCCTTGTAGTTCTGAACCATCTTGGCCAAAATTCTCTTCACATTCTTATTTGCCGCTTCAACTGCACTGTTTGCTTGAGGACGATAAGGAGAAGACTTATGATGTTGGATCCTATATTTCTGGAGCATCTGTTTAGTCTCTGCTAGGAATTGTACCCCATTATCAGACACAATGTGATGTGGGAGACCATATCTGCATATCAAATTCCGCTCGATGAATTTAGCCATATCCCTTGCATCAACCTTCTTGAAAGATTCAGCCTCAACCCACTTAGTGAAGTAGTCAATGGCAACTATGATGAATCTATGCCCATTAGAAGCAGTAGGATGGATTTCGCCTATGATGTCTATTCCCCATGCTGCAAATGGCCATGGAGATGTTAAGTTATGTAACTCTGAAACTGACACATGCCTCAAATTCGCATACTGTTGGCATAACTGGCATTTCTTCACAAATTTTGAACAATCTGTATCCATTGTGAGCCAATAAAACCCTTGGCGCATGATCTTCTTTGCTAAGGCTAAGCCATTCATGTGAGCTCCACAAACCCCGGCATGAACTTCTTCCATAACTCTTTTAGCTTCTTTCTCTGCCAGACATCTTAACTGGATACCATCAGCTTGCCTTTTGTATAAAGTGCCATTAACACTGATGAATTGAGTGGATAACTTCCTGATCATTCTTTGGTCCTTCTCAGTGGCTTCCTCTGGAAAGACTGATCTCTCTAAATAATTCTGAATGTCATAATACCATGGATTTCCATCAGTGGCCTCAATGTCCATCACCTGTTCAGCTTCAAAGCAAGGTCTTTTCGAACTATATATCAGCACGGGTTTCATCGCAACTCCTGTTGGGTTGTCCCATATTGACACTAAAGTTGCTAGAGCATCAGCTAACTGATTTTCGTCTCTGGGGATGAAGTGAAAAGTGCAAATCTCAAATTGGCTGCTCAACGCTCTCAAGTGCTTTACATAAGGCAATAGCCTTTCTTCCTTGACTGACCACTCCCTTCTGATCTGATGAATTACCAAGGAAGAATCTCCGAATACTTCTGCGGTCTTTGCCCCCAGAGCGAGTAATGCTTCCAATCCAAAGATGCAAGCTTCGTATTCTGCTTCATTATTGGTAGCCTTATACCTCAGCTTCTTAGCCAATGGTAACCTTTCACCATCTGGGGTCGTAAGAATAACTCCCACGCCTGCTCCCTTATTATTGACTGCTCCATCAAAGAATAATTGCCACCCTTGTACTGTTATGGCCGTGACATCTTCATCTGGGAAGTTGTATTCAAACTGATCTCCCTCAATAGGATGCTCGGCTAAGAACTCCGCTACAGCTCTTCCCTTAATGGTTTTCCTGGTTATGTACTCAATATCAAATTCCTGCAATAGCAGTAACCATCTTCCCATCTTCCCTAGTAGAGAGGGTGCTTCTTGGAGGTATCTGAGCGGATTATGTTTGGCAACCGTTTGTACCTTGAAGGAATGAAAGTAGTGTCGCAACTTCTTAGAAGCCCAGATAACCGCTAAACAAATCTTTTCCACCTCTACATATTTGGCTTCGTAAGGCAGGAATTTCTTGCTAAGATAGTAAACGGCAAACTCTACACCAAAATCATCTTCCTGAGACATCATAGCACCCACTGAGTTATCTTCCACAGCCAGGTACAGGATTAATGGTTTGGCACGGCGTGGTGGTCTTAACACTGGAGGATTTAGCAGATAGTCCTTAATGGTGTCAAAGGCCAGTTGACAGTCATCGTTCCATAGCACCGGTTGATTCTTCCTAAGAAGCTTGAAAATAGGCTCACATACCGAAGCTAGCTTGGCAATAAATCGACTGATGTACTGAAGCTTTCCTAGGAAACTTCTGACGTCCTTCTCCTTCTTGGGCACTGGCATCTCTCTTATGGCTTTGACTTTATCGGGATCTACCTCGATTCCCCTCTGGCTTACTACATGGCCTAACAACTTTCCTGATGTAACTCCAAAAAGGCACTTCTTGGGATTGAGGCGCAAATCGTACTTGCTAATTCTTTGAAAGAACTTTTCTAAAGCCTCAAAGTGACCTTCCCTGGTAGCCGACTTAATCATCATGTCATCAACATACACCTCCACTTCTTTGTGGATTAAGTCATTGAGAACCTTGGTCGCCATCCTCTGATAAGTCGCTCCTGCATTTTTCAACCCAAAAGGCATAACTCGGTAGGCATATGTCCCCCACTCGGTGATAAAGGCTGTCTTGATCCGGTCCACTATCTTGTTAAGAATTTGATTGTACCCTGCGTATCCATCCACAAAGCTGTACATCATGCAAGCAGCAGCACTATCTACTAGCACATCAATATGAGGAAGAGGGAAATCATCTTTCGGACAGGCCTTGTTCAGGTCTCGATAGTCGACGCATACTCGAACCTTACCGTCTTTCTTAGCTACAGGAACCACATTAGCTAACCATGTTGGGTATTGAACCTCTATCAGGAACTTAGCCTCAATCTGCTTATGGATCTCCTCTTTCACTTTCTGTGCCCATTCTGGCCTAAGCCTCCGAAGCTTTTGCTTGACTGGTTTAAACTCTGGGTAAGTTGGGATGGCATGTTCGGCAACATCTCGATCTATTCCCGGCATATCCTCATAGGTCCAGGCAAAGACTTTTTCATATTTTTTTAATATTCTCTCAAATTTTATTCTCTCTTCAGGAGTTATGTCTGACGCTAGCAAAATTTCCTTTGGATTTTCCAAAGTTCCGAGATTAAATGCAGTTGTGCCAATTGAATTAATATCAAAAATGAATGCATCATGCTTATGATCATGCGAAATGAAATCATCAGAAACATCACACAAGTAAGCAAAGTTGTTCATCTCATTAACATAATCAGAAATATTAACATTGTTCTCAAAGAGTTCTGGTATAAAAAGAGAATCTAAATGACTATCAACTTCAGTCGATGCTGATGCTGCAGATGACTGTGCTTTGGCTTCTTGATTTGGTGAAATCTTGAGATCCTCAATCTTCGGCTCTGGTTCCACTATCTTCTCCTTCCCTTTGAGCTTAGTGGCTAATAGCTTATCAGTGACGATCTCTTCAGGCTCATCCCTGTCCCATATGCTGCATTGGGTCATAATCTCCTCATCCCAAAAGTTCTCTACAGCTTTAACAACTCCGATCTCCCAATCAAAGACATCGTTAAAAATTTCAAATCCAGGGATAATCTTCCCATCTACCCATTGCGGTTCTTCTTCTCCGGTGTAAGCACAAACCGATGATGATGGCACAAAGCTCTCCGAAATATGGGGAATCTTCCCTGACCCTTTCTTCTTACCATATTCTCCTTTGTAGCCCAACCCCTTTCGATCTTTTTGACCACGTGTAGTGATAGCATTCTGCAGCCCTTGTGACTCTTTTCCCAAACCAGCCCCTGGGAGGAAGTGCATCTTCTTCAGCATATTCACCACTTGAGGGCTACCTTCTAGGTTTTGCTCTTCTCCGATCATCGATACATGAAAGCCACTGAATGGCTGATTAGAGATCTCCAAGGCAGACACTTGGTTCTCTCTTGCTGCTTTAATGGTCACTACTTCTCCTTCATGGGGTATTTTAATTATCTGGTGTAATGTGGATGGTACTCCCCCTAACTTGTGGAACCACGATCTACCAAGCAGAGCTGAGAAGTTTGCTGGAATCGGCAAGACCACAAAATCTGTTTCTGCCTCAATGGGCCCTGTCTTTACCAAAGCTTTGAAAATTCCCGATGCTTGCCTCCTGGAGTTGTCGTAGGCAGTGATGGTCAGGTCAGATTTGCTTAACATACTCTCATCCATCCCAAAGGCCTGAAGTGCCACCAAAGGGCAGACATTTATCGATGACCCGTCATCAATCATGACACAAGCGGTGTGTTTACCATTGATCTGTGCCTTGATGTACAATGGTCGGTTGTGGTTACGACCCTCTGTTGGTAGGTCCGCATCAGAAAATACCAACTTCTCCCCGGATCCCCCCTTTACAAGGTCTAAAAGCTCGGATGGAGAGATTGTAGTTGCTACGGTGGATACGCTCAATGCTTCGACTAACTTCTGTCGGTGCGAGGGGGACTGTCTCAAGAGGTCCCAAATAGATATCTGAGCCGTGGTCTTTTTCAGTTGCCTCACTATTGAATTTTCTTCCGGCTCTTTCTCTGCGATTGCTTGTGCTGGGTCCTGCTGCTTCTCGGCTTCTGGAATGACCCTCCCACTTCTTGTTACTGCTTCTACTCTTTCTTCTTCCTCTGAATCCCACGGATCCGTAAACTCTCCATTTTTCTCATCTTCGTCATCTCCACTCTCACTAGTGGACCAACAGTCTATTGCTGCCACGGAAATCCCTTCTTCATTCACTGCAGGGCGAGTAATAGCGACATACTCATTTCCATATAGGTCTTGCATCACATACCATTCTGGTAGGCTCGATCCGATCATAAAGACTGGAGGTGGCACTGTGTTATAACCCGACTTCTTCTTGCTTTCTCTCTGCTCAGGATCGGTGATCTGCTTGTTGTCAATTAGATCTTGGACCCGATGTCTTAGCGTTATACACTCATCCGTCAAATGCCCGGTATGTTGGTGGAATGCGCAGTATTCATTCTCTTTGTGCCCTGGCTGCCCTTGGGCCTTGGCCGGTTTAGGTGATAGGGGCCGCAGTTTTCCTTCTTTTATTAGCCTCTTCAGCACCCATGATAAAGGCTTACCAAAGTTGGAGAAATACCTCTGACTTACGCCGGTTGCAGACACCTCGGCAGTCTTCCCAGCTCTGTTACCACTGCTTGAACCTACCGGTTTGGCCGTCCCCTGATTGCTGTATCCCCTCCGGGCATAGGACTCACTATTTGCCCTCTTGGATAAATATTCTCCTTCCGCTTCTATGGCAATGTCCTTCAAAGACTCCCAATCCTTGAGTCCCTTCATTTTCAGTCCCTCTCTTAAATAAGGGCTGGCATTTCGAATGAATAACCGGATCTGATCAGAAGTGTCTGGTTTGCGTTTCATCTCCATAACCCGGTTTCTCCACCGAGTAAGGTACTCGTGGAAGGACTCCCCAGCCTTCTGTTGTAACAACTCGAGATCTTTCAAAGTAACCTCCATCCGGGTACTGCAATCGTACTGCTTAAGGAACTCTTCAGTCAACAAGTCCCAGTCCTCCTTGGATCTCCTGTCAAGCCCATGGTACCAATCAATAGCAGCTCCTGTGAGACTCAAGCAGAAATATTCTATCTTCTGCTTTCTTGTTAAGGTCGTTCCCTTCATGACTAGCGAGTATTGCTTGATGTGTGCGGCAGGGTCAGAGGTTCCATCAAATTTGGGAATGTCCGGCATCTTAAAATTCTGGGGAATCAGGTCATCCCCATCCAGCTCTCGGTCTTCTGGGTTCATTCCTTTTCCCACGGTCATCATCCTTGCCATGACCTCAAATCTCTCTTCCATTTTCCTCCACATTGCCTCATCCAGTTTTGGCAACTTTTCTTTAGCTACTGCATGCTCCTCATGCTCATCTCCCCCAAACTCAACTTCAGACCTGGGGCCTTCTCTGCGCTCAATGGGTGCAGGTACTCTTTGCTCAATAATAGGTGGGTCAACCACTGGTTGGTTAACCGCAGCAGGACGTTCTTCTCTTACAACCTCTTGTTCAGCTGGTACTCGGATAGGGGCAGCAGCAGCTTGTTGACCAGCTATGGTGGTGGCAAGATTGCCCATCATTGCGATCATTCGGGCTTCAAATTCCTCCATTCTCTTTCCTACCTCCTCGATGATTATTGCCCGAGTTGCATCAGACTCATTTGATGGATTAGCCATACTTACTTCTGTTGATGATTCGGAAGAAAACCCCACACTTCCTTCTAAGACTGACTCTGAACTCTGATCTGACACTAACTCAGTTAACCCCAAAAGCGGCGTCCTTCTTAGCCGTCCGTCGGGACCTCTAGACCACCCAGGAGAATCTATGATGGTTGAAATGCAAAGATTGTTAAGATGATGCATGATTAAAATGCAATGTATGCTCGTGCTGATGCAACATAGACAAACACATGCAAGCAGATAGATCTTTCCAACCTTGTATCTCCCACACACGTGGTAGTGCGGTCTCTTTCCTAGGTGGGCTTGATCCATGAGTTAACGGGGAACCCAATGGACACGTATGGTGCGCGGTAAAAAACCGGCAGCATAACAGCTCCTATCTAATGTACATACATATGGGTGTTTGGCAATTATGTATTTAAACAATTAAACTTAACTAAGATGGGCCCACCGGGGCATGAAAGCCTTTGATGAAGACCATTTAATTAAATTGGTTTCGTTTAATATATGATGGCCCATATAGCAAGCATAGTATTACGGTACATTTCACCTAGTGGAAGTATCTATTGCCATTACATGAGCTTTGGACAAAGGAGATGTTACTTTAAGGCTACCCAAGCATGATCCCTGCCGACGGGTCTAGCTCATCACAAGCATAGCGACCGATCGGATCGTCATTTTGATATACCATTGAGGTACGTGGCTTGGGCTGGTGATTATCCTTAACACTTCCCCAAATTGAGTGAAAATGAGGAGGTGCTTCAGGAACGCACCGGGGCTAAAAGAGGGACCAAACTAACTTAATTTAAAGCTCTAATGAGATGATATGCAATTTTGAGATAAAGCGAATTTATGAATTAAATTTTAACCATAAATGTTAAACGAGGTATTTTCAAATTGAAATCTCGAACCATATCGTCCCCAGTGGAGTCGCCACTGTGACGCGCGCCGGATCCCGAGCGCCGCCCCTATGACCGCCCGCTTGAGGGCGATCGGGCATTTGCGGGTCCGTTGGCATCTTGCAATAAATCGCAAGTGCGTCTATGTTGGGCAACAAAGAGGTATCATGGAGTCGCCACCCAATAGAACATTGGGAAAGTTACTCTCGCCTCGGAGAGCCTAAGACTGCGCTTAGTATCCATGTTGGGCCATGAGGCCTAGGATTAGCGCTAAAGTCTCGTGACCCAAGAAGTATATTGGAGGATAACCTCTAACCTCTCGAGCCCAAAGACCAGAGCTGGGTCCGGGATTTCTCATCTATTTCTACCTCGATTAATTTATGATCAAATTTTAATTATCATTAATTCGCTCTCTCTCCACACGATGCAATTTTAATCTAAAAGCGCATTTATACATGTTAGGAAAACCATAAATTGGCAAGTAAAGCAATGAATTACAATAATACAAGGAGCGGAATACAACTCCCTTTTAAAAGTGCAAACATGCATAAAACCGGGGAATTTATTAATCATGAGGACTTTGGTCCCCGCATGCACAATTAAAGAAAATATTCTGGATGTGATGATCTTATTTGGGATGAAAACTGGGACATTGGTCCCGCTTTATTATGAAAGATCCAAGTTAATTTAGTAAAAATATTTTGGTGATTTTTATTTTGGTGCGCATAAGAAAACATTTTATTTAATGAATATATACAAGGAAATTAAAAATATAAACGAAATGAGAATTAAAAATGTATAAAGGAAATACCAAACCCCGCAACTCCTCCTTCATGTGCATGGATGCTCAAATGAGAATAAAACAATGATTTGCAACCAAAAATCAAAAAGAAATTCATGTTAGTGATTAGGCCAACGAAACAATACAACATAAACGGTAATATGTACAATGACCATATAACATGCATAAGATACTATAACATGCATAAAAAATAATTATGATGCAATTTAACATGCATAAAGTGATTAAGATGCAATTTAACATGCATAAGGTGATGAAGTATCATGGCATATGCAACTTATTAATAATAGTTATTAACATACATGTAAGATTAATGGCAATCAATTTTATTATAGTTAAGACATGAATAAATGTGTAACATGAGAATAATTCCACTTGACATGCATAACTAGCATAAAATAATGACTATAACACTCATACATGCAAAAGAAAGCATAATAATAAACATGATATAGCATTAAGAAATTAAAGGTATTTACAACCTAAAACATGCATAATTACATGAACAAAGAATAATTTGACATAAAAAAAATATTAATAGAATTTTAAAAAAGCTTATTTGTTATATGAATAATTGAAGATAAAAAATAAGAAGAAGAATATGGAGACTAAGAGAATTTACATGTTTAATATGTTAATTGGAAGCAAAAATAAATGAAATCAACAAGATAATTAATGAGTAAAACCAAGAATAATTACCCTCAAATTCAGTTTTGAAGAATTGAAGATAGAAGTGTTGAATTCCTTGTCTTCTCTTGTGAAAATCCTTAGAAAATAGCTTGAAAACTTGAAGAAAAGCTCTTGGAAACAAGTGTGTAAGATGGATTTTTTTCTTTCAACTCAAAGCTCCAAAATTCAGTTTTTTTCCTCCAAAATGTTCCTCACTCGTCCTCTCCCTGTTCTGAATTTTTCCAGTGTTTTTAATCATCAAAAACTACCCAAAAACCACCAAAAACCGTCCAAAAACGGTTGAAAATCGAGTGGGGGTCAAAAAGTGGGCGAAATGGGCGAAGTGGGGCGTCAATCGTGCGCCTCGCGCACGTTTCCGCGCGGATGCGCGGAGTCTCCGCGCACGACGTGCGCGGAGCGAGCGACGCCCAAGGCGTCGTGCGCGCAGAGCTACCGACGCCCAGGGCCGGCCCCTGGCCGTCGCCCTTCCGTCGCGAATCTTTTCCCCCATTTTCCATTTTTCCTACTTTCTTCATTTTTTCATCATTTTTCACCTTTTTTTTTTTTTTTTTTTTTATTTTTTATATAAAATACCCTCAACCTAAAACACACTTTTTCTTCTTCAAAATAATTTAAAAAATATTTTTAAAATATTTTTTAAAATACCCTTTTTACTCACCGAAAAGACAAGGAAAATCACTTCTGAGCTCCAATCTTTTTGCCTATAAGCCGGCATAGCTAAATTTCATCATCGGGTAATCCTGATCAAGGCTACTCGGGACCCGGTGTCTACAGGAAGGCTTTATCTTGACCTTTGTGCAAACTGGTTGAAATGGTGAGTTCTCCATTTGAAACTTGAATATGAAATCTTGCATCTTGCTTTTGTCGGCTTTGGTGTCTCAATTTCTGAAGTAGCCTTTAATGGTTGAGAGTGAGTTATTCGTTAGCCTCAGATGGTTTAGGACAAAACTGTGGTTTATTTTATTTTTTTTGGCTTTTTTGTAAAAGTAATGAGCTCTCATTCTAAGTTTAGCTATAAGTGTCCATGCCTTACTCATCTTGGTTCTAAATGCTTAAAGGTCAATCTTGATTGGCTTTGTAGTAAATCTCTCAAATAGTTGGGGCGAAAGGAATTCTAAGGCTTGGATCTAATGAGCTATTTCTTGTGAAGGCCTAGAATTTCATTTGTCTACGCCCTTTAATGATTGAAGTTTGACTTCATTGAGTTGCATCGTATGCATCCTAGACTTTCAGGAAGTAAAGGAATGGCTTTTGAAATTTTGCGTGTTGTCATGTTGGCATATTGAAGCAGAGCTATCCCAACAATGCTCTTGTCAATTTTTAGCATATCATTCTAGGTCCATATGTGACGCGCGCCGAATTACGTGTCCTCCCGAGGGCCCGCTTTAGGGCGATCAGGAGAGGTTCATAAAACTTGTAAGGTATTTACAAGTGTGTCTATTTTGGACAACAATGAGGTTTCTTGGAGTCGCCACCCAATAGAACATTGGGAAGGGTCGTCTAGCCTCAGCGAGCCTAACACGGCGCATACATATCCATCTTGGGCTAGCCAGAGAGATCTTGGAGGCCTCAGCCTCTACCCCCTGGAGCCTAGGATTGTAAATTTAAGTCTTTTGGTGAGACTCAAGAGGTGTCTTGGAAGTCCTAGACCTCTCGCCTCATTGAGCCCCAAAGACCAGAGTGAGTTCGGGACTTCTCATTTATTTATACTTTGATCAATATTATGATTAAGTTTTGAATTTATTGTTTCATCAACTTTCCACACGATGCATTTAATTAAGGCGCAATCATTCACGTCAAAAGCAATAAATAAAGCATTATTAAAATAAACATTTTCAAAATAAATTACAATAAAACTAGGGGCGGAATACAACCCCCATTCTAAATAAAATACAAAACATGCATAAAACGGGATATTCATTAATGATGAGGACATTGGTCCTCGCATGCATATTTATAATAAAACAATTTTGATGTGATGGTTTTATTTTGGATGGAGAAAATTGAGACGTTGGTCCCATTTTTATTTAGGAAAAATTTTCAAATTAATTAATATAAAATATTTGGCCCTTTTCACTTTAACGACATTGAAATAATCTTAATAATAACATGAATAAAAGGCAATGGTAAAGAAAGAACCCAGATGGAAATCCTCAGATTGGCGCGACCACCATCGTTTACAACTCCAATTCCAAATGGTCAGAAAATAACTCATAGTAATAAACATGTTAGTGTCAAGATTTGTGAATAAAGTAAAGAAAAGGAAAATAATAGGAAACTTTAAAAGAAATGAGTTAAAATATAAAAAAGGGGTAAAAAATGAAAACAATTAATATATGTCAATTAAATCACACAAATATTAATCCAGAATGTTTACCCTCAGAATTTACCTTTTTGGGTGAATATCGAATGATTTCGGTCCCCGCACGCTCCACAAGGATCAAATAAAAATAGATCAAAGTAAGAAAATTTGTATTTTTCTTTCTTGAAAATTTGATAGCGACCGAGTGTTTGAATTAACTGTATTGATGGAAACGAATGAATTTCGTTACCTCAAATTGGCTCAATTCGCAAGAGGAATTTGAGTAGATCAATTAATTGGAAGAATTTTTATCAAAATAAAATTTTGAAAATAAATAGAGATTTTATAGATTTTTGGTAAATTGCTCACAAAAAACCTTTTCTAAAAAAATCCAATCTCTCAAAAAATTATTAATTTTCTCCACCAAAAATTTGTCAATTTCCTCACAAAAATTTGTCAAATTTTCTAACCCCCAATAATGAATTTTACTTCCCAATTTATAGAATTTTTGGAGATAAAATAAGATAAGCATCAGTTTAAAGTTTGAATTTTAAAAGGAGTTTTAAAATTCAATTTTTAACCAAAACTTATCCCCACTTGAAAGATTTGAGATTAAATTTTATCAAATCCGGCGTTATCTGATCAGATCCACTACCGATGGGCGTCCCTACAACTACCGACGGGCGTCCCTACTAAGGGCACACGTGGAAATTTGGATACAGACGGGCCGAAACACGAGACTAGGGACGGGCGTCCCTACTCAGACACGTGTCCGTCCCTAGCTACAGACGGGCTGTAACACGGGACTAGGGACGGGCGTCCCTACTCAGACACGTGTCCATCCCTAGCTACAGACGGGCCGTCCCTACTATGCATAGAAACGAGGATCACCCCAAGTAGAGACGAGCATCCCTACTCAGACAGCCATCCCGTCTGCGGAGCAAAACTTCTAATTTTAAGCAAAATCTCTCAAACTATTTCAAAACCTCACACTATAGAGAAAAAAATTTTAATCCTTATAAACCGAAAGACGAAAACCTCCAAATTCCATCCATTTATCCGGAAACCAACGTGGATCTCTTCATCAGGTAACTCTGACCTTGACTGCCTCAAGACCTGGTGTCTACAGTTTTCCCCAATTTTGGGGAAACTAGTGCACTAGTGTCTAGATGAGCCAAAAGTCAAAGAAGAAAGGAAAGAGATGCATACCTGTGGCAGTCCTTACCGTTTTGTCGGGGAAGTAGCGAGGCGTCAATTCTGGTTCAGACTTAGAAAATGCGAGGATTGCTCTCCTGAGCTGCACCGAGTCTGCTCAGACTTACAAAGTGCGGATGGTGATGCGTCGAGTCTGCTCAGACTCACAAAACGCGAGGGTTGCTCTCTTGAGCTGCACCGAGTCTGCTCCAGACTTATAAAGTGCGAGGATTGCTCTCTTGAGCTGCACCGAGTTTGCTCCAACTTACAAAGTGAGAATGGCGATGTGTCGAGTCTGCTCTAGACTTATAAAACGCGAGGATTGCTCTCTTGAGCTGCACTGAGTCTACTTAAGACTTATAAAGTGCGGTCCAATCTATCGTGTGTGCCCCGCTGTCCTTGTCTAGGCATACATGGTGGCTAATCTGTCCTGCTAGCCTCGTCTCAGCCTGCGTGGTGTCTGATTTATATCGCTAGTCCCGTTTAAGCATGCGAACTTTCCTTGCTAACCCCCATTCAATCTGCAAGGTACAATTCTGATCTGTTGATTCTCATCTAATATTGAATGTGATCTTGAAGGACATAATGTTTGATCAGTTTATCCCTCCTTTTGAATGTTGGTCATTTTTGAATTGATTTAAAACCATGTTCCTATATTGTAAGAGATTCTTATTAATTCTCGCACCAATTAACTTGAGTGGTAGATTTATGAACATTTTTATGTTGCCCTTTATTATTTATCATCCTGTTTACCATACGATCAATTGTCTTTTTCCCCCTTTTCTTTTTTAAGAAGGTTAAATCATGAAGAAATAACATGCAAATTTAACAAGTTAATCCATAAATGTTTATTTCACTAAAAAGTTAAATTTTGTACAATATACAGATGTGAATACAACAAAAAGTATAAATACAAAGCTAGAAGAACTGCCTGAACAGTCTATAATGGCGCATAATCTGAGAGCTCCTCTGGATCATCATCATTATCATCTGATAGATCAACCGGCCGGTCACGTGATGAAGAAGCAGAGGGTCCCGCCTCTGGAGCAGATGGCTGACTGGGAGGGGCTGATGGTCTGGCCTGCTGAGTAGCTGAGGCTCTGGCCTGCCCCTGGTATCTGGGAGGTACAGCCACTGGTATAGATAACGGCCGCGCTCTCGTCGGGTCCTGCTACTGGAAATGGACTTGAGCATACCCATCAAGAAAAGGCTGTGCATATACCGTCATGAACTGTAGCGTATCATTGACGACCCCCCGTAACTCTCTGAAAGTGTCGCCCAGGCGGAGGGTCTGATCTGTAGAGGTGGTCCCCATACTCCTTAGCCTATCCTCTATCTGCTCTCTGAACTCTCGTATGGACTGGACGATGGGAGGTATGGCACCCTCTAGGAGCTGGATCCTGAATCTGAGAGCCTCAACTGACTCATCCACCATTTGTACATATGCATCTATCCTCTGGGTCACCTCATCTTGGGAGGCCCTCATCTCCTGCCTCAGTTGACCCACGAGTCTCTCCTGCTCCTGTCTCAAATGGTCAATAATCCTCCACTGCTCCTGGATAATACCCTGCTGCTGATCCAGCCGCTCTAAATGACTCTATCTCGCTCCCCGAGCTGTCCGAGAAGGGCCCTGTCTCTCTCCTCATGTCTATGCTCAAAGGATGCGAACATAGAGGTAAAAATTGTAGAAAAATCTGGCTGTGCCGGGTGAGTCGATGGTGAGGATGGAGGGGGAGCCGACTCTGGTACCAGCTCTGGAGGTGGAGCTGTAGAAGTAGATGCCCCTGGGTCCCCGGCTCTAGCATATCGACTCAACCTCTCAGGTGCCCGATGAACTGTCCGTTGTACTCTCGATGGCGGAGGTGGAGTAGGACTCTGTACTCTCTGCCCTGGAGGAGTAGCAAATAGCTCATCCATGGTGAACTCAATCCCTATGTCAGAAGGTGTACACAGATGCTCCTCCTCGTGCTGCAGCTGCGGAGGCTGACCCTCCTGGTGCTCTAGATGTCGGGGAGGCTGGTCCTCCTGGTGCTATGGGTGCTCGGGAGGCTCCTGCTCCATCTGAGGCTGATCCTGAGGCTGCTCCTCTACTGGCTCTAGCGAGGGCAAGCTAAATGCACGTCTGGTCTCATGAATAGTATGAAGACTATACGCCTCGACCTGACCCGGTATCGGTAATATCATAGCCATCGTAATAGCTGCGGGAGCGTCCACATAAATGCTCTCATCCAAGGCGCACCCCAGGATATCCGGACGAACACCCAAACTCGAAAGTAGTCTAGTAATGATTCCACCAACATACACTACAGGGGCTGCTCCCCTAGATACTCACACCAGGTTAACCAAAATCTCATGGCTAATGTTGAGCCGCTGGCCTGCCACCATGGCCCATAAACTCCAAATCTCAATGGCGTTGAGAGACCCTGGGTTACTAGCTCGTCCCAAATAGGAGCTGGATAAAACTCGTTGAACATAGTGAAGGGCCTGTGATGAGAGTACCATGCTCTTCTCTGTATCATGATCATACGGCACTCCCGGCAAGGCAATAACCGCCCAATGGTGGCGTCTAACTGCTCTATGGGGCACTATAACATCCTGCCCGAATGGAAGCCCCATAGTCTCTGTAAATCGCTGACGGGTAATACTATAATGGTGGCCCTCGATCCAAAACTGGATGACACCCTCCTCTGTGTCAGATCTCTGGTACCCCCTATACTATAACGTAGCAAGAAACTGCCAAACTATCTCTGAGTGAGTCTGGAAAGTAAGCGTCAGAAACTCAGTCCATCCCGCACCTGCCATCAGAATATCAACCTCGTCTGCCATCCCTAGAGCCTCAAGGAACGGCCTAGAAATAAAACGGCTAGCCCAGAACTGCACCTGAGCCAGTGCTGCATACCTCTATCTGGCCTCGGCACTCATCCAATCTGGGGCCTGAGGCTCAGGCTGATCGTGTGGAGCATATCGTCGCGGTGGCATCCTGAAAATAAGGTAAACAATTAGTTTGGTATCATAGTCATAAACGGACTTTACTTAGGAAATAATAACAAAAATTTAGGCAGCATTTCGATGGGGACGTGTCTAAACCGAAAAAATTAAAAAAATTTGGGCAGCACCCCGGCAAGAGTGTGCCCAACCACCTGCATGAGAAAACAAAAAAAGACAGGCCTCACGCCCCAAGCAACAGTGCAACATTTTCACACTTGCTAAAAAAAAAATGTGGGCAGCACCCCGGCAAGGGTGTGCCCAACCTCCTGCATGAGAAAACAGAAAGAAGAAGGGACAGGCTTCAGGCCCCAGGCAATAGTGCAACATACTCACATTTGCTTTACTTTCTAATTCTTAGTATTGGTTTCAAAGTGCATGTATTCCAAAGGCCATACCTGAATATCTAAAAAAACTCAATAAAAATAAATATGCATCTATCATTAATTGTTCTCAAAACAGCATATATCCATGCATTTTGTATCAACTGAAGAACAGCGCATTCTTTATTCTATGTGTTAACTCATTGCTTAAAGCATTAAAAAAACAATGGCATTTTAAATCAAACAGTAGCAACTAATATCAATTAACAAGGTCCCTAATTACACTAATCCAAAAAATAAAAATTAAATTACTCACCATAAAATAAAATAAATAATAAAAAAAAACTAGAAGAATTCTACTAACCTGGAAGTTGAGACTCAATGAAGAAGAAAGAACGAAACACTGGTGCAAAGGAGACCAACCGAAAGGACAAAAATGGAAAATGCAATTTGAAAAAGAAGGGAAGAGCGTCGGTGAACAGAAGAAAAGGAAAGAAAGTGATTGTCCGTCGGTACCTGAATCCTTATATAGGATTTAAGTACCGAAGGGCTTCACATCTATATAGCTACCGACAAGAATGCCATCCATCTCTCCGGATTCCGCTTTTAACCCTCATTAATTACCTAATTAATGCGCGTGATATGCACGATGCAAAGACTGCCAGCTGGACAATTACAGACGGGATCACCGTTTGAGGTAGGGACGGGCTAGCCGTCGGTAGGTCAATCCTATAAAATTCAGCATTCTCTTGGATTCCGTGCCTTTTATCTCATTTTAGCTTCATAGCAGGTTCCTTTCTTCAGTTTTTTCCTTTTCCCTTCTTTATTTCCCTTAGCGATTTCCACCTTAGCCATAGAGAAATGAATTCTCCTTCTCTTTCCAAAATGTACCGTATCCTAGACGATGTTCAAACTTGGGAGAATAGCACTCTTGCCCCCCTTTCTGGACTGAAATTTTTACGCAGAGTCAGAATAGACTACAACCTCCTTTTGGCTGCGACCCACTTCTGGGACCCTCGCTTTCACGTTTTCAGGTTCACCTATCAGGAAATATGGCCCCTACCTGAGGAACTTGCTGCTATTATCGGGAGCTGGTATCCTCCTAGAGCTTTACCCTGCGCTCCTTGCTGCGGTTTGGTTCAAACTCGTGATATTGCTCTGTCCTTAAGTATAGCTCCTTCTGATGCTGCTTGTCTAGTTCCTCAGGGCCCTATATTTGCCTTTGAACCTCTGATTGAAGTATTGGATGAATTCTCCAACCTTCCCTCATACAGTGTAAGTGTCGTCTTTCTTTTATGCCTGATTAAGTATCTAGTTGTGACTTCAGAGGAGCTGCTCGGAGACCCTCGTCTGTTTGGAATTCTGGACGATTTTCACCGCGAGCTGACCCCTTTCCCACTTATTCTGGCCGAGACTATCTTAGGTTTGGACTCTGTTCATGCCGGGCCTACCACTTCATTCTCTGGGAGCCCCTTATTACTCCAGGTACGTCATTATTTTAAAAGGTAGCGCGTCCCTTGTGGATTTTCACACTAGCTTTTCTTAGCGGGAAGTGCGTCCTTTCGGATTTTCACACACCTCTATGCCTAATTTTTGCCTGAAGTAAATCCAACTTACTCCAGCGGCTTTTCTTTGCCTTTTATCTTATTTTCTTTGGCTTTTATTTTTCCTTGCTTCTTCTTTCAGATTTGGTTGCAAGAGAAATTGAAGTTGCTGTCAGAGCCACCTCCTAGAGTCATTAGTCAGTACTCAGCGAAGCATTTTCTTCCTCGCTAGCATCTGTACCTACCTGGAACCCCGGACGAAGGCGTTACCAGATTTAGTGAGATATCAGATGAGGATATATGCTTCATGCACGCTTGGCTTCCCTTATCCAGTGCAGTTATTGATGGGCCTTCAGGATGCGTTCCCCTATGCGGGCTTCGTGAGGCAACCTTCTACATCATGGCCTGTTGCTCTCGTCAACTTGGAATGACACAGGATGTGGTAAGACTCCCTCTATCCTTTCGAGGTGGAGTCCTTTCTGCGGCTTTTGCCTCCCGCTATCATGAGCTCTGGAGCCAACTTCCATTGAAGACTACCATACCTCCCTTCGGGAACCACTCTGTTACCTCTACCAGCGCGTACAAGAGGTGGATACTTAACCCGTCATCTGATAACCGAACACGGCGACTGAAGCATTTGGCTAGCGAGAGTAGCAGTAGGGTATAGTTTTGTTTTGTATGCGTTTTGAGCAATATGTTTCTTTTTAAAACAGAATTGGACAACGATGTAAATGAACAAGTCAAGTCTTATTTTATTTCACAAAATTGTGTACATTTCAGTACGATTTCAAAATACATGATCATTTTTTTACACTAATTCAATTATGCAAGACTACATTCATTCATGGAACCAAATCTTGACAGCATCAAACTCCTGCCTCCAATCAGCCCTCTCGGGTTTTCATGATTGGATATTTTCTCTCAACCCTCTAAATTTTGCCCAGGATGCCTTTTCTCGGTTTTCACCCTGACGAGGCACCCAATTTTGGCAAGGACGCCTTTTTTCGATTTTCGACCCGCGGGTCTTTATTCTCTTCTTTTGATTTTGTAGCCTTTAGCCATGGAACCTTTTGAGTCTGTCAATATTGATCGGTTCTTTAAATTCATTGCCATCGCTATCTGACAGAATCGCAGCCCCTTTTGACAGGAGCTTCTTGAGGATGAACGGTCCTTCCCACGTTGGTCTAAACTTTCCTCTAATATCCGGTGCACCTGGTCTCTTCTGTTTAAATACCAGATCCCCCTCCTTCAATGGATGTTTCCTGACTTTCTTTCCAAAAGACCTAGCGAGCCTCTTTTGGTAGATCTGGTTGTGATAATAGGCTTTCAACCTGTTCTCATCCAACATATTCAAGCGTTGTAACCGTTGTTGCGCCCATTCGGCCTCCGGAATCTCTGCTTCCATTATCAACCTCGACCGGCAATACTGCCTCCATCCCATATACCAAGGAATATGGAGTGGCTCCCGTTGAATTTTTGATGGTTGTTCTGTAACCCCACAGTGCAAAAGGCAACTTTTTCGCCCAATCTTTATAATTCTGGACCATCTTAGCCAGGATCCTCTTGACATTTTTGTTGGCAGCTTCGACTGCCCCGTTGGCTTGAGGACGATATGGAGAAGACTTGTGGTGCTCAATACCATACCTCTGGAGTAACTTCTTCGTTTCGGCCATGAACTGGACCCTGTTGTCAGATACCACATAATGTGGAAGGCCATATCTACATATCAAGTTCTTCTCTATGAATTTTGCCATATCCCGAGCATCCACCTTCTTGAAGGACTCAGCTTTTACCCACTTGGTAAAGTAGTCGATGGCTACGATGATGTATTTATGCCCATTAGAGGCTGTGGGGAGTATTTCCCCGATAATATCAATCCCCCAAGCTGCAAATGGCCAAGGTGACGTTAGATTATGTAATTCTGAAATGGGCAGATGTCTTAAATCTGCATACTGCTGGCATAACTAGCACTGCTTTACATACTTCGAGCAATCGTTATCCATGGTGAGCCAGAAGAATCCTTGTCTCATAATCTTTTTGGTCAATGTCAACCCGTTCATATGGGCCCCACATACTCCGGCGTGTGTTTCTTCCATCACGCTCTTGGCCTCTTGTTCATCCAAACATCTCAACTGGATACCATCAGCCTGTCATTTGTACAACGCTCCATTTATGCAGATGAACTGAGTAGACAGCTTGCGAATCATTCTCTGATCTTTCTCGGTAGCTTCCTTTGGAAACGTCACATTCTCTAGATAGTTCTTAATATCATAATACCACGGCTTCCCATCTGCTACTTCTATCTCCATGATTGTTTTAGATTCGAAGCTGGGTCTCTCAGAGCTAGAAATCAAAACTGGCCTCATAACTACCCCTTCAGGGTTATCCCACATTGAGACTAAAGTGGCAAGCGCGTCGGCTAATTGGTTTTCGTCCCTTGGAACAAAACGGAATGTACACACTTCAAATTGACTGCTCAGGTCTCTCAAGTGATTGATGTATGGCATTAGCCTTTCTTCTTTAATGGCCCATTCGCCTCGAATTTGATTGATCACCAGGGAGGAATCACCAAACACTTCCACATTTTTTGCTCCTAAAGCTATTAACGCCTCCAACCCAAAGGCACACGCCTCATACTCAACTTCGTTATTTGTAGCCTTGAACCTCAATTTCTTCGCCAAAGGGAGCTTCTCATCCTTCGGGGTTGTTAAAATGATCCCTACTCCTGCCCATTTGTTGTTCATGGCTCCGTCAAAGTGCAACTGCCAACCTTGAACTCCGATAGCTGTCACATCCTCATCTGGAAAGTTAAACTCATACGAGTCCCCTTGAATTGGGTGTTCCGCCAGGAATTCAGTGGCTGCACGTCCTTTGATAGTTTTTCGAGTAATATACTTTACATCGAATTCTTGTAGCAACAATAACCACCTTCCCATTTTCCCAAGTAAAGATATAGCTTCTTGTAAGTACCTTAAAGGATTCTGCTTTGCTACTGCCTGTACTCTATAGGCATGAAAGTAATGCCTTAATTTCTTAGAAGCCCAGATTACCGCAAGGCAAATCTTTTCAACTTCTGTGTACTTAACCTCATAGGCCAGGAACTTCTTGCTAAGGTAGTAGACAGCAAATTCCACTCCAAATTCATCCTCCTGGGCCATCATGGCGCCTACAAAACTGTCTTCTATAGCCAAATACAAAATCAATGGCCTGACTGGCTGCGACGGCCTCAACACCGGTGGATTCAACAGATACTCTCTGACAGTATCAAAAGCTTTCTGACAACTTTTGTTCCATACGACTGGTTGGTCTTTTCTGAGTAGTTTGAAGATCGGTTCACAGATTGAAGTAAGCTTGGCAATAAACCTACTGATGTATTGCAACCTACCTAGAAAGCTTCTCACATCCTTTTCCTTCTGTGGTGTTGGCATTTCTCTGATGGTCTTAACCTTATCTAATAAGTGGCTCCTGCATTTTTCAGGCCAAAAGGCATTACTTGATAAGCATAGGTCCCCCATTCCGTGATGAACGCCGTCTTAATTCGGTCAATTATTTTATTGAGAATTTGATTGTAGCCCGCATAACCATCTCCAAAGCTATACATCTCGCAAGCAGCGGCGCTGTCTATCAGCACATCTATATGGGGCAATGGAAAGTCATCTTTTGGACAGGCCTTATTCAAGTCCCGATAATCTATGCATACCCTTACCTTGCCATTCTTTTTGGCTACGGGGACAACATTGGCCAACCAAGTTGGATATTGCACCTCAACTAGAAATTTGGCTTTGATTTGCTGGTGAATCTCCTCCTTCACTTTATCTGCCCATTCTGGCCTAAGCCTTCTCAGCTTCTGTTTAACGGGCTTGTGGTCCGAATATGTAGGAATAGTGTGCTCTACGACTTCCCGATCAATTCCTGGCATATCTTCGTAGGTCCAGGCAAAGACTTTTTCGTATTTTTTTATGATTCTCTCAAATTTTTCTCGCTCTTCAGGAGTTATATTTGATGCTATCAAAATTTCTTTTGGGTTTTCTATGGTTCCAAGATTAAATGGAGTAGCATCAGTTGAATCAATATCAAATATAGATGGATGATGATCATGATCATGCATAGTGAAATCATCGAAAACATCACACAAGTAAGCAAAGTCATTCAATTTATTAATAAGATTGAAATTGTCATTAACATCATTGAAAAGTTCTGGAGCAAAAAGAAAATCTAAACTATTTTCCTCTTCCTCCTCTGCTGGCGTATCTGCCGCGGTCGATGGTCCTGCATCACCTCGGCTCTTTGGAGGCTCCCCAATCAACTCCTGCATGGCTTCCTATATCTTTGCTTTGCCCTTCAGCTGGGTGGCTACCATCTTCTCAGTCATTACTTCTTCAGGCATCTCATTGTCCCAAATTGTCCTACTGGTCATGATTTCTTCATCCCAAAAGCCCTCTGCTGGCTTGATCGATCCAATGTCCCAGTCATAGACATCATTGCAGACCTCAAACCCTGGCATAAATCTTCCATCTAGCCACTGTGGTTCATCTTCCCCTGTAAAGGCACATGCTGCGGTTGCTGGCACAAAAGTCTTTCGAATATGAGGAATGTCCATTTTTGACTTCTCACCCCTTTCTACAACACCTGTGTATCCTAGACCCCTTCTGTCGTTTTGGCCCTTGGTGGTAATAGCTGTTGGCATCCCCTGAGAATTCTTGCCCAGTCCTACGCCAGGGAGGAAATACATCTTTTTTATCATATTCGGTGCCTAGGGGCTTTCTTCCTTCTGCTCTTCCTTGCCTATCATGGAAACATGAAACCCACTAAACGGCTGCCTAGCAATCTCCAGTACTGAAACTTGATTCTCCCGTGCAGCCCTTATAGTCACAATCTGGCCCTCATGAGGTATCTTTACCATTTGGTGAAGTGTAGAGGGGACTCCACCCAACTTATGAAACCATGGTCTACCTAGAAGAGCTGAGAAATTGGCGGGTATAGGTAGTACCATAAACTCCACTTCTGACTCTACGGGCCCCGTCTTCACTATTGTCGTGAATGTCCCCGAAGCATGTCTACGCGAGTTGTCATATGCTGTGATGGTGAGATCAGATTTGGATAACATATCCTCTCTCACCCCAAAAGCTGCCATTGCCACCTGTGGGCACACATTTATCGAAGAGCCATCATCTACCATTACGCGAGAAGTGTGCTTTTGGTTAATCTATGCCCTTATGTACAGAGGGCGATTATGGTTGCGGCCTTCTGCCGGCAAATCAGCACTGGTAAAAACAACATTTTCTCCTGATCCTCCTTTCACTATATCCAGAAGTTCCGTAGGCGAGATAGTTGTTGCCACAGTTGCTTCGCACAAAGCCTCTACCACCTTCTGCCTATGCGACGGCAACTGTCTCAAGAGATCCCATATGGAAATCTGAGCCAGCGTCTTTTTTAGTTGTTTAACAATCGAATCTTCTTTCGGCTCTTTTCCCTTTCTGCCCTCAACCGGCTCCTGGGGTTTCTCGACTTCTGGAGCTACCCTTCCGCTTTGGGTCACAGCTCCTACTTCTTTCTTCTTTGCTTCTTCTCCTTCCTCCTTCGAACTCCACAGGTCGAAAAATACTTCAGAATCATCATTTTCAGTTCCATTATCATCAGTGGACCAGCAATCGATCACTGCAGTGGGAAGCCCTTCTTCACTCCCCTCATTGAGGTTTGTGATAGCAGTGTGGATATTGTTGCCATACAATTCCTTTAACACAAACTCTTCGGGCAAAGTGGACCCGATCATGTTCACTGGCAGGGGCATACTGTTGTACCCAGCTTTCTTTTGACCCCCTCTCTTCTCTGGGTCTGTGATCTGCTTCGAGTCAATTAAATCTTTAATTGTGTGCCTCAAAGTCTTATAGTCATCAGTTGTATGCCCAGTGTGCTGATGATGCGCACAATAGTCACCATCCTTGTGCCCCAGCGTGCCCTGAGTTCTAGCTGGTCTGGGTGGTAAAGGCTGTAGCTTACCCTCTTTCATCAGTCTTCTCAGCACCCATGATAAAGACCTCCCAAGATTGGAAAAACGCCTCGGGGTAGCACAAGCAGTTGATACCTCAGCAGTTTTCCTCGCGCCACTAGCGAAACCTGTTGGCCTACTCGCCCCCTAGCCACTGATACCCCTTTTGGGATAGTTCTCATTGGATGCTCTCTTAATAAGGTACTCTCCCTTGGCCTCAATGGTGATGTCCTTCAGAGACTCCCAGTCCTTCAGTCCTTTCATCCTTAAACCTTCTCTCAAATACGAGCTCGCATTTTTAATAAATAGCCGTATTTGATCCTGAGTATCCGGTTTCCTCTTCATATCCATCACCCGATTCCTCCACCGGGTTTGATACTCATGGAAGGACTCGACTCCCTTCTGCTGTAATAGCTCTAGGTCCTTCAGGGTTACTTCCATCCTTGTACTGCAATCGTATTGGCTCAAAAACTCCTCCGTCAATAAATCCCAGTCCTCCTTGGTTCGGCGATTGAGCCCATGGTACCAATCTACTGCTGGGCAAGTCAAACTCAAGCAAAAGTACTCAATCTTATGTTTTTTTTGTCAAAGTGGTGCCCTTCATCACCAGCGAGTACTGCTTTATATGTGCCATGGGGTCAGACGTGCCATCAAACTTTGGAACATCCGGCATTTTAAAGTTCATTGGGACTAAATCCTCCCCTTCTAACTCCTTGTCCTCTGGCTTTATTCCTCGGCCCTTTGTTAGCATTCTTGTCATTGCTTCAAATTTCTCCTCCATCTTCTTTCAGATGGCTTCTTCAGCTTGAAGGGCTTTCCCTTTCTCAGACATATGCTCCTCATATTCCTCATCTTCCCAATCATCATCTAGCCTTGGGGCTGGTCTTCCCCTTTGTGCCCTTGAGGTAGTAGCTCTTAGGTTTACAGGTGGCATGCGCATTTCCTCTTGGGGGTCTTCTCTAGCCTCCTCCCTTTCATTATTTCTCATAGGAGGAGGTGGTGGGTTCTGCGGGGCCGCTTGCTGACCCATTATGGCCATCATTGCCATCATACGGTTCTCAAACTCCTTAAGCCTTCAGCCCACTTCCTCTGCTATCATTGCCCTAGTGGCATCTGCCCCTCTTGGTGAGTTTGCCATTTCTTCGGGTAAAGAAAACTTAGCTGAAGTAGCGTAACTGGTTTCAGAAGAAGTGCCCAGATACTCCACCCTTTCTGGTAATTCGAAGAATATATTTCTGCGTAACTGCCCCTGAGACCCTCTTATCCCCCTAGGCAAATCTATGATGGCTGTAAAATATAAAGGGTCAGGATGATGCATGATCGTGCTATGTAACATTTACAAACCACATGCAAGCACATAGGTCCTTCCAACCTTGTTACTCCCACACACGAGGTCATAGTCTCTTTCCTAGGTGGGATTAGCCAATGGATCATCCGGGGACCCGATGGACACGTATGGTGCACGTGGAAACCCGGCAGCATAACCTCTCCTAACTAATGCACAGACGCATGGATTATGATCGTTATGTATTTAGGCAGCCCGAGTAAGTTGACATTGGCCTATCGGGGCATGAAAGCCTTTGATTAGGTGACCAGTCAGGTTATCTGGGTTTGTCCAAAGCATAATGATCCATACAGCAAGCAAGGTATTACGGTTCATACCACCTAGGGAGGGTATCTATTGCCATTACATGAGCTTTGGTCAAAGGTGGTGTTGCTTTAGGGCTACCCAAACATGGTCCCTGCCAACGGGTCTAGCTCATCAAGAGCGTAACGACCGATTGGGTCACCATTTAATATACCATGATGGTACGAGGCTTGGGCTGGTGATTATCCTTAACACTTCCCTACATTGAGTGAACGTAGAGTCGTGCTTCGGGAACGCACCGGACCTGAAAAAGGGACCAAACTAGCATAGATCTAAGGCTCTAATGTGATGCAATGCAGTTTTGAAAGAAGGTGAAATTTTTAAACTACAACTCAATTATAATTTTTAATCAAGGTAATTTCGAATCGAAGTCTCGAGTACTTCCCCAGTAGAGTTGCCACTGTGACGCGCGCCGAACCTCGTGACCTCTCGAGGGCCCGCCTTAGGGCGATCAGGAGAGGTTCATAAAACTTGTAAGGTATTTACAAATGCGTCTATTTTGGGCAACAATGAGGTTTCTTGGAGTCGCGACCCAATAGAACATTAGGAAGGGTCGTCTAGCCTCAGCGAGCCTAAGACGGCGCATACATATCCATCTTGGGCTAGCCAGAGAGATCTTGGAGGCCTTAGCCTCTACCCCCTAGAGCCTAGGAATGTAAATTTAAGTCTTTTGGTGAGACTCAAGAGGTGTCTTGGAAGTTCTAGACCTCTTGCCTCATTGAGCCCCAAAGACCAGAGTCAGTTCGGGACTTCTCATTTATTTGTACCCTGATCAATATTATGATTAAGTTTTGAATTTATTGTTTCATCAACTTTCCACGCAATGCATTTAATTAAGGCGCAATCATTCACGTCAAAAGCAACAAATAAAGCATTATTAAAATAAACATCCTCAAAATAAATTACAATAAAACTAGGGGCGAAATACAACCCTGATTCTAAATAAAATACAAAACATGCATAAAACGGGATATTCATTAATGATGAGGACATTTGTCCTCGCATGCATATTTATAATAAAACAATTTTGATGTGATGGTTTTATTTTTGATGGAGAAAATTGAGACATTGGTCCTATTTTTATTTAGGAAAAATTTTCAAATTAATTAATATAAAATATTTGGCCCTTTTCACTTTAACGACATTGAAATAATCTTAATAATAACATGAATAAAAGGCAAGGGTAAAGAAAGAACCCGGATGGAAATCCTCAGATTGGCGCAACCACCATCGTTTATAACTCCAATTCCAAATGGTCAGAAAATAACTCATAGGAATAAACATGTCAGTGTCAAGATTTGTGAATAAAGTAAAGAAAAGGAAAATAATAGGAAACTTTAAAAGAAATGAGTTAAAAGATAAAAAAAAAAGGGTAAAAAATGAAAACAATTAATATATGTCAATTAAATCACACAAGTATTAATCCAGAATGTTTACCCTCGGATTTTACCTTTTTGGGTGAATATCGAATGATTTCGGTCCCCGCATGCTCCACAAGGATCAAATAAAAATAGATCAAAGTAAGAAAATTTGTATTTTTCTTTCTTGAAAATTTGATAGCGATCGAGTGTTTGAATTAACTGTATTGATGGAAACGAATGAATTTCGTTACCTCAAATTGGCTTAATTCGCAAGAGGAATTTGAGTAGATCAATTAATTGGAAGAATTTTTATCAAAATAAAATTCTGAAAATAAACAAAGATTTTATAGATTTTTGGTAAATTGCTCACAAAAAACCTTTTCTAACAAAATGCAATCTCTCAAAAAAATTGTTAATTTTCTCCACCAAAAATTTGTCAATTTCCTCACAAAAATTTATCAAATTTGTCCAATTTTCTAACCCCTAATAATGAATTTTACTTCCCAAATTATAGAATTTTTGGAGATAAAATAAGATAAGCATCAGTTTAAAGTTTGGATTTTAAAATGAGTTTTAAAATTCAATTTTTAACCAAAACTTATCCCCATTTGAAAGATTTGAGATTAAATTTTATCAAATCCGGCGTTATCTGATCAGATCCACTACCGACGAGCGTCCCTACAACTACCGACGGGCGTCCCTACTAAGGGCACGTGTGGAAAGTTTTATACAGATGGGCCGAAATGCGGGACTAGGGACGGGCGTCCCTACTCAGACACGTGTCCGTCCCTAGCTACAGACGGGCCGTAACGCGGGACTAGGGACGGGCGTCCCTACTCAAACACGTGTCCATCCCTAGCTACAGACGGGCCGTCCCTACTATGCATAGAAACGGGGATCACCCCAAGTAGAGACGAGCGTCCCTACTCAGACGGCCATCCCGTCTGCGGAGCAAAACTTCCAATTTTAAGCAAAATCTCTCAAACTCTTTCAAAACCTCACGCTATAGAGAAAAAGATTTTGATCCTTGTGAAACCGAAAGACGAAAACCTCCGAATTCCATCCATTTATCCAGAAACTAACGTGGATCTCTTCATCAGGTAACTCTGACCTGGACTGCCTCAAGACCCGGTATCTACACCATGCAAAGGCCTTTTCTTTTTTGCTCTCTTTTTTCATCTTATTATCTGTCAGAATTTTCCTCTCTTCAGGAGTTAATATCAGATGCCAATGAGATCTCAAGATTGAATGAGGTAGTATTCATTAAGTTAATAACAAATGTAAATGACTTGTGGCTGCGATCATGCATAGTAAAATTGTAACACCCCGAATACACCCTAGTCGGATTAGGGTAAGTTTAGGGTGTAACGGAAACCTAATGTGGTTGAAATAGGGACGGAAGTGTTAAAAAGGATACAACCGTCATTAATTCGAAAGTTTCGGCAAGTTTCGATAAATTGGACAATTATATCATCGTGCCTTAAACGACATGAAAAGAATTATTTTGGTGATTAAAAAATGTGTAATTGGATGATGGAAGTGATTAATTGCAATAAAGGATGTGATTGATTTTATTTGTCGAGCGTAAGGGTATTTTGGTCATTTCATAATTATGGATTAATTTAATTGAATTAGTTAATTCAATGGGCCAATGTATGAAATAGAAAAGTTCTATGTCAATTGAAGGAAAGGAGGTAAGTTAGGGGATTAAAAGATAAGTTGGCATAAAAATCTTTATTGGACCAATCAAAGTGTGACATGTGGCATTTAGGGATAAGATTGGATTTATGGCTTGTTTGACTCCTTTTGGCTGCTCTTAGGCCATTCTTGGCTGGCAAAATGAGGGAAAAAGAGAGAGGACCTCCTCTCCTCCTTCCTCACACCAATTCTAGCAATTCAAGTCCAAGCTGGATTTTTCCAAGTTTCAAGTGGTGGGGGTGAAAGATCTGGATAGGTAAGGTAAGTGGCTGACTCTTTTTCCTCTTCCTCTCATCTTATTCTTAAATGTGAGTAAATATATGAGTAGTCTTAAGTGGAAATTCTGAATTATAGTTGGTTTGTTTGGAGGAAACAAGAGAGCCAAAGAAGGAGCATGAAAGAATAGAGGTTGTGTAGCCATTGGAGCAATTAGGGAGCAAAGGAAAAGTGGTTTGGAAACCCTTTATTTATATATGAGTTTGAGTATATTCATGTGTTTTAAAAGTTACTTGAATGTGTTGATGATGATATATGATGATGGTAGTGAGTGTTGATTTAAATTGTTAAATTGTGCATGTGAGTAGGATTTTGGGTGAGAAATTGTGTTAGAACACACCTGACCACTTTTCGGCTATTAGGCTGTATCTGGAGTTTTACAACTCCAAATGGTATGCGACTAGTACCTTTTGAAATATAAGACATATTCCTATAAATGTTTGAGAAATAGGCTTGAGCTAATTTTAGCTCTAAGTGTCCCAAAAGTTGTCTTAAATAAGAGGTATCTTCTCTGGACGGGTTCAGGGGAGCAGTATAGGTTGTGTTGGTAATATCTAATGATTTAAGTGTCCAAATGACTTGAAATTTATTTCATATGAAAGATAACATCCTAAGGATCATTTGTTAAGCAGGACTTTGACCTAGAAAATGAGGATTAGAGGTCGGTTTAGGTGGTTGAAGTTTGAAATGGAAAGCAGTCTTGACTTTTTGCTTCTGTTTGAGTGACAACCGAATTGGTTGCCACTGTGAACAATTCCCAGAGAAGGTAGAATGCTTAATTTTGGACCTCACGGTCACAACAAAGTCATTACCACCGTAACCCCTTCTGTTTTGAACATTTTATGTGTTTTTCTTTCCGTATTGAACCCGTATTACACTGAAACTTTCTAGGATCTATCCGATACATGTTTAGGGTTATTAAATGAGCATAAAAATAGTTATCACTTGGAAATTACACCCGAATATGATTAAGATTAATAGCAAACTAATGAATTGATAATGTAAATTTTCATGAAATAGAACTCAGTCAAGTTAATTGACATTGAGAATTATAATACCTTAATCTATATGAGCACGTATAATATGAACAAGTATACATAGTTATGAGTTGAAATTAAGTTATACACATGTGAAAGATATCAAATAAAATATGAGTATGACTGAAATGAATGAGATATGTAAGAGCATGATGATAGGTCTGTAGTGATTATGTATAAATGCGAAACGTTTAATGGATATGGGATTGAAGAATTTATCTAACAATATTATTATGATGTATAAATGGATATAGTTGTTACTATAATGTATTGTTATGCAAGATATCTAATGATGTTATAATAATTCATGTGGATATTTGAAGTGATCATATATTATGATAAATGTGATTTAATGCTTTTAGCTTATGAATTACATGATCAAGTGTGAAATACCATGGATTACATTCTTCATGGTAGCGTGAAGTATGTCACGGTGACAACCAAATCGGTTGTGACCGTGAGGTACCTCAGTTTACATTCTGTTGTGTACCATTGGTATGTCACGGTGACAACCAAATCAGTTGTGACCGTGAGGTACCCTTGCTTTGCCTTGTCAACTCTAATCAATAACATATGTCATGCACATGTATGATCAGTATTTCAATCTAGTTTAACCTCATTTGAGGAGGAGTACTATATGCTTAATGCTATGGATTAACGTGATGAATAATTATGATTAATAATTATGAATTCATTCATAAGCTATATGATAGACAATTCCATTATAAACTAATGTGATAGCATGATGAGGTTGGCGAATAAGGACTTGCTATACATGATATGAATTTGTGGTAGTGAATTTTAGCAAGAACTTATAAGCGTGATGGTATATATATATATATATATATATATATATATATATATATATATACTACGATAATTGCCACGAAACCATGTGTTTATTCTATTATATAATTGAGTGAATGAATACCAATTGGGAAATTAATAACATAGCCTGTGAGTCGAGTAGTGGATAGATAGGCATGCCTATAGAGTTCTGTTTGCTGTAGCTATGCATATGCGATTTGGACCCTGATAAGGTGCCCCGATTGGATCTTCGTGATCCCTCTGTCTTGGATCTTGGTTAAGATCCTATGTGAAAATCTTTTTGAAACAAAAAGGAAAAAAAAATGATTTTGATACCTTCGGGTATCCATGCATTATGAAAGAATTGTTGATACCCTCGGGTATCTATGTGTATACTCGCTTATCCACCCTTTTGACTTAGCAGGCATTTAATGGATAAGAGTATGTGAATCAAGCAATAGGTTATGAACTGATAAATATATGTGAAGACTTGTATGAAAGTATGTATTTTGCTATTATAATCTGAATGCCTCATGGATTGGATAAATTACATGATAAAGTATCTGCTAAGCGCATCTGCTAAGCAAGATATGAATTTTTGAAACCGAAAGGAATGTGAATAAGTGAACAAAGTCACATGAATACGATGTGAAAAGTGTAATAATGTATAAATGATTTATTAAAGTCAATATGTGAAGTAAGTGGTTATTATGATGACCTCCTTGAAAGTATCTAATTTGTTGTTATTGATATGATTATATTTTTTATATTATGCTTTTCTTCGCACTTATTTAACGGCCATTTTTAGTGGTCGTCCATATTTATGTGTTTCCCATTAAGCTTTATGCTTAGCATGGATTTTCTTTTAATCCGTGTAGGTACTATTAATCGGATCATTCGAGAGTCTTTCCGCAGCAGTCCAGGCCAATGCAAGATTATGAAGAGATTTTAGGATAGGATTTGTATAGTCTTCGGAATGTATGCAAGATTTGTAATTTTAAATTATAGGTTTTGTAAAAGTGATATTGGTTATGTAAATGATCTATTTATAGTAAATTCTGAAGAAGTATATTTTATACTGTGATTGTGTAATGAATTTATGGTTAACTATAACGTGTTTTTGAAAATGGAAAAAAAATTTCATACCTCAGATTTCAGCTTAAAAGTTTATAAGATTTACATGTTTGTGTCAGTATTACCCTGACCGTCGTCGTGAAGCACCAGATCACGGTATGGTTTACTACGTACGGGTAAGGGGTGTTACATAAATCATGAGAGACATAACCAAAAAGTCATTAATATAATTAGCGTAAATAGTACTGCATACATGAAAATTGAAAATGTTCAACAATAAAATAAAAAGCATATCTACTAAAATGTCTTCTCTCCTACTTCTTGCTGTGCGGTAGCCACCTTCTGGGACTCTTTATTAGTGCGTTGATACCCCATTACACCTTCTTCTTTTGATTTTTCGGATCAACAATCTGTTTGCTGTCAATGAGGTCCTAGATTTGGTTTCTCAGTGTCTGACATTCATCAATCTCATACCCCGTATGCTGATGGTAGGCACAGCACTGATACACTGGATGATCAGGACATCCCTGACTTCTGGCGGGTTTAGCAGGCATTGGCTGTAACTTGCTGTAGACATCGGGTCCTGTGACAGTAAAGATCAGAGTTACCCAATGATGATAAGATGCCTGTTCACAAGCAAAAAGGTAGGAAGTGATGATTTCTTTGTCAAATTTGCTTTTTAGAAATAAATAAAAAATAATAAAAAATTTAAAAACTAAAAATAAAAATAAAAAAGGGAGTTTGGGAACTATAATATTTTATTCAAATTTGTCTCTAAAAAATTTAAAAAAAAAATTGGCCGTTAGCAGCAATCGGCGCACGAGGGGGAACCTCCCTCGCGCTCCAGGCGAGCGCCCAGCGCACAGCACACGCGCTGGCACTGGGGCGCTCGCCCTTGCGTTGTGCAGCATGTGCACGGCGGGTGAGGAGCCGCTCGCCCGAGTTCATGTGATGGGCGTGGCGCCTCTCGCCTTGCTTGCGTGCATGAGGGGCGAGCAGCTTCTCGCCCCCCGTGCGCGCACGATGGTCGAGGCGTCACTCGCCAGCGACGGGCGTCGACCGCCTTAGTCCGCCCAAATTCGCCGAAAATGCATTTTTTTGCCTTTTTTCATGATTTTTTCCCAAAATTGATTTTTTATCCCATCTTTTTGTATTTTCATAATTTTTTCAATTTTCTAAATTAATAAATTAATTTTTTATTTTATTTTATTTATCCTTAAGATAAATATCAAATATTTAATTTTATCTTATTTTTTTGAATCCAAAAGGATTTGATTTTATCTTTAAATCTAATTTGAATTTAAAAATATTTGATTTTATTTTCCAGAATCAAATTTAAATTCAAATAGATTTGATATTTATCTTTATAGATAATTTAAATTTTAAAAAGATTTGATTTTAAAATTTAAATTTTAAAAAGGTTTGATTTTTAAATTTAAATTTTAAAAAGATATTATTTTTAAATTTGAATTTTGAAAAAGATTTGATTTTGAATTTAAATTTCAAAAAGATTTGAATTTTTATGCTTATCCTCATTTACCCTATAAATAGGATAGGAAGCTGGGGATCAAGAAAAGGATGCAGATATTTTTACTTTTCATTTATTCTTCTTTAATAGAATTCTCTCTACATTTTTTTAGTTTCATTCTTCAAATAAATTTCTTAAGGTTTCAAAAATCAGTTTTCAATAAAATAATCCTTCTTGAGACAAAGACAATAATTCTTTGTTTTTGAGAATTGTTATTTTATTTCATTATTTATTTTTAAGCGGCTTTCTTTCTTGGAACAAAACTCCAACTTTTATTATTTTCAATCCTAATTTTGCGGATTAAAGCAAGGAAATCAATCATATTTTCCCTTCATCGAGATCGAATTATGAGGGTAAATATTCTGGGACCAATCCTACTTTCCCTTTATTTTCTTATTTTATTTATTCACAATCATTTTATCAATATGTAGATATTTATGTCTATTATTTATATTTATTTTATCTCTGATATTTCCTTTATTTTTATTATTTTATTTCATTGTCCCACTCACGTGTTATTTGTTTTTCTTGTGAGTTTATTTATTTCTACTAATTATGGGGCGCTGAGAAGGGGCGTACACTAGAATGGTCCGAGGACGCCAATTTGGTTCATTTTCTTTACCCTATTTCCTTTTAGTTTATTTTTATTTCCAATTTATCATAAATATTATTTTGAGCCCGCTAAAGTAAAAATGGCTAAGCTTTTCTACAAATAAATGAGATTCTTCTAATAAAATGAGACCAATGTCCTAGTTTTTCCATCCAAATAAAATTGTCACTTTAAATTATTTTTCTAAATATATATGCGAAGACCAATGTCTTCATCCTTAATAAATATCTCGCTTTGTGTATGTTTCCCTTTTCTTCTCATTTACAATGGGGGTTGTATTCCGCCCTTAGTTTTGTTGTAAGCTATTATATTTTTGATTTGCTTTATTTTGCGCTTACATTATTTAATGCTTTCATTATATGAATGATCTGACGCTTTAATTATTGCATTAAACTGAATGAGAAAAGGAATGAAATATTAAATTCAAAACTCAATTATAATTTAGCCAACATATAAATAAATGGAAAGTTCCGAACCATCTCTAGTCTTAGGCTCAACGAGGTTAGAGGACTATCTCAATGATCTATTGGGGTGGGGTCTCCAAAATATCTCTTGTTGTCCAAAATAGGCCCAATTTGCATTGTCTCAGGCTCCACAAGATTAGATGATCTTTCTAGTGTTTTATTGGAAAGATGTGTCCAAAATATCTCTGGCCTGCCCAAAATAGAATTATATGCATCATCTTAGGCTTTACG
The DNA here is from genome assembly GCA_947683425.1 of Excoecaria cochinchinensis. Taxonomy (NCBI): domain Eukaryota; kingdom Viridiplantae; phylum Streptophyta; class Magnoliopsida; order Malpighiales; family Euphorbiaceae; genus Excoecaria; species Excoecaria cochinchinensis. The sequence goes on along the minus strand of CANTUQ010000021.1, from coordinate 9,114,816 downwards.
AGATTAGACGATCCTCCCAATGTTCTATTGGAAGGAGGTGTCTAAAATATCTCTGATTGTCCAAAATAGACACAAACGCGCTGTCTTAGGCATAGTGAGGCTAGAAGACCTTTCCCAATGTCGTATTGGGTGGCGACTCCAAAACACCTCCTTGTTGCCCAAAATAGATGCCCTTGTAAATCTCTTATAAGGTTTTATGAACTTCTCCCGAACGCCCTAAAATTGAGTTTTCGGGGCGCTCCGGGGTTCGGCGCACGTCACAGTGACAACTCCGTTGGGGACTTACTTTGAGACTTCGCTTTGAAAGTACCTTCATTAAAACATATGATTGAGTTTTAATTTAAAAATTTCATCCTTTTTCAAAATTTGCATTGCATCTCATTAGAGCCTTAGATCTATGCTAGTTTGGTCCCTCTTTTAACCCCGATACGTTCCCGAAGCACGACCCTACGTTCACTCAATGTAGGGAACTGTTAAGGATAATCACTAGCCCAGGCCTCATACCATCATGGTATATTAAATAGAGACCCAAACGGTCGTTATACTCGTGATGAGCTAGACCCATTGGCAAGGACCATGCTTAGGTAGACCTAAAGTATCATCACCCTGGCCAAAGCTTAAGTAATGGCAATAGATACTTTCCCTATATGGTATGAACCATAATACTATGCTTGCTGTATGGATCATTTTGTATTGGACAAACCCAGATAATCTGATTGGTCACCTAATCAAAGGCTTACATGCCCTGATAGGCCTATGTCAATTTATTCGAACTGCCTAAATATGCAATGGTCAAAATCCCATATGCTTGTACATTAGCTAAGAGAGGTTATGCTGCCGATTTTTTCACCTTGCACCATATGCATCCATTGGGTTCCCTGTTCACCCATGGGTCAAGCCCACCTAGGACAGAGACTATACGACCTCGTGTGTGGGGGCAATAAGGTTGGAAGGATCTATCTTCTTGCATTTGGTTGTGGATGATGCATTGCATATTCATGTCATTCATGCAAAAATAAAAAAATTTATTTCCTCACTATGTGTACATCCTATTCTTTGCATATAATTCTTACATGTACATATCATCCTGTGTATAGTTTTTTACATGTTTCACGTGTATCATTATAGTCTCTTTCAGCCATCAAGGACCACTTGCATAGCACGATCATGCATTACATATTATTCATGCATCATTTTCACTCTTTAATTTTTTAGCCATCAAAGACCACTTTTCTAGTTGGTTAGGGGTTTCGACGGCTGCCTTATCAAAGGGTTTCAATTGATTGACCAGAATCAAAATCAAGTGCGATTAATAGACATTCAAAAAAAAATTCAGAAAAGGCCAATTCATCAAGAGAGATAGATAGAACCCGGGCCCTGGTAGCCGAGGAAGTGGACAGATGGTTCGAGGAATTAGAGAACATAATGATGGCCATGATGGCAACAATGGCCCAACCTGCTCGACAAAACCCAGCTGGCCCTCTTATGAGATAAAATGAATAAGAGGAGGCTAGAGAGGACCCACTTGAGGAGGTTCATCCACCACCAGTGGATTTGAGGGCTACCATATTGGGAGGCCAGAGAAGAGGGATAACCCATGGAGTAGAGGATGATTTGAAAGAGGATGAATATGAAGAGCCTATGTCGGTTAGAGGGAAAGCACCCCAGACAGAAGAAGCCATTTGGAGAAAAATGGAAGAGAAGTTCGAGGCAGTGTCCCAAATGCTGATGATAGGAAAGGGGATGAATCCCAAGGACAAGGAGCTGTATGGAGAAGATCAAATCTCTCTGAATTTCAAGATACCAGATGTCCCGAACTTTGATGGCACATCGGACCCCACTGCACATATCAAGCAATACCCTCTGATAATGAAGGGTACTATGCTAACAAAAAGGCAGAAGGTAGAGTACTTTTGTTTAAGTTTGACAGGTCCTGCAGTGGACTGGTATCATAGACTCGACCAGAGAACAAAAGAAGATTGGGATCTGCTGATGGAGGAGTTCCTCCAGCAGTACGACTGCAGTACAAGGATAGAGGTCACTCTGAAAGATCTAGAGCTACTACAGCAAAAGCCAAGTGGGTCATTCCATGATTACCTAACCCGATGGAGGAACCGGGTAATGGAGATAAAGAATAAGCCGGATACTCCGGACCAGATCAGGCTATTTATCAGGTATGCCAGCCCATATTTGAAGGATGGATTAAAGATAAGGGCCTGAAGGACTGGGAGTCCTTGAAAGATATAGCCATCAAAGTTCAGGCTGAGCATCTAGACAAAATGGCTAAATCTACAAACCTGGCCTTCAGCAAAAATAAAGGAAACAGCTGTGGTAATGGGGGCAATACTGGGGCAGCGAAAGTCTTAACCATATGAATGACTCGGCACCACCTCACTATTTTGGGTAAGCCATTATCTTGGTACTTCACCTGTCTCATTAAGGAAGGAAAGTTACAACCCTTGCCAGCCAGGCCTGCCCCAAGTCAAGGATAGCCTAGAGACAGAACAGACTGGTATTGTGCATATTACCAGTACACAGGGCATAGAACAGACTATTGATGTCCTTTAAGAGATCGCATACAAGAATTGATACCTGGCCTGGAAGAAGAAAGAAATAATTAAAGTTGATACAATGCCATTCTCTTTGTGATATAAAGTGTATTCCTAAACTACGTGTCACACCCCAAAATAGCCCTGGTCGGATTGTGCATGCTAAGTCGGGATCGGAAGGGTATTTCAGTAATTTTTTTTGCTTGAGAATGTTGGAGTGTTAAGGACCTAATTGAAGAGATAATTAAGTTTGTAGGAAAGAAATGTGTAAGTGAGTGAAGTGTTATTTGTCTAAGGACTTAAGAGCATTAATGGATTTGGAATAGTCTTAGTGGAGTTTGAGGTCCAATTGGGTGTTGCCAAGTGGACTGTTAGGTAGGCATTGAAAGAAGAAAAGAAGAAAAGAAAGAGAGAGAGAGGGGGAATACAGATTGCTTTCCTGTCCCCTCCTCTCACGTTCCTTCTTCTTCTTCTCCTCTTCTTCTCTGCTTTTCCTTTCATTCTCTTTGGCTTTGGCGTGGAGTTGTGTTTGGCTTGGTGGAGTTGTGCTTTGCTTGAAGAGGTAAGTTAGGTTAAGGTTTCTACGTACTGTTCTTCTTCATCTTTTCCTGGTTTTGGTTGAGTTAGGGTTTTGAAGAGTAATTGTGGGTTTCTTGTTTGTGCAAGCCTTGGATTGCATGAAGAAGCAAAGTAAAGGCAAGGACAAGTTGATATTTGAGGATTGAAGCCGGAAGTGTGATTTTTGGATGGTCATTTCCAGGTTTGGGAGTGTTTGAATGCATGCAACGTTTTGAACTTCTCTGTTCTTCAATCTCAGTTGATTGTCTATGCCCTATTCCTCTATAGGCTTATGATTGTGTTTGCGTGGTCTAATTTCTGGAAATTGATGTGTTCTGGAATGTGTATATGCATGATTACGTGAGTAGATGTGTTAGTAATGCATGTTAAGGATTGAATTTGAAGTTCTGAGTTTGTGTTTTGAACCTACTGTAACTTTTAGGGTTTATATTCTTGAATGGGTTTATGCATGATTTTGATTGTTTGATTGTGGAATTAATTGCAATTATCCTGTTTATGATGTTTGGATGATCGACTGTAAGGTAAGATGAGTTTGGATGTGTTTTGAATCAGATTGAAAATGATTTTATCGAGTTTCGTTGAATTCTGGGTAAGCTGGGAATGGAAAATCGCGTCTCTGTAGAATTTCCATTTCCAGTATGTGTCGAGAATTCCTGAGAGAGACAAGCCACGAGACGTGACTTCCAGTCACGCCACGTGACTTTGTCTCCCAGTCACAACACGTGACTTCTCGGCGGGCTGGACGAAGTCGCGAAGCGTGACCCTTAGTCGCGAAGCGTGACTGTCTCTCTCTGTGAGAGGAAAGTCACGTCTCGTGACTTAGAGTCACGACGTGACTCTGGTAATGGCAAGGCGTGACTCCAGTCGCGAAGCGTGACTCCTCTCTCTGTGAGAGGAAAGTCACGTCTCGTGACTTAGAGTCACGGCGTGACTCTTGTGAGGCCAGGCGTGCCATAGAGTCACGTCCCGTGACATAGAGTCACGTCCCGTGACTCTCTAGCAGGTCATGAGATGTGACACTAGGTCACGTCTCGTGACCCCTTTGAGGTCAGTCACGAGTCGTGACACGACTCGTGACCGACCCCTCTTCAGCTCCTTTTTTCGATTTAGCCCAGTTTTAACCAAAATGAATTTCTTATCTCTTCTGTATGGTGATGTACTACTGTATTACTCATGTCATACTTTTATATGCTCTTGTATGACCTTGTACGACCTTTACTGTTTTGATTTGTTCCCCCGTGACTGGTTTATTATAAAATGACTTCCAAATGCTTTTATGGCTTTTTCCTCTATTGTGTGCTATCTTATTTTGCTCATCTGATTGGTTAGCCTATTTCAGTTATGATTAGCAATATGTTATGCATATCTTTGATTGAATTCTTCTCTAAGAATAATCTGCCATGCTTAGATATATATAGTATCATTTCATGATTTAGATTATGCGTTTTTTATCATTAGCATAATATGACTCCACATGTGTTCCTGACATGCTTTAATTTGATGAGTATTGCTAAAATGTGATTAAGGGAATTACTGCATGCTTCTGAATATGACTGGTATGAGCTTTGATTGATAGTATGCTTTAGCCTTTGAACTCAATGTGTTATATTTAAATGTAATTTGGATTATGCATGATTATACTTAGTTATCCTACCTAATGCATGATTAAGATTTTGTATTGATAATCATTGGCATGGTAGTGCTTCTTTACCTGATTCTTAGCATGCTTTAGAACATTGTTTAATGTTAAAGTGTATGGACTGTAATATGTTTTACAATGCGAATTGAATGATATATGACCGACTTTATGAGCATATTTATATGTCTATTGTACTCTGGTTTATGCATGATATATATATAATTATGCGTTATGCGATTCAGAGCGTGAATTGTTTTATGCATGACCTGTGAGAGTCAGTCTAGTGGATAGTTAGGCATGCCTAATAGAGTCTTCAGTAGCTGCAGCGCCCTTTAGATGTTTGGACCCTGATCAGGTCCCCCGTTTGGTTCCTCGCGAACCCCCATCAGTACGGATCTTCGTGATCCTTTTTAATGAATTTGGATTGAGTTAAGATCCCCCATCAGTAAAATGCTTTTGTGACAAAATAAATGGTTTTTCGATTCGTACCCGTAAGGTACCGCCATGCGTCGCTTCGTACCCGTAAGGTACCGCCATGCGTACACTCGTTATCCACTACCCAGAGTCAGCAGGTGTTCTTTGAATGTTTATTTGAACTGCTCTGATCTGATCTGGTTATATATCGGATTATTTCTGAATGAATATAGTTATGAAATACTGATTGGATGGCTTTATTATATGAGCATGTTTATATGGATTATGTTTTAGCCTTTGCATATAGTACTTGTTACTTTGGAATAGTTATCAGAATGTGATATCCGTTTGAGTATGATAAGGATTTCAGGAATCAGTTTATATGTATATGAATGTGACTTCAGAATGTATGTCTGTATTAAGTAAGCATGAGTTTATATCTAACATGAATATCCGTACTTGTCATGTGATTTGTTATAAGTTTCGAAATGCTTTGAATATGATTCGACTAGAGTATTTATGTATGTGACTTAAACATGTTTTGTTATTTATAAGCATGTGAACCGAAGCAGTTGTGACGGTAAGTAAGTGATGTTTAACTGTACTTTCTACATGATGATGATATGAATGTAATACTATGTGGTTATGCCTTCAGTCTCCGTTATCAGAGTGTTTTTGCATGATGCTTAATATATATTAGAGTTGCGCAGTGGTATTGTGATGCTCTAAATGTTATCCTTTGGATATTTGACTAGTGTATGTGTTTGGCATGTCTAAGTATGTTAAATGGCTAGCATTCTTAACATGATGGTTTGGTTGTCAGTTCATGCATGGTGCTTAGTTATGTCAATTTGCATGTGTAAAGCTCTTGTGACTCCGCACGGTAAGATGTTGATATTTACTACCCATGTAGGTTTATGCATGTGATATAATATGTAGTTCAGCATGATGATACTTGTATCGTGTATTGTATTATGTCTGTTTTGGTCTATCCTGGACATGAATTTATGGTTTGATTGTGAGTATTGAAATGAATGCCTTTATTATTGCAAGCCTATTTATGTATATGTTATGAATATCCGCATTTGCCATCTGAATGTGTTTTGCCTTGACGACCATTGTGAATGGCCGTCCATACTCTTGTGTGTTCTCCCCACTAAGCGTTTATCGCTTAGCACGGATTTCCTTTCCGTGCAGGTGGCAGGTTTGGTTCTGTTCGAGTCGCGCTTCTGCAAGGTCGGCCACGTAGGAGTTAGAAGTTCTGTATTTTGTTCAGCTTCTGTATTTCAGCTTTTGTAATTCTGTAGTATTGTATATGTAATTCATTATGTTTTAATCTTGAGTTTTCTTGTGGGAATGTAATAGTTAGTATGTTTTATGTTTAGTTATTCCTTTGTTTTATTATTTCGATTATACTTCCGTTGAATGGTTATATGTATGCTTCTGTGTATGCTTTTGCTTAGTGCCTGCATGTGCGTGAGTTATTGCATGTTCAGTCTGTACCGCAAGGTAAGTCAAGGTAAGTTTTTAATTCACCCACATTTCCGTATGTATGTTATGTATGAATGTATGCTTCCGCACTGTGCATGTGTATATCTGTTTGTGCGAGCGTCGTGTAGCGCGTCCGTCGGCGTCCTTCCAACGGGGACGGCGATGGGGGTGTTACACTACGCACTTGTTTCTCTTTTCTATTTTAATAATATGGGCTTTTCTTATATATATATTATCACATCTTATCGCATCAAGCATAAGTGATAATCATGATTAAGGCATTGGTTTAATAAATATTGTTTCATTCAGTTTCAATAAATAGTAATCTTGGTTGCATCCAGTTTGACTCCTGAAGCGCGATAAAATTTGAGAGATTAAAAAAAAAAAGGGAGAAGATGGCCTTTGCCTTGACCTGGTGTGACATGCCAGGGCAATATGCTTCAATTTGTCAACTCGACAGTAATTCAAATTTTCAAAAGCTATTCCTTTGCTTCCTCTGAATCTAGGATGGATACAATGCAGCCAAGCAAAATCAAGCTCCAATCATTAAGGTATTGTCTCAGAAGCTGGACAATCGAATTCAAGACGAACAAGGCTTTGGGTTTTAAAAGAAAAAAAGTAGAAAATGAAAAAAGAAAAAAAGTATAAAACCAATAGCTTTAGTCTAAACCATCCGAGGCCAACCTGCAATCCAACCCGCAACCATTGAAAGCTACCTCATAAATTAAGTAACCAAAATCAAAAGAAGGCAAAATGCGAGCTTTTACCGCCGAAAGAGAACCCACTTCTTCAGCCAGTTTATACAAGGGTTAAGATGAATCCTTTGGTGCTAAAAGGGAGGCATGGTCAGAAGGAGCAGCCGTCCCAAAGAATAAGGTAAATTCAAAGGAACCACACATACCTCAAAAGATTAAAGAGGGTCCCATGACAAAGGCTAAAAAAAAAGAGAGTCAGAGAAAAATAATAAATGCCCTACCAGGATGAAAATCGAAAAAGGCATCTTGGGCAAAAATTAAGGGCTGAGAGAAAATATTCAATCAAGAAAACTCAAGAGGGCTGATTGATAATAGGAGTCAAATGCACCCAAGGTGTTACTCATTGAGATTGAATAAAGCTTGAGTTTTTGCATCACATGCCTAGTCATGATCGTTATTATTGCTATATGGTGCATATAAATAGGAATGCATGCATAAGCTAGGCATAAACATGCAATTGAAGGGTTAAGAGAAACTTGTGCCGTGCTTGGAGGCATATGCTGGAGCAAGTCTCAAGGCAGTAATTAACAACACTTCATTTGACAAATCCTCCTCCTACCCTTAAAAAAAAGAAAAAAGAAAAAGAAGGCTGTTAGAGATGAAAACCGTAACTGGCTCTCTAGGCAAAAGTTAGGCCAAAGGACAGGGTGAAAACCTGGAAACAGGCAATCTGTCCTAATAAAAAAAATGATGATGAATAAAGCTGCTGGAGTGGGTTGGGTCCATTCAAGACAAAAATTAGGCACAGGATTTTGTGAAAATCCCCAAAGGGACGCATTTCCCACAAAGAAAAGTTAGTGTGAAAATCCACAAGGGATGCACTACCTTTAAAATGATGACTTTTAAAGCCTGGAGCGTAAGGCAGCATTACTCCGAGTAACTTCCCTTTAGACATATAGTGTGTAATTCAGGACACGAGTTAAAGTTTTGGGGGCAAAATGCTCATTGACCGAGGGGACAAAGATGCATATGGGTCAGTTCTCTTCGAAAAGATTATAGGTCAGAGTCCCTAAAGCCAAGACGATGCTTTTCTAGATTCGTGGGGGCATCAGATAATGTGAATAGCCGAGCAGTACCCTCAACGAATCTCTTAACCACCTAGGATGTGGTCTATCCATTGTTGCACCTCACATGCATCTTGCATGCACAAATCTTTTACATATCCCCATGCTTAGCTTTACATGTGTATAGCCTTTCATGATGCTCGACATGCATTCACACATGCTTGAACTTTGTATATATTTTGCATATGCCATTCTTCACGAACATTCCATGTACATAATCTTTGCATACATGTAACACATAATCCTTTGCACATGTTTAGCATGCATATCATAAGCATATCACGTGCTTTCAATCCTTTTACACGTGTAGTTGCGTACACATAATTTTCGTACATTAATCATTTGCATGTGTTTCCAGTTTATAGTTTTGTATGTATGTTTCACACACATAATTCCATATGCACACACAATCTTTTGTACATTCTCTTACGCCAATAAGTTTATAGGAAAAGGCCGAACCAAGGGATAGCTTCAGCACGATGAAGTCAAGAAGAAGCATGCACAAATTGAAATCATGCGGTAGCTTGTTAAGTCCTTTATCAAGGCATTTTAAGTCCTTTTCTCAAGGCATTCCAAGCCTCTTTCAAGCATTCTTGGTATTTTAAAAACATTAAGTCCTTTCCTTAAGGAATTTCAAGTCTCTTTCGAGCATTCTCAGTATTATCTTTAAGTCCTTTTTCAAAGGCATTCTCAGCCTCTTCGGAGCATTATCTTTAAGTCCTTTTATCAAAGGCATTCTCAGCCTCTTCGGAGCATTATCTTTAAGTCCTTTTTCACAGGCGTTCTCAGCCTCTTCTAAGCACTATCTTTCAGTCCTTTTTCCAAGGCATTCTCAACCTCTTCGGAGCACTATCTTTAAGTCCTTTTTCCAAGACATTCTCAGCCTCTTCAGAGCATTATCTTTAAGTCCTTTTCAAAAGCATTCTCAGCCTCTTCAGAGCATTATCCTTAAGTCCTTTTTCATAGGCTTTCTCAGTCTCTTCGGAGCATTATCTTTAAGTCCTTTTCTCGAGGCATTCTCAGCCTCTTCGGAGCATTATCCCTTAAGTCTTTCTTCTAAGATATTCCCAATCTCCTCGGAGCATTAAGTTTTTCTAAATATTCCAAATTCTTTCAATCCAAGAGAATTTCCGCACTTTGTAGCCTAAATAACAACTCGATGAGATTCAAAGATATCTGCACGTTGTAGTCTAGATAATGACTCAATGCAATTATAGGGAAGATGTTCATATTCCATAAATTCTCAAACCCTATACCGGGACCATCATCTCGCTGACGCTGCGGAGCAGGCTGATTAACTCTAACCGGATTCACACTACCCGTTGTCTCACCCACATTCTCACTCGAATCAGACTCCATCTAGACTCTACACAAGACAGCATCTGCATTAGGCCACGACACTAGAAACACTCGCATGCAATGACTCTATACTCAAACAACCAGAAGACCAGAACCGACTAAATCGGTGCCCTGATACCATAAATTGTAACACACAGATACCCCCATAAGAAGGATACCGGAGCGCCACGCGCTCAGAATGCAAGCACATAATACATACAAGCAGAAGCACTAAAGCAAAAATAAATTAAATCATAAAATAAGCATAAGAAGAATATACATATACTTACAAAATTATAGAAAGATCCTTGTAACACTTACATATGTCACTATACCAAAAAGAATTAGATATACAAAAAAATGATATACAAAAGTACTAAAGCTAAATATTCAAAAAAATAACATTTCTAACTCCTAGTGGCCGACCTACAGATGCGTGACACGAACCGAACAAACTTGCCACCTACACGGAAAAATACTCGTGCTAAGCAATAACACTTAGTGGGGAGGAACACAGACAAAACAAACAAAGACACTATACAGGAATATAATCAAATCATGCGAATTCAGATGCATCCATACACGGAAAACCTTACCATAGCAAAAGCAAAAGAAGCGTATGCATAATCACTACATCATAATGATATAATAATGGCAATAATCATAGCAAAATAAACACTAAACGAAGTCACTCATAAACCATAACATTACACTGAACATCAAACCAAACGTCTCATACAATAGCCTGAAAGTCACTAACGGAGGATATGGGTACATTACAGGGGATACTGTGAATAGTATCAAACACTATAGGGGAGACTGAAGCCTCAAAAACATTTTATACCCGATGGTAGTAAGGGAGACCAAAGTCTCAAAAATATTTTTCAGTAAGACCATAACGGAGGTCGCTGTAAGACCCAAACGGGGCCAACATAGGCAGTTGCACTCATTTTCCCTTTATAAGCATGCTTATCTATCCACTACTATGACACTTCAGGCTTAACTCACTTAGTTAATATATATCACTAAACAATACAAAGATCAAGAATCGAATTAATAATAATGCCATTCAATCTCATGCACAATCTAGAATAATTATATTAACAAAGCATAAGCAAAAGCATGAACCATACAATAGTGAGAAACCATGTAGAGTGAGATAGGAAAAACCATTTTGAAAAAATAGAGCAGGCCAGAAGGGTCACTATCGAGCTCGCGAAAGTAGCCAGAATCACGCTGCGAGAGAGGAGGCTGTCATTAGTCGTGCACAAAGTCACGACTCGTGACAAAGCCACTAGCTGAGTCGTGCTGGCCTACTGTTATGATTCATGGTAGGCATCACGACTCATAACGCTCCACTGAGTCGTGCTGGATGACACGACTCGGAGCAGAGCACCCCTACACTGAAAGCTCGTCCTACCGAGCTCTCTATCGCACTCGTGATAAAGGTTGTGCTCGCAAAAGAGGACTCCTTAGCATGCACTTTGCCATCCCGACCTCTGTCACGCTCACGACAGAGCCAAGGATTGCCCAAAAACTCTACTTCTCTGCTCTTCACTCAAACCAAACCATTTAAAACCACTCTTTCATGCAATTCCAAAATAAACCATCACTCAAGTGCATTCCAAAACAAGCTAATGATCATTCCAACTTAATAAACACACTTATAATCCACATAAATGTAACATATCTTGAGATTAACACAATCAAACACAACCCAGGAATTTACACACAACTCGAACTTATGTACTTCAAACAGACATGCAAACCATCACAACTCTAGCATTTCACACCATCTTAACTACTCAAATAAACACATGTAAAAACAAAATTCCAGGAATCTAAAACTCAACAACAAACCGAAATGAGAAAAGGGCAAGACAACTCTCAAACCTCTTAAAGCTCAAATCCGGTTCTTCTTCAAGCTAGCACCTTCTCTTTCCCTTATCAAGCCTCTTCTCACCAATTCTTGCACATGCAAACCAAGAAATCTCTTAATCCAAACCCCAAAATAAAAAACACAAACAATAAAAGAAGGAGAAGAACTTAAAATCACAGCTAACCACTTACCTCTTCAATCCAACTCTCAATCTCTACCAAATCAGCTCAAACTTATAACACCACACAAATAAGGAGATAAAAGAGCAAAAAAGGGAAAGAAGAGAGAAAAAAATAGAAATGGGAAGGGAAGATGTAACACTTCGTTCTTCGCCTAGTAGTTTGAGCCATGTTTGCCGTGTGTATGTGTGCATGTGTGAGTATTTTGGCATGTGTTAAGGGCATTTTTGGCAAAATGCATGTTTTGTGGGCTTTAATAGAATGTGGGTGCATATATGTAGTAGGGTGTATGTGTATTGGGTTGTGTTAGTGTGTGCATGTGCATATGGTATTAGTGTGTGATTTATGAGGGCTAGTCTTGTGTGTATTGTCATGTGTGTTTGTTGGGTGTGAGTGGTCAAGTTCCACCAACCAAAGGGTGATATGTGGCTAGGGATTTTGAAAGGAGGTATAAATATGATAGGAGGTTAATTGAGGTATAATTTAGTATTTATTTTGTATGAGTTTATGTAATTAATTATGAAATTGTGTGTAAATTTGATGTGATGTGTTAGTTTATGATTATTTGTATTAGATTGCATGTTTGTGTGTTTACTGTTGTTTTTAGGTAAAAAATGAAGAGAAGAACCAGATTAAGAATTAGAATGAGAGGATCACGAGAGCAAAGGAGCAGGTCACGTCTCATACAAGGAGTCACGCGATGTGACCATAGGTAACGAGACGTGACTGGAGAAGAAGAAAGAAGGGAAAGAAGAGAAAGAGAAAGAAAAGAAGAAAAGAAGCTAAGATAGAAGCGTCACGCGACGTGAGCATAGGTGGCGACTCGTGACGCGTGAGAGAGGCCAAGAAAGGGAAAGAGAAGAGAATAAAAGAGAAAGGAGAGGAGGAAGCGAGACGTGAGCGCCAGTCACGCCACACACACGCGAAGACACGCTGTGATGGGGAGTAACGAGTCGTGACTGGCTAGAGAAGGAAGAGGAAACCGAGAGAAAGAAAGAAAGAGGAAAATGGATCAGCGCGTTCTGTCGCGATCGCGACAACGTGGCGATCACGACAGAGACGACCGTTGGGCAGTTTTGAGCCAAAAGTCACATGGAAAGTCATCCTCTTTCACCAAACTTTGCAACAATTCTCAAGGGACATCTCTAAGAGACACAATCTTTAAATTATTATCTATAAATATGTAGTTTAACTATAATTAGAAATGATGAATTTTAGTTAAGTAATTTTTCTGTATTTTGCAAGACAGATTTTTTTAGTAAAATTTCTATTTAGTTTTATGTTTTGAAGAAGAAGATCAAGGAGAAGGAAAATTTATTTTCAAGAGAATGAGAAAAGGGTTGAAAGGCTTCTATCTTATTCTTTTTTTTTAATTCTTCTCCAATATTTCTATGAATATCATTTCAATGAATTTGCATATTATTATTCTTTCTATTTCCATCTACTTTTATGGTCTTTGAATGCAGATTTTCTATTAGTATCTTTTGCATGATCTTTACAAGTTAAAGTAATTCGAGAGTTTGCTTTATCTGACATCTAATAGAGATTCATTATTAAGATATATTTGAGAGATCGGTATATTGAGATAATTGCTATAGGTTAGTGTTTATTCTTAAAATATGTAATTAGAAACCTCTAATTCATTAATGAAAATTGTGAGTTAGAATTTTAATTGTATGTTTTAGGCATTTTAATTCATGTTGAGAGAGTGAGTTAAAAATTTATTCTAACTTGGCTTGCATAAAAAGATGAAATATGTTATTCAAATTGATGAAATCAAGTTCATTGTCTCTAATTCTTCATGATTTATTTAATCTTCTTTTGACTATCATTAACTAGGTATATTTAGTTTACATATTATATTAGATTAAAATCAACTCTACCATTAATTAATCATTGTAAACAAGATTAAAATCAATTAGTAATAGTGTGTAAAAACGTTCCTCGTGGGATCGACATCTTAAGTACTATTGCGGTACACCGTATACTTGCGGTATAATTAGCATCTATAGAAAATGCTCAACAAAATAGAAGAGAGAGAAAATGGGACAACCAATCTTACTGCCTCTTCCCGTTTTCTTCCTTCTCTTTACTTCTTCTTCCTCTTTTCTCTTTATTTGTGTGCCCTAGCTTGGATCCAAGTGCTTTGTGGTGGAAATTGATCGTTCCTTGAGCTTTAATTGGTAAGTGTAGTGGGTTTTTCTTCTTCTTCTTCTTCTTCTTCTTCTTCTTCTTCTTCTTATTGATTTTGGTTAGATTGGGTTTTAATTTAGGTTTTGTGTTTGTATGATTTTTGGGTGTTCTTGGCTAGTTGAGCCTCCTTGTGATCCCAAGGAAAAGGAGAAGGCTAGTGGGAGTGGTGCTCATTGATTTAGAGCATAGGAATATCAGGTTTGGGAATTTGATTGATTTTGGTGCTCACTTGTAATTTATACCTTTGCATGAGATTTCTGAAAATTTGATATTTGATGAGGTTTATTATAGTGCCAATATTATGGGTAATCAATTGATTTAAGTTATGATGCATGAATGCTGAAGTATTGAGCAAATTTGAAGTTTGATGAATGTTTGCTGAAATTTCTATGTTTGTGTTCTTGAGAAGCTTGATTTTGTTAATGCATGATTTTGATTGTGATAATTGTTAGAAAAGTTGTGTTTTATGTTGTTTATGTTACATGGAAGGTTTATTGGAAGGTAAGATGAAGTTTGATTGGTTTTTGGTCAAAATGGGTTTGATTTTGGAAGTCTGGTATTTTTTGCGTTTGGCTGGGAAAATGGAAGTCGCGATGCTGTCGCGAGCGCGACATAATGATGAAATCCAGTTTTCACGTTGAATTGCTCTGTTGTTTGTGAGCCGTTCGACTCGTGACGTGGCAGCACGACTCGTGAAGCTTTGCATGCGCGAGTGGTGCAGCAAAATCACGCGTCGGCAGGGGGAAGACTGAGAGATCACGACACGTGAACTATGTTCACGGGTCGTGAACCAAGTTCACGAGTTCACAAGTCATGAAGGTTGTCTCGTGCTGGCACAACACGACTCGCATGCCCCTTTGCCCCCTCCCCTCGTGCAGGCCATCCGGCCACTGTCGCGATCGCAACAGTGACCCCTCTTTGCCCTATTTTTGCGGATTTTGCCCCTTTCTTCTAAAATGATTTTTGTATCATTTCTTCATGGGTTTTTACTACTGTATGGGAATAAACACGCTTATATATGTGCACTATTATGATTTCTTAATGATTAATTATATGCTACACTTTGAGCATGATTTGTATTATGCATGACCTGCAAGAGTCAGTCTAGTGGATAGTTAGGCATGCCTAAAAGAGTTCTATAGCTGCAGCCCTCTGTTCCATTTGGACCCTGATCAAGTCCCTATTTACTTCCTCGCGAACTTTAATGTGTTTGGATCTTGTTTAAGATCCCCTTTGTAAAATGTTTTTAAAAGAGAAAATGTGATATTATTTTTCGATTCGTACCCGTAAGGTACCGCCATGCATTCGATTCGTACCTGTAAGGTACCACCATGCATTCACTCGTTATCCACTACTGTGAGTCAGCAGGTGTTATGATTTGTTCTGTTATGCTTATGAGAATATGAATCCGAATGAGTATGATTGTAAGTTCGTGAATCTGAATGACTCTATTTATGAGCATATGAATCTATTGGCAAATGAAAGTGATCTTTGAACCTTTGAATGGCTATGAATGTGATCCGTTTATGATTATATCTTATGATATTCAGCTTATGCCATTATGTATGTGAATTGCCTTAATGACCATTATGAATGGCCGTCCTTACTATTGTTGTTTGTTTCCCCCACTAAGCGTTATCGCTTAGCACGATGTTTCACCCATATAAGTGCGGAAGGTGTATAGCTTTTGGGAGAGTCGCCACCAGTCAAGCCAACACAGTGGGATTATTGATAGGA
The DNA here is from genome assembly GCA_947683425.1 of Excoecaria cochinchinensis. Taxonomy (NCBI): domain Eukaryota; kingdom Viridiplantae; phylum Streptophyta; class Magnoliopsida; order Malpighiales; family Euphorbiaceae; genus Excoecaria; species Excoecaria cochinchinensis. The sequence continues at coordinate 9,098,999 of CANTUQ010000021.1, read as the reverse complement.
CTTAGCTTCTTTTTGTATCATGATTATTTTGTAATAGTGATCTCTCTTTGTATTTAATCTTTTGTTCAGCTTCCGCTTTGTATCTCTGAAAGTTGTAATTATGTTGGTATCAGAATAGTTATGTATTGAATATTATTATTCCATCAATGAATGTTTAGTTTGGTTTAAAGTTTTAATTTTTGCTATTTATATGTATGTTTATATTATGTGAATGAATGTTTTCTACCATTTTGCTTGGTGACGCCCCTGCTCATACGGGTTCTCACTCCCTTGCGGATGGGTTCTCCTACGTATGGGAAGGGGGTGTTACAGTTTTTGGTATCAGAGCCCCGGTTTAATCATTTTCTGGGTGATTGTTGTGTATAAATATATGATTAGGACTGTGTTGGCTGATGCGGATGTCTTTATCTTTCTTTTAGACGGATTCTAATTCTATTCTTGGGTCGCTTGAGGGGTGTGTGAATCCCCAAGCTGTAGATCCTTCAGTGTCTATTTCGGCTCAAACACCTAGGGTTAACTTGAGGCCGTAGTCATGCCATTCGAGGCAATGTTGAAGATTTTTCAGGACATGCCTCGAGTCTTGGATAGGGTAACCGCTCCGAGAGCCCCTTTAGAGAGCATAAGGAGAGCTGGTACAGAAGATTTCTATGGGACCAGTTTGGATGAGTCTGAGCTTGTTGAGAAATGGATTGAGAAAGTGGAGCGAGTGTTTGAGGAGACTAGGTGTCCTCCAGACAAGCAAGTTGAGAGTGTTGTGGTATTGCTTTAGGGGTCCGCCTATGACTGGTGGAAATTGGTTCGTAGGCATCCCCAATTGCCTAACCTGGTCACATGGAAGTTCTTCGAGAGGGAGTTTACAAATAAGTATATGACTAGGGAGTACAAGGATACTAAGTGGGCACAGTTCTTGAGTCTGAAGCAGAGGGCTATATCAGTATCAGAGTTTAAGAAAGAGTTCAACCGTCTTTCTAAGTATGCTCCAGAAGGTGATCTGAATGAAGAGTTTTGGTGTCGGTATTTTGAGGCCGGTTTGAATGAGTCGCTAAGAGCCATGATTATTTCTCTGATGAGTACTCCGAGTATTAGGTACTACCAGATAGTCCAAGCAGTAATGCAGGATGAAAGATTCTAATCGGTTTTAAGAGAGAGGGCTCAGAGAAGGAATTCCCCTCATGGTGGATCATCATTATCTTCGGGTAAGAGATCAAGGAACTTGCATGATGAGTCTTGTTTGGGTCCGGCTTCGAGAGGCAGAAGGTAAGGTTCTACCATGGGTTCTAGTACAGGCAGAGGTGGTTCTGATTTGAGGACTGATGTTTTGCCTGAGTGTTCTCACTACAGTAAGCGCCATCGGGGTGAGTCTAGGTGGCTCACGGGTGGTTGTTTCCGATGTGGGAGCACTAATCACTACTTGGCTTACAGTCCGAAGTGGAGTGAGGCTTCTGGTGATCAGCGTGAGGCTAGTAGAGTTGGGTCTAATGCTGCGCAAGCCAGTCGTGGTAGAGGCCGAGGTAGAGGTCGAGATGGGCGGCATAGAGAGGGAGCTCCATGAGAGTCTGTTGATCGTCCCTTGATAGTTCCAGCTATAGCTTATGCTATAAGAGCTCGAGATGAGCAAGATGCCCCAGATGTGATTGTTGGTAAGTTCCTACTCTTTGACACTGAGTTATATGCTCTAATTGACCCTAGTTCCACACACTCATATTTGTGCATGAGTAAATTGTTTGATAAGTTGCATGATGTTGATCAGTTAGATTATGAGGTTTGTGTGACCAGTCCTTTAGGGAATAGTATCAATGTGAGTAGAGTGCATAGGAATTGTCCTCTTTTGGTTCAGGGTGTTGAGTTTTCTGGTGATTTGATTGAGTTGCCATTTCGAGAGTTTGATCTGATTTGGGGTATGGATTGGCTTAGTAAGCACCGAGCTGTTATTGATTTTCATAGAAAGGTGGTTGTGTTGCGAGATAGAGATCAGTCTTCTGTTGTGGTTAAAGGTTTGGGTTCGAGTTCGTTGAGTAATGTGATTTCCGCCATGCAAGCTAAGAGGTTTATGAGAAAAGGTTGTGAGGCATTCTTAGCAGTTGTGTTGGATTCTAAGCATGATCAGGTTGAGATTGAGGATATCCTAGTTGTTAGGGAGTTTAGCGATGTGTTTCCAAGTGAGTTGCCTAGGTTGCCTCCCGAGAGAGAAGTGGAGTTGTCCATAGAGATTTTGCCGGGTACTTCGCCCATTTCGAAAGCACCTTATCGGATGGCTCCTGTAGAGTTAGGGAACTCAAAACTTAGCTACAAGAGTCATTGGATAAGGGGTTTATTTGACCCAGCATATCTCCGTGGGGAGCCCCGATTTTGTTTGTCAAGAAGAAAGATGTCTCTTTGAGGATGTGTATCGATTATAGGCAGATTAACAAGGTCACAGTGAAGAACAAGTATCCCTTGCCTAGAGTCGAGGATTTGCTTGATCAACTTAGAGGTGCGGGTGTTTTCTCCAAGATTGATCTTCAGTCGGGTTATTATCAGCTTTGAGTTCAGGATGCGGATGTGGTTAAGACTACATTTCGGACGCGATATGGTCACTATAAGTTCCTTGTGATGCCGTTTGGTTTGACCAATGCAGCTGCGGCTTTTATGGATTTGATGAATCAATTGTTTAGGCCATATCTCGACCGATTTGTAGTAGTGTTTATTGATGATATCTTGGTTTGCTCGAAGGATGAGAATGAGCATGAAGAGCATCTTCGGTTAGTGTTGCAAGTTTTAAGGGAGCACCGTTTGTTTGTGAAGCTTAGTAAGTGTTACTTTTGGCTTCAAGAAGTGTCTTTCTTAGGTCATATTGTGTCAAGTAAGGGTATTCAAGTGGATCCAGCTAAGATTTAGACGATTGTGGATTGGAAAGCGTCTAGGAATGTTCCTGAGGTGAGAAGCTTCCTTGGTTTGGCAAGCTACTACCGTCGGTTTGTGAAGGGTTTTTCAGTCATTGCTGCTCCTATGACCAGATTGTTGAGGAAAGGAGTCAGATTTGAATGGTCGGATAAGTGCCAGCTGTGCTTTGAGACGTTGAAGAGTTTGTTAGTTGAAGCTCCTGTACTGACTCGACCCACCTCGGGTGTGATGCGCACCGGACCAACCCAGCAAGGGCCCTCGCTTTGAATCCGCCTTTGGGATTCGAGGTATTGGTTTGCGTCTTTTTTATCATGGGCGCCATGAGACATCATCGGAGTATCCCTCCCAATAGAACATTGGGGAGAACCACCTAGCCTAATGACGCCTAAAGGCACCTTTGAGGTATTTGGAGTCGCCACCCAATTTGTAAGAAATTGGGAAAAGTCTCTCACCTCTAACGGTCTAAACCAGAGATATGGTGCCCGGGACTTCCCTCTTATTTATGCTTTGGTTAATTATAAATGGGTTTTTAACTTCTTAAAATTACATCTCTCATCTCACACGTTCAATGCATTGAATTAGAGGCGCATTACAAGCATTCAAAAAAATGATAAAAGAAAACGAAAAAGAAAATAAAGAAAGCGATAAATAAAAGCGATAAACACGCGAGCACACAATTACAAGAGAAATAGGGGCGGAATACAACCCCAATGAAAGGAAATCAAAGACGTGAACGGGGACGGAATACAATCCCCTAAAATAAATAAAGTTGCCCCAAAATTAATTACAAGGGCCCAAAAGGAAAATGAACATAAATTTAAAACACTCACACAAAATAAGAAAGGCATACATAAATCGGGGCATTATTTTAGAAACATTGGTTCCCTCGCGCATGATAAAAAATTTAGGAACATTGGTTCCTTCGCATTTATTTAAAGAGGGTTCGAAGAGTCATTTTGGTTGTTTGGGTGAAAACCGGGATGAGTGATCCCATATTATTAAAAGTTGACTCTTTGTTTTGATTGTGATATTTATTATTATTTGGATAAAATAAGGGACATTGGTCCCAACTTTATTAATGAAAAACTCAATTTAATTGTGAAAGTATTTTTATGACATTTTTATCTCACGCGTGCATAAATAAAATAATTATTTACAAATAATCACAACATGAAGAGAGGGATTGGAAAGATCTCACCCAAACCGGAGAGTACGTCCACGCATTGCGACCCATCCGGGTAGTCGCGGGGCGCTCACATAGCCCGACTCAAATTAAATCTCATGCCAAAATCATATCGAAAATATTAGTAATGATTTTAAAAATTAAACAAGTGAAAACGGAATAAACATTAAGTAAGTCAAGTTATAATGATGAGACAAACACAACAAAATAATAATAACAATAAATATAACACGACAATATTAATAATGAATAAATCCAATAATGATAGTAACAATAACATTAATAAATAGTAATATAAAAACATAAAAAATGAATGAGAATAAAATATGAAAATAATAATAATAATAATAATAATATAATAATTAATAAAGATAATAAATAACAAATAATATGAAAACAGAGGAATCAATTGATGATAAACAAATATAATAATAATAATAATAATAATAATAATAATAATAATAATAATAATAATAATAATAATAATAATAGTATAATAATTAATAATAATAATAATAAATAATAAATAATATGAAAACAGAATAATCAATCGATAATAATAATAATAATAATAATAATAATAATAATAATAATAATAATAATAATAATAATAATAATAATAATAATAATAATAATGAGGACACTGGTGGCAAATAAACCAACAAAAGGACCATACAAAATCAAACCAATAGCTAACTGTAAATAGAGACAGTGTGCTAACCATGGAGAAAATATTAGACAAAAAACACAATATTAATAGCAAAATGCAAAAATGTTAACAACAATAAATAATATACAGCTAAAAATAAATAAATAAAAATGGTCCAAGTGTTTACCCTCAGAGGTGTATATTTGAAAGGAAAAGTGCCAAGATCTGCTTCCTTTTGTCGAGATTTAATGAGGAAAAATGCAGAAAAATATTGAAGAAGAAAAGAAATTTAGACTAAAATTTAGAGTAAATGCTTTCGGGAAAATATTTGCAAAACAAAGAAAATTGATTTTTTTTTTGTTTGAGATTAATTTCCCAGTGGAAAAATGTTAAAGAAAAAAATAGAAGATGAAAATCAAGGCTAAAAAAATAAGTTGAAGATTTTTCTGGAAGAGGGGTCCTATTCTTGAGGGAAACCGAGAGGGTTTTTTTTGAATCAATTTTGCCGTCCTCCCCTGAAAATGAAGATTGAATCCCATTTTACCGTGTGCCTTGGCTCAAAATGGAAAGAGACAAAGGAGCCTTATTTTAGTTGATCAAAAAATAACACAAAATGGTGAAAAAAACCGAAAAAATTGGAATGAAAATCATACTGAAAATGCAGAAAACACATGAAAACGACGGATCAGGCCAGAAGACCGCGTGGTGAAGGGGAGAACGCGCGCGGTGCCTTGGCAACGGGCGCAGAGCCCCGCACGCGTGCTGCCCTGGGCAGCGCATGGAGACGCGCGCGTTGCGCTGTCACCGCGCGCACGCGTGCGCCAGCGGCAAGTGGCCGCCTGGTGGTCAAATGGCCACCACACGGCCACTTTTGGCCAATTGCCAAAAGTGGTCGCACCAAGTTTTACACATTTATTTTTTTTTTTTTAGAAAAAAGAAATTAATTTCATTTTTTCTTTTTTTTTTAAAAAAAAAAACCTTTTAAATTCTTTTTCTTAAATCTTTTTTCCAATTAATTTAATTTCTTCTTTTTTTTAAATCAATTAATTAAATTAATTCAACTAAATTAATTAACTAATTTAATTTCTTTTTTTTAAATTAAACAAAATAACATTTCCCAATAACATTATAAATTTAGCCAATTTACTTTTTTTTTTACGACAATATATTTTTTTATATATATTTATTTTTATTTAAAAATAACGAGGGTCTCGACAAGGGAAACATCATTTTTTGACACCTCTGCCTGTAAGTCGGTATCATTTTCATCATCGGGTAATTCTGATCTTGGACTGCCTCGGGACCCGGTGTCTACAGTTGCCCCAATTTTGGGAAACTCTAGGATTTAGGAACCTAAGTGAGCCAACATTCAGAAAAGAAGGGAAGAGACACGTACCTGAGGCGGTCGCTTTCCCAAGCTGGACTGGTTGTTGAAGTAGTTGTCGTCGTGTCGTCGGTTTGTTGTCCATTGTTGTAGCAGTAATGCCGTGATCGTGCAAACCCTCCGTGGAGTGGTAGTACCGTCATCGCACAAACCTTTCTGAAATGGTAGTACCGTTGTCGTGCAAACCTTCCGTAGAATGGTAGTACCGGCAGCGTGCAAACCCTTTGAAGCAGTAGTACCGAGATCCTGCAAACCCTCCTTGGAGTAGTAATACCGTCCTCATGCAAACCGTTCTGAAATGGTAGTACCATTGTCTTGCAAACCTTCCATAGAATGGTAGTACCGGCAGCGTGCAAACCCTTTGAAGTAGTAGTACCGAGATCTTGCAAACCCTCCTTGGAGTAGTAGTACCGTCCTCGTGCAAACCGTTCTGAAATGGTAGTACCGTTGTCGTGCAAACCTTCCGTAGAATGGTAGTACCGGTAGCGTGCAAACCCTTTGAAGCAGTAGTATCGAGATCGTGCAAACCTTCTGTGGAGTAGTAGTACTGTCCTCATGCAAACTGTTCTGAAGTGGTAGTACCGTTGTTGTGCAAACCTTCCGTAGAATGGTAGTACCGGCAGCGTGCAAACCCTTTGAAGCAGTAGTACCGAGATCCTGCAAACCCTCCTTGGAGTAGCAGTAACATCCTCGTGCAAACTGTTCTGAAATGGTAGTACCATTGTCGTGCAAACCTTCCGTAGAATAGTAGTACCGACATCGTGCAAACCCTTCTGAGATTTGAAGTAGTGGTTGTGCTGTCTATGAGCCCTTTGGTTGATTGTCTATTTTGATTTGACGATTGAGCTTATGTTGGATTAATGATTGAGCTGATGTTCAGATTGATGACTTGACTGATATTGGGTTGATGTCGTCGCTTGCCTTTTGTCGTTGCTAGCGTCGAATCTCTCTTTCTGCAAACCTTGGAAGGCAAATATGCAGGTATAAATAGTAAGCATGCACATGAGATGTATGTGTCATGCAGCAATGCAGGATAAGAGTTCATCAGAGTGGATTCGGAGGCGTCAGCTGGCCCGGTTGTCAGTCGCCTTTGGATTGGTGCCCTCTAAAATTGCTTTTGAATTTTATGCCTTTGAGGGATTATGAGGTTCTCCTCTGGTACCTGTAGTCATTGTTTTAAAGTGGTGTGTCCCTGGTGGATTTTCACACCAGCTTTTCTTAGCGGGAGTTGCGTCCTTTTCGGATTTTCACATAACCCTGTGCCTTATTTTTTGCCTGAAATGGACCCAATCCAATCCAGCGGCTTTGATCCATTTTATTTTTTTATAGGACAGACTGCCTGTTCCCAGGTTTTCACCCTGCCCTTTGGCCTAATTTTTGCTTAGAGCGCCAGTTACGGTTTTTATCTCTAACGGCCTTTTTTTTTTTTTTTTTTTTTGGTGAGGGATGCCGAAATCGTTACCAAAGATCTTTCGGATGTGATTGGCGCGTACCTACGCCTCAAACCATGGTTGTATAAACTTGATTCCCGTGATAAGGGTGATGTAGAATCGGCTTTACAGTTGGTAGCAAGAGGATTTGGCTGAAGTGCTCGAGTAGAGGGAATGGTAGAGGTTCGATAGCACCTGTGCGCTGATTACATATCAGGGCCAATCATTTTGGGTATGCAAGATTAACTGCTTAGGCCACATTAACGTATCATTGTATAGATGCATGCATTTCAATTTGATTTCATAACACATGATCATCATTTGGCATTAACTCAAAAAATAAGAGATCTCATCTAATCTCGGAATAGATCTTGAAAGCATCAAACTCCTGTTATCAATCAGCCCTCGCGGGTTTTCTTGATGGAATATTTTCTCTTAAGCCTCTAATTTTTGACCAGAGTGCCTTTTCGGTTTTCACCCTGACGAGGCACCCAATTTTAGCAAGGTAGCCTTTTTCTGGTTTTTGACCCACGTGGCATTTATTATTTTCTTTTAATTTTTTGCCTTTAGCCATGGACCTTTCTTCAGCCCGTCAATTTTGATTGAATCGGCTTTGATCTTCATTAGCCGGAGAGACTGCTGCTTCTGAGAGTGGTTCTTCTTGGTATCAAAGTCTTGGTTTTAGCCCTTGTGTAGACTGGTTGAGGTGATGGGTTCCTTATTTGGGGCTTGAATGTGAAATCTCACACTTTGCCTTTATTGGCTTTGGCGGTTCAAACCCTAGAATGGCCTTACAATGGTTGAGATAGTGTGACAGGTTGGGCTTGGATGATCTAGGGTACTTTTATCGGTTTCGGTGGATTAAGCTCCGAAAGGGCTTTTGACTGTTGGGATTGGATGGATGGTTTGTGAATTAGTCTTTTAGGTCCTTTTCAGTGGTAAGGAGAAGAATAGCAAGGTGCAGGCATGTGTAAATCAACGGGATTCGAACAAAGCTTGCCCCCAAATAACATTCCCTTGCCCCCTGATCAATTCTCCCTTTTCTTCTCTCTTTTATTTACACCTCAATTTTTTATTTTTTTTTTTACCCAAATTTTTTTTTTCTCTTTACACCCAATTTTTTTTTTACCCCCCAATTTCCTTTTAGCAAGCTTCGTTCAAATCCTAAAGTTTACACATACGTGCACTTTTCATCTTAACCACTGGGACCGTTGTGGTTCAATCTAGTCGGGCATTGGGTTTTAGCAAGAAACTTGGCTATAAGGGTTCTGGATGGTCAAGGGTCAATCATAATCAGTTTTGAGGGTGCGCATTTCAAGGGGTCAGGAGGAAAGGGTTCACGTTATTCAGTGCTGATGAGTTATATTTTCTTCGTGAAGGTCTTGAGTTTCATTCGCCTAACTCCTGATGTAGCTTTCGAAGTTTGGTTTTATTCGGCAGCACCATATGTAGCTCAGATGTTGTGGATGCAAAGAAATGGCTTTCAAAATTCAGTTCATCGTCATGTTGGCACGTGGAAGTAGTACTGATCTCAAGAACGTCCTTGTCAATTTTCAGCATGTCACACCAGGTCCAGGCAAAGGCTCTTTTCTCTATTATCTCTCAAAATTATCCTCTCTTCAAGAGTTATATCAGATGCTATCAAGATTTTCTTTGGATTCCCCAAAGTTTTCAGACTAGATGGAGTCGTATTAATTGGGTTAATGTCAAAATGAATGGATGCATCGTGATCATAAGGAATGAAATTATTAGAAACATCATGCAAATAAGCAGAAATTGTTCATTGAAATAACCAATTGTCATAAGGAGTTCTTGCATTAAAAGGAAATAAAGCATTGAAAAAACATAGCCTTCTTCGCCGCTTGTTAGAACCGATCAAACACCTGGCGAGGGAACTGCATTGTAGTTCATCTCCTTCTTCTTCTCCCTCTTTTTAGGGTCCGTGATCTACTTGGAGTCGATGAGGTCCTGGATCTTACCCCTCAAGATTCGGCAGTTGTTCGTTAGATGCCCAGTGTGTTGGTGGTAGGCGCAGTATTGATCACTTTTGTGCCCCGGCTGTCCCTGGCTTAAGGCTGGTCTGGGTGGCAATGGTTGCAATATTTCCCCCTTCATTAGCTTCTCGAAAACCCATGACAAAGGTTTGCCCAGATCAGAATAGTGTCTTTGAGCTATTTTAGCCATTGGTACTTTCCCTGTCCTTCTTGTACCGCTGCTACCAACTCCCTGACTCGTTGGGCTAGTAATAGTCTTATTGAGGGGTGCCCGGGTAGTTGCCATGATTTGAGCTTGAAGAACTAGCGCCATGGCATCCATCCTTTTCTTAATTGTGGCTAATAACCTCTTTCAAGCTCCCCGAACCTTCTATCCATCTCTTGGATCATTAAGGCATGAGCCTCTCCCATAATAGGCAATTCAATTTGTTCAATAGTATAGGCCACAGGCGGTTGCCTGGCATTTGGTGCCATCTGGGCAGCGATATTTTCCATTTTGCCGAATATCCTCCTTTTAAAATCCTCTAATTTCCTAGCAAGGTCTTGGGTAGTTAAAGCTCAAATCTCCATCGAAGATGATGCACTAGTCGTTGAGAGTGACTCAAAATCCCAAACAGGCACTAGTTCTATCAAACCAAAGGGCGAGTCCGTCCTCACTAGTCGACCGTCAGAACCCCTAGTCCACTTGGATGAATCTATAGTGGCTGAAAGATAAAGATTGTTAGAATGATGCATGGATGACATATACAATGCATGATCGTGCTATGCAAATGGTCCTTGGCGAGTGTGAGATCAATGGATTACCACAATACGATGGGATTCATGGAAGAAATTACACACATGATGATATGTACACGTGAGAAAAGTGATATGCAGATGAAAAGATATATACACGCATAAGAGAAAATATATTCTTATTTATATACACACGTATTTATTTTATTGACATGTATAAATGACGTGCGATGCATGAGCATGTTGTGCAGTATCCACAAACATATGCAAGTAGATAGATCCTTCCAACCTTATCACTCCCACACACGAGGCTGTGCGGTCTCTTTCCTAGGTGGGTTTAGTCCATGGGTCAATAGGGGACCCTATGAATGCGTGTAGTACACGGTGAAAAACCGACAGTATAACAGTCTTAATTTAATGCGCATTGGTATGAGTTTTGGCCATTACGTATTTGGACAATTCAATCAAGTTAAGGTGGGCTTACCGAGGCATGAAAGCCCTTGATAAAGAACCACTTAATTTGGTTGATTTTGCTTAATACGCGATGCCCCACATCACAAGCATCGCATTAAGGAGCATACCACCTAGTGGAAGTTTCTATTTGCCATTACATGAGCTTTGGTCAAGGTAGTATTATTTTAGGTCTACATAAGCATGGTCCTTGCCAACGGATCTAACTCATCATGAGCATGACGACTGATCGGGTCTCTATTTGATATACCGTTAATGGCACGAGGCTTTGTCACACCCCAAAATGGCCCTGGAAGAATTATAGAGTTTTGTTCGAAAAAGGTAAGCTTATGTGCGGGAGTTCTGTCGCGAGCGCGACAAGTGTCGCGGGCGCGACAGAGCCCTCTAGCGGTTTTCGAACTTCAGCTGCTTGGTGCGGGCGTGAGCGTTCTGTCGCGAGCGCGACAGAACCCTCTCGTGAGATGTGTGCATAAGTGGGACTAAGAGACTTGGAGTTGTAGGGAGTTGACATATGGCATCGTAGAAGAGTGACAAGTGTCATCATAGAAGAGTAACAAGTGGCGGCATATGAGACTGACAAGTGGCATTGTAGGAGAGTGACACGTGGCGGCATAGGAGTTTGACAAGTGGCGTCCTAGGGGAGTGACACATGGCTTTGTAGGGATGTGACATGTGGCATAAGATATTATTTGGTTTGGTCAAAATACATGTATGTATTTTGTTAAGAAAAGAGATATACATGTCTTAAGTGAGGTGGTTGGCCTTTAATGAGGTAAGTGGGAAATTATGAGGTCTTTGGCTTTGGATAGAGTTTGACCATCTGCTCATTTGCTTTTCTTTCTCTTTTCTTACGTTAGTTGCTTTGCCTTTGGCCCTTTTGCTCTTCTTTCTTTCTTTTTCTTTGGCCTTCAGCCGTTCTCCTCTCTTGCTCTTCCCTTTGTTCTTTTCTTCTTCATTTGATTTGTTCTTGAGGGAGAACCACTTGAAGTGGCTTAAAGAGAGCATAGTAGGACTTGATTAGGTCTCTTCTAAAGGTAAGTTGAATTTGTTTTCCGATCTGACCTCCCTTTTCTTTCTGTTTTTAATTTAAAGTGAGAAAAAGTCTAACTCAAAATATTTTCTATGTGATTTGTGGAAGCTATGAACAAGAAATGGGATAAAATAAAGGAAAGGGTTGGAGCTGAATAGAGAGCTGTGATCGAGTTCCTAGAGGTAGGGATCGAGTGCGATTTTGTTTTCCTGGCATGTGATTGAATGATATGTGTTTAAAAGGAACCATGACTAGATGTAGATGTATATGATGAGCTTTAACTAGCTCAATTGCTCTTTTAGTGTATATTGGTTTATTGTTCATTTTGATTGCTTACAGTGCTCATGACATGTGTATATATGTTTATAAGTATGTAACTTGATCATTTGAGTGTTTGTGTTGATGATAAAGTTTGATGTTGCGAAATTCTGCTTATTTGTCATTAGACCCCTGTGTATAGTATTTGTTATAAGTAGAGTTATAGGACTCAAATTGTGTTTTTTCCAATTGCATGTGAAATATAAGATCCGTGTCTAAAAATGTCTAAGAGGGTGCTTAATCTAATTCTGGCCCTAAGTATCCCAAAAGTAATTAAAACGTAGGTGACCCTATTCTGGCGGGTTCACTGGAACAGTATATGTTATTTAGATCATATCTTTTGTTATAGAGGTCCAAACGACCTGAAACTTGTGCCATTTGAAAGTTAAAATCCTAGAAAACAATTGTTAAGAAGAACGTTTTTCCAAACCAAGACTTTTAGAGGTTCATTTAGACGATACAAGTTTCGGGTAAAAAGCAGTCTTGTGAGGCACCAAAGCAGAGCTTCTGTCACGAGCGCGACACATGTCGCGACCTCGCGACAGAACAACTCATTTTAGGCTTTTTCTTATTCTTTTTGAGCTCCTAGTTGCCATGGGTCAACCCCTGACCCTTCCCCTTGACTAAATTGTATATTTTGTTGATGTTTTACTCCCCGGAATGAACCCGTATTACCCCGGAATGTTTCCGTGATTTATACTCTACATGTTTAGGGTTATCAAATGATTATAGGATTAGTTATCTATGTAACCAATGCTACGGCATAAGAGTTAGCGTTGACCATGTGATTCCATGTGATATGAATTGTTATATAATGCATTTGGTATAGAGTATAGAGCCTTTTTGTAATCTAGCTTCTGTCGCGAGCGCGACCTCTTGTCGCGATCGCGACAATGAACTTGTCTTTTGTCACGAGCATGACTTCTTGTCGCGATCGCGACATTGAATCTCTTCGCATCCTGTTTTATTTGTTTTAAAGAGAGTGTTTTCTTCTGTCTTGCTTTGCATGATTATATGTTTATGTAATGAATTTAAGTGTTATATGCTTTTAGTTGTTGAACAAGATTGTATATGAATTACATGCCTCTGAATTTTATAAATGCACTTGAAGTTTAGTTGGTGAGTTGATATCTGTGTATTGTGTGTGAGTTGGTATTGAGCCTGATTACCGTTATAGTGGATAGATAAGCATGCTTATAAAGGGCTAGAGTGCAGCTGCTAGAGTTGGCCTTAATTGTGCCCAGAGTTCGGAATGCCTCGTGTATTCCATAGAGTTTTGAGTTAATTCTCCACATGTAAGATATTGTAAACAGTATCCAGAGTTACCCGTATCCACCATGAAAGGAATTCAGGCTTGTCTTGTTATCGTTGTGTAGTGAACTTGAGATGATTCAGAGTATTGTTCTGAATAAGTGCTATAGTACATGAGAGTAATGTTTAAGTACATTACAGTTCTGTATACAAGTACATGATTTCATGAATGTGAACACATGATATCGTATATTTGAGTAAATAATATGTATAAGTGTAAGTGTACATGAACAAGTAGAAGAGTAAATGCTATATACATGTGAGGGCATAGTATTTGATAATTGACCATGAAACCTTTATATGTATAAGAGCTATATGCATGAGCTAGTTGAGGTTGTTACATGAACTGTGTGATTTGTTTGTGACTTCATAAAGAAGTCCTTTGCATTATTTTATCCCCACTAAGCGTTATCGCTTAGCACGGATGTTTATTTCCGTGTAGGTTACAGATTCAGATCAGTGAGTGGACATCTGCAGGTCAAGGCCACTAGAAGTTTTTGCTATACTTTTTTTTTGTAGAAGTTAGAGATAGAGTTTTTACATTTTGAGTAACATCATTATGTAATATAAGTAGAAAAATCACAAGTAAAGGTACATGTAAATGTATTTGTAAAGCTAAATGGAAACAGATGTAATATGAACATGTAAATGTATATGTAGTTAATATGAAATGCAAGTGGGCCCTAGTGTAGTATTTAATTAATTTTATATGGATGTGTTTATGCTATCGCTTCCGCTAATGCATGTACATGTATACGTAAGTGTCCGCGTAGCGCCTGATATTCCTTACCAGGGGTATGGGGGTGTTACATTTAGTGGTATCAGAGCTCTAGGTTAAATGATTCCGGACTATAAGGTGATAGAGTATAGTGCATATGTTTGAGTTTGTCTAGAGTGTGGCCTAATGCAGATGTCGTTTGTGTAAAGTATAGATAGAGTCCGACTCGCGTGAGAGCGTAGAAGAGACAGCGGCAGATGTGAATTAGTAAGAGTTCGGGGTGACACTCTGTATTCCTGTCGGCTATCTCCGTGAACCGTGTGAACATAAGCATAGTGAAACATGGGGATGGGAAAAGTGCATTACAGTAGCTTACATTGCATTTTCGCATCATCCTGCATACATAAATCATTACATGACCATTTCACCCGCATCCTTCATTTGTATGTGAAAAGCATCATTGTATGCACTTTATTGGGAAAAGCTGACAGGATATACATCGAGTGCTTGATGCTTAGAAGAAGTGTATAGATTAGAGTGCAGTGTGTTAAGGAAAGTGTGAAATGTATACGATTTGATAGCTGTATGGTGTAAGTGATTAGCAGGGAAATTTCGAGGACGAAATTTCTTAAGGGGGAGAGATTTGTCACACCCCAAAATGGCCCTAGAAGAATTACAGAGTTTTGTTTGAAAAAGGTAAGTTTATGTGCAGGAGTTCTGTCACGAGCGCGACAAGTGTCGCGGGCGCGACAGAGCCCTCCAGCGGTTTTCGAACTTCAGCTGCTTGGTGCGGGCGTGAGCGTTCTGTCGCGAGCGCGACAGAACCCTCTCGTGAGATGTGTGCATAAGTGGGACTAAGAGACTTGGAGTTGTAGGGAGTTGACATATGGCATCGTAGAAGAGTGACAAGTGTCATCATAGAAGAGTAACAAGTGGCGGCATATGAGACTGACAAGTGGCATTGTAGGAGAGTGACACGTGGCGGCATAGGAGTTTGACAAGTGGCGTCCTAGGGGAGTGACACATGGCTTTGTAGGGATGTGACATGTGGCATAAGATATTATTTGGTTTGGTCAAAATACATGTATGTATTTTGTTAAGAAAAGAGATATACATGTCTTAAGTGAGGTGGTTGGCCTTTAATGAGGTAAGTGGGAAATTATGAGGTCTTTGGCTTTGGATAGAGTTTGACCATCTGCTCATTTGCTTTTCTTTCTCTTTTCTTACGTTAGTTGCTTTGCCTTTGGCCCTTTTGCTCTTCTTTCTTTCTTTTTCTTTGGCCTTCAGCCGTTCTCCTCTCTTGCTCTTCCCTTTGTTCTTTTCTTCTTCATTTGATTTGTTCTTGAGGGAGAACCACTTGAAGTGGCTTAAAGAGAGCATAGTAGGACTTGATTAGGTCTCTTCTAAAGGTAAGTTGAATTTGTTTTCCGATCTGACCTCCTTTTTCTTTCTGTTTTTAATTTAAAGTGAGAAAAAGTCTAACTCAAAATATTTTCTATGTGATTTGTGGAAGCTATGAACAAGAAATGGGATAAAATAAAGGAAAGGGTTGGAGCTGAATAGAGAGCTGTGATCGAGTTCCTAGAGGTAGGGATCGAGTGCGATTTTGTTTTCCTGGCATGTGATTGAATGATATGTGTTTAAAAGGAACCATGACTAGATGTAGATGTATATGATGAGCTTTAACTAGCTCAATTGCTCTTTTAGTGTATATTGGTTTATTGTTCATTTTGATTGCTTATAGTGCTCATGACATGTGTATATATGTTTATAAGTATGTAACTTGATCATTTGAGTGTTTGTGTTGATGATAAAGTTTGATGTTGCGAAATTCTGCTTATTTTTCATTAGACCCCTGTGTATATTATTTGTTATAAGTAGAGTTATAGGACTCCAATTGTGTTTTTTCCAATTGCATCTGAAATATAAGATACGTGTCTAAAAATGTCTAAGAGGGTGCTTAATCTAATTCTGGCCCTAAGTATCCCAAAAGTAATTAAAACGTAGGTGACCCTGTTTTGGCGGGTTCACTGGAATAGTATATGTTATTTAGATCATATCTTTTGTTATAGAGGTCGAAACGACCTAAAACTTGTTCCATTTGAAAGTTAAAATCCTAGAGAACAATTGTTAAGAAGAACGTTTTTCCAAAACAAGAAGTTTAGAGGTTCATTTAGATGATACAAATTTAGGGTAAAAAGCAGTCTTGTGAGGCGCCAAAGCAGAGCTTCTGTCGCGAGCGCGGCACATGTCATGACCTCAGAACAGAACAACTCATTTTAGGCTTTTTCTTATTCTTTTTGAGCTCCTAGTTGCCACGGGTCAACCCCTGACCCTTCCCCTTGACTAAATTGTATATTTTGTTGATGTTTTACTCCCCGGAATGAACCCGTATTACCCCGGAATGTTTCCGTGATTTATACTCTACATGTTTAGGGTTATCAAATGATTATAGGATTAGTTATCTATGTAACCAATGCTACGGCATAAGATTTAGTGTTGACCATGTGATTCCATTTGATATGAATTGTTATATAATGCATTTGGTATAGAGTATAGAGCCTTTTTGTAATCTAGCTTCTGTCGCGAGCGCGACCTCTTGTCGCGATCGCGACAATGAACTTGGCTTTTGTTGCGAGCATGACTTCTTGTCGCGATCGCGACAGTGAATCTCTTCTCATCCTGTTTTATTTATTTTGAAGAGAGTGTTTTCTTCTGTCTTGCTTTGCATGATTATATGTTTATGTAATGAATTTAAGTGTTATATGCTTTTAGTTGTTGAACAAGATTGTATATGAATTACATGCCTCTGAATTTTATAAATGCACTTGAAGTTTAGTTGGTGAGTTGATATCTGTGTATTGTGTGTGAGTTGGTATTGAGCCTGATTACCGTTATAGTGGATAGATAAGCATGCTTATAAAGGGCTAGAGTGCAGCTGCTAGAGTTGGCCTTAATTGTGCCCAGAGTTCGGAATACCTCGTGTATTCCATAGAGTTTTGAGTTAATTCTCCACATGTAAGATACTATAAACAGTATCCAGAGTTACCCGTATCCACCATGAAAGGAATTCAGGCTTGTCTTGTTATCGTTGTGTAGTGAACTTGAGATGATTCAGAGTATTATTCTGAATAAGTGCTATAGTACATGAGAGTAATGTTTAAGTACATTACAGTTCTGTATACAAGTACATGATTTCATGAATGTGAACACATGATATCGTATATTTGAGTAAATAATATGTATAAGTGTAAGTGTACATGAATAAGTAGAAGAGTAAATGCTATATACATGTGAGGGCATAGTATTTAATAATTGACCATGCAACCTTTATATGTATAAGAGCTATATGCATGAGCTAGTTGAGGTTGTTACATGAACTGTGTGATTTGTTTGTGACTTCGTAAAGAAGTCCTTTGCATTATTTTATCCCCACTAAGCGTTATCGCTTAGCACGGATGTTTATTTCCGTGTAGGTTACAGATTCAGATCAGTGAGTGGACATCTGCAGGTCAAGGCCACTAGAAGTTTTTGCTATACTTTTTTTTTTTGTAGAAGTTAGAGATAGAGTTTTTACATTTTGAGTAACATCATTATGTAATATAAGTAGAAAAATCACAAGTAAAGGTACATGTAAATGTATTTGTAAAGCTAAATGGAAACAGATGTAATATGAACATGTAAATGTATATGTAGTTAATATGAAATGCAAGTGGGCCCTAGTGTAGTATTTAATTAATTTTATATGGATGTGTTTATGCTATCGCTTCCGCTAATGCATGTACATGTATACGTAAGTGTCTGCGTAGTGCCTGATATTCCTTACCAGGGGTATGGGGGTGTTACAGGCTTAGGCTGGTGATTATCCCTAACACATTCCTACAATGAGAGAAATTAGGGTCGTGCTTCGGGAACGCACCGAGGTAAAGAGGGACCAACTATCGTAAGTCTAAGGCTCTAAAATGCGATGCAATTTCAAAAAGTGATAGAATTTTAAGTTTTAAAAATCCAATTATACATTTTAACCAAAGCACTTTTGGAGCAAAGTCTCAAACACAAAGTCCCCAGTACTGTGACACGCGCCGGACCAACCCAGCAAGGGCCCTCGCTTTGAATCCGCCTTTGGGATTCGAGGTATTGGTTTGTGTCTTTTTGATCATGGGTGCCATGAGACATCATCGGTGTATCCCTCCAAATAGAACATTGGGGATAACCACCTAGCCTAATGACGCCTAAAGGCACCTTTGAGGTATTTGGAGTTGCTATCCAATTTGCAAGAAATTGGGAAAAGTCTCTCACCTCTAACGGTCTAAACCAGAGATATGGTGCCCGGGACTTCCCTCTTATTTATGCTTTGGTTAATTATAAATGAGTTTTTAACTTCTTAAAATTACATCTCTCATCTAATACGTTCAATGCATTGAATTAAAGCCGCATTATAAGCATCAAAAAAAGGATAAAAGAAAACGATAAAGAAAATAAAGAAAGCGATAAACACGCGAGCACACAATTACAAGAGAAATAGGGGCGGAATACAACCCCAATGAAAGGAAATCAAAGACGTGAACGGGGACGGAATACAATCCCCTAAAATAAATAAAGTTGCCCCAAAATTAATTACAAGGGCCTAAAAGGAAAATGAACATAAATTTAAAACACTCACACAAAATAAGAAAAGGCATACATAAATTGGAGCATTATTTTAGGAACATTAGTTCCCTCGCGCTTGATTGAAAATTTAGGAACATTGGTTCCTTCGCATTTATTTAAAGAGGGTCGAAGAGTCATTTTGGTTGTTTGGATGAAAGCCGGGATGAGTGATCCCATTTTATTGAAAGTTGACTCTTCATTTTGATTGTGATATTTTTTATTATTTGGCTAAAATAAGGGACATTGGTCCCAACTTTATTAATGAAAAACTCAATTTAATTGTGAAAGTATTTTTGTGACTTTTTATTTCACGTGTCCATAAATAAAATAATTATTTACAAATAATTACAACATGAAGAGAGGGATTGGAAAGATCTCACCCAAACCGGAGAGTACATCCACGCGTTGCGACCCATCCGGGGAGTCGCGGGGCGCTCACATAGTCTCATGCCAAAATCATATAAAAAAAATATTAGTAATGATTTTAAAAATTAAACAAGTGAAAACTGAATAAACATTAGGTAAGTCAAGTTATAATGATGAGACAAACACAACAAAATAATAATAACAATAAATATAACACGACAATATTAATAATGAATAAATCCAATAATGATAATAACAATAACATTAATAAATACTAATATAAAAACATAAAAAATGAATAAGAATAAAATATCATAATGATAATAATAATATAATAATTAATAAAGATAATAAATAATAAATAATATGAAAATAGAGGAATCAATTGATGATAAACAAATATAATAATAATAATAATAATAATAATAATAATAATAATAATAATAATAATAATAGTATAATAATTAATAATGATAATAAATAATAAATAATATGAAAACAGAATAATCAATTGATAATAAACAAATATAATAATAATAATAATAATAATAATAATAATAATAATAATAATAATAATAATAATAATGATAATAATGATAATGAGGACACTAGCGGCAAACAAACCAACAAAAGGACCATACAAAATCAAACCAATAGCTAAGTGTAAATAGCGACAGTGTGCTAACCATGGAGAAAATATTAGACAAAAAACACAATATTAATAGCAAAATGCAAAAATGTTAACAACAATAAATAATATATAGCTAAAAATAAATAAATAAAAATAGTCCAAGTGTTTACCCTCAGAGATGTATATTTGAAAGGAAAAGTGCCAAGATCTGTTTCCTTTTGTCGAGATTTAATGAGGAAAAGTGCAAAAAAATATTGAAGAAGAAAAGAAATTTAGACTAAAATTTAGAGAAAATGCTTTCGGGAAAATATTTGCAAAACAAAGAAAATTGATTTTTTTTTTGTTTGAGATTAATTTCCCAGTGGAAAAATGTTAAAAAAAAAATAGAAGATGAAAATCAAGGCTGAAAAAATAAGTTGAAGATTTTTCTGGAAGAGGGGTCCTATTCTTGAGAGAAATCGAGAGGGTTTCTTTTTGAATCAATTTTGCCGTCCTCCCCTGAAAATCAAGATTGAATCCCATTTTACCGTGTGCCTTGGCTCAAAATGAAAAGAGACAGAGGAGCATTATTTTAGTTGATCGAAAAATAACACAAAACGGTGAAAAAAATCGAAAAAATTGGACTGAAAATCAGACTGAAAATGCAAAAAACGTATGTGTAGACACCGTGTCCTGAGGTAACCCAGATCAGAGTTACCCAATGATGATAAGACGCCTTTCCACAGGGAAAAAGGTTAAAAGTGATGATTTCCTTGTAAAATTTGCATTTTGGAGTGAAAAATTGAAAAATAATAAAAAAATATTTTAAAAATTAGTTTTGAAAAATGGAGGCTTAAAATTATAGTATTTTTAGTCAATTTAAAATTTTTTTAAAAAAAAAAGTCGGATCGCGAGCGACGGTCGCGGCTGCGCGCTGGCGCCCGAGCGCCCAGTTCGTTGCGCGCGCAAGGGCGACGCGCAGCGTCGCTAATGCTGCGCATCGATAAAGGCGCGCGCAGCGTTGCGCGTACTGCGCACCGCACATCGTGCACTGCGCGCCGCCGATCGCGCTGGCCTGCACGCTTTGTGCGCGAGAGGCTGCCGCTCCGACGCCAGTCCCTATATAGCGACGGGCGTCCCTACTCTTGGCCGTCGCTATAGGGTCTGATACCCCTTTTTTCCGATTTTTGGACCTAAAAATCAGTTTTTTATCCCTTTTTTCAAGGATTTAAGGGATTTTTTCCATTTTTAAAAATTAAAATAGGCAATATCTGATTTAATTAAATTTTATCACTTTAATTATTTTATTTTTTCTTATTTTTTTGATATAAAAAGAATGAGATGAAAACCTAAAAGGGAATTTTTTGGGGATTTTTTCTAGGGTTTTTTCTCTTCATCTTTTTCTTTTCTTCTTTTTAATTTCTCTAGGAATTTTCCAGATTTCTTTCCCCAACAAAAAAATAACAAAGATAGCTATTGTTCTTCTCTTTTTTTCCAACATAATTCCTTCAAAAACATATTTTTTAGATGGAATTTTGTTGATGGATTTTTTTGAGACAAATCAATCAAATATTTGCTCTCAAAATTCATTTTTTTAACTTGTTATTTGTTTTCAATTAAAACTTTTTCAAGGTTTTTTATTATTTTGAATCTTTTTTTTTTTTATGAACAATGGATTTTGGGGCAAAACAAATAATTGTTTGTTCCTAAAATCGATTTTTCATTTGATTTTCTAAAAAAAACAATTTTTTCTCATAAATGATTTTTTTTCTTTGGAACAAACAAAATAATTGTTTGTTCTTAAGATTATTTTCATTCTTTTAATCAACAAGAATCATTTTTTAGGCAAAGAAATTAATTCTTTGTTCTTGAAGAATTGTTGATTTTCTTTCTTCATTTTTTAAGCCTATTTTTCTTGGAATAAAAATCCAACATTTTTATTATTCAATTCTAATCTTGCAAATCAAGAATAAGGAAATCAATCATCTTTTTACCTTCATCGAATCCAAAACTCTGAGGGTAAACATTTCGGGCTTGTTCTTTTATTCTTTTTGTTCATATTTAATTTATTCATGTTTATTTTTATTATTTTCAGTTATTTATTTATTTTATTTATTTTGTTTATATATGATTTTATTCTTATTCATGTATATTTTATTATTTTCATTAATTTATTTATTGTTCTCATTTATTTATTTATTCTATTGTTGTTATATTTGTTTTGTTATGTATATATATTATCACATTTTTATTCATGTAAATATTAATTTCTTTTAATTCCTAACATGTAATTAAATTAATTCATTCATCATTATTTTTAACATGTAATTAAATTAATTCATTTTGATTGATCTTTTTACCATGTAAATGGTTTATATCATTTGTGAACATATTTAATTAATCATGTCATTTATTTAATCATATTTTATTCTTTTCCATTGTCATATATTCAATATTTTATTCACTTATTTATTTTCATTATTATGATGGTCATATTTTTACATATTAATTAATTAACATGTTGTATTTTATTCCAATTACATCTTTTAATCCATTTGTTGTTCATAACAAATTTTTTTCATTTATTTTAAATTGTAAACATGTTAATTCATTTGTTATTTTGATATCATTTCATTTTATCTCATTTTATTTTATCATTTATTTTATATTTAATTGATTCAATTACTAACATTATTCTATTTGTGTGTTATTTTTGTTAGTGTAAGTCCTAGCCCCAATACATTGTAATAAAACACTTTAGTTAATAAATGAGGCATTTGTTTTATCCATTGTATTCCTGTGCATGTCAATTGATAGAACTATCCAAGAATGTTGTTTCAGTTTAAGTTATCATGTGTGAGGCACATGGTTGTAAGACCTTGAAACAAATGAGACTTCATTCTAAATATCCCTAGTCAGTCATTGTTATGGGAATAACAAATGAATTAAGACTAGTATGCTCTCTCTGATTAGTTGAGTTCTGTCTTACGGATCATAAGGACAAAAGTGTCAATCAGAGATCATAGATACATGTTTGTAACATGGTATTTGGATACGATCCACACATGAGAACACTACATGGTACAAGTCATAAGTGTTCCTCATATGCAAGTTTTGTATCGGAGTTCTTAGACCTAAAATCTCTATGAAACTCTTTATGAATTACTGTGTACTTTGACATACACCTAACGTGCTCGTAACTGAGTGACAAGTATGGGTATGCTTGGGTATGCATTGATTCATGTTAGAGAGCATGAGAGAAGTGAAGGGATTACCCCTCTCTATAAGAGAGAAAATATCATCGGCCACTTGATCAGTGAACTGAGAAGTGTATGGCCATACCGAGATGTAATAATGTGCAATCATTATTTATCTGAGAAGTTCAGTGTCACTGGAATATCAAGAAAGGAATTAACTTACACATGAGGATGACTTGTTCCATGCCTTATGTTAATTCTGATATTTATGGGTAAGGGAATATATAAAATTGCATTAGGTCACTAAATGCCAATTGCATTTTCATTTAATTTGGAATGCTATAATATCTTGCTAGAGAATATATATAGCCTTTGAATTAATTTTTAATTCATTGCCAATATTAAATGGACCTATAGGATCGCACACAAAGCATTGGGCTTAAAATACTTGAATAAAGTATTGAGCATTAATTTAGGCTTTTAATTTAAGTCAAATTAATGTATATGTAATGGGTATTTAATTGCTAATGGACCTTGGTCCATGAGAGAGGAAATTCGGCCCACATAGGTTTAATTTCAATTAATTAATTATGTTGTATTAATTAATTTAATTGAGTATTAAATCCTAAGATATTTAAGTCAAACTAAATCACTTAATAATGGGATGACCTAGCCGAAATTCCAAAGGATATATACCATGGGAATTTCAGCACATGTTAAATGGTAAGTGATTAGTTTGATTAATACATCTTAAGGTTTTATTTCAAATCAATTTGAATTTTAAATTCAAAAGGGATTGAGCTAATATTTACTACTGATCTTTAGGAAGTGTTTAAGGTTGAATTAACTATCTCAAGGTAGGAAAATTCGGATTAAAGACTTGCCATAAGGAGGGGTATATATTAGATAAGAATAAAACCCTAAGGAAGAAGAAAAAGAGTGGTGGCTAGGGTTTTGCGTGAAACATCTCTCTCTCTCTCATTTTTTTCTTCTTGGCCGAAATACACAAGGAGAAGGATTCTTCCTTGCTTGCTTGTGACTTTGAGCATTGATTACACATAGTAGAAGGACAAGATCAAGTCTTGTGGCTTCAAACTAATTCCATTACACAATACATATTTAGTAAGCTAGCACTTTCGGTTTTGAGCCGTTTTTGCGAGTGTGTGTGTGAGAATAGAGAGGAGTGGCGAAAAAGGCTGTTCCTTGGCATTGGTGGTGAACATCTAAGGTGGACAAGATCATCTAAATTGCTGGTCATCATCAAATTCAATTTGAAAGGCATCTAAAGTTGTAAGTTATTAAAACCCTAAAATTGCATGTTTCCGATTCTTGTCATGGAATTGTTTGGCATGTATGATCAAATTTTTTTTGTTTTCCGCTGCGTGATCATCATACACATACCATGACATATTCCATCAGTGGTATCAGAGCCTAAACATGCTTATTTTAGTGCTTTAGGTGCATGAAATAATTAATTAAAAATCGTTACTTTTAATACATGCAATGCTGAAATTTTCTGTTTTGAGTTTTTTGCATTGTTTTGGTGTAAAAACGATTTTAATTGATTAGATAGGTATTATAATTAATATGACATGTTAATATACTGTCCTTAGGTTGTTTAGGGGCTGTTAATGGTCAGATTTAATTATGTATACCTGATGGTACATGTTAATGTTAAAACTAGGTGCATTATGGCATGTTAATTGAAATTTTAACAACTAGTTTTATATATTAAATGTAAAATTGGTTTTGGCATGTTTGTAAGTGTTTTTAAAATATTAAATATCAGGTCTGGACATTATTTAAATATGGTTTTAATTCTGGTCCATGACAAATTAATTGATTAATTTTAAAATCACTTAAAACATGACTAGTTTGTGTTTGTTACATGTTTAATCAACATTGTTTTGTTTTGATTTGATTAAAATGGTAAAAACACATTTAGATCAGATTGGTACATAATGTTAAATCAATATTTATGACCTTATTTAGATTATTAAATGACTCATAAAATTGATTTAAGTGTTTGTGCATTTTTGGCATCACATAAGCATTAAACAACTAGTTTTTGTTGTTTGTTTGTTTTTATATGCATGCCATGTTTTATATATATGTTCTTCATGATTTTATTTTTAATTCATGTCGGTACATATTATATGAATTTTTAATGTTTATGGGCAGTATGACATATTATTAAAATGGCAAAATTGGAAATTATACTAGAGTTGATTTATAGCACAAATCTAACTAGTTTGTGTTTTGGGCTTTTAAGAGAACTTATTCAATAAGAGGATTTAGTCCATTGGGCCTCGGCCCAGGCCCATCATAGGGTCATCTCTTAAAGGTTCAAGTACACAATTTCCATTAATGGGCTTGGCTAATTTAATTAAAATTGGACTTTGTTTGATCCATGAATGTTATGTATATTAATTTGCTTGTTTGGTGTGATAAATGGATATGCATGGTGCATTCATGGGCCCTGGGTTTTTGTAATTAATTATGGCCTGCGAGCCATTATGTATTATTGTAAAAGTTTCATTTATTTCTTAGAATAGAATTTACTTGAAGACTTTGTAAATCAAGATGAAGCCCAACTAAGAAGATTCCTGTGTAATAGTATAGAATCTTAGTTGTAGGTTTTATGGGCCCATGTTTGTCACGCTTTACTTTATGCAATTATTTATATATGCATGCTATGAATGGATGACAAAGCGTATGCCATGTAAGTCGTAATAAAATGAATCCCTAAAATAGTAAGTCATAAAGTTGCCTTCCTAATTCGAAACATGTCAAGGCATCGATCATCGGTAACGTAGACTAGGAGTCCTAGATGCGCCCGATTATCTTTGTGAGGCATGAGTTGTGAATGTAGGTTGGACTTAACATGGAAAGGGATGCCCGGACCTAGGCAACTAATAAATGGGTTTGTGCTATAACATCTTAAGATCTTAGCCCATTTGATCCAAGAGTCATGTACGAATCATGATTGGAGTTATCCTACCTAAGTAACTTAACTTGTTAGGTGTACAAGCTCAGCTTGACTAATAAGGTTGTTGTGAAAAGTGGATCTTGGCCCACATTAAATCACTAACGCGAATTATTTAAAGGGATATTAATTCGGTTTGTGGGATTATTAATAAGACCTCATTTAATCTTGCTAAATTTTATTGTAGATTGAAAAATGGCATCTTCAAACAACAATTTCTCATTGCGATCGGTCCTTGAAAAGGACAAATTGAATGGCACCAATTTCATAGACTGGTCTCGAAACTTAAGGATAGTTCTTAAGCAAGAGAAAAAGTCGTATGTTTTGGATGCACCCTTGCCTCAAGAACCTGCAAGGAACGCCTCTGCGGTTCAAAGGGAAACTTTTGAGACCAAGAAGAGCGACTCCAATGATGTGACCTGTTTGATGCTAGCCACTATGGTGCCTGACTTGCAAAAGCAATTTATGGACCAAGAGGCGTATGCGATCATGGTGCACTTAAAGGAAATGTTCCAAGAGCAAGCTCGTCACGAGAGGTTTGTGACAACTAAGGCCTTAATTTCCTGTAAGATGGCTGCAGGTACTCCTGTTAGTACACATGTACTCAAGATGAAAGGGTATCTTGATACTCTTGAGAAGCTTGAGGTACAAGTACCAAAGGAATTGGCTACTGACTTGATTTTAGGATCATTGGCTGATGATTATGATCCATTTGTAATGAATTATAACATGCATGCGATGAACAAGTCAGTTACTGAGCTTCATGGGATGCTTAAGAATGCTGAAGAAAACATTCGAAAGACTAATCCCATACTGATGGTTCAAGGGGGCATTAAGAAGGGACCGGCTAAGGGAAAAGGAAAGGGAAAGGCAAAACCCAAGAATGACCTGGCTCGGTTCAAGTCAAATGGGAGCGCACCTCAGGCCCAATCCAAGCCCAAGGCGCAAAAGCCCAAGGAGAGTGAGAGCACTTGCTTCCATTGCAACAAAATAGGGCATTGGAAGAAGAATTGCGCTCTCTTCAAGGAAGAACAAAAAAAGAATGGAGCCAAGGCGTCCAGTTCAGGTATTTTTGTTGTTGAAATTAACCTTTCTATTTCTACCACTTGGGTACTAGATACCGGTTGTGGTTCTCACATTTGTTCAAATGTGCAGGGGCTAAGAAATAGGAGATTACTTGGGAAGAATGAAGTGGACCTCCGTGTGGGGAATGGAGCACGAGTTGCTGCCATGGAGATAGGCGACTATCAACTCACTTTACCTTCAGGACTTTGTTTAATTTTGAAAAATTGTTATTATGTGCCTGCTATGAGCAGAAACATTATTTCAGTTTCATTATTGGATTTGGATGAATTTGATTTTGTTATTAAAAATGGCAATGCTCATATTCGTCGCCAAGGCATTTCATATGGCAATGCCATGTTGCAAAATGGCCTTTATATCCTTGATCTATCAAACAAAGAGTCCATATACAACATTAATACAAAGAGGGTTAAATCAAATGAGTTAAACCCTACTTACTTCTGGCATTGTCGTTTAGGACATGCAAACGAAAAACGCATTTCAAGACTCCACAAAACTGGAGTACTTGGGTCATTCGACTTAGAGTCTTATGATACATGCGAGCCATGTTTGCATGGAAAAATGACAAAAAAGTCCTTTTAATAAGAAAGGTGAGAGGACTAATGGCTTATTGGAGCTAATACATACCGATGTATGTGGACCATTAAGTACACAAGCCAGAGGTGGTTTTAGCTACTTCGTGACATTCACAGATGACTTCAGTAGATATGGCTATGTCTATCTAATGAAGCATAAATCTGAAACTTTTGAGAAATTCAAAGTGTTTAAAAACGAAGTAGAAAACCAACTTGGCAAAAGTATAAAAGCCATTCGGTCAGATCGAGGTGGCGAATATTTAAGCCAAGAGTTTGACTGTCATCTAAAGGAGTGTGGTATTATATCACAGCTCACTCCTCCTGGAACACCACAATGGAATGGTGTGTCCGAAAGGAGAAATCGAACTCTATTGGACATGGTTCGATCTATGATGAGTCAAGCAAATCTTCCTGTCTCTTTTTGGGGCTATGCATTAGAAACTGCTGCGTTTCTACTAAACCGTATTCCAACTAAAGCAGTTGAAAAGACACCATACAAGGTATGGACTGGGAAAGAACCCAATATGTCATTTCTCAGGATTTGGGGCTGTGAATCACATGTTAAGAAATTAACATCTGACAAACTAGAGTCCAAATCCACTGTCTGCTTATTTGTGGGTTATCCCAAAGAAACAAAGGGATACTACTTTTACTCACAAACCGAGAACAAAGTATTTGTTGCTCGCAAGGCTGTTTTCTTGGAAAAGGAGTTCCTTCTCAAGAAAGACAGTGGGAGTAAAGTAGAACTTGGAGAAATTCAAACGCCACAAACTCCTATACAGGATGAGTTGGAAATGGGATCAAGTTCACAACCAATTGTGGAACAAGAACCCATTGCACAAGTACCTAGAAGGTCCGGTAGGGTACGTCAGGAGATTGAGAGATATGGTTTTCTAATCACTGACAGTGACACTATTGAGTTAGTAGATCGTGAGGATCCTACTACCTACCGAGAAGCTATTGAAAGCCCAGACTCGAAAAATTGGCTTGAAGCCATGAAATCCGAGATGCAATCAATGTACGATAACCAGGTTTGGACCTTGGTTGATCCACCACAAGGTGCTAAAGTAATTGAATGCAAGTGGCTATTTAAACTCAAAGCTGATAAGACCTACAAAGGTAGACTAGTAGCGAAAGGTTTTCGACAAACACATGGTGTAGACTATGATGAAACCTTTTCGCCTGTAGTCATGCTCAAGTCCATTAGGATCTTGCTTGCCATAGCTGCATATCATGATTATGAGATATGGCAAATGGATGTCAAAACTGCTTTCCTCAATGGAAATTTACTAGAGGAGGTGTTTATGACACAGCCTGAAGGTTTTGTCAATCCCAAGCATCCTAAGAAGGTTTGCAAGCTTCAGAAATCCATTTATGGATTAAAGCAAGCATCCCGAAGTTGGAATCTTCGTTTTGATGAGGCAGTCAAAGAATTTGACTTCGTCAAGAACGAAGATGAGCCTTGTGTATACAAGAAGGTTAGTGGGAGCATAGTAGTATTTCTGGTCCTATATGTGGACGACATCCTTCTCATTGGGAATGACATTCCAACATTGCAAAAGGTTAAGCAATGGTTGGGGAAATGTTTCTCAATGAAAGACTTAGGTGAAGCTGAGACAATACTTGGCATTCGGATCTACAGAGATAGATCGAATCGGCTATTGGGACTAAGTCAAGAAAAGTACATAGACAAGGTACTAAGGCGTTTTAGTATGGGAGACTCAAAGAAAGGGTACATACCTTTGGCTTTGGGAGTTCCTTTAACTAAAGAACAGTGCCCTAAAACCAAAGAGGAAAGGGACAACATGAGTAGAATCCCATATGCATCTGCTATTGGATCTATCATGTACGCTATGTTATGTACTAGGTTGGATGTTGCTCATGCACTGAGTATAACCAGTAGGTTTCAGCAAGACCCTGGTGAAAAGCACTGGTCTGCTGTAAAAGGGATTCTTAAGTACCTACGAAGGACTAAGGATCACTTCTTGGTGTATGGTGGTCAGGAAGAGCTCGTCATACAAGGCTATGCCAATGCTGCTTTTCAAACCAGCACTCAGGACTCAAGATCGCAATCTGGATTCGTTTTTGTTTTAAACGGTGCTGCTGTCAGCTGGAGAAGCTCAAAGCAAGAGACCGTTGCCGACTCAACTACAGAATCTGAGTATATTGCAGCAAGTGAGGCTGCAAAAGAGGCTGTTTGGATTAGAAATTTCATTTCTGGATTAGGAGTGGTCCCAAGCATCCTAGATCCATTAGAAATTTTTTGTGACAACAACGGGGCCATTGCACAGGCCAAGGAGCCCCGGTCACATCAGAAATCCAAACACATACTCAGGAGGTACCACCTGATCAGAGAAATCATTGATCGTGGGGACGTCAAGGTCAGCAAGATAGCAAGTGAAGACAATGTAGCAGATCCTTTGACGAAACAGTTGCGCCCAAATCTGCACGAAGCTCATTTGAGATCATTCGGTCTTAGGGCTATGCCCAATTGGGACTAGTGCTAGTGGGAGATTGTTAGTGTAAGTCCTAGCCCCAATACATTGTAATAAAACACTTTAGTTAATAAATGAGGCATTTGTTTTATCCATTGTATTCCTGTGCATGTCAATTGATAGAACTATCCAAGAATGTTGTTTCA
Source organism: Excoecaria cochinchinensis (assembly GCA_947683425.1). Classification (NCBI taxonomy): domain Eukaryota; kingdom Viridiplantae; phylum Streptophyta; class Magnoliopsida; order Malpighiales; family Euphorbiaceae; genus Excoecaria; species Excoecaria cochinchinensis. The sequence goes on along the minus strand of CANTUQ010000021.1, from coordinate 9,068,785 downwards.
GTTTAAGTTATCATGTGTGAGGCACATGGTTGTAAGACCTTGAAACAAATGAGACTTCATTCTAAATATCCCTAGTCAGTCATTGTTATGGGAATAACAAATGAATTAAGACTAGTATGCTCTCTCTGATTAGTTGAGTTCTGTCTTACGGATCATAAGGACAAAAGTGTCAATCAGAGATCATAGATACATGTTTGTAACATGGTATTTGGATACGATCCACACATGAGAACACTACATGGTACAAGTCATAAGTGTTCCTCATATGCAAGTTTTGTATCGGAGTTCTTAGACCTAAAATCTCTATGAAACTCTTTATGAATTACTGTGTACTTTGACATACACCTAACGTGCTCGTAACTGAGTGACAAGTATGGGTATGCTTGGGTATGCATTGATTCATGTTAGAGAGCATGAGAGAAGTGAAGGGATTACCCCTCTCTATAAGAGAGAAAATATCATCGGCCACTTGATCAGTGAACTGAGAAGTGTATGGCCATACCGAGATGTAATAATGTGCAATCATTATTTATCTGAGAAGTTCAGTGTCACTGGAATATCAAGAAAGGAATTAACTTACACATGAGGATGACTTGTTCCATGCCTTATGTTAATTCTGATATTTATGGGTAAGGGAATATATAAAATTGCATTAGGTCACTAAATGCCAATTGCATTTTCATTTAATTTGGAATGCTATAATATCTTGCTAGAGAATATATATAGCCTTTGAATTAATTTTTAATTCATTGCCAATATTAAATGGACCTATAGGATCGCACACAAAGCATTGGGCTTAAAATACTTGAATAAAGTATTGAGCATTAATTTAGGCTTTTAATTTAAGTCAAATTAATGTATATGTAATGGGTATTTAATTGCTAATGGACCTTGGTCCATGAGAGAGGAAATTCGGCCCACATAGGTTTAATTTCAATTAATTAATTATGTTGTATTAATTAATTTAATTGAGTATTAAATCCTAAGATATTTAAGTCAAACTAAATCACTTAATAATGGGATGACCTAGCCGAAATTCCAAAGGATATATACCATGGGAATTTCAGCACATGTTAAATGGTAAGTGATTAGTTTGATTAATACATCTTAAGGTTTTATTTCAAATCAATTTGAATTTTAAATTCAAAAGGGATTGAGCTAATATTTACTACTGATCTTTAGGAAGTGTTTAAGGTTGAATTAACTATCTCAAGGTAGGAAAATTCGGATTAAAGACTTGCCATAAGGAGGGGTATATATTAGATAAGAATAAAACCCTAAGGAAGAAGAAAAAGAGTGGTGGCTAGGGTTTTGCGTGAAACATCTCTCTCTCTCTCATTTTTTTTCTTCTTGGCCGAAATACACAAGGAGAAGGATTCTTCCTTGCTTGCTTGTGACTTTGAGCATTGATTACACATAGTAGAAGGACAAGATCAAGTCTTGTGGCTTCAAACTAATTCCATTACACAATACATATTTAGTAAGCTAGCACTTTCGGTTTTGAGCCGTTTTTGCGAGTGTGTGTGTGAGAATAGAGAGGAGTGGCGAAAAAGGCTGTTCCTTGGCATTGGTGGTGAACATCTAAGGTGGACAAGATCATCTAAATTGCTGGTCATCATCAAATTCAATTTGAAAGGCATCTAAAGTTGTAAGTTATTAAAACCCTAAAATTGCATGTTTCCGATTCTTGTCATGGAATTGTTTGGCATGTATGATCAAATTTTTTTTTGTTTTCCGCTGCGTGATCATCATACACATACCATGACATATTCCATCAATTTTTATTTCACATCTCATTTTCCTTCTTGGGCATTTTTGCGAGCACACGGGAAGATTCAGAAGGCTTGTTTGGGATCAAGTATTTATTTGCTTTATTTGTGATATTTTATTCAGTTTGCTTTTCCATTTATTTTGCTATGTAATTTTCCTATAAATTTGTTTATTTTAGGCGCTAGAGAAAAAATCACAAAACATTTTTATTAATTAATTTGGAATTTTTTTTTCTAAATAAAAATGGGACCAATGTCTTAATTTTCTCTATCCAAAATAAAACCATCACATCAAAAGCGTTTTATAATAAATATGCATGCGAGGACCAATGTCCTCATCATTAATGAATATCCCGATTTATGCATGATTTGTATTTTATTTACAATGGGGGTTGTATTCCGCCCCTAGTTTTATTGTAATTTATTTTGAGAATGTTTATTTTAATAATGCTTTACCTATTACTTTTGATGTGAATAATTGTGCCTTAATTAAATGCATCGTGTGGAAAGTTGGTGAAACAATAAATTCAAAACTTAATCATAATATTGATCAAGGTACAAATAAATGAGAAGTCCTGAACTCACTCTGGTCTTTGGGGCTCAATGAGGCGAGAGGTCTAGGACTTCCAAGACACCTCTTGAGTCTCACCAAAAGACTGAAATTTACAATCTTAGGCTCCAGGGGGTAGAGGCAGAGGCCTCCAAGATCTATCTAGCTAGCCCAAGATGGATATGTATGCGCCGTCTTAGGCTCGTTGGGGCTAGACGACCCTTCCCAATGTTCTATTGGGTGGCGACTCCAAGAAACCTCATTGTTGCCCAAAATAGACGCACTTGTAAATACCTTACAAGTTTTATGAACCTCTCCTGATCGTCCTAAAGCGGGCCGTCGGGAGGACACGGGGTTCGGCGCACGTCACAGTGGCGACTCCGTTGGGGACATACTAGAGACTTCGATTCGAAAGTACCTTGATTAAAAATTATAATAGAGTTTTAGTTTAAAAATCTCACCTTCTTTCAAAACTGCATTGCATCGCATTAGAGCCCTAGATCTATGCTAGTTTGGTCCCTTTTTTAGCCCCGGTGCATTCCCAAAGCACGACCCTATTTTAACTCAATTTAGGGAAGTGTTAAGGATAATCACCAGCCCAAGCCTCGTACCATTATGGTATATTAAATGGTGACCCAATTGGTCGTTACGCTCGTGATGAGCTAGACCCGTTGGCAGGGACCATGCTTAGGTAGCCCTAAAGAAATACCACCTTTGACTAAAGCTCATGTAATGGCAATAGATACTTCCCCTAGGTGGTATGAATCGTAATACCTTGCTTGCTATATGGATCATTTTGTATTGGACAAACCCAAATAATCTGATTGGTCACCTAATCAAAGGCTTTCATGCCCCGATAGGCCCATGTCAACTTATTCGGGCTGCCTAAATACATGATGGTCAAAACCCATGCGTATGTACATTAACTAAGAGAGGTTATGCTATGGGTTTTTCACCGTGCACCATGCGCGTCCATTGGATTCCCTGTTAACCCATAGATTAAGCCCACCTAGGACAGAGACCGCACGACCTCGTGTGTGGGGGCAATAAGGTTGGAAGGATCTATCTGCTTGCATGTGGTTGTGGATGATGCACTGCATATTCATGTCAGTCATGCACAAATAAATTTCTATATTTCTTCTACATGTATACATCCTTTTCTTTGCATAAAATTATTACATGTACATATTGTCTTGTGTATAATTTTTCACATGTCTCACATATATCATTGTAATCTCTTTTAGCCATTATATATCATATTTGTTGCACAGCACGACCATGCATTGCGTATTATTCATGCATCACTCTAACTCTTTAAACTTTTTAGCCATCAAAGACCACTTTCCTAGCTGGTTAGGGTTTCTGACAGTCGCATTATCAGATGGTTTTGATTGAGCAACCACAATCAAGTCAAGTGCAATCAATAGGCATTCAGAGAATCTCTAGAAATGGCCGATTCATCGAGGGAGGCAGATGCTTCCAGGGCCTTGATAGCTGAAGAAGTGGGTAAAAGGTTAGAAGAATTCGAGAACCAGATAATGGCCATGATGGTTGCAATGGCTCAACCAGCTGCACCACAGAACCTGGCGCCTCCTCCCATGAGACAAAATGAATAGGAGGAGGCCAGAGAGGATCAGCCGGAGGATGCACGTCCAACACCAGTGGACCTAGGGGCTGCCACGTCAGGAGGGCAAAAGAGAGGAGTAGCCCATAGAATGGAAGAGGACCTAGAAGGGGATGAATATGGAGAACCCCTGTCAATTAGAAGGAAAGCACCCCAGACAGAAGATACCATCTGGAAGAAAATGGAAGAAAAGTTCGAGGAAATGGCTAAGATGTTGACAAGGGGTCGAAAGATGAACCCCGAAGACAAAGAGCTAGATGGAGAAGATCTAATCCCCTTGAACTTTAAGATGCCTGATGTCCCTAAATTTGATGGTACATCGGACCCCACTGCACACATCAAGCAATACTCTTTGATAATGAAAGGTACCACACTAACAAGGAGGCAGAAGGTAGAATACTTCTGTTTAAGTTTGACAGGTCCTACGGTGGGCTGGTATCACGGACTGGATCAGAGAATAAAAGAAGACTGGGATCTGCTAACGGAAGAGTTCCTCCAGTAATATGACTGTAGTACAAGGATGGAGGTCACTCTGAAAGATCTAAAGTTACTACAACAAAAGCCGAATGAGTCATTCCATGAGTACTTGACCCGATGGAGGAACCGGGTAATGGAGATGAAGAAGAGGCCGAACACTCCAGACCAGATCAGGCTTTTTATTAGGAATGCCAGCCCATACTTGAAAGATGGGCTAAAGATGAAGGGGCTGAAGGACTGGGAGTCCTTAAAAGATATAGCCATTGAAGCTAAGGCTGAGCATATGGATAAAATGGCTAAATCTGCAAACCTGGCCTTAGGAAACAGCAGTAAAAATGGGGGAAATACCAAGGCAGCAGAGATCTTAACCACCGGAATGACTCCTAAACACCTCACCATCTCAGGCAAGCCTCTATATTGGCACTTCACTCGTCTCATCAAGGAAGGGAAGCTGCAACCCTTGCCAGCTAGGCCTGCCCCAAGTCAGGGAAAATTGAGGCACATAACAGACTGGTATTGTGCGTATCACAAGTACATAGGGCATCAGACAGACTATTGTCGCCCTCTGAGAGATCGTATTGAAGAATTGGTCCTTGGCCTGGATGAAGAAAGAAAGGATTAGAGTTGTTATAATGCTTTTCATTTTCTAAAGTGTATTCCAGAACTATGCACTTGTTTATCTTTTCTGCTTTAATAATATGGGCTTTGCTTATATATGCATTTTTATATCTTATTGCATCAAGCATAAATAATAATCATGATTAAGGCATTGGTTTAAAATACCGTTTCATCTAGTTTCAATAAATAGTAATCTTGGTTGCACCCAATTTGACTCCTGAAGCGAGATAAAATTTGAGAGAATTAAACAAAAAAGTTTGAATAAGTCTTTGCCTGGACCCATGAACACATGCCAGGAGCTAATCGTAAGGGCGTCAAACACACCATTCCGATCATGGACCAGTCAAGTAGAAGCTCAGAAGACCAGGCCGGAGGGGGCAGAAAAGGTCAAAAGGAAGAATCCACAAGCAGAGATGAAACTAAAATTTTTTTTGGTCGGAGTTCAAAACCGGACTTTTTTGGTCAATGCTATCCCAAGTCAAGAAGAGAAGGGGTATGTGTATGTGTAAACTATCAGGATTAGGACAAAGCTTATCCTCGGAAAAAGAACAAGGAAAAAGAAGATAAAAAGGAAAAGAACAACAAGCACAAAAATAAACAAACAAAAAAACAAACAAAAAAAGAAAAAGAAGAAAAAGAAAAAGAAAGAAAAAGGAAGAAGAAGAAAACAATAAAAAAAGATAGAAGGAAAACATCTTGGGGGCAATTTTTGCCCAAATCCTGTTGATTTGTACATGTCTGTATCCTACCATTCTTCATGGTTGCCAAAAGGAAAAGGACCAAAATGCTTATTTGCAAACCATCTACCCGTTTTATCTTTATGAAGGGTATACTGTACAAGCAATAAGTTGATGAATGAGGAAGGAGCTAAGAGACGGAAGAAATCCAAGCAAAAATTTGCACGACCTATATGAATGGTTTAATGCTAGCAGAAAAGATCATGAAAAAGCATTGGGTAGAGAAATGACCCTTTTGCATTTCGAGGCTAGAGAGCCACCATTGGAACCTCTACAAGGTCATCAATTATTCCTCGACACAGGGGGCAAAAGCAGTATGGCCGATAGATGTGAAGCTCAAATTTTTAAGGATAGTCATGGCTAAATTTTGGAAGCCGACAGAGCACAACAACGACAGCAGTAATTGAACAAGTCAGACAAGTACAGGTCATGGGATTATCGCCACGGTCAGATCCATCAGAAAACATTCTGCTTGATCATTTGGAAAGACGGCCAGAAAGCATCCGATGATGGAGGGAGATTCAATTGTCAAACAAATGAGACCAGGTGTTCCAGACATACGAGGTAAATTTGGGCCAGTGTGAGAACGTCCCTTTGTCTTCCAGAGATTGTTATCTAAGAGAGCAGTAACGGACAGAACCGATCAATGTTGACAGACTCAAGAGGGTCCAGGGTTAAGGGCTAAAAATCAAAAGAAGAGAATAAAAGCCCTACGGGTCAAAAACCGAAAAAATGCAGCCTTGCTAAAATTGGGTGCCTCGTCAGGGTGAAAACCGAAAAAAGGCATCCTGGGCAAAAATTAGAGGCTTGAGAGAAAATGTTTAATCAAGAAAACCCGAGAGGGCTGATTGATAACAGGAGATCAGGTGCACCTAAGTTGTTACTCATTGAAAATAAATAAAATTTGTGTTTTGTAATCACATGTCTAGTCATGGTCATTCTTATTGCTATATGGTGCCTATAGATAGAAATGCATGCATAAGCTAGGCATAAACATGCAATTAGACGGTTAAGAGAAACCTGTTGCAGGCATCAGGACATACGCTGGAGCAATTGTCAAAGCAACAATAATGATTTTTCATGTGACAAATCCTCCTCCTACCCCTTAAATGACAAAAAAAAAAAAGAAAGAAGAAGGCCGTTAGAGATGAAAACCATGACTGGCTCTCTAAGCAAAAGTTAGGCCAAAGGGCAGGGTGAAAACCTGGGAACAGGCAGTCTATCCTTCAAAAAAAAAGTCGCTGGATTGGGTTGGGTCCACTCCAGGCAAAAATTAGGCACAGGGTTATGTGAAAATCCCTAAAGGGACGCATTTCCCGCTAAGAAAAGCTAGTGTGAAAATCCACAAGGGACACACTACCTTTAAAACAATTACTTTTGAAGCTTGGAGCAATAAGGCAGCATTACTCAAAATGACTTCCCTTTAGACAGGTGTCGTATAATGCAGAACTTGATTCAGAGTCTCGGGGGCAAAGGTACATACGGGTCAGTTCTCCTTGAAAAGATTAGGGGTCAGGGTCCATAAAGCCAAGACAACGCTTTCCTAGATCCTTGGGGGCATCAGACAGTGTGAGCAGCCGAGCAGTACCCTCAACGAATCCCTTAACCACCTGGGATGTGGTCTATCAATTCTTGCATCTCACATGCATAAATCTTTTGCATATTGACCTGCATATCACGTGCATTTAGTCCATTACACTTATGGTTGTACACACAATTCTTGTACACTAATCCTTTGCTTATGTCTCGTATATATAGCTTTATGTGTATATTTCATACCCGTGATTCCATATGCACACAATCTTTTGTATATGTTGTTGTGTACATAACTTAGAGGGAAGGGATTGAATAGACCTCATGAGCAAGGATGATCCAAAGGACGGATCCAGCTCGACATGATCGGCCACTGTATCCGGCCTAAAATCAAGTAAATATGTACAGAGGTGAAACGCCCAAGAGAACAAGCCTATTCGGGCACACCATGCTAAAGGAAATCAGATGCGAAAGTGAGCCGAGGTACAGTTTCAGCTCTACATCGGCGCTCATCCATGCCAAACAATCAGATCAAGATGAAGTCCTCACAAGAGAAGAATCTCAAGGACCTGCTCCCAAGAGGGAAAAGAATAAGCCTTTCCATGCACACCATGCCCGGAGCGAACAGGTAAGTTTTTTCTGTCATAAGAGACGCGCTTACATACATAACACAATAAGTGTACAAAATCCAAATTCAAATGTACAAATTCTCAAAGCAAAACAACAAAACAAAAGAAGAAGATATTTTCAAGGCCTTGAAAATCCAACATACTGTAAAAATTCGAATGCATCCAAAGTGTAAAAATTCCAGGAAAGAAAATCCCAAAACAAAAACAAAAACAGAAACAGAAGAATCACCAAAGACCTGAGGGCATGCAACCAAAACCTCAAATAATAATTTTCCCTCTGGAGGCTCAACATCAAAGTCTCCCAGTGAGCATCAAAGTCTCTTTGGAGCATTATCTTTAAGACCTTTTTAAGGCATTCTCAGTTCTTTGGAGCATTATATTTAAGACCTTTTTTAAGGCATTCTCAATCTCTTTGGAGCATTATCTTTAAGACCTTTTTTAAGGCATTCTCAGTCTCTTTGGTGCATTATCTTTAAGACCTTTGTTTTAAGGCATTCTCAGTCTCTTTGGAGCATTATCTTTAAGACCTTTTTAAGGCATTCTCGGTCTCTTTGGAGCATTATATTTAAGACCTTTTCTTAAGGCTTTCTCAGTCTCTTCGGAACATCAAGTTATTTTCAAAAGTATTCCAAATCCCTTCAATCCTAAGATGATCTGAGAGGTGGGTTCAGCTTAACCTTATCAGAAACTGCCCAGAAAAGCAAACCTCTTCATTCACATTATGCCGGGGGCAATCAGGCCGGGACGAGGCTAACAGATCACAAGCGATAGAATAGATCGCAACGGGACTGTGGTTAGAGAGTACGGCATCTCACAGACACCGTGCAGGCCTAGATGAGGCTAGCAGGATACCAGCGATAGAATAGATCGCAAACAGAGGTTGTAGTCAAAGAGTATTGCATCTCACAGACACCGTGCAGGCCGAGATGAGGCCAGCGGGATAGATCAGCTACCGTGCAGACCGAGACGAGGTTAGCGGGGCACCAGCGATAGAGCAGATCGCAACGGGATTGGGGTTAGAGGACACCGCACCTCATAGACGCCGTGCAAGCCGATCGGAGGCGAGCGGGACAATGCGATAGAAAAGATTACAAATGAGCCATAGTCTGATAGCACTACAGCTCAATGACAACAAGTCGCAACATTCCACACGGCAAAAAGGTAAGGGCTGCCTCAGGTATGCATCTCTTTCCTTCCTTCTCTGAATTTTGGCTCATCTAGGCACGAGTGCACTAATTTCCCCAAAATTGGGGGCAACTGTAGACACCGGGTCCTGAGGTAGCCCAGATCAGAGTTACCCAATGATGATAAGACGCCTTTCCACAGGCAAAAAGGTTAAAAGTGATGATTTCCTTATAAAATTTGCATTTTGGAGTGAAAAATTGAAAAATAATAAAAAATATTTTAAAATTTAGTTTTGAAAAATGGGAACTTAAAATTATAGTATTTTTAGTCAATTTAAAATTAAGAAAAAAAAAAGTCGGATTGCGAGCGTCGGGCGCGGCGGCGGGCCTACGGCAGCACGCTAGCGCACGAGCGCCCAGTGCGCTGCGCGCGCAAGGGCGACGCGCAGCGTCGCCAATGCTGCGCGTCGCTAAAGGCGCGCGCAATGCTGCGCGCACTGCGCGCCGCCCATCACGCTTCGTACACGAGAGGCTGCCGCTCCGACGCCCGTCCCTATATAGCAACGGGCGTCCCTACTCCTGGCCGTCGCTATAGGGTCTGATACCCCTTTTTCCGATTTTTGGACCTAAAAATCTGTTTTTTATCCCTTTTTTCAAGGTTTTAAGGGATTTTTTCCATTTTTAAAAATTAAAATAGGCAATATCTGATTTAATTAAATTTTATCCCTTTAATTATTTTATTTTTTCCTATTTTTTTGATATAAAAAGAATGAGATGAAAACCTAAAAGGGAATTCTTTTGGGGATTTTTTCTAGGGTTTTTTCTCTTCATCTTTTTCTTTTCTTCTTTTTAATTTCTCTAGGAATTTTCTAGATTTCCTTCCCCAACAAAAAAATAACAAAGATAGTTATTGTTCTTCTCTTTTTTCCAACATAATTCCTTCAGAAACATATTTTTTGGATGGAATTTTGTTGATGGATTTTTTTGAGACAAATCAATCAAATATTTGCTCTCAAAATTCATTTTTTTAACTTGTTATTTGTTTTCAATTAAAACTTTTTCAAGGTTTTTTATTATTTTGAATCTTTTTTTTGATGAACAATGGATTTTGGGGCAAAACAAATAATTGTTTGTTCCTAAAATCGATTTTTCATTTGATTTTCTAAAAAAAAACAATTTTTTCTCATAAATGATTTTTTTTCTTTGGAACAAACAAAATAATTGTTTGTTCTTGAGATCATTTTCATTCTTTTAATCAACAAGAATCATTTTTTAGGCAAAGAAATTAATTCTTTGTTCTTTAAGAATTGTTGATTTTCTTTCTTCATTTTTTAAGCCTATTTTTCTTGGAATAAAAATCCAACATTTTTATTATTCAATTCTAATCTTGCAAATCAAGAATAAGGAAATCAATCATCTTTTTACCTTCATCGAATCCGAAACTTTGAGGGTAAACATTTCGGGCTTGTTCTTTTATTCTTTTTGTTCATATTTAATTTATTCATGTTTATTTTTATTATTTTCAGTTATTATTTATTTTATTTATTTTGTTTATATATGATTTTATTCTTATTCATGTATATTTTATTATTTTCATTAATTTATTTATTGTTCTCATTTATTTATTTATTCTATTGTTGTTATATTTGTTTTGTTATGTATATATATTATCACATTTTTATTCATGTAAATATTGATTTCTTTTAATTCCTAACAACATGTAATTAAATTAATTCATTCATCATTATTTTTAACATGTAATTAAATTAATTCATTTTGATTGATCTTTTGCCATGTAAATGGTTTATATCATTTGTGAACATATTTAATTAATCATGTCATTTATTTAATCATATTTTATTCTTTTCCATTGTCATATATTCAATATTTTGTTCACTTATTTATTTTCATTATTATCATGGTCATTTTTTTATATATTAATTAATTAACATGTATTTTATTCCAATTACATCTTTTAATCCATTTGTTGTTCATAACACATTTTTCTCATTTATTTTAAATTGTAAACATGTTAATTCATTTGTTATTTTGATATCATTTCGTTTTATCTCATTTTATTTTATCATTTATTTTATATTTAATTTATTTTAATTGATTCAATTACTAATATTATTCTATTTGTGTTTTATTTTTATTTCACATCTCATTTTCCTTCTTGGGCATTTTTGCGAGCACACGGGAAGATTCAGAAGGCTTGTTTTGGATCAAGTATTTATTTGCTTTATTTGTGATACTTTATTCATTTTGCTTTTCCATTTATTTTGCTACGTAATTTTCCTATAAATTTGTTTATTTTAGGCGCTAGAGAAAAAATCACAAAGCATTTTTATTAATTAATTTGGAATTTTTTTTTATAAATAAAAAAGGGACCAATGTCTTAATTTTCTCTATCCAAAATAAAACCATCACATCAAAAGCGTTTTATAATAATATGCATGCGAGGACCAATGTCCTCATCATTAATGAATATCCCGATTTATGCATGATTTATATTTTATTTACAATGGGGGTTGTATTCCGCCCCTAGTTTTATTGTACTTTATTTTGAGAATGTTTATTTTAATAATGCTTTACCTATTACTTTTGATGTGAATAATTGTGCCTTAATTAAATGCATCGTGTGGAAAGTTGGTGAAATAATAAATTCAAAACTTAATCATAATATTGATCAAGGTACAAATAAATGAGAAGTCCCGAACTCACTCTGGTCTTTGGGGCTCAATGAGGCGAGAGGTCTAGGACTTCCAAGACACCTCTTGAGTCTCACCAAAAGACTGAAATTTACAATCGTAGGCTCCAGGGGGTAGAGGCAGAGGCCTCCAAGATCTTTTTGGCTAGCCCAAGATGGATATGTATGCGCCGTCTTAGGCTCGTTGGGGCTGCACGACCCTTCCCAATTTTCTATTGGGTGGCGACTCCAAGAAACCTCATTGTTGCCCAAAATAGACGCACTTGTAAATACCTTACAAGTTTTATCAACCTCTCCTGATCGCCCTAAAGCGGGCCCTCGGGAGAACACGGGGTTCGGCGCACGTAACAGCATGAAAACGACGGATCAGGCCAGAAGACCGCGTGGTGAAGGGGAGAAGTGCGTGGTGCCTTGGCAACGCGCGCAGAGCCCCGCACGCGTGCTGCCCTGGACAGCGCGCGGAGACGCGCGCGTTACATTGTTACCGCGCGCACGCGTGCGCCAGCGGCAAGTGGCCGCGTGGTGGCCAAGTGGCCACCACGCGGCCACTTTTGGCCAATTGCCAAAAGTGGTCGCGTGATGGCAATTGCCATCACGCAGCCACTAACTTGGTAAATGGCCACTTTGGCCATTTACCAAGTTTTATACATTTATTTTTTTTTTATTTCCTTTTTTTTTTTAGAAAAAAGAAATTAATTTCATTTTTTCTTTTTTTTTAAAAAAAAACCTTCTAAATTCTTTTTCTTAAATCTTTTTTCCAATTAATTTAACTAACTAATTTAATTTCTTCTTTTTTAAAAAAAAAATCAATTAATTAAATTAATTTAACTAAATTAATTAACTAATTTAATTTCCTTTTTTTTAAATTAAACAAAATAACATTTCCCAATAACATTATAAATTTAGCCAATTTAATTTTTTTTTACGACAATATATTTTTTATATATATTTATTTTTATTTAATAATAACGAGAGTCTCGACAAGGGAAACATCATTTTTTGACACCTATGCCTGTAAGTCGGTATCATTTTCATCATCGGGTAATTCTGATCTTGGACCGCCTCGGGACCCGGTGTCTACATCAGGCAAAGAGTTTGAAATGTATAGTGATGCTTCGGGTATTGGACTCGGTTGTGTGTTGATACAACAGGGTAAAGTTGTGGCTTATGCGTCTCGTCAGTTGAAATCTCATGATAAGAACTATCCGATGCATGATTTGGAATTGGCGGCTGTGATCTTTGCTTTGAAGATTTGGCGGCATTATCTGTATGGGGAGAAGTGTAGGATTTTCGTAGATCATAAGAGTTTGACATATCTCCTCATGTAGAAAGAGTTGAACATGAGACAGTGTCGATGGTTAGAGTTATTCAAGGACTATGACTGCATTATGGATTACTATCCGGGTAAAGCCAATGTGGTTGCGGATGCTTTGAGTCGGAAGTAGGTTTCGACTTGTTCTTGAGGCGGTTCAGATGGAGATTTGATTCAGATGGGGCTTTGGTTGCCCAATTGAGAGTGCAGCCGACTTTGAGACAGTTGATTTTGGACGCTCAGAAGGATGGTGTGAGATTGCAGCGGGTGTTGCAAGAGGTTCAGCAGGGTAAGCAGTTTGATTTTTCAATTTTGGATGGGGTGCTTATGTATAGGGATCGTTTGTGTGTGCCCGAGAGTGATGAGTTAAGGAAGAAGCTTTTAATTGAGGCACACACTAGGGTCTTTACTATGCATCCTGGTAGTGAGAAGATGTATCGGGATATGAAGCAGTTCTACTGGTGGTTTGGGATGAAGAGAGATATTGTGGAATTCGTGGCGAAGTGTTTGACTTATCAACAGGTAAAGGCTGAGTATCAAGTCCCTTCGGGATTGCTCACTCCTTTATCCGTTCCTCAGTGGAAATTGGATGATGTCGCCATGGATTTTGTGACGGGTTTGCCAGTGACTCAGAGGAAGCATGATTCGGTTTGGGTTATTGTGGATCGGCTTACGAAGTCAGCTCATTTTGTGCCAGTTATAGTGGACTACTCGATGGATAAGTTGGCCAGTATGTATGTGGATGAGGTGGTTCGACTGCATGGAGTGCCGTTATCAATAGTTTCAGATCGAGATCCAAGGTTCACATCTAAGTTCTGGAAGGAATTGCAGAGAGCTTTGGGTACCAAGTTGAACTTTAGCATGGTATTTCATCCTCAGACAGATGGTCACTCCGAGTGAGTTATCCAGATTTTAGAGGATATGCTTCGGGCTTGTGCTTTGGATTTTTTTGGAAGTTGGGATCAGTATGTGCGGCTTATGGAGTTTGCATACAACAATAGTTTTCAGTCCAGCATTGGGATGTCACCGTTTGAGGCTTTGTATGGTCGACCGTATAGGACTCCGATTTGTTGGACGGAGTTAACCGAGCGATCTTTCATTGGGCCAGAAATGATTAGGGATACCGAAGAGAAGATCAGAGTTGTGCAGTAAAATCTAAAGGTGGCTAAGGATAGGCAGAGATCCTATGCCAATCTGAAGAGCAAGGATATTCGGTTTGAGATCGGGGACAAAGTTTTCCTTAAGGTTTCACCTTGGAGGAAAATATTACGGTTTGGTAAGAAAGGTAAACTTAATCCTCGGTTCATTGGGCCTTTTAAGATTTTGGAGAGAGTTGGTCAGGTAGCCTATAGGTTGGATTTACCGATGGAGTTGGCTAAGATGCATGATGTTTTCCATGTCTCCATGCTTCATCGGTATAGATCAGATCCGTTGCATGTGTTGTCAGTTCAAGACATTTGGATTCAGTCAGATTACTCCTATGATGAAGAGCTGAAGGCTATTATAGCTCGGGAAGTGAGACAGTTGAGAAGCAAGCAAGTTCCTCTGGTCAAGGTTCTTTAGCAACATCACGGAGTCGAGGAAGCGACTTGAGAACCAGAGGCGACAATGAGGATTCAGTATCCGCATTTGTTCAGTTCAGGTGAGAATTTCGAGGACGAAATTCTTGTTAGTAGGGGAGAGTTGTAACACCCCGTTCTGCCCCTAGTAGTTTGAGCCATGTTTGCCATGTGTATGTGTGCATGTGTGAGTGTTTTGGCATGTGTTAAGGGCGTTTTGGGCAAAATGCATGTTTTGTGGGCTTTAATAGAATGTGAGTGCATATATGTGAGTAGGGTGTGTGTGTATTGGGTTGTGTTAGTGTGTGCATGTGCATATGGTATTACAGTGTGATTTATGAGGGTTAGTCTTGTGTGTATTGTCATGTGTGTTTGTAGGGTGTGAGTGGTCAAGTTCCACTAACCAAAGGGTGACATGTGGCTAGGGATTTTGAAAGGAGGTATAAATAGAAGAGAGAGAAAATGGGACAGCCAATCTTACTGCCTCTTCCCATTTTCTTCCTTCTCTTTACTTCTTCTTCCTCTTTTCTCTTCATTTGTGTGCCCTAGCTTGGATCCAAGTGCTTTGGGGTGGAAATTGATCATTCCTTGAGCTTTAATTTGTAAGTGTAGTGGGTTTTTCTTCTAATTCTTCTTCATCATCTTCTTCTCTTGTTCTTGATTATGGTTAGATTGGGTTTTAATTTAGGTTTTATGTTTGTATGATTTTTGGGTGTTCTTGGTTAGTTGAGCTTCCTCGTGATCCCAAGGGAAATGAGAAGGCTAATGGGAGTGGTGCTCATTGATTTGGAGCATAGGAATATCAGGTTTGGGAATTTGATTGATTTTGGTGTTCATTTGTAATTTGTGCCTTTGCATGAGATTTCTGGAAATTTGTTGTTTGATGAGATTTATTATAGTGCTAATGTTATGGGTATTGAATTGATTTAAGTTACGATGTATAAATGTTGAAGTATTGAGCAAATTTGAAGTTTGATGAATGTTTGCTGAAATTTCTGGGTTGTGTTCTTGAGAAGCTTAATTTTGTTAATGCATGATTTTGATTGTGATAATTGTTAGAAAAGTTGTGTTTTATGTTGTTTATGTTGCATGGAAGGTTTATTGGAAGGTAAGATGAAGTTTGATTGGTTTTGGGTCAAAATGGGTTTGATTTTGGAAGTCTAGGATTTTCTGCGTTTGGCTGGGAAAATGGAAGTCGCAATGCTGTCGCGAGCATGACAGAATGGTGAAATCCAGTTTTCATGTTGAATTGCTCTGTTGTTTGTGAGGCGTCCGACTCATGACTTGCCTTCTCGAGTCATGAAGGTTGTCTCGTGCTGGCACAGCATAACTCGCACACCCCTTCGCCCCTGCCCCTCGCGCAGGCCATCCGGCCACTGTCGCGAGCGTAACTGGTCGCCATCGCGACAGTGACCCCTCTTTGCCCTATTTTTATGATTTTGCCCCTTTCTTCTAAAATGATTTTTGTATCATTTCTTCATGGGTTTTTACTACTATATGGGAATAAATGCGCTTATATATGTGCACTATTATGATTTCTTCATGATTAATTATATGCTACGCTTTGAGCATGATTTGTATTATGCATGACCTGCAAGAGTCAGTCTAGTGGATAGTTAGGCATGCCTAAAAGAGTTCTATAGCTACGGCCCTCTGTTCCGTTTGGACCCTAATCAGGTCCCTGTTTAGTTCCTCGAGAACTTCAATCTATTTGGATCTTGTTTAAGATCCCCTTTGTAAAATGTTTTGAAAAGAGAAAATGTGATATTATTTTCTAATTCGTACTCATATGGTACCGTCGTGCGTTCGATTCGTACCCGTAATGTACCTCCATGCATTCACTCGTTATCCACTACTATGAGTCCGTAGGTGTTGTGATTAGTTCTGTTAGGCTTATGAGAATATGAATCCGAATGAGTATGATTATAAGTTTGTGAATCTAAATGACTCTATTTATGAGCATATGAATCTGTTGACATATGTAAGTGATCTTTGAACCTTTGAATCGTTATGAATGTGATCCATTTATGATTATATCTTATGATATTCAGCTTATGCCATTACATATGTGAATTGCCTTGACAACCATTGTGAATGGCCGTCCTTACTATTGTTGTGTGTTTCCTCACTAAGCATTATTGCTTAGCACGGTGTTTCACTCGTGCAGGTGCGAAAGGTGTATAACTTTTGGGAAAGTCACCGCTAGTCAAGCCAACACAGTGGGATTGTTGATGGGACTTAGCTTCTTTTTGTATCATGATTATTTTGTAATAGTGATCTCTCTTTGTATTTAATCTTTTATTCATCTTCTGCTTTGTATCTCTGAAAGTTGTAATTATGTTGGTATCAGAACAGTTATGTATTGAATATTGTTATTCCATCAATGAATGTTCAGTTTGGTTTAAAGTTTTAATTTCCTCTATTTATACTTATGTTTATATTATGTGAATGAATGTTTTGTACCGTTTTGCTTGGTGACACCCCTGCTCATACGGGTTCTCACTCCCTTGTGGATGGGTTCTCCTATGTATGGGAAGGGGGTGTTACAGAAGAGAGCAGGAATGGGAACACAACAAAACTGCCCTTCCCTTCTCCTTTCTTTAATTAATGCCCCTCACCAACCAGTCCACATATCACAATTCTATTGGCTCAATAAAAAAATATCTTTGAATTTTACACCTTAGTCCTTGGCTTTTCTCCACTTAGTCCTTGATAATTACCACTTGGTCACTAAAATAAATTCTTCACTTAAAAACTTTATTCTCTTACCATCTAGTCCTCAATTTAATCCAATTTCACTTGTATAATTACCGAAATACCCTTAATTATTTGATTAAACATTCAAACTCCTTCTAGGCCCTAATTTGGGATGTTACAAGATCCTTTTAGATTATCATGTGCAAAGTTGTCTTATACATTCAATGGAAATGGAGGAATGTAGAGCTATAAGTGAAAAGCTAGATGTTGAGCTTAAGGAAGAAAGAAAGGAGGATGTTATTTTCCCTTCTGAACTCAAAACTCTTCCTGATAATTTAAAGTGTGTATTTTTGTAAGAGAATGCTAAACAAGTGATAATTTCTTCTGTTTTGACAAGTGAGGAAGAAGAGATCCTACTTTTAATATTAAGGAAACATAAAAAGGCTATAGGCGGGGAAACTTCAGGTTTGAACGGAATTAGCCCAAGTCTATGCATGCATAGAATCCCCATAAAGGAGGACTTTAAACCAGTAGTGCAACCTCAAAGGAGATTGAATCCAGCCATGTAAGAAGTGGTGAAAAAGGATGTACTAAGGCTATGATATGCAGGTATTATCTACCCTATCTCTGATAGTAAGTGGGTTAGTCCTGTGCAATGTGTACCTAAGAAAAGGGGAATAACTGTAGCAAAGAATGAAAATAATGAATTAATCCCCACTAGGATAGTTATAGAAAGACTATAGGAGACTCAACAATGACACTTGGAAGGTTCATTTCTCTTTACCCTTCATTGATCCAATGTTAGAAAGGCTAACTAGTAATAGGTTTTATAGTTTCTTAGATGGTTATTTCGGTTATCTCTAAATACCAATTGTACCCGATGATCAAGAGAAAACAACTTTCACTTGTCCTTACAATACATTTGCTTATAGATGGATGCCATTTGGGATGTGCAATGCCCTAGCCGCATTTCAAATATGTATAAGGGCAATCTTTTATGATTTCATTGAGAAATTCATGGAAGTGTTTATGGATGACTTTACACTTTATAGTAGATAATTCGAAACATGCTTATCCAATTTAGCATTAGTCCTTAAGAGATGGGAGGAGACCAACTTAGTCTTGAATTGGGAGAAATGCCATTTCATGGTAAGAGAGGGTACTGTGTTGGGGCACAAAATCTCTGAAAAAGGGATGGAAGTGGACAAAGCCAAAGTAGAGGTGATAAAAAAGCTTTCACCCCCAACAAGTGTGAAAGGAGTAAGGAGTTTTTTAGGACATGCTTGCTTTTATCGTAGGTTTATCAAGGATTTTTCTAAAATAGCAAAACCCTTGTCTAATTTGTTAATGAAGGATACTACTTTTAACTTTTCATCTGAGTGTTTGCAGGCATTTGAGCTATTGAAACAAAAATTAATCTCAGCTTCGGTTATTTTATCACCGGATTAGAATTGACCCTTTGAGCTCATGTGTGATGCAAGCAACTATGCAGTAGGGGCTGTACTTGGACAATGAAAAGATAAGGTGTTTTATGTCATTTACTACGCGAGCCATACTCTCACGGGTGCCCAGCTCAATTACACCACAACGAAAAAATAATTGTTAACCATCGTGTACTCATTTGAAAAATTCAGATCTTATTTGTTAGGAGCGAAGGTGATTGTTTGGACAGATCACGTAGCCCTTCGACATTTGTTTGCAAAGAAGGATTCAAAGCCTCTTCTCATTCGATGGGTGCTACTTCTTCAAGAGTTCCATTTGGAAATTAGAGATAAGAAGGGAGCTGAAAATTATGTGGCTGATCACCTATCTCGTCTAGAATATGAACACGTCAAAATAGGAGAAATTTCTATTCTATTTCCTGATGAAAACATCTATGCTTTATTTTTATGTGAAAATTCTACTCATTGGTTTGCTGATTTAGCTAACTTTCTTGCAGGAGGATTTGTGCCAAAAGAGTTTACTTATCAGTAAAAGAAGATATTCATGGCTGAAGCAAGCCATTACATCTGGGAGGATCCATATCTGTTCAAGATATGCCCCGATCAAATATTGAGGAGATGTGTGCCAAAGGATGAGCAAGGAGACATTATCAGAACTTGCCATTAGGGGAAGCCGATGGACATCAAAGGCCAAACAAAACGGTATCTAAAATTCTCAAATCTGGTTTCTTTTAGCCCACACTTTTTCATGATATTGAATTGTTTATATTGACTTGCGACCGATGTCAGACAATAATGAACATTTTTAAGAGGGATGAGATGCCATTGAATAATGTTTTAGAGATTTAATTATTTGATGTGTGGGGGATAGATTTTATGGGACCTTTTCTAATGTCTTTTGGTCATAAGTATATTATAGTGGCTGTTGATTATGTAAGTAAGTGGGTAGAAGCCATTGCCACTAGAACTTGTGATGCAAAAATTCTGCTAGAATTCCTTAGGAGGAACATCTTTACTAGATTTAGAGCACCGAGGGCCATAATTAATGATGGTGGCAAACATTTTGTCAACCATTAATTCAATGCCTTGTTGAAGAAATTTGGAGTAAGGAATAATAAAATCACCTCCCAATACCATGATCAAGCCAATGGACAAGTAGAGGTATCTAATAGGGAACTCAAATCTATCCTAGAAAAGACCGTAAATTCATCTAGAAAGGATTGGTATTTGAAGTTAGATGAGGCTTTGTGGGCTTATAGAACTGCATTTAAGACACCTATAGGGTTGTCCCCATTTAGGAATGTTTTTTATAAGTCATGCTATCTCCCTGTTGAATTAGAACTTAAAGCTTATGGGGCAACCAAGTTTCTTAATTTTGATCTCAAGAGTGAAGGTGAGAAGAGACTTCTTCAAGTGAATGAGCTGGAAGAGATACACTTTTAGTTGTATCAACAAGTGAAAAAATATAAAGAGAATATGAAGAAATGGCACGATAAGAAGTTTTACAGGAAAGATTTCATTCCAAGTATGAAAATTCTTTTATATGATAGTCGATTAAGGTTATTTCTTAGAAAGTTAATGTAAGGTCCCAACTCATACCTCAGTAGTTTTGGGAATTTTTGTGGTTTGTTAGTGGTATGGGTTATTATTATTGTTGACCTTAGGGCTTAATTGCATATTTTAATATATTATAAGGGTATATTTGTGTAGCATCTTTATTATTGTGTGGTTTGAGTGAGGGTTGAGAAGAAAAGAAGGACTAGAAGAGAGAATTGCCAAATCCACCATAAAAAAAGTGACAAGTGGATGGTGAGATGAGGTGAGAGAAAGAGAAGGATAAGATTGGCTTTAAAAGCCAAGAGAGAGAGACGTGAGAGAGAGAGATCTACCCTCCTCTCTCCCATTCCAACTCTCATGTTCTTCTTCTTCTTCTTCTCCTTCCTTGCCCTAAATCATTCCTGGTAGTTTCAGTAATTTTGGTGGGGTTTTGGGCAATTCAAGTGTTATTCAATTAAGTGTATAACTCTCTCTCTTTTTATTCTCATTTTTCTTCTCTTATTCTCCTTATTTTTCTTTGGTAACTGTGTGTTTGGGTTTTGAGCAATTGGTGTGGTTTGGTTTGTTTGATCAGAAATTCCAGCTAGAGAAGCTAAAGGGAAAGAGAAAGTGGGTAGTAGTGCTGCCAATTGAACTTGAAGGAGCTTAGGAGCAAAGGTTTGGGATTTATGTGATTTTGTATGATCTTACGCTTTTGAACTTACTGTTATGATTTTTGAGAAATTGAGTTTGAAGGTGTGTTTAAATGTATCTTTGAATGTTGTTTTGGTGATTTGAAGTAGAAATTGGAATGGGAAGTAGAGTATGGAATTTGAGGTTGACTTTATGTGGAAATTGGGGAATTTTCTAGGTTTTAAATTTTGTTATTCAAGTTGTTCTTCTTGTCTTTTTAATCACTTCTTTAAGTGTAAATTTTGGGTAATGTAATGGGTAATATGCTTTGAATGTCTTGTGATGATTTTGTAGAAGTTCTATAAGTTAATTGTATGTTTTGGTGAAGGTTTGTGTGAAGAGAGTTGTATAGATCAGTATCAAGGGTGAGAAGCTCGACTTCTGTCGTAAGCACGACAGAGCTCAGTCATCTGAGCTTCCCCCAAGGTGTCATCTGTTAGGAGCGTGACAGAGAGTTCGGTAGCTGAACTTCTGCCGGGCTGTTCCTTATCGCGCGCTCGTCTATGTGTACGAGCGTGACCAAGGCCCTTTTGCCCTCTGTCACAAGCACGACCTTATGCGTGAGCATGACAGAGACATTCCAGCTCTCTATCGCGGGCGCGATTGGTTGTCACGAGCACGACCTTTGGTGAAATCCGTCTCTATTACAGGCGTGACCTTGGTCGCGAGCGCGACCTTTCTCTATACCTTGAATATTTATTATTTGTTATACTTTGCATGGTTTCTCACTTATGATTTACATATGTTTTTATGTATGAACTAGAATATGCTTTATCATGTGAATAATATATGAATTAATATTTTAGCCTGCAATAGTCACATAGTGGATAGATAGGCATGCCTATAGAGTTCTATTTTTTGCAGCTTATGTGTTTCTTTAAACCTTGTGTAGACACCGGGTCTTGAGGCAGTCCAGATCAGAGTTACCCGATGAAGAGATTAATGTCGATTTTCTGATAAGGGGATGAAATTCGGAGGTTTTTGTCTTTCGGTTTCGCGAGGATTAAAATCTTTTTTCTATGGCATGGAGTTTTGAAAGAATTGGATAAATTTGGGGTAACATTGGGAGTTTTGCTCCACAGACGGGATGCCCGTCTGTGTAGGGACGCCCTTCCCCACTTGGGGTGATCTCCGTCTCTAGGCAAAGTGGGGACGGACACGTGGCGATGTAGGGACGCCCGTCCCTAGTATCGCGCCCCGTCCCTAGTCAGTTTTCCTCATATGCCCTTAGTAGGGAAGGCCGTTGGTAGATGCAGAGAAGCTCGTCGGTACGGTAACTAACCGGATCACGCCGGATTGGATGAAATCTGATTAGTTTTCTTTCAAATGGAGGATAGGATTTATCTAAGATTTGAATTTTAAAGTCCTTTTAAAATTCAAACTTTAGATGGAGGCTTATCTTAATTATCCCCTAAAATCCTATAAATAGAGGATCAAATTTTAATTTTGGGGTTGGAAAATTGGGTTAGAAATTTTGGGGTTGGAAAATTGGGTTAGAAAATTTGGAGAGAAAAATTGGGTTAGAAAATTTGGAGAGAAAATTTGGGGAGAAAATTTGGGAATTTTGGTGAGAAAAGAGGGAAATTGTAGAGCAATTTATTTTGAAAAAAAGGCTATCAAATACTTTTGGGAAATTGGTTTTTAGAAAAGTTTCTGTGAGCAATTTACTCAAAAGTTTATAAAATCTCTGCTTTATTTGTAGAATTTTATTTTGATAAATTTTTTCCAATTAATTGATTTCTTTCAATTTTTCTTGCGAATTAAGTCAATTTGAGGTAACGAAATTCATTCGTCTCCATCAATATAACTAATTCGAACACTCGATTACTATCAAATTTTCACGGAAAGAATAACATAAATTTTCTTTCTTTGATCTGATTCTTACTCGATCTTTGCGAAGCATACGGGGACGAAATCATCCGACAATCACCCTAAAAGGTAAAGTCCGAGGGTAAACATTCTGGACTAACATTTGTGTAATTTAATTTGATTCACATTGATTTTTTATGTATTTTATCATTCTTTTACAAAAGAGCTAAAATGTCTTTTTTACTTGTTTTCCCTAGGCAGGCTTTCACGTTTTTTATTTATAAAATTCTATCTTTTAACCTATTTCTGTTAGGGTTCTCTTGTTCTTTTATTTTTATTTTTATTTTTATTTTATTCACGTTTTTTTGATGCTAACATGTTTATCCTTATGAGTTATTTTCTGACCATTTGGAGTTGAAGTTATGAAAGATGGTGATTGCGCCAGTCCGAGGACTTTTATTCGGGCTCCTTCTTTTTCTTTACCTTTTATTCATGTTATTATGAAAATGGTTCTAATATCGTTGAAGTAAAAAAGACCACAAGCTTTCTATTAATTAACCTGGCATTTTCTCTAAATAAAAAAATGGGACCAATGTCCTAGTTTTTCGTACTCAAATAAATCATCACATTAATAACTATTTCATAATAAATATGCATGCGAGGATCAATGTCCTCATCATCAATGAATACCTCGATTTATGCTTGATTTGCATTTCATTTATAAATGGGAGTTGTATTCCGCTCCTAGTGTTATTGTAATATTTTTGAATGTTTTATTTTTTGATTTATCTTCCATTTATCGCTTTTGATATGAATGATTGCGCCTTTAATTTAAATTGCATCGTGTGGAAAGTCGATGAAACAATAAACTCAAAACTCAATTATAAAATTGATCAAGGTATAAATAAATGAGAAGTCCCGAACTCACTCTGGTCTTTGGGCTCAATGAGGCGAGAGGTCTAGGACTTCCAAGACACCTCTTGAGTCCCACCAAAAGGCTTAAATACACAATCCTAGTCTCTAAGGGGGTAGAGGATGAGGCCTCCAAGATCCCTCTGGCTAGCCCAAGATGGATATGTATGCGCCGTCTTAGGCTCGATGAGGCTAGACGACCCTTCCCAATGTTCTATTGGGTGGTGACTCCAAGAAACCTCTTTGTTGCCCAGAATAGACGCAGCTTGTAAATACCTTACAAGTTTTATGAACCTCTCCTGATCACCCTAAAGCGGGCTTTCGGGAGGCCGCGAGGTTCGGTGCGCGTCACAGTGGCGACTCCACTGGGGACTTACTCGAGACTTCGATTCGAAAGTACCTTGATTAAAAATTATTGTTGAGTTTTAATTTAAAAATTTCATCTTCTTTCAAAACTGCATAGCATCTCATTAGAACCTTAGATCTACGCTAGTTTGGTCCCTCTTTTAGCCCCGGTGCGTTCCCGAAGCACGACCCTATTTTCACTCAATTTAGGAAAGTGTTAAGGATAATCACCAGCCCAAGCCTCGTACCATCATGGTATATTAAATGGTGACCCAATCGGTCGTTACGCTCATGATGAGCTAGACCCGTTGGCAGGGACCATGTTTGGGTAGCCCTAAAGCAACACCACCTTTGACCAAAGCTCATGTAGTGGAAATAGTTACTTCCCCTCAGTGATATGAACCTTAATACTATGCCTGCTGTATGGATCATTATGTATTGGACAAGCCCAGATGGTTTGACTGGTCACCTAATCAAAGGCTTTCATGCCCCGATAGGCCCAAGATGACTTATTCGGATTGCCTAGATACATAATGATCATAACCCATCCGCCTGTGCATTAGTTAGGAGAGGTTATGTTGCCGGATCTTCACCGTGCACCATACGTGTTCATCGGGTCCCCAGATGACCCATAGGCCAATCCCACCTAGGAAAGAGACTATGACCTCGTGTGCGGGAGTAATAAGGTTGGAAGGACCTATGTGCTTGCATGTGGCTTGTGAGTGTTGCATAGCATGATCATGCATTTTTAGCACAATCATGCATCATCCTGACCCCTTGTGTTTCAATAGCCATCATAGATTTGCCTAGGTGGACAAGAGGGTCTCGGGGGCGCCTACGCAGAAATCCGTTCTTTGAGTTACCGGAAAGGGTAGAGTATCCGGACACTTCTTCTGAAACCAGTTACGCTACTTCAGATCAGTTTTCTGTACCCGAAGAAATGGCAAACTCACCGAGAGGGGCAGAGGCCACTAGGGCAATGATAGCAAAGGAAGTGGGCCAAAGGTTAGAAGAATTTGAAAACCGGATGATGGCAATGATAGTCGGAATGGGTCAGCAAGCGGCCCCGCAGAACCCACAGCCTCCTCCTATGAGAAATGATGAAAGGGAGGAGGTCAGAGAGGACTCACGAGAGGAAACTCGCCCACCACTTATGAGCCTAAGAGCTACTACTTCAGGGGCACAGAAGGGAAGACCTGTCCCAAGGCTAGATGATGACTGGGAAGACGAAGAATATGAGGAACGTATGTCTGAGAAAGGGAAAGCCCCTCAAATTGAAGAGGCCATCTGGAAGAAGATGGAAGAGAAATTTGAAGCTATGACGAGAATGTTGACAAAGGGGTAAGGGGTGAACCCTGAGGATAAAGAGTTAGAAGGAGAGGATCTAGTCCCAATGAACTTTAAAATGCCGGATGTGCCTAATTTTAACGGTACTTCTGATCCCCTAGCACATATAAAGTAGTATTCGCTGGTGATGAAGGGCACCACTTTGACGAAAAAACAAAAAAA
This sequence comes from Excoecaria cochinchinensis, assembly GCA_947683425.1. Taxonomy (NCBI): domain Eukaryota; kingdom Viridiplantae; phylum Streptophyta; class Magnoliopsida; order Malpighiales; family Euphorbiaceae; genus Excoecaria; species Excoecaria cochinchinensis. The sequence goes on along the minus strand of CANTUQ010000021.1, from coordinate 9,043,200 downwards.
TTGAGTACTTTTGCTTGAGCTTGACAGGCCCGGCAGTGGATTGGTACCATGGGCTCGATCGGCTAACTAAAGAAGACTGGGACTTATTGACAGAGGAGTTTTTGAGGCAATATGACTGCAGTACAAGGATGGAGGTGACCTTGAAGGACCTGGAGCTGCTACAGTAGAGGGGAGGTGAGTCCTTCCATGAGTATTTAACCCGGTGGAGGAATCGGGTGATGGAAATGAAGAGGAAACCGGATACCCAGGATCAAATACGGCTATTCATTAAAAATGTAAGCCCGTATTTGAGAGATGGATTAAGGATAAAAGGACTGAAAGAGTGGGAGTCCCTGAAGGACATCGCCATTGAGGCCGAGGGAGAGTACCTTGTTAGGAAAGCAAGAAATGAGAATTATCCTAAGAGGAGTAGTGGCAGTCAAGGTGTCAGTAGACCAACGGGTTCTGGTAGTGGCACAAGGAAGACTGCTGAGGTGTCGACTACAAATGCTGCTCCGAGACATTTTTCCAGTCTTGGGAGGTCCTTATCATGGGTACTAAGAAGACTGATGAAGGAGAATAAACTGCAGCCTCTATTGCCCAGACCTGCGAGAACTCAGGGCATGCCAGGGCATAAGGATGATGAGTACTGTGCATATCATCAGCACACTGGGCATATAACCGACAACTGCAGGACTCTGAGGCACGCAATTCAGAATTAGATTGATTCAAAGCATATCACAGACCCAGAGAAGAGAGGGGGTCAAAAGAAAGCTGGGTACAATAACATGCCTCCGCCAGTGAATATGATCGGGTCCAGCTTGCTCGAGAACTTTGTGTTGAAGGAATTATACGGCAACAATATCCACACTGCTATCACAAACCTCTATGAGGGGAGTGAAGAAGGGCTTCCCGCTGCAGTGATCGATTGCTGGTCCACTGATGATAGTGGAAATGAAAATGATGATTCTGAAGTATTTTTTTACCTTTGGGGTTCGGAGGAGGAAGAAGAAGAGCCAAAGAGGAAGGAAGTAGGAGCCTTGACCCGAAGTGGAAGGGTAGCCCCGGAAGTTGAGAAACCACAAGAGCCGATCGAGGACAGAAGGGGAAAGGAGTCGGAAAAAGATTCGATTGTTAAGCAACTGATAAAGACGCCGGCTCAGATTTCGATATGGGATCTCTTATGACAGTCACCATCTCATAGGCAGAAGGTGATGGAGGTTTTGTGTGAAGCAACTGTTGCTACAACCATCTCACCTACAGAACTTCTGGATGTAGTGAAGGGAGGATCGGGAGAAAATGTCATTTTTACCAGTGCGGATCTGCCGGCAGAAGGCCGCAACCACAATCGCCCTCTGTACATAAGGGCACAGATTAACCAAAAGCACACCACCTGTGTAATGGTAGATGATGGTTCTTCGATAAATGTGTGCCCACAGGTAGCAATGGCAGCTTTTGGGGTAATAAAGGATATGTTGGCAAAATCTGATCTTACCATCACGGCATATGATAACTCACGCAGGCAGGCCTCAGGGACATTCACAGCAGTGGTGAAGACGGGACCGGTAGATTCAGAAGTGGAGTTTGTGGTGCTACCTATACCCGCAAATTTCTCAGTTTTACTAGGCAGACCATGGTTTCATAAATTGGGAGGAGTCCCCTCAACATTGCACCAGATGGTAAAGATACCTCACGAAGGCCAGATTGTGACTATAAAGGCTGCACGGGAGAATCAGGTGTCAGTGCTAGAGATAGCCAGGCAGCCATTTAGTGGGTTTCATATCGCCATGATAGGCAAAGAAGAGCAGAGGGAAGAAAGCCTCCAAGTATTGAATATGATGAAAAAGATGTCATTCCTCCCTGGTGCAGGACTGGGCAAGAATTCTTAGGGGATACCAACAGCTGTTACCACTAAGGGTCAAAAGGACAGGAGGGATCTAGGATATACAGGTGCGGTAGAGCAGGGTAAGAAATCGAAAATGGAAATTCCTCATATCCGAAAGACTTTTGTGCCAGCAACCGCAGCATGTGCCTATGCAGGGGAATATGAACCACAGTGGCTACACGGGAGAATTGTGCCAAGGTTCGAGGTCTTTAATGATGTCTATGACTGGGACATTGGATCAATCAAGCCAGCAGAGGGCTTTTGGGATGAAGAAATCATGACTAGTAGGACAATTTGGGACCGCGAGATGCCGGAAGAGGTAATTACTGAGAAGATGGTAGCCACCCAGCTGAAAGGAAAAGCAAAGATAGAGGAAGCTGTGCAGGAGGTGAAGGAGGGGCCTCTAAAGAGCCGAAGTGATGCAGGACCGTCGACCGCGGCAGATATGCTAGCAGAGGAGGAAGAGGAAAATAGTTTAGATTTTCTTTTTGCTCCAGAACTTTTCAATGATGTTAATAACAATTTCAATCTTATTAATAAATTGAATGATTTTGCTTACTTGTGTGATGTTTCTGATGATTTCACTATGCATGATCATGATCATCATCCATTTATATTTGATATTGATTCAACTGATGCTACCCCATTTAATCTTGGAACCGTAGAAAATCAAAAAGAAATTTTGATAGCATCAAATATAACTCCTGAAGAGCGAGAAAAATTTGAGAGAATTTTAAAAAAATATGAAAAAGTCTTTGCTTGGACCTACGAAGATATGCCAAGAATCGATCGGAAGGTCGTAGAGCATGCTATCCCCACCTATCCAGACCATAAACCCGTTTAACAGAAATTGAGAAGGCTTAGACCGGAATGGGCAGAGAAAGTGAAAGAAGAGATTCGCCAGCAAATCAAAGCCAAGTTTCTAATCGAGGTACAATACCCAACTTGGTTAGCCAATGTTGTCCCTGTAGCCAAAAAGAACGGCAAAGTGAGGGTATGCGTGAATTATCGGGATTTGAATAAGGCCTATCCAAAAGATGATTTCCCATTGCCTCATATAGACGTGCTGATAGATAGCGCCGCTGCTTGTGAGATGTATAGCTTTGGGGATGGTTATGCTGGCTACAATCAAATTCTCAATGAAATAATTGACCGGATCAAGACGGTTTTCATCACGGAATGGGGGACTTATGCTTATCGGGCAATGCCTTTCTGTAACACCCCGCCATCCCCGTTGGAAGGATACCGGAGTGCCACGCGGGCAAACACATATAAACATATACATTTACACATGTATAAATAAATAAAAGAAAACCAAATGAGATTTAAAGAAACTTTTAATCATTTAATCAGAAAATTCCTGTAACATATATATATCAAGTCCTTATACATATATCATATTTATATCGCTTTTACAAAAAAGGGCTCGTAAGCAAATACATATACAAAAATATACTTGTTTCTTTACAAAAGATTCATTTTGCTATACACAAGCCATGTACAAAAATAATTACAGCGGAAGACTTCAAAAATAAAACAACTTCATCCAAAAAGACTCCTAGTGGCCGACCTGCAGATATCCGACTCTGAACTGCACTCGCCACCTGCACGGGAAAAGAGCCCGTGCTAAGCGATAACGCTTAGTGGGGAGGAACAAAACAAAATAACAATATACAATATAGTATCTCATCACCTTTAAAATATTTACAATACAAGTAATTAATAAATACAAACATGCTTTTCTACATTACACCGATATAGGATATACAAGAATTCATGTGCAACATATACCTTTAATCATGTCAATAAACATCTCAACATATACATCACATATAAACATGTAGCCTGATTAGTCTGGTATAAACCTAAGAAGTGGATACGGTCATTTGGATACTGATAGAACACAGTATCCCAAGCATATAGAGACATGAGTCTCAAACATGTAATTTTCATATAGAGACCGAGGTCTCGCTTTATTTCCATATAGATCCTAACAGGATCGAAACAAGGATCCAAACGGACCCGCATATAACATTTTTATCATATAGCAGCTGCATACACACTCTGACCTAAGTAAGCGCTTACTTATCCACTACTATGACTTATACAGGCTCAAATGACACAACTCAGTAATTCATATACCAAATCATGAGAATTTCCTATTATATTAGCTTATAATTCATGTATACTTGTATACTGATCACATTCAGAACATTTAAACATATAAATATCAATACTGAAAGTAATAAGGACATATAACTCACATTGAATTAATCCATGTCAAATAAATTATTAATCATGTATTCAAAACCCAATATTATTCAATTATTAACTACAATTCAGATTTTAAAAATAATTAGTTGTTATGCAGTGTAAAACCCTTGAAATCAGAAGTTTTAAACCTTGCTTTTAAGAAAACAGGCAGCTGGAGGAAGGCTGGTCACGTCGTGACCTCCAGTCACGTCGTGACTCCAACTTCACGCGAGCGCCAGGCAATCTCGTGACGCAGGCTTCACGCGAGCACCAAGCAAGAACAGCAGGCAGTCACGGCGTGACCAACAGTCAAGTCTCGTGACGCCTGAGAGGGAAGGAAGAGAGGTCACGAGATGAAATCTCGTGACACGCAGGAAGAGGGCGAAGTTGCGTGGCGTGATGCTCCATCACGTCGCGCGACTCCCCAAGGGAAGGGGATCACGGCGTGATGCCCCATCACGTCGCGTGACCTTCTTCAGGGAAGAGGGTCACGGCGTGATACTCCATCACGTCATGTGATCTTCTTCTCACACTTCTTCTTCTTCTTCTCAAAGCCAATTTTCATAAACCCAGAAAACGTGAAAAACCAGAAGATTGCAAAAACAGAGTACAATCAAAACTCAAACCCCAATTTGTGCAAATCAATTTTTCAGGCAACAATGATGCAAATACGTACCTTTAGGTCTTCTGAGCACAATCAAAGAAATTTTCACTCACATTATTCACATTATCATATATTTACAGTAACAAACAGAGAGTCACAAACAACCCAGAATTTCACACTCAAAACCATGCATGTTCATCTCATTTACATACTTTTCTACATAAATCATATATATACACATCACATTACTCATGCAATTGATGATCAGATGCATATAACTAACATTAACAATACAACAGCAATTAGGATCCAAAGAGGAGAAAGGACAGACACTCCCAAACCTGTATGAAGCTCAAAAACAACGACCACTGTATTCCTTCTTCAATCAACCACCTTATCTTTTCCCTTCTCTATTCTTCTATCTTCCAGTACTTGCAACAGATAAACCGATACCCAATTAATCCCAAGAACAACTATATAAATAACTCAGAATAATCCCAGAAAAGATGAAGATCAAGAACCCAATGTAAAACCAGTAGTTACTTACCCTGCTGAAGCTTCTAACACAACCAAACCTCAATTCCTCAACAAGGAAACACACATGCAAAAAGGAAAAGCACAGCAAATGGAGAATAGAGATGGCTAACGTGAGAGAGAGCAAGAGAGGGAAAAACCTCATGTGTTTAGTTTCCAGAAACTAAAACATTCAGACCCCTTTCTTTTCTCTCACCCACGTACACACACACTCACTCTCCACTTGGCACACATGCACAATTCCTCAAATCCACTTAATACCCTTCTACCAATAAGTCCTTGTTAAATTACACTTTACTCACTCAAAATAAAATCTGCCATAACAATACTTTTATTTCTTTGCAAACCAATCCTCTTTCATTAGTCAATTACCCAATTACCCTTAAATGTCCAATTAAAATTCTAATTTCCGATTAGGCCACTTATGGGGTGTGACACTTTCGACTTCAAAAATGCAGGAGCCACTTATCAGAGGATGGCAACAAAGATACTGGATGACTTGATCCATAAAGAAGTGGAGGTATACGTGGATGACATGATGATCAAGCCAGCCACTAGAGAAGGCCATTTTGAAGCCTTGGAAAAATTCTTCCAGAGGATAGATAAGTACAACCTGCGGTTGAATCCTAAAAAGTGTATCTTCGGTGTTACCTCAGGGAAGCTCCTGGGACACATAATTAGTAAGAGGGGGATTGAGATTGACCCGGATAAGGTTAAGGCCATTAGAGAAATGCCGATACCGCAGAAAGAGAAGGATGTAAGAAGCTTTCTGGGCAGGTTGCAATACATCAGTAGGTTTATCGCTAAGCTTACTTCGATCTATGAACCTATCTTCAAACTACTCAGAAAAGACCAACCAGTAGTATGGAACGAAAGCTGTCAAAAGGCTTTTGATACTGTCAAGGAATACTTGTTGAAACCACCGGTATTGAGACCGCCACGGCCGGCCAAGCCACTGATCCTATTCCTGGCCATAGAGGACAGTTCCGTTGGTGCTATGATGGCCCAAGAAGACGAATTTGGAGTGGAATTTGCTGTCTACTATCTCAGCAAGAAATTCTTGGCCTATGAGGTCAAATACACAGAAGTAGAAAAGATCTGCCTCGCGGTAATCTGGGCTTCTAAGAAATTACGACATTACTTTCATGCCTACAAAGTACAGGTAGTCGCGAAGCAGAACCCCTTGAGATACTTGCAAGAGGCCCCGTCTTTACTTGGGAAAATGGGTAGGTGGTTGCTGTTACTTCAAGAATTCGATGTAGAGTATATTACTCGGAAGACCGTTAAAGGACGTGCAGTGGCGAAATTTCTAGCAGAACACCCAATCTAAAGAGACTCATACGAGTATAACTTTCCGGATGAGGATGTAGCAGCTATCGGAATTCAAGGTTGGAAATTATACTTTGACGGAGCTGTGAATAACAAAGGGGCAGGAGTGGGAGTCATTCTGATAACCCCGGATGACGAAAAGCTTCCTTTGGCGAAGAAGTTGAGGTTCTGAGTCACTAATAACGAAGCTGAGTATGAAGCGTGTATTTTTGGATTGGAGGCATTAATAGCCTTAGGAGCAAAGAATGTAGAGGTGTTCGGTGATTCGTCCTTGGTGGTCAACCAAATCCGAGGTGAATGGGCTGTAAAAGAAGAGAGGCTAATGCCATATATCCAGCGCTTGAGGGGCCTAAGCAGTCAGATTGAAGTATGTACATTCCATTTCGTTCCGAGGGATGAGAATCAGTTAGCCAATGTGCTCGTCACGTTAGTATCAATGTGGGACAACCCCGAAGGAATGGTCATGAAGCCAGTTTTGATCTATAGCTCTGAAAGACCTAGCTTTGAATCCAAATCAGTTATGGAGGTAGAAGTGGCAGATGGGAAGCGGTGGTATTATGATATTTTGAACTATTTGGAGAATGCAACATTTGCAGAGGAGGCTACCGAAAAGGATCAGAGAATGATTCGTAAGCTGTCTACTCAGTTCATCTGCATAAATGGAATGTTGTACAAACGACAAGTTGATGGCATCAAATTGAGGTGTTTGGATGAGAAAGAGGCCAAGAGGGTAATGGAAGAAATACACGCTGGAGTATACGGAGCCCATATGAACGGGCTGACATTGGCCAAGAAGATCATGAGACAAGGCTTCTACTGGCTTACGATGGATAACGATTGCTCAAAATATTTGAAGCAGTGCCAGTTATGCCAGCAGTACGCGGACTTAAGGCACTTACCAGTGTCAGAGCTACACAACTTAACATTACCTTGGCCATTCGCTGCCTGGGGAATAGACATTATTGGAGAAGTCCGCCCTACGGTATCCAATGGGCACAGATACATAATAATCGCAATCGACTATTTTATAAAATGGGTAGAGGCAGAGTCCTTCAAGAAGATTGACGCAAGAGATATGGCCAGGTTCATTGAAAGGAATTTGATTTGCAGATATGGCCTCCCACATCACATAGTGTCTGATAACGGGATGCAGTTCATGGGGGAAACCAAGAAGCTTCTTGGGAAGTATGGAATCGAGCACCATAAATCCTCTCCCTATCGACCACAAGTTAACGGGCAGTAGAGGCCGCCAATAAAAATGTGAAGAAGATCCTAGCAAAGATGGTCCAAACCTATAAAGACTGGGCAGAGAAGCCTTTGCACTGTGGGGTTACAGAACGACGGTGAGGACATCTACAGGCGCTACGCCGTATTCTCTGGTTTATGGGACAAAGGCAGTGTTGCCAGTTAAAGTAGAGCTCAAATCGCTGAGAGTAGTCATGGAAGCTCAAATTCCGGAGGCCAAATGGGCACAACAGAGGTTCTAACATTTAAACTTATTAGATGAGAGTAGACTGAAAGCTTACTATCATAATCAGATCTATCAGAAAAGGCTGGCCAGATCGTTTAGAAAAAAGGTGAAAAAGCATACGTTGAAGGAGGGGGATTTAGTGTTCAAATAGATGAGACCAGGTGTACCGGATATTAGAGGAAAATTTAGACCAACCTAGGAAGGACCGTTTATCCTCAAGAAACTGTTGTCCAAAGGAGCTGCAATCTTATCGGATAGCGATGGTAATGAATTCAAGGAACCGATTAATGTTGACAGACTCAAAAGGTTCCATGGCTAAAGACCAAAATCAAAAGAAGAGAATAAAAGCCCCGCAGGTCAAAAACTGCGCCTCATCAGGGTGAAAACCAAAAAAAGGTATCCTGGGCAAAGATTAGAGGCTTGAGAGAAAATATGCAATCATGAAAACCCGAGAGGGCTGATTGGCGACAAGAGTTTGATGCTATAAAAATTTAGTTCCAATGAATAAATGTAGTCTTGCACATTTGAATTAGTATAAAAAATGATCATGTATGCTGAAATCGAACTGAAATGTACACAATTTTGTGAAATGAAATAAGATTTGATTTATTCATTTACATTATTGTCCAATTCTGCTTTAAAAAAGAAACATACTGCTCAAAACGCATGTAAAGCTAAACTATCCCCTACTACTACCTTCGCTGGCCAAATGCCTCAGTCGTCATGTTTGGTTATCAGACGCCGGGCTAAGTATCCATCTCTTGTACGCACTGATAGAAATAGCCGAATGGTTCCCAAATGAAGGAATGATAGTCTTCAATGGAAGTAGGCTCCAAAGCTCATGATAGCGGGAGATGAAAGCCGCAGAAAGGACTCCACCTCGAAAAGATAAAGGGAGTCTCACCATATCCTGAGTCACTCCGAGTTGATGAGAGCAACGAGCCGTGATGTAGAAGGTTGCCTCACGGAGCCCGCAAAAGGGAACGCATCCTAAAGACCCATTAATAACTGCACTAGACAAGGGGAGCCAAGCATACTTGAAGTTAATATCCTCGTCTGATATCTCACTGAATCTGGTAATGCCCTCATCAGGGGTCCTAGGTAAGTACAGACGCCGGCGAGGAAGAAAACACTTCGCAGAATACTGATTAATAACTCTAGGAGGCGGCTCTGACAAAAGCTTCAGTTTCTCCTGCAACCAAATCTGGAAGAGGAAATAAATAAAAAAAATAAAAGCCAAAGAGAATAAAATAAAAGGCAAAGAAAAGCCGCTAGAGTAAGTTGGATTTACTTCAAGCAAAAGTTAGGCATAGGGTTGTGTGAAAATCCGAAAGGACGCACTTCCCGCTAAGAAAAGCTAGTGTGAAAATCCACAAGGGACGCACTACCTTTTAAAACAATGACGTACCTGGAGTAATAAGGGGCTCCCAGAGAATGAAGTGGTAGGCCCGGCACGAACAGAGTCCAAACTCAAGATAGTCTCAGCCAGAATGAGAGGAAAAGGGGTCAGCCCGTGGTGAAAGTCGTCCAGAATTCCAAACAGATGGGGGTCTCCGAGCAGTTTCGCTGAGGTCACGATTAGATACTTCATAAAGCAGAAAAGGAAGATGACACTCACGCTGTATGAGGGAATGTTGGAGAATTCATCCATTGCTTCAATCAGAGGTTCCAAAGAAAATACTGGGCCCTGAGGAACTAGACGAGCAGCGTCAGAAGGAGCTATGCTTAAGGACAAAGCAATATCCCGGATTTGGATCAAACCGTAGCGAGGTATGCAAGGCAAGGCACCAGGAGGATACCAACTCCCGACGATAGCAGCAAATTCTTCAGGCAGGGGGCATATTTCCTGATAGGTGAACCTGAAGACATGAAAACGAGGGTCCCAAAAGTGGGTCGCAGCCAAAAGAAGGTTGTTGTCTATCTTAACTCTTCATAGAAACCTCAGTCCAGAAAGGGGGGCAAGAGTGCTGTGTTCCCAAATTTGAGCATCGTCTAAGATACGGTACATTTTGGAAAGAAAAGGAGAATTCATGCCTCGACAGTCACAATTGCTAAGGGGAATAAAAGAGGAAGAAGGGAAAAAGCTAGAGAAAAAAGCCTATTATGAAGCTAAAATAAGGAAGAGGCACGAAATCTAAGAAAAAGGGGGTGAGTTTTATAGATTTGGCTTACAGACGGCTAACCCGTCCCTATAGGCAGACGGTGAACCCGTCTGTACTTGTCCACCTGGCGAATTTTGCATCGTGCATACCACGCGCATTAATTAGGGTTTAAAGTGGAATTTGGAGAGACAGACGGAATGCCCGTCTGTCGCTGTATGAATGGGGATCCCATCGATACTTAAAATCTATATAAAGACGTAGGTACCGACGAGAATCCACTTTCTTTTCCTTCTTCTTCACACCGACGCCGTTTCCTTTGTTTCCAACAGTTTTCTTTCGTTTTTGTCTTTTCAAATTGCATTTTTTTGCACTAGTTTTCAGTTTTTTGACTTTTTCAGTGGGTCTCGACTTCCAGGTTAGTAAGATACTCCCATTTTTCTTTGTTTTATTATTATTATAAACAAGGCAATTTCCTTTTCTTTTGAATTAATGTAATTAGTGGCCTTGTTAATGCCAGTTGACATTGTATATGAATTAATAGGATGAAGTTTTTTTTAGTGAATATAAAATGCATGAATGTATTGCTGTTTTGAGAACAATTAGTGTTAGGCGCATAAATATGGCCTTAGGAATTCATATGCTTTGAAGCCAATAAGTTAAGAATTAGAAAGCAAATATATTGCATTGTTGTTTGGGGCCTGAGGCCTATTCCCTTTCTATTTCCTCTTTATTATGCAGGAGGTTGGGCACACCCTTGCCGGGGTGCTGCCCAAATTTTTTTAGCAAATGTGAATATATTATATTGGGGCCTGAGGCCTGTCCTTTTTTTGTGTTTTTTTATGCAGGAGGTTGGGTACACCCTTGCCGAGGTGCTACCCAAATTTTTTAAATATCTTTTTGGTTTAGACATATTCAGTCAGAATGCCGCCTAAATTTTTATCCGTTTATACCTACAATGCCAAACTAACTATTTACCTTATTCACAGGATGCCACCACGACGATATGCTCCGCATGATCAGTCTGAGCCTGAGGCCCCAGGTTGGATGAGTGACGAGGCTAGACAAAGATACGCAGCACTGGCTCAGGTGCAGTTCTGAGCTAGTCGCTTCATTTCTAGGCCGTTCCTTGAGGCTCTGGGGATGACAGATGAGGTTGATATACTGATGGCAGGTGCGGGTTGGATAGAGTTTTTGATACCTGCTTTCCAGACTCACCCAGAGATGGTGCGGCAGTTCCTTGCTACGCTACACTACGGCGGATATCAGAGATCTGACACGGAGGAGGGTGTCATCCAGTTTTTGATTGAGGGCCACCATTACAGTATCACCCGTCAGCGGTTTACAGAGGCCATGGGGCTTCCATTTGGGCAGGATGTCATAACGCCCCAGAGATCAGTGAGACGTCAGCATTGGGTGGTTATAGCCTTGCCGGGAGTGCCGTATGATCATGACATGGCAAAAAGTACAGTACTTTCATCACAGGCCTTGCGATATCTTCACCGAGTTTTATCCAGCTCATATTTGGGACGAGCTGGTAACCCAGGTTCCCTCAATGCTGCAGAGATCTGGAGTTTATGGGCCATGGTGGCAGGCCAGAGGCTCAACATCAGGCACGAGATTTTGGTCAACCTGGTGAGGGTATCCAGGGGGGCAGCCCCTGTGGTGTATGTTGGGGGAGTCATTACCAGATTGCTCCTGGATTTGGGTATTCATCCAGATATCTTGGGGCGCCCCTTGGATGAGAGCATTTATGTGGACGCTCCAGCAGCTATGACGATGGCTATGATATTGCCGATACCGGGCCAGCCCGAGGCTTACAGGCTTCGCACTGTGCATGAGACTAGACGCGCATTTAGCTTGCCTTTGTTAGAGCCAGTAGAGGAGCAGCCTCAGGACCAACCTCCCGGGCACCCAGAGCATCAGGAGCAGCAGCTTCCCGAGCACTATCAGCACCAGGAGGACCAGCTTCCCCGATAGCCAGAGCATCTAGAGGGTCAGCCTCCGCAGCTATAGCACGAGGAGCAGCCAGGTACACCTTATGATATGGGGATCGAGTTTACTATAGATGAGCTGCTTGCTACTCCTCCAGGGCAGAGAGTACAAAGTCCTATGCCTCCACCATCGCGAATACATCGGGCAGTTCCCCGAGCTCATGAGAGTTTTAGTCCGTATGCTACGGTAGGGGATCCGGGAGCATCTACTTCTACAGCTCTGCCACCTGAGCCAGCACCAGATTCAGCTCCCCCTCCGCCCTCATCATCAGCTTTCCCAGCGCAACCAGATTTTACTGCACTATTGACTGCTATGTTTGCATCTTTCGAGCACAGGCAGGAGGAGAGAGATAGAGCCCTTCTCAAGCAGCTCGGAGAGCGAGATAGAGTCATATTAGATCGGCTGGAGTAGCAGCAGAGTCTTATCCAGGAGCAGGGGAGGCTCATTGATTTTTGAGGCAGGAGCAGGAGAGGCTCGTGGCTCAGCTGAGGCAGGAGATGAGGACTTCCAAGGATGGGGTGGACCAGAGGGTGGATGTGTCCTTACAGGTAGTAGAGGAGTCGATTAAGGCTCTCAAGTTCAGAGTTCAGGTTCTTGATGGTGCCATACCTCCTATCGCCCAGTCCATTCGAGAGTTTAGGGAGCAGACAGAGGACAGACTGCGGAACATGGGGACCGCCTCCGTGGATCAGACCCTCCACCTATGCGATGCTTTCAGGGAGTTAGGGGGAGTTGTCATTGATACGCTGCAGTTTATGACAGTATGTGCACAGCCTTTCCTAGATGGATTGCTCAGGTCCAGTTCCAGCAGCAGGACCCGACGAGAGCGCATCCATTATCTATACCAGTGGCCGTCCCTCCTAGATACCAGCGACAGGCCAGAGCCTCGGCTACACAGCAGGCCAGACCATCAGCCCCTCCTAGGCAGCCGTCTGCTCCAGATGCGGGACCCTCTGCATCTTCATCACGGTCTCAGACAGTCCAAATATCAGATGATAATGATGATCCGGAAGAGGAGCTCACGGACTATCCACCCCTATAGCCCTTCAGGGAGTCATAATATTATTTTTGTATCTTATATTACCATATTTACATTACATTGTACAAAATTTAACCTTTTAGTGGAAAACATTTATAGTTATCCTGTTAAATTTGCATGTTATTTCTTCATGATTTAACTCTCTTAAGAAAAGAAAAGAAAAGAAGAAGAAGAAAAAGGGATAATTAATCATGTGATAAAAAGGATGATAAATGATATAAAAATATCCACAAATCTATTAGTCAAATTAATTGGCGCTAGAATTAACGAGAATCTCTTATAATACAGGAATGTGGTTTTACACCAATTTGAAATTGACACACAGTCAAAAGGAAGAATAAACAAATTAAGCATCATGTCCTTTGGGATCACATGAAACCAAAAGGTCAGAATTGTACCTTGGGGCATGATGAAGCCGCCAAATTGAGGACACCCAGGCCAGAAGGACGCCCATTTCAACAGCCCATCATTGCACTTTGTACAGTCCGAAGAAGACTCGGTGCAGCTCAGAAGAGCCCATCATTACACTTTGTACAGTCCGAAGAAGACTCAGTGCAGCTCAGAAGAGCAAACCTTGCATTTTGTAAGTCCAGAACCGACTCGACGCATTACCACTTCCCCGGCAAAAAGGTAAGGACTGCCTCAGGTATGCGTCTCTTTCCTTTCTTCTCTGAATTTTGGCTCATCTAGGCACTAGTGCACTAGCTTCCCCAAAATTGGGGGCAACTGTAGACACCGGATCTTGAGGCAGTCCAGATTAGAGTTACCTGATGAAGAGATTAATATCGGTTTTCGGATAAGGGGATGAAATTCGGAGGTTTTCGTCTTTCGGTTTCGCGAGGATTAAAATCTTTTTTCTATGGCATGGAGTTTTGAAAGAATTGGATAAATTTTGGGTAAAATTGGGAGTTTTGCTCCACAGACGAGATGCCCGTCTGTGTAGGGACGCCCGTCCCCACTTGGGGTGATCCCCGTCTCTAGGCGTAGTGGGGACGGACACGTGGCGATGTAGGGACGCCCGTCCCCAGTATCGCACCCTGTCCCTAGTCAGTTTTTCGCATATGCCCTTAATAGGGACGGCCGTTGGTAGATGCAGGGAAGCCCGTCGGTACGGTAACTGACCGGATCACGCCGGATTGGATGAAATCTGATCAGTTTTCTTTCAAATGGAGGATAGGATTTATCTAAGATTTGAATTTTAAAGTCCTTTTAAAATTCAAACTTTAGATGGAGGCTTATCTTAATTATCCCCTAAAATCCTATAAATAGAGGATCAAATTTCAATTTTGGGGTTGGAAAAGTGGGTTAGAAATTTTGGAGTTGGAAAATTAGGTTAGAAAATTTGGAGAGAAAAATTGGGTTAGAAAATTTGGAGAGAAAATTTGGGGAGAAAATTTGGGAATTTTGGTGACAAAAGAGGGAAATTGTAGAGCAATTTATTTTGAAAAAAAGGCTATCAAATAGTTTTGGGAAATTGGTTTTTAGAAAAGTTTCTGTGAGCAATTTACTCAAAAGTTTATAAAATCTCGGCTTTATTTGCAGAATTTTATTTTGATAAATTTTTTCCAATTAATTGATTTCTTTCAATTTTTCTTACGAATTAAGTCAATTTGAGGTAACGAAATTCATTCGTCTCCATTAATATAACTAATTCGAACACTCGATTACTATCAAATTTTCAAGGAAAGAATAACATAAATTTTCTTTCTTTGATTTGATTCTTACTCGATCTTTGCGAAGCATACGGGGACGAAATCATCCGACAATCACCCTAAAAGGTAAAGTCCGAGGGTAAACATTCTGGACTAACATTTGTGTAATTTAATTTGATTCACATTGATTTTTTATGTATTTTATCATTCTTTCACAAAAGAGCTAAAAGGTATTTTTTACTTGTTTTCCCTAGGCAGGCTTTCACGTTTTTGATTTATAAAATTCTATCTTTTAACCTATTTCTGTTAGGGTTCTCTCGTTCTTTTATTTTTATTTTTATTTTATTCACGTCTGTTAGGGTTCTCTCGTTCTTTTATTTTTATTTTTATTTTATTCACGTTTTTTTGATGCTAACATGTTTATCCTTGTGAGTTATTTTCTGACCATTTGGAGTTGAAGTTATGAAAGATGGTGATTGCGCCAGTCCGAGGACTTTTATTCGGGCTCCTTCTTTTTCTTTACCATTTATTCATGTTATTATGAAAATGGTTTTAATATCGTTGAAGTAAAAAAGACCAAAAGCTTTCTATTAATTAACCTGGCATTTTCTCTAAATAAAAAAAATGGGACCAATGTCCTAGTTTTTCGTACTCAAATAAATCATCACATTAATAACTATTTCATAATAAATATGCATGCGAGGATCAATGTCCTCATCATCAATGAATACCTCGATTTATGCTTGATTTGCATTTCATTTATAAATGGGAGTTGTATTCCGCTCCTAGTGTTATTGTAATATTTTTGAATGTTTTATTTTTTGATTTATCTTCCATTTACCGCTTTTGATATGAATGATTGCGCCTTTAATTTAAATTGCATCGTGTGGAAAGTCGATGAAACAATAAACTCAAAACTCAATTATAATATTGATTAAGGTATAAATAAATGAGAAGTCCCGAACTCACTCTGGTCTTTGGGGCTCAATAAGGCAAGAGGTCTAGGACTTCCAAGACACCTCTTGAGTCCCACCAAAAGGCTTAAATACACAATCCTAGGCTCCAGGGGGGTAGAGGATGAGGCCTCCAAGATCCCTCTGGCTAGCCCAAGATGGATATGTATGGGTCGTCTTAGGCTCGATGAGGCTAGACGACCCTTCCCAATGTTCTATTGGGTGGTGACTCCAAGAAACCTCTTTGTTGCCCAGAATAGACGCAGCTTGTAAATACCTTACAAGTTTTATGAACCTCTCCTGATCGTCCTAAAGCGGGCTTTCGGGAGGCCGTGAGCTTCGGCGCGCATCACACCTTGATTAGGTCCCTATGCATTTGGGTCCTCTTGATCCCTATGTGTTTGGATCTTGCTTAAGATCCCTATGAGTTTAAAAAAAAAAAAGAAAGAAAAGAAAAGATAATATTTGTTTGTACCTGTGGGTACCTATGTGTTCACCCGTTATCCACTTCATTAAGTTTGAAGGCGTAACTTTGTGTATGCATATGATATAAAATAATGTGAATTACTGAATTGATCTTTCATGAAGTGATGCTATTATTGATGAATGAATTTTACAGTTAAGCTTATGATGCTTTAATTATATGTATATACCATATGTATGTGAATTGCATTAACATCCACTGTGAGTGATCGTTCATCTCTTGTTTTCCCTACTAAGCCATTGGGCTTAGCACGGGTGTTTCATCCGTGCAGGTGTGGAAGCGGTAGGAGATTTTGGAAGGACAAATTCGCAGCAGCCAAGGCCAACACAATAGGATGGGTTTTTGTTTTAGTGTTAGCTTTTGGTGGCTTGTAATTTCTGATTGTAAAGCTTTTGTATTGTATCAGATTAGTAAAATGTAATATGTACAGTTATGTAATTTTTGTAAGACTTGATTTGTATATAGGTAAGGATGATTTCGTAATGCAACTCAGTAACGTAAATATTTCATTTATGAATGAATGAGATGTATGAAAGAGAAATGTTTTTATTAACCCCGATTCGGTTATGTGTATATATGTATGTATGGTTATGCATGTGATATATATTGAATGTTTTCTGTATGCTTCGTTTCTGCTTAGTAACAACCATTGCCTATTGGGATACTCACTTCTCTATAGCGGGTGAGCTTTCCTACGTATAGGTAAGGGGTGTTATAGTTAAAGTCGAGATAGATGGGGCCATTTGAAGTGGTAAATGTGACTGACTTTAGAGTCATGACAATTCGAAAGGAAGCCGACAAAAATGAGTTGAAGGTAAATGGGCATCATCTCAAACCTTACTTTGAGTGTCACGCTGAAATTACAGTGGTAGTCATTACTTGGGATGGTTAGTAGAGTAAGCAGAAAGTCTAGTTGACACTATAAATAAAAACTAAAAATTTTTAACTCTTCTTTGTATTTATTTTGATATTGTAGTTTTAGTCAATTTTGTTGTTTTGATGTAGTTTTGGTTTTGAATAAGTGGTTAAATTTATTTCCAAATTGTTTAGAATTGCTTTTGAAAATATCGTATTGAGAATTGTTGTGTGTGAATTCTGTTGCTGCAGTTTAGAACTTATAATTTTCTGGAAAATTCATTTTACATGGTGGGCAAGCCAATCATGACCGCCGTGTAACCTCTCATGTTTAAGTTGTTTTAGTTCAGAATGCTTTTACACGGTGGTCAAGGTTTTTTTACCGCCGTGTGACTTTGCGTGCTTAAATTTTCTTTTAATCCAGTAGCACTTTACACGGCTATAAGGTATTTATATACGGCCATGTGCATTTCAAAAATTTTCAACTTTCATTACAGAATCATTTTATATGGCAATAATGTTTTTTCATACTGCCGTGTACAATTTCGTAGCAGTCCAGTATCACTTTACACGACAGTAAGAGATCTTCATACCGCCGTGCAAATGTAAAACCCTGTTTTAAAAAACCAAAAATTTTCAGTTCATTTTAAAGCCTCTTTTCATTTTCTCTTAAGTTTTCTTCTTCTCTCACCACCAAAAATGATTTCTTGCTCGTTTTCTCTCTGTACCTCATCACACTCCTAAGAGAGTTCACTTGTATTTTTCATCTGCTTCACCCATCTCTTCAACCAAGTAAGTTATCTGCCTTCTTTTATTTTTGTTTATTTCTTATTAGGTTTTCTGGTTTTATTTCTTGTTTCTTTCTCTTTCTTTTTATTTTTGGTTATGGCTTATTTGGCTTATGCTTTGATTTCTGAAATATATTGTGAGTAGTTGGATGTCTTGGATGTCTAAGATGCATGCTTAGGTTGTTAAATACTTGTGACTGATATTATACCCACCAAGTGTTTGATTCGTAAGGAATTCCATACTGCCATGTAGCTTGATTTGCTATTAAAATTTGGAAGTTCGAAATTTGAGGATCTGGATTCTTCAATAACTTTTGTTCATATCTCTTTTTCTCTATAATCCAAATCTAGATTTTTATTTTCTAAACATTTTTCTATTTAGTTTTGTGGATTTCATTTCCTTATTTTAACTTAGAATCCATCAGTTGTTTGAGATTTGAGTTGTAATAGTTGACTTAGATTGAAGACTATCTCTTTAATATTGTAAGAAACTTCAAATTCAGATCTATAATGGGTAATATCAGTTTCTTTTCATCTATTTCAATGTTTACTTCAATAATGGGTGAGTAGTCTTTTACTTGTTGAGGGATTCCTTGAATCCCCAATAACCATGTGATTGCCTTATTTTTGATTGATTTCTATGTATGCTTCAGTTTCATCTTCTTTGATATTCTCTATATGTTATTGATCCAAATGTGTGATTTAGATTTAGTCCGGAATGGTGGTATAATGATTGGATTTGATTCATTTATCATATATATGCTCTATTTATAACCTTTTTCATCTATTTGTTAAATGAGTTCGGAATGGTAGCATGATTGGTATATGATAATGGTAATAGGTTCAAAATAGTAGAAGATGACTGGGTTTAGTTGTCTGAGTCCGGAATGGTAGGATTATATAAGCTTAGGACCTAAGAACATCTATTTATGTTAATTAATGTGTTGAGTCCGTAATGGTAGGCGTATTTCTTAGAGAAGCTGAGTCCGGAATGGTAGGCTTGGGTTTAGGCTAAGTTGTCCACTAATTTGCATATGTGATGTTTGGCTAGAGCTGATTGCATGGTAGTATTGGGGAGAATGGCTACTCCTTAAAAAGGTTTTAATCAATTTGTTAATCTTAAATTCTAATTTATGTTTTCAAATCTTAATTTAGTATTTACCGCAATTATTTAATCATCTTTTTCCGTATAATCCCAGATTTAAACTTAATCATCAACATTTGGAAAATCCTTTAGCGTATTTTCATTAATGAAATTGCTTGTTCTATTCAATCCCTTGGGTTTGATATTTAGGGGTCTCAATTATATTTCCCTATATTTCTTAGCCGATCCAATACACTTGCTGAAAATCAGTCACTAAGCCTACTTATAAGTCTTGGACGTGGATAGATAGGTGTGCCTATAGGGCCTATCATTTACTGTAGCCTACCATTGACACCTCTGGTGTTTTTATTTGAGACTGATATGTCTCCACATATTGTACCTTGGGTACCTATCTTACCACACTATGACTGTAATGGCCCGAAATGTACCCTAGTAGTAACTTGGCATAATTAGGGTAGTTGGGTAAGTTTAATTTTGAGTTTGTTAATTTTTGACTAAAGAGTAAATGAATTGAGGACTTGATTGCATAAATAAAAAAGTTTAAATGACCAATGTGTAGATGTGCATAACTAAGATTAGAAATGGATTAATTAACCTAAGTGGAATTAAATTAAGTTAAGCTTGATTAAGGGAGTAGGTGTAGTGGAATTCGGGTGTCACCTTCAGCCCTTGCCACTTCAGCCTTCTTCATGCAATAAATAGTTTAGATGAGAGAGAAATTGCATCCATTTCTGCATGTGTTCTTCGGCTCTTTCTTTTTCAAATTCTCCTTGTTTTTCTTCTTTATACTTAGACTAAAATCCTCCAAGTACATAGATGGTTAATTAGTTAGCTGATTAGAGAGATCAAGTGATTGATTTGTAGAGTTGAGTTATTGAATACACTAGGTAAGTAATTTAGTTATTGGTCCTTATCTTCTTCTACTCCTTCTTGTTTTTGAATTGTGGTTGAATTAGTATTGATCCCTTATTTCCAATTTTGGAATTGGATGCTGGTTATAGTAGTTAAAACAAGGAAAGACAAAGGAAAGGAAAAGGTGGGAGAGCCTAGCACTAAGTGAGCTTAAGTGGAGCTAAGGAGAAGAGGTTTGCGAAACACTATTTTGTGTTCTATTTTGCTATAGTGTGAACCCTCAGATGCATGATGGAATTGTGTGTTTAAATGAATTGTGAATGTGTGATTATATGACGCTATGAATTGAATTGAAATGATGAGTTGATGAATTAGGCATGTTTTTTTGTTTTTAAGTGGCATGTAAAGTTGCTGGGTAAAATATGTATATAGGATGCTTAGTGTGGTTTTGAACATGCCGAGGTGCTTGTGGGTATGTCAGGGTAGTTTTGTCTGAGTTTGGCGATTTGGATATTCCAAATTAGTGAGTTCAAGCTTGATTAGCTTAAAATGGTTGAAACTAGTCTTATAGGGTAAATTAACCTACTGAAATGATATGTGGTATAACTTGCATTGTATAACTTTAGAATGAATGAGATTAAAGGAATTATAGTCTTCAAAAGTGTGTTTAAGTGTAACTAAAATCTGTAGGAGAGCTTTTGCAGCAACCAATGTTTTTTTTAGCCATAACTCCTAAATTTAAAGTCCTATAATAATGAGAATTGTGACATTATAGATTTAACATGCGGATAAGTAATTGGTTCGAAGGCCATGATGGTAGAAAATGACATTAGGATGGGATTTGCAAGTCAATTGTATGAGTGTTGTAAAGTGCATGAGAAAGGGGTTGAAGAATTAAGCTTTGAACGTGAGGTTCAGCCTCTGTCGCAAGCGCTACAGAGTGCTTCGTCGGGCAGAATAGCTAGCTGGTGTTTTGTCGCGGGCGTGGGTATTATCGTGAGCGCAACTGAAGCTAAAGTTCGGTTCTGTAGCAGGCACAACTTGTGCCGCGAGCGCGATAGAAGGTTGGTTGAGTTCTGTCGTGGGCGCGACAGAGCCTCAAGCTTAAATTGCTTTCCAAGTTTTCTATTTTGGTTAAATTATGATATGGGCCTATGTATGATTATACATGTGGAAATTATAAATGCATGGATCTATGAGGATGTGTTTGAATAATGAAACATGAGGTAAAATGTTAAAACATCTATATTTGTGGATGACATCAACAATACTATATTGTCTTATGTGAATGTATGAAGGTTATATTCTATGATTAATGAACAATAATTAGATAAATAATTTAGCCTGCAAATCGAGTAGTGGATAGATAGGCATGCTTATAGGGTCTAAGTGCTACAGACAAAGCGTCTGATTCCTTTTGGAATCTTTAATGCGTATTAAATCCTTAATGGGTTCACTTATATATATATATTATATCTTATTGATTATTTCTGTACCTATGGGTATTGATGCAAAAGTGCATATCTTCGAATACAAAAGTTATTGTTGTACTCTCGAGTACTGATGCGATACCCATTATCCGCGTCTACGAATTGCAGGCAAGGTAACAATAAAATGAGTTAAGTCATAAAGAGCAAAGTAAATGTGATGTGGTATGAGAATATGAATGCGATGTGCTATGTGATTGCTATGCAATAATCTAATAAATAAATACGACTTTTTGTGATACTGAATGCATGCTAGGGCATGCTTATTACTATGATACTGAGGCATGTTTATTATGAGGCATGATTGTCAAACATGTATATTTTTAGTGCTAAATGAGTTGTTATATATATGTGTGTGTATTTTATATGTTGTTTCCCCACTAAGCGTTATCACTTAACACGGGTTTTTAATCCGTGTAGGTTCCGAAGTGAAGTGAACGTGAAGGACAGTCCCGCATTCCAATCGGTCAACACACTAGGACTCTTTGATTGGTGTAGGTTTTGATATTTTGTGTAGTGAAATATGTATAAGTACTTAGTCATTTTGGTATTTTAAAGTATGTTATGTAACCACTGAACAAGATATGTAATATAAAAGTATGAGTTTTGAATGTGTATTCAGCTACATATGAGAATGAAATTTATTTATTCGGGAATTTGCATGTGTTGCTGTCATATGATGTGCATGTGATGCGTGTCATGACGACCGTTCTCGACTGACTTAGCAAAGCTATTGTGTGGTTGGGAAGGGGTGTTACAGTGACTGTGTACCTACAGGTATCTTTGATCTATACCTATGGGTACCTACCGTATTTTCCCATTGTTAACTTCTTTAGATAAACAGGCAAATCTCAAACTATGTAATATGTTTTGTTCTGGATTTAATGAACATGTCATATACTTATGAGTTATATTTGACAAGATTTAATGAACACATGATATGCTTATGAGTTATATTTGACAGGCAAATCATGTATTGTGTAATATGTTCTGGATAGGACGTGTAAGGTTAGGAATACCGAAGGTTCTAAAATATGACTTATATGTAAATGAGATAATGTATGCACAATATTCATGAATTATAGTTGCAAATTTTGTATAATTAAACATATATGTATGTAGGTGTTAGTGGTTATGCACTAGGCCAAACATTTGGACCTTGATGTAATCATTACATTTTCATTTATATAATGGTTTTCTTCACATTAATATTATTGGCGTGTTACATTATTGTAATGTTTATGAATAATGATGTTATTCATTTTATCCCTAGTCATTTATCACTAAAGGGCATAAAGATAAATTAAGACTAGTATAGATTTGCATTGATAATCATGGGATGATTATATATGATTATATAAATCAAATCTATAGGTACTTGCTAGAGAACAAAGTACTGGATAGACCCACTGTAAGATCACTTCGTGGGATAGTGTCATAAGTGATCTTATAATAGATATGTTATTGAATCCTTTGACCTGAGGTTATCATGGTTTCCTACATAAGGAACATTATGTTTTGACATAATCAAACGTTATCTTTAATCGGATAATTATAAAGTTTATGATCGGACATAATGAGAATTGTGCAGAGGAAAATGAATAATCAAGATGGAATTTGTCCCTCTCTTATGAGAGAGATATCTTTTGGGCCCCTCGATAAGTAGGACTATAAAATGCATGGCCGTGCTTAAATGAATTGATAGTGTGATCAATATCATTTGAATTTATCAGTCTACTTAGTGATCGGGAAATTATATGTTTGAACAATATAAGTTTGACATGTACCATGACTTATGTTCAAACAAGATATCGTGTGACAAAAGGATAATAGCATGTTCTATTGTCAGGTTAAAATCGGACTAACGATATTTATATTATTTGGGTAGTCATAATGTCTTACTAGAGACCAATTATGACTTGTGGGCCTTTTATGGGATTATACCCACTGCCAACATAATATAAACCTATTGGGTCAATCACCAAGATCAAATGAACAGAATGGATTTTAATAGGTTATTTCGGAATAAAATATAAATATAGGTATTTATATTTAATTTCGAAATTACATATTTATATATATTTATATATGTATATATACATATATCTCTTATTTTGAATATGAGATAATAGTATATATTAATATAATATTTCTTATTATTTTGGAATAAGAAATAAATAAATATATATATATATATATATATTACCTCTTAATTTTGAATAAGAGTTAATATCCTATCAATCTCTTTAAGGTTTAAAAACTCATTTACATATATGTAGATATATGTTAAGAAAAGAGATTAACCCTAATAAAACTCTAATCACGTTATTCAAGTAGGAATAAAAAGATTAGAGTGGCTGTACATCTTCTTCATTAGAGAATAAGAAAAGAAAACTTAGCCACCTTTTCTTTGTGAAAGAAAAACATAAAATCCATTCGCAACACGAGAGAGCTAGCTCCCCTACGAGTTCTGTTCGTTTTGTTCGTGCGTGTGGATACCGATAGAGGACATTCGTGTTAGAGGTAGCGTCTTCAGTCCGAATTAAAGGAGTTAATTTCGTTCTAAAGGTTAGTAAATCTTTATCTCTTCCTTTTGAATCAATTGAATATACATGGATCCTGTTTCGGGTTTTAATTTTGTTCTGCTGCGTTTAAGTTGATTTAATCCAATGAAACCCAACAGTGGTATCAGAGCCACTTGTATATTCGATTGATTCAAACTTTTATATATGTGATATATATATGTTTGGTTCTATTGGAATGTATGTTGATACACTGATATCAATTACTATTTTCATTGTTAAAAATGTAATCCTTGTTCTAAAGGGCTATGAATTCAATTAAGTGTTAATGTGATTCTGTTAATGTGATTAACTTATAGTATTAACATGTTTAATACGAAATATCTCAATGATCGTATTCTATGTCTATTAAACGATTACTGATATGATCAAAATCGTTTAATTTTATGATAGAGAATATGGTTTGGCAGACATCATTAATGAGATTGACAATGAGCACGAGTCGGATATTGGAGCACGACTCGTGCTCATATATGTGATTCTGGCAATCATACAGGCATGCTCATAAGCACGGCTCATGCTCATAAGCACGGCTCGTGCTCATGAGCACGAATCGTGCTGCCTTGCTCGAGCACGAATCGTGCTGCCTTGCTCAAGCATGACTAATGTTGTCGTGCTTGTAACACCCCGAAATGTACCCTAGAAGGATTTGTATAACTCTACGGATTTTGGTAGTCGAAACAGTATGATTAGATGGTCGGAGTGATTAAGTAGGAGGAAAAGATGTGATTAGAATCAAGAAAAAGTGAGTCAAGGGTATTTTGGTCATTTTTGCAAATATGGATTTGATTGAATCGAATAAATAACTACGAGGGCTAATTTATGAAAATTTAGTAATATTAGACAGAATATATGTGAAATGGGGTGTCAGGTGTGCCGAAAGGACGAATTCAGTATTAGTGCAAAAGTTTCGGCAAGTGCGGCCAATTGTAAATTTGTAAGGTATTAATTTAGGATTTAATTGAAGGGAGTAAGATTTAATTGTGGGTCAATGTAGGAATGACATTTATGTAGTGGGCCAAGGAAAGATTAAAGAAGAGCTAAAGGACCAAAAGAAGAATTGTCATAAAAATCTACTTAGGGCCAATAGGGGGTGCCATGTGGCATTTGAGATAGGCTTGACTTAATTAAGGGAGCAAGAACAGATTTCTGCTCATTCTCTCTCTTTCTTCACGTTTTGCCTTCTCCTTTTTCCCTTCCTCTTCCTCTTCTTCTTCATCCCACGCCAGCCCCTCTCTCTCTCTTCTTGCAAGCCTAAGTTGTGTATATTGGATTGTAGCTCAAGCACTTGTATGAGAGATTAGAGATAGAAGGGTAAGTTATAACTTTCTGATTTCTGCAATTCCTCTTTGGTTAATTAGAAACCCTAATTAATGTTATGTATTTTCTTGATGAGGAAATTTGAGTGGTGAATCTATGGAAGAGTATATGAGCAAGGAAGTACTACCATTTAAGCTAGTGGAGCAAAGGAGTTAAGGTTTGGGAACTTTTTATTTATGTATGATTTTGATTATATTTATGAGTTGTTTAGGTAATTTGAATGTGTTGATGATGATCTTTGATGATGGTAGTGAGTGTTGGCTCAAATGACTCATTGTTGCATGTGAATAGGTTTTTGGGTGAAAAACTGGATTAGAATACACTGGACCTTTTTTCGGTTATTACACTGTTTTGGGAGTTATAGAACTCCAAAGATATGAAATTAGTACCTTTAGAAAGCTAAGATATATGTCTACAAATGTGTTAGAAATAGGTTTGAGCTAATTGTAACTCTAAGTGCCCGAAAAATGGTCAAGAAGTAGACCTATCTTCTTTGGACGGGTTCAAAGAAGCACTGTGGGTTGTTTAGATCATATCTGAATCTATAGATGTCCAATTGACCTGTAATTTGTTGCATTTGGAAGTTAACATCCTATAGAACATTTGTTAAGAAGGAAGTTTTGGCTAAAAATGAGTTCTAGACTTTGATATAGGCTGTACAAAATTGTGGAGTGAACCAGTCCCGAAATTTTGCTTCTGTTTTGCAATATTTTGGTATGTCACGGTGGCAACCAAAATGGTTACCACCGTGACCTATGAAAATACAGGGCAGAATGCTCACTTTTGGACCTCACGGTGACAACCAATTGGTTACCACCGTGACCACCTCCTAATATGCATAATTTGAGTGTTTTTCTTCCCGGAACGTACCCGAACTTTATGGTAAGTTCCTATAGCATGTCTAACTCATTTCTAACCTTAGGAAATGAGTATGTGGGTGGTCGTTAATCCAAATTATAAGTGATTAAGCTATAGCATAAGAGTTTAATAATGAAATTAAATGTATATATATATGCTTTTTAATTATCGAACAGGATATGCTTGAGGTATTGATCATGTATAATTATGAACTGAGTTTACTTAATGGAAAATGTATATAGGGGAGATGAATAATGAATGCATGATTGAAGTAATTGCCTAACAATATTATACGATGCATGCATTGGTAATAAATGTTATTAGAATGTGTTAGTATGCAAGATAATTAGGATATTATAACGGTTCATGTGGATATTTGAGTGCCTATATAATATGATTAAGTGAGAAGATTTGCATTCTGTTTTGGGGTTCTGGTATGTCACGGTGGCAATGAAATGGGTTACCACCGTGACCTACCTTTGGTTTGCATTCTGCTTTGGATTTTGGTACGTCACGGTGGCAATGGATTTGATTACCACCGTGACCTACCTCAGAGATGTATTCTGTTTTGGGGGCTTTTGTATGTCACGGTGGCAATGGAATTGGTTACCACCGTGACCTACCCTAATTTTTGTAATGAGTATTTATTCGTTAAATGCAGTGGTTTGAATGTGGAACTAATGATTTTGCGTGCACAATAACATTGGATTATTGCTTCGTTCTGATAGAGTATACAGTATTTTTGAGTGATTGATGATTTCAGTATGATTTATAGATTTAATTTATATGATTTTTGGGATATGCGGATGTGATTACAAGTCTCTGAATAGGCTAAAGGTAACTCTGACCTACGTATTGTACTTTCATTTTTATCTGTAAATGGTCTTGTTTATAGTATGTGTATATGAATATGAGTTTGAATTACTGAATACTGCGGCTGAAATATGTGTATATTAATGTGAATATGTCCATTGTACTCTGGATTAAATATGATGATATTTATATACTGTCTGATATGACACCTGATTTGAATGATGCATGACCTGCGAGAGTCAGTCTAGTGGATAGTTAGGCATGCCTAATAGAGTCTTTGTAGCTGCAGCGCCCTTTGAACGATTTGGACCCTGATCAGGTCCCACGACTGGTTCCTCGCGAACCCTTTGATATGAAATGTTTTTGGAATGTGGAAAAAGATGATGTTGCTTTTCGACTAGTACCTGTATGGTACATTATATTATATGTTCCCTCTGAGGTTTACCCGGTCAGAGATCGGGCTATATGTTCCCTCATGAGGTCTCCTCCTCAGTACTCGTTATCCACTATTATGAGTCAGCAGGTACTTTGATGGTTTGTTTTATTCTGTTTTGAAATAGCCATTAGAATGTGATATCTGAATGAGCAAGAATCAGTTTATATGTATATGAATATGACTACGGCCTTCAGAAGGTAAATCTGTATTTAGTAAACATGACTTTTCAGTTAACATGATTATCCGTACTTGGCATGTGATGTGTTATTAATTTCTGAATGCTTTGAAATGATTCGATTGATGTATTTATGTATATGAGTTAAGCATGGTTTTATTATGTATAAGCATGTGAATCAGATTGGTTGTGAGGGTAAGTATATAAGATGTAATCGTACTTTCTGCATAGTTTTGATATGAATGTGAAGTGAGGTGATTATGCCTTCAGTCTCCGTTATGGAAGTGTTTACAGAATGATATGCTATGTATTAGAGTTGTGCAACAGAAGTGTGGTGTTTTGGATGATTTTCTTGGGTATGTGGCTCAGCATGATAACACTGGTGTCGTGTTTTGGGTTATGACTGTTTTGGCCCATTCCTGATATATGTATATGATTATATGTGTGAGTTTCCGAATGAATGCCTTTATTATGCAAGTCTGTTTAGATATATGTTTTGAATATTCGCAATTGCCATTTGAATGTATTTTGCCTTGACGACCATTGTGAATGGTCGTCCATATTATTATGTTTGTTTTCCCCACTAAGTGTTATCGCTTAGCACGGGTTCTTTTCCCCGTGCAGGTGGCAGGTTTGCTTCTGTTCGAGTCGCGCATCTGCAGAGTCGGCCACATAGGAGTTAGAAGTGATGTATTTTGTTTAATTTTTGTAGCCTGGATTTTGTAATTCTGATGAATATGTATATGTAATAATATGTAAAGATACTTATATAATATTCTGGGCCATGTAAATATTTGTATAGCGAAGTTTAGAGAATAACTTCTATTGTATGCTTGTAAGTTTTCACAACTGTATGCGCATTTGCGAAATATGCATGTCCAAATCTACTCCTCAAGTTTTAAATTCTTCCGTATTTTAGTATGCTTTGTCTCGCTTCAGTCCGGTAACACACCTACTCGTACGGCCTCCTACTCCATTGCGGATGGGTTCGTCCACGTATGAGTTGGGGTGTTACAGTGCTGCCGTGCTGCTGTACTGTCGTGCTTATGAGCACGACTCGTGCAGCTATCCGTAGCCCCCTTTTAAATCATTATTGGATAATTTAAGTTGGTAGTATTCTGTATATATTAAATTGTTTAACGTGATTAAATGATGGCTGATATGATCAGCAGAATTATTTTCTCATACATACAGAATAGGGTTTTTTTGGGCAGAAAATTGTTAAACGATGGCCGTGCTACCTCTTTGTAGCGCCTTATATGTCATTCATAATTATCACTCGGTAATTTTAATATATCAATTTTATGAAAATAAGGTATATTATGCATGATATGAAATAATATGATTTATTTTATGTTTGTATGATGTCTTTGCATGGTGCATAGTATGGCCAATTGAACCTTTTGTGGATGAATTTTATTTTTTTTATTTTAAGGGTTTGTAATTTTAAATACGACCTACGTGTCATTAATTTTTTTGTAATCTTTATTTTATTCAATAGTTGTAGTAGAATATCTTTGTATTATTATTGTAATGAAGACGAAGAGCAACAATGGAGATCAATCCAAATCCATGGCGATGCAGGTGCAAGATGGAAGGTTTTAATCAAGTCCATTTTTCACACCTAGGATTGACCTTTGATCTTCATATTGGCTTATGAGGATCAATATAGATTTGGCCATGCTATGACACGGTTTTATATATATTATGCATATGTTCTTAGTATGTGATGCGATGAATGTTTATATATGTGTATGAGATGGCATGTATGAATTGATGCATGATGTATATAAATAATTAGACATCATAAGTTAAAATTAAATCCCTCACCATAATTTTAAGTCATATGCCACCCATTATTAAAACACTTGTCAAGACTAAGATCACCAAAATGTGGGTTCTACCAAAGCGAAGTACATTAGGTTATCCTAGTAAGGCAAGATGGGTAATGGTGCTACTCATATGTTTAAAATGGTTAGACTTAATTAGGCTATCAAAACGGTTTTGGGCCTAAGGGCATAAGATGGGATTATAACTTGCCGGGACATATGATGTCAAAATCCCATAAATGATCTAAGAGTTATATAAGATATAATTGGTAAATGAGCTACCTACCTAAATAACTTAGCTATAAGCATCATGCTAAAGCTGACTTAGAGTTAAGTGAAATATGGATCTTAGCCCACTAAATTATTATAATTATTGTAATTATTATTGAGGGTTATTATTTTAGTGGGAGTTCATAAGAAAACCTAAAATGAAATTGGTACTAATATTATTTATCTTGCATGTTTGTAGATTAATGGCATCAAATAATACTTCTACTATGTCACTGCGATCAGTCCTTGAGAAGGACAAACTTAAGGAAACTGGCACAAACTTCCTTGACTGGTTCAGAAATTTGAGAATTGTCCTCAAGCAAGAAAGGAAACTGTATGTGCTGGATGAGCCTATTCCCAACGAGCCACCTGCTGATGCTACAAGGGCAGTCAAAGACAAATACAAGAAACATGTTGATGATTCTGTGGATGTTGGTTGTCTTATGTTAGCTACCATGGCTCCAGAGCTTTAGAAGCATCTGGAAAACATGGAGGCTTATGAGTTGAGTACTCATCTCAAGCAGACTTTCCAACAGCAAGCTAGGCAAGAAAGGAATGAGACTACCAAAGCTTTGCATTCTTGCAAGATGGATGAAGGTTCTTCAGTTAGCTCTCATGTTTTGAAAATGAAGGGCTATATTGATCACCTAGAGAGGCTTGGATTTCCCCTCAGTTTAGAACTGGCAACGGATTTGATCCTTAATTCATTACCTGATAGTTATGACCATTTTGTCATGAACTATAACATGAATAATATGGAGAAATCTATAGCTGAGCTGCATGCCATGCTCAAAACAGCTGAGCAAAGCATAAGTAAGAAGCCTGGCCATGTTCTGATGGTCAACAAAGGGAAAGGCATTAAAGTCAAGGGTAAGGCTAAGGCTAAGGCAAAAGTTGGTGGTAAGCATAAGCCCAAGGCTAAACCTCCAAAGGAGGGAGTTTGCTTCCACTACAATGAACCTGGTCATTAGAAGAGGAACTGCAAGCTCTACTTGGAAGATTTGAAGAAGAAGAAGAGCGGTGAGACTACATCTTCAGGTATTTATGTTATAGAAATTAACTTATCTACTTCTAATTCCTGGGTATTAGATACTGGATGTGGATCTCACATTTGTACAAATGTGCAGGGACTTAAAAGGAGTAGGCAACTGAAAAGGGATGAAGTGGACCTACGAGTTAGGAATGGAGCAAAAGTTGATACTCTAGCTGTAGGATCTTATGAATTGACTTTGCCCAATGGGCTTTTGTTAGTTTTGAACAATTGCTATTATGTTCCTAGTTTGAGTAGGAATATTATTTTAGTTTCAAGTTTGGATGATGAAGGTTTTTCTTTTCTTATTAAGAATAAGAAATGTTCTATTTATTATGATGACATGCTTTATGGTATTGCTGATTCATATTGTGGGCTTTATGTCCTAAACCTAGAAACATCCAATAATCATGATATTTATAACATAACTACAAAGAAATTCAAACCAAATGATTTAAATACAACATATTTGTGGCATTGTCGCCTTGGTTATATAAATGAGAAACGCATAGCTAAACTCCATTCAGATGGACTTTTGCAATCATTTGATTTTGAATCATTTGATAATTGTGAACCTTGTTTATTAGGCAAGATGACAAAGGACCTTTTACTAGACATAGTGAAAGGGCCACTGACATATTAGGCCTTGTACATTCTGATGTATGTGGCCCATTAAGCATAAATGCCATGGGAGGATTTCAATACTTCATTACATTCACTGATGATTTCAGTAGATATGGCTATGTCTATCTAATGAAACATAAACATGAATCATTTGAAATGTTCAGAATGATTCCAAATGAAGTACAAAATCAACTTGGTAAAACTATTAAGGCACTTCATTTTGATCGAGGTGGTGAATATTTGAGCCAAGAGTTTGACAATCATCTAAGAGATTGTGGAATTATTTCGCAGTTAACTCCGCCAGGAACACCACAATGGAATGGTGTATCTGAAAGGAGGAATCGAACTTTATTAGATATGGTTCGATCTATGATGAGTCAAACAGATCTTCCATTATCCTTTTGCGGTTATACATTAAAAACAGTCGCATTCACTTTGAATCGAGTTCCATCTAAATCGGTTGAAAAGACACCATATGAGATATGGACTGGGAGAACTCCTAGTTTGTCTTTTCTAAAGATTTGGGGTTGTGAGGCTTATGTCAAACGACAGGTCTCAGATAAATTAGGACAAAAATCTAGAAACATTGTGGGCTTTATGTCCTAAACCTAGAAACATCTAATAATCATGATATTTATAACATAACTACAAAGAAATCTAAACCAAATGATTTAAATACAACATATTTGTGGCATTGTCGCCTTGGTTATATAAATGAGAAACGCATAGCTAAACTCCATTCAGATGGACTTTTGCAATCATTTGATTTTGAATCATTTGATAATTGTGAACCTTGTTTATTAGGCAAGATGACAAAGGACCTTTTACTAGACATAGTGAAAGGGCCACTGACATATTAGGCCTTGTACATTCTGATGTATGTGGCCCATTAAGCATAAATGCCATGGGAGGATTTCAATACTTCATTACATTCACTGATGATTTCAGTAGATATGGCTATGTCTATCTAATGAAACATAAACATGAATCATTTGAAATGTTCAGAATGTTGCCAAATGAAGTAAAAAATCAACTTGGTAAAACTATTAAGGCACTTCATTTTGATCGAGGTGGTGAATATTTGAGCCAAGAGTTTGACAATCATCTAAGAGATTGTGGAATTATTTCGCAGTTAACTCCGCCAGAAACACCACAATGGAATGGTGTATCTGAAAGGAGGAATCGAACTTTATTAGATATGGTTCGATCTATGATGAGTCAAACAGATCTTCCATTATCCTTTTGCGGTTATACATTAGAAACAGTCGCATTCACTTTGAATCGAGTTCCATCTAAATCGGTTGAAAAGACACCATATGAGATATGGACTGGGAGAACTCCTAGTTTGTCTTTTCTAAAGATTTGGGGCTGTGAGGCTTATGTCAAACGATAGGTCTCAGATAAATTAGGACAAAAATCTTATAAATGTCTTTTTGTGGGATATCCTAAGGAAACAAAAGGATATTACTTCTATTACCCTTCTGAGAACAGAGTGTTTGTTGTTCGAAATGGTGTCTTTCTAGAAAAGGAATTTATTTCTAAAAGAACCAGTGGGAGTAAAGTACAACTTGAAGAAATTTAAGAACCATAAGATAACATATAACCATTGATGGAAACTCAACAAGTTTCACAACCTGTTGTGGAACCTGTACCCGTTACACAAGTACCACGTAGATCTGATAGGATACGACATGAACCCGAGAGATATGGATTTCTCGTGACAGATAGTCGTGAAGTAATGCTCATGGATCAAGATGAGCCTACTACCTATCAAGATGCCGTGTCAGGTCCAGAATCTGAGAAATGGCTAGAAGCCATGAAATCTGAGATGCAATCCATGTATGATAATCAAGTTTGGAACTTGATTGATCCACCTGAAGGAATTAAAACCATTGGGTGCAAATGGGTTTTCAAAAAGAAAATCGACATGGATGGCAAAGTAAATACCTTTAAAGCAAGGCTTGTTACAAAAGGGTTCAAACAAACTCATGGTATTGACTATGATGAAACCTTTTCACCAATCGCAATGCTTAAATCAATAAGAATTCTTATTGCCATTGCTGCATATTATGACTATAAGATATGGCAAATGGATGTCAAAATAGTGTTTTTCAATGGAAACTTACTTGAGGATGTGTACATGACACAACCAGAGGGTTTTGTCTATCCTGAGAATTCTAAAAAGGTATGTAAGCTGCAAAGATCCATTTATGGATTGAAGCAAGCTTCTCGGAGCTGGAATCTTCATTTTGATGAAACAGTCAAAGAGTTTGGATTTATAAAAAATGAGGATGAACCTTGTGTATACAAGAAGATTAGTGGGAGCGCTGTGATGTTTCTTGTATTATATGTCGATGACATATTACTTATTGGAAATGACATCCCTATCATGCAAAAGACAAAAGATTGGTTAGGGAAATCTTTTTCAATGAAAGATTTGGGCGAAGCTACTTATATCCTTGGGATTAAGATCTATAGGGATAGATCTAAAAGGATAATTGGTTTGAGTCAAAGCACTTATATAGATAAGGTGCTAAATAAATTCAGTATGCAAAATTCCAAAAGAGGATTTTTGCCAATGTCTCATGGCATTACTCTTAGCAAGACTCAATGTCCAATGACATTTGATGAGCGAGATCGCATGAGTATGATTCCTTATGCTTCGGCTATAGGATCAATCATGTATGCCATGTTATGCACTCGACCAGACATTTCGTATGCTTTGAGCATGACGAGTAGATACCAGTCAAATCCCGGTGAAAGTCACTGGACAGCTATTAAGAATATTCTTAAGTACTTAAGAAGAACTAAATATGCATTCTTAATATATGGAGGATTGGAAGATGAGCTAGTAATAAATGGTTATACAGATGCATGCTTCTAATCTGACAGAGATGATTTTAGATCGCAGTCAGGATATGTATTTGTGTTAAATGGAGGTGCTATAAGCTGGAAAAGTTCTAAACAAAGCACTGTCGTTGATTCTACAACAGAAGCTTAGTATATAGCAGCATCAGATGCAGCTAAAGAAGCAGTATGGATCAAGAAATTCATTATTGAATTGGGAGTAGTACCTAGTATCAGCAACCCAGTGGATCTTTATTGTGACAACAATGGTGCTATTGCACAGGCTAAGGAGCCCAGATCTCACCAGAGATCAAAACATATACTCAAGCATTTTCATCTCATTAGAGAAATAATTGAGAGAGGAGACGTCAAGATATGCAGAGTACCTATTGATGATAACATCGCCGATCCACATACCAAGGCTCTCCCACAAGCCAAACATGATGGACATACTAGGTCAATGGGTATAAGATATATGTATGATTGGGCCTAGTGTAAGTGGGAGATTGTTAGTGGTTATGCCCTAGGCCAAACATTTGGACCTTGATGTAATCATTACATTTTCATTTATATAATAGTTTTCTTCACATTAATATTATTGGCATGTTACATTATTGTAATATTTATGAATAACGATGCTATTCATTTTATCCCTAGTCATTTATCACTAAAGGGCATAAAGATAAATTAAGACTAGTATAGATTTGCATTGATAATCATGGGATGATTATATATGATGATATAAATCAAATCTATAGGTACTTGCTAGAGAACAAAGTACTAGATAGACCCACTATAAGATCACTTCGTGGGATAGTGTCATAAGTGATCTTATAATAGATATGTTATTGAATCCTTTGACCTGAGGTTATCATGGTTTCCTACATAAGGAACATTATGTTTTGACATAATCAAACGTTATCTTTAATTGGATAATTATAAAGTTTATGATCGGACATAATGAGAATTGTGCAGAGGAAAATGAATAATCAAGATGGAATTTGTCCCTCTTTTATGAGAGAGATATCTTTTGGGCCCCTCGATAAGTAGGATTGTAAAATGTATGGTCGTGCTCAAATGCATTGATAGTGTGATCAATGTTATTTGAATTTATCAATCTATTTAGTGATCGGGAAATTATATGTTTGAACAATATAAGTTTGACATGTACCATGACTTATGTTCAAACAAGATATCGTGTGACAAAAGGATAATAGCATGTTCTATTGTCAAGTTAAAATCGGACTAACGATATTTATATTATTTGGGTAGTCATAATGTCTTACTAGAGGCCAATTATGACTTGTGGGCCTTTTATGGGATTATGCCCACTGCCAACATAATATAAACCTATTGGGTCACACACCAAGATCAAATGAATAGAATGGATTTTATTAGGTTATTTCGGAATAAAATATAAATATAGGTATTTATATTTAATTTCGAAATTACATATTTATATATGTATATATACATATATCTCTTATTTTGAATATGAGATAATAGTATGTATTAATATAATATTTCTTATTATTTTGAATAAGAAAGAAATAAATAAATAAATATATATATATATATATATATTATATATATATATATATATATATATATATATATATATATATATATATATATATTATCTCTTAATTTTGAATAAGAGTTAATATCCCTATTAATCTCTTTAAGGTTTAAAAACTCATTTACATATATATAGATATATGTTAAGAAAAGTGATTAACCCTAATAAAACTCTAATCACGTTATTCAAGTAGGAATAAAAGATTAGAGTGGTTGTACATCTTCTTCATTAGAGAATAACAAAAGAAAACTTAGCCACCTTTTCTTTGTGAAAGAAAAACATAAAATCCATTCGCAACACAAGGGAGCTAGCATCCCTGCGAGTTTTGTTCGTTTTGTTCGTGCGTGTGGATACCGATAGAGGACGTTCGTGTTAGAGGCAGCGTCTTCAGTCCGAATTAAAGGAGTTAATTTCGTTCTAAAGGTTAGTAAATCTTTATCTCTTCCTTTTGAATCAATTTAATATACATGGATGAAACCCAATAGTAGGGTACATAAACATGCTTGTGATTATTAGTAAGAATATGGTCAAGGTTATGACTTGTCTTATCCATTTTGGATTTAAATATGTATCTAAAGCCTTTAATTCAATTAAGAAAGTTCAATAATAGAAAGGAAATAAAGACAGGTACATGAAATTAAAGATCTACGGTAACATGTAAAATATGTTTGAGGTATAATAATTAATGAAGTAAGTAGGAATGACATGCTTTGCTTGACTACTGTGGATAGTTATATGTAGACTTTTGTGAACATATATGACTTGATTTTTATTATGATTTATTTCATTTATTTTGGCTTTGAATAGTTAATTGTAATCAATGATTTAATTAAATAAGTTTAATATTAGGAGTGAGGTTAGGACAAGATTGAAATTTTTATTATGACATAGTTATAGTGCTTGAGTGTAGGATAAATTATAAGTATGACAATTATCTAAAGAAATAAATAAAGAACATAGTAGAAGTACAACATTTGAAGTTGTGGACAGTATATCCATGTATATACATTTGTAATTCAAGTAAATAAAAAAGGTAAAATACAAAACATACAAAACGGTATACAAATATATATTTGCAGTATGTATTGAAAGAAATATATAACTTGAGTATAAATGAGACTAACTATACACATATGTAAATAAGAGGGAATTTATGAAGTGACTAATATGTCCTTAAGTATAAGAAATGATAATATGGATTTTGAATCGTATGTTAGTTGTTAATAACGTTGTGTGTATACTTTTATAAATATTAAATTTTGTTTATATGATTAAATAATTGTACATTTTTGTATATTGGAATTCGTATGCTTGTCTGACAACTATTGTGAGCGGTTGTCCAAATTTATATGTTCCCCACTAAGCTTTATGTTTAGCATGGATTTTTAATCCTTGTAGGTACAACTATCAGAGTCGCTCTTAAGGATTGTCCGCAGGAGTCCAGGACAATACTGTGTTAGAAGAAGGTCTTTAGTGTAGGCTTCTTTGAGTTTTAAATTATATAAAAGTGGTTTGTGTTTTGCTAACGGGACAATATGTATATGTAACTATCCTCTTGTAATTGGATTATGTACAACATTGTAACTATGTATATTTAAAGGAATGCGATGTACAATGTATAATGAATTATTGTTGCATGTTGTGTAATGTAAAAGAAAAATTTTAATTAATGTGCATAAATGTAATATGTTATATATCATATAAGTGAACAAGAAGTAGATCAGATTTTCATTAGCAGACCTCTATACAATGTTGTCTGATGCTCCACTATAGGAAACCCTATATTACATGATAGGTTTATAGGTTACCTATAGTGGGTGTGACAGTCCGGGTATAAGGTGTTACATTTAGTGGTATAAGTCCTTAGGTTTAAAGGTTTCTGGACCTAGGGTAACATGATATAGAAATTGAGGTCTGGTTCTCTGTGTACCTGTAGTAACTTTGATAATGTGGGCAATTACTCAAACATTTAATAGCATGGGGTGGGGTAACCATTAACAATACATGAGAATGCATTTATATGATACTACACATATGAAATGTTTTACATCTTTGCATCCGCATTATTTTATCATTCATGATAAATATCAGATTTTGTGCATATGCCCCAATTAAAAGAGAACTGATAGGATACATCCTTAAAATGTAAATTGAAACCAAGTTTCAATAAAGCAAGAACATAACCTAAATTCTAAACAAAGGCATCTTAATCGCTTGTTACATGGTCCATTGCTTTTGAATCTATCACCTACAAAGGATGAAATTCAGTTAGAAATACAGAACTAGATACACAAATTTCACTCACTCTTAAGTCAAAATAGGGAACCTATTTAGGCACAGTGCAGTCTCTTACATAGTGTCTTTTCTGTAAGCAATTGAAACATTTCACTCTTAAAACATTTACCTTCTTTTTGCCTTTGAACCTATTGTGATTCTATTTTATCTTTTGCTTTTTAGGCTCTCGAGCCCTTTCCTTATCCCTACTTCTGAAGCTTCTTCTCTTTGTGCTGCTTACATCCATGATACCTTAAGTAAATTTGGTAAATTTTGAGCAAAAAGTAAAAAGAGTATCTATGTGAGATATTCTGAAGTATCAAAAGGATACGTTTTTCGTGGGCAAGCAAGAAAATGGCACTATGATAGAATTTGAATCACGAGACGTCATATTCTTAGAGAATGAATTTTCAAATTTGGGCAAAGTGAATGAAGATTTCACTTTCCATGAAACTCAGGAAGAGGAACCATTAGGATCACTCCATTCGAGTGGGAGGGAGTTAGACAAAGAAGGTCAAGACCTTTGTCCTCCAAATGATCCGAATGTTCGTGTCCCTATTTTTAGTAGGAGTATTCTTGACTATAGTAATAGTATGGAAAATGGTCCCAGTGGGAGCATTTTGAATTACGATAAATATATGAGACATGTTTATCAAGATTCAGAACTGAGAAAATCTAAAAGGATAAGTGTTCCACACCAATGTTTTCAAATAGAAGGCTTGAAAGAAGCCCTTTTGATTACCCCACAAGACAATGAAGAGCCTAAAAATATTTAAGAGGTTTTTTCATACCCAGCTAAGGAAAAGTAGATTAAAGTAATGGAAGAAGAAATAGCATCCATGAGATCAAACCATGTTTAGGAACTAGTTGATCTACCAGAAAGACGCAAACCAATTGGGAATAAATGGATTCTCAAAGTGAAGCGAAAGATTGATGGAAGTATCGAAAGATACAATGTTCGGCTAATTACTAAGGGATTTACATAATAGGAAGGGATTAATTATGAGGAGACTTTCTCATCTATTGTAAGATTTACATCTATAAGGTTGATTTTGGCCATAGTGGTGAGTATGGACCTAGAGCTACATCAAATGGATATGAAGACTATTTTTTTCAATGGAGAATTGGATGAAAAAATCTATATGGAATAACCTATAGGTGTCATCAGAAAAGGCAGCAAACATAAGGTCTGCCGATTGATGAGATCAATCTATGGCCTTAAACAATCTTCAAGACAGTGATATTTGAGATTTCATGATACAATCGTGTCGAATGGGTTCAACATGATTGATGAAGACCATTGTATTTATAATAAAAGCGGAAAATCTTGTCGTCAACATGAGTATATAGACAACATATTCATAGCTAGAAATGACAAAAGGTACGTAAATAAAATCAAAGATTGGTTATCGTCCAACTTTGAGATGACAGATATGGGTCAAGCATATTACATTCCTGAAGTTAAGATTTCAAGAGATCGTTCGAGAAGGTTGTTGTCTTTTTCTCAAGAGAAATATATCAACAAAGTCCTTTAATGATTTAATATGCATAACTAAAAACACATAGATAACTCCATTTCTAAGAATCAATTTCTTAGCAAAGATATATGTCCTAAGATGTCACAAGAAATGGAACGTATGAGGAACATTCCATATGCTAGTGCCGGGGTAGTCTTTTGTATATAATATTGTGTACAAAACCTGATATCTGCTACGCAGTGGGCATGGTAAATAGATATCAATCTAACCAGGCAAAGCACATTAAAAAGCAGTTAAAAGGATATTTAGATACCTCAAAGGTACAACAAACTATTATATCTGTTATTAAGGCAATGATTTGCAATTGGGAGGACAAACAAATGCAAATTGGGCAAGAGATGTGCATAAGAGGAAATCCACTTCAGGTTTCATATTCTTGCTTGGCCAGAGTACTATATCATGGAGTAGCAAGAAACAAACCTTTGTAGCTCAATCAACAATGGAAGCTGAATTTGTAACTTCCATAGCTACAGTACAAGAGGCAGTTTGGCTAAAATGGTCTGTTGGCCATTTAAGAGTGACTACCTTAGGGGAAACGGTGACCTTCTATAGTGACAATCAATCATCGATAGCTTACATAAAAGATCCAAAATTTGATAGTAGGACTAAGCATATCGATATTAAGTATCAATACATGAGAGATATTGTTGCACAAGGAGAAGTGAACTTACAGTATATTTCTACGCATGATATGATTGCATATCCATTGACATAACCTATAACAAGAGATGTGTTTTGAGAGACATATTAGATCTCAAGGTTTGCATAGAATTTAATTGGTACTGTTATATTTTGTAATACCCTAATACCCCTTGGGAGGATATCGAGGCGCCACACACAACAAGACAAAAGCATTCTTATGCATACGAAAGTGGAAGCAGAAAAATTAAGACAAAAACGAATAACTTAATAAATAAATCAAAATATACATCATCCACAAAATTGCATAAAGATCCTTATAACAGTTACATATACATAACTATTATACAAAAATATTATATACAAAAGCATATAAAAAATACAGGAGCAAAGTACAAAAAGAAATCAACTCGAACTCCTAGTGGCCGACCTGTAAATGCTCCACACCGAACGAACCTGCCACCTATACGGGGAAAACACCCGTGCTAAGCGATAATGCTTAGTGGGGAGGAACAGAACATATATAACATAATAACATTCTTTTACAAATACATATACAGAGGGTATGCGAAGTTCACATGCAACAACATACTTTAATCACTCCATTAATAATGCAAGTAATGTTATAAACATACTCATGCATACGAAATGATTAGCAAAGATAACGAGCAAAGGCAAAACACTACTATAAGCAATTCTCATATACATATACACATCTCTGAACATCAAACCAAGTACAATCTCAATACAATAGCATGAATTTACATGGGTGGTGGATACGGGTACATTGGATACTGCGAACAGTATCAAACACTGGAGACCGAAGTCTCAAAACATTTTAAAACTTTTAAATAGTCAAGGGTATCAAGCACTAGACCCAAATAGGCCAACACTGGACCCAAATGGGGTCAAACACTAGTAGCTGCAATGACTATCCCTTTATAAGCATGCTTATCTATACACTATGATGACCATTCAGGCCTACACACTCACTCCTTATCATAGCCCTCACACCTTACACTAATGAATAATCACACCACTTAACATAATTATAAAACAATATAAGCATATATGAAGTACAAATCATTAGCTCATATAATAATAATCATAAATTGAACATGAGTGAGAAACCATGCAAAGTAATAAAATAAAACATTTTTGATACACAGGGGAAGGTCGTGCTCGCGACGTCCTGTTGTGCCCGCGACAGAGGCGAAACTCACCATAAGTTGCGCTCGCGACAAGCACTACGCTCGTGAGAGGCAGCTGGCAGGTCTCTGTCGTGCTCGCAATTGAAGTCACGCTTGCGATAGAGGACAACAGGTTGCCCTCGCGCTCGCCTATGAAGGCCCGCAAGTGAGGGAGCCTGGCCTGGCCGAAGCTCTGCTATCGAGCTCTCTGTCACACTCGCAACAGAGAGCACATCAGCTGAAGCTCAGCTATCACTCCCTCTGTCGCGCTTATGATAGAGTCGTGAATACAAGCCCAGAGCTCGCGACAGAGAGTACATCAGCTGAAGCTCAGCTATCACTCCCTCTGTCGCACTCACGATAGAGCCGTGAATACAAGCCTAGAATTCACTTTAACTCAGCTCCTCTCAAACCCAACTCAACCAAACTAAGCAATCAAGTATACAATTCAAACCATTCACCACTTACCCTCAAACATGCTTATATTCCTACCATTTAACATCACATAATCATAATAAGCAATTTATTAACATATAACCGAACTAATCAACTAACTACAATTGTAATAAAACATCAAACCCAGAATTTTGCACTAACTTATACAAATTCACTTTATATCACATATATGCCAATATAACTTTACCATTTCTTATATTTATCAAGATTCAACTCAAAACAAGCATTTACACATCCTAAATAACTCCATTTTCCAGAAATTTCAAAGAAGAAACAAGACACATAAAGACATAAAAACTCCCAAACCTCTAAGAAGCTTAAAAATCCACCTCCTTTAAGATCAAGCCTTCTCTTTTCCTTTCTCTTTTCTTTTATCAGCAGCTCCTTGCAACCCAGCCAACCAAAACAAAGCCTTAATCAAACTCACATAAACCACAGCCAACGTAAAACGGGAAGAAGAGGAAAATAAAAATCCAACCAAACTTACCTTGCAACCAGCGCTTGACCACTTAAAAACCAGTTTAAACCTTGAAGAACAGCACAAGAAGAAGGAGTAGAAAGCAAAAAATGAAGAAGGAGAGAAAGGAGACGAGAAAGAGCAGGAGAGAGGAGGAAGAACGGTGAAAAAAGCCAAAATCTACCTTCTTCCATCTCTCTTCCCTCTTCTTTATTTATTGCTCCCAACCACCTTGCCATGTGTCCTCCACTTAATGGTCAAAATAAATCAAGTCCTTGGTTAATTCTCTTTCACTCACTTAAACAAATTTCTTTCTCAAATAACAAATCTTTTTCTTCAATTAAACCCTTAATTATTCCAATTCTACACTTAGCTAATTCCAGTTAAACCCTTAATTACTTAATTAATCTCAATTCTACTAGGGCCCTTTTTGGGATGTTATATATTTTATATAATCTCTTAATGTTATTATTTATGAATAATAACCAAGTTCATTGTTGGCAATACATGAGTGTGAACATTTAATGTGTAGACATTTACTGTTATTTATATGAGATTGAGCATGTCAGATAGAGAATTAACCCACTCACAAGGGTGTTTAACTTGGTTTTGTTAATGAATTGGAAAAGACTAAGGTGAGGAGAATTTTGAATATATGATAATGTTTGAGAGCTTGTTTAAAATAAAAGCGTCGCTTATAGAAATTACAAGATTTGTCTTGTTAAGGTGCCAGATAAAGACATACATAAGGTTGTATGATTTGGATTAAGATCCAAATAAGTATTGAATGGAATCCCATCGTAAGTTAAATGTAACTACCATGTTCTGTCCAGAAAGCCAGAAATAGTCCTTAAGTAAGCAAACTAAAGTTGGATGATTTGGTGCATCACAACATTATGCTCATGTATGGTGTTATATATTTTTTTTTCAAAATTATGAGACATGTGCTCCTTTAAGGGAAGTAAAAAATACCATAACACATGTTTTATACCGTGTGTGCTTATGTGACCAAGGGATGAGAATTTAATATTATTGATCTCAACTTTCCCTATTATGAGACCTTATTTAAATTTTAACCCTTAGAACCCTTAGCTTATCGCTCAAGTATGGTTCAATGTGACTAGCTTAGTTAGTCTCCAAGAGGTTATGGTATAATTTGGGCCTGGCAGACCTAGCTAGAAAAGCGAGCTAAATCATGATGGATGGCATAAAGTAAAAGGGGAAGATAGCATTTTTTATCACATTCAATTAGTTCATGGTTCACCGGCTAGCCTATTATAGTTTCTATAAGTAGAGACATAATAGTGAACACGGAAAATTATTTTAGGAGATCATGAGTTAAAACAGTGAATGTGAGAAGGCCATCTAGGGTTAGGCATACATGGAAAAGATGATCTAATTTTTTTGAGATGCTATATATCCTTAACTGGTGTATAGCGCTAGTGCTCTAAAGGTATGCTGGTCACACGGTCTATTTGCCTGTATAACTAGAGATTATGACTAGAAATCATTTCGTCATGTGCGAGTGGAAGATGATAGAGTTGGGATACGCCAATGACTTTGATATGGATAGAGTTCCATATCAAGATAGAATTGAATAGCTCAATCTGATAAAAATTATCTAATCCTGTCTCAAAAAGATTTTGAGTTATACTAGAGATGAGTCCATAATATTTATGATACGATAAACCGATAATTAGATATTAGATTTGGTGACGTCGAAATGATGCATAAGTGATGCCTAAAGAATGCTTAATCGTATGTGCATAATTCAGAGGATATTATGCTTAAAAAAACTAAACACTCAACACAAAATCTCCATGGGGCATTTAGATCGTGAAAAATTGTTGTTATCCCACAAGTGGGTAAAAGCTAGGCTAGTAACACAAAAGGGGATCCTTGTAATTGCTTCCATAACGATTATGCGCTAAAAGAGTTAGATACTATTATTGAATGTTACCTCCATTTATTATTAATTTCCCTTCAATTGGTATTTATAATATTTGCAATTTATGTAAAGAAAATATAAATAAAGTTAGAAATATATTTGGTTTTCTACAACGAGGCATCAAGTATATTTATTGATGCTTTTTTTATTATTTTATTTATACTTTATTTTATATGTCTCATATTTTCAATATAACTTATGTTTTTTAAATCGTGGATGAAAATATATATATTTATATTATCTATGAAAAATAATTTATCGCAATAGCACATGCACACCTAATAAGTTCATAGTAAATAAATAAATATGTATAGATCTAGCAAATGGGTCGGATGGTTTCGGATT
This sequence comes from Excoecaria cochinchinensis, assembly GCA_947683425.1. NCBI lineage: Eukaryota > Viridiplantae > Streptophyta > Magnoliopsida > Malpighiales > Euphorbiaceae > Excoecaria > Excoecaria cochinchinensis. Next base: position 8,998,626 of record CANTUQ010000021.1, on the reverse strand, counting down.
CAGGTCACTTTGGTTCAGTTATTTTTGGAGTTTTTACGTCATCAATTTTTTGGGACACTTTCGGATCGAGTCAATTATTTTTTAGCAGGTTCGGGTTGAATTTTTAAGGTCACATTTAAGATTAGAAAATTGGACCGAAACAGAAAATTGAACCATTAGCAATTCAATATGTTTGATTCAATTTGTTGTTTAACTAGTTCGGTTTTAACTTTTTTAGTGTCACAGGTTAATTTTGACTTTTCATTCTCCCTACTTAAAATATATAATTAACATCATATGTAACTCATCATATCAGTCGGTTTGATTTTTTTGGTGTCTTGGGTCAACTTTGATCATGGTCAAACTTGACCAAACATGTCACTATTCATTGCGAAACTGTGATCTATATTTTAATTTTAATTTTTAATATCTTAAATGGACTTATTTTAACCTCAAATTTAATCTTCGAGTTTGTCTCAAATGTCACTTTTCATAACTCAAAAAAAATAATATTCAAGTTTCGAGTGGCACTATTCATCTTTGTAAGTACTATTCGCGACATGGAATGTACTATTCAAAAACTCGAAATTTTTGGAGTGGTACATTGTGTATTAGATTTAAAATGTTATAATTTGATAAGAGAAAAATTGACAAAATACGATTAAGCGGCGGCAACAATACAAGATGGTAGATAAGTTATGAGCAGCAAAATAAGGATTATTTACCACATGAAGCGAAAAAAAAATCGATAAAAAAATATGTAAAAATATGAATAGTGAAATATAAAATAAATTATGTGCCAATTATTATTTTCTGTTTTACTTTTTTTAAACTTTTTTGCAGTTCAAAATTCATTTAAATAATTAGATTTTTTTTTGTTTTCAATTAAATTTAATTTTTATATAAAATTGAAATGAAATATTCAATTGAAAAAAATTGGATCACATAATTGGATCATATTGAAGTTTAAGTAATTTTTAATTGATTTTTTAGGTTTTGGATTCGGACCGATCTTTTCTGATTTTTTTCTGGTTTGGATCGGATTTAGCTCACTACTTTTAAATAAATTTGGATCAAAATTTCAAGGTTCAAAAATTGATGGATCAATGTATTGTGTAGGCATATATTTAGGGGTGAGCATGGTCGGTTAACCGGTCCATAAGCCCCAGTCCATTAACCAGTCCATTAATATTGATTTTTTGAAATTCCAGTCCATTAATCAGTCCATTACCATCGGTTAATCAGTCCATCGGCTTCGGATTTTCGGATCGGTTATCCAATATTTTTCGGTTAACCATTATAATTATAAATATATTCATAAATAAAATTAAAATGTTCAAAGTACTTAAAAATTACAATTTTTTCACTATAATATAACATTATTGTTGTTAAAATAAAAATATTTGGTGGATATAAGCAAATTTGTTTTGAAAAATTAATAATTAATAAGTAAATATATTAACCGGTCCATAATCACTTTTAATTAGATAAATTGTTATACTTACTAATAGTCAATTTAAAAAACTTAAAAACTTTAAAATAATTAGTATAATGAAAAAAATACATGATCGTCTTTAATTAGGATAAATTGTTATATAAATTGTTATAAATTATTAAAAATTAATAAATTAACTAAAAATTCGGTTTCGGTTCGGTTAAACAGTTACATAAGTCAAAAACCATTAACCAGTGCATTAATATCGGTTTTTTCAAAACACTAACCATTAACCAGTTCATTACAATCGGTTAACCGGTCCATCGGATTCGATTTCAAATTTTTTTTCGGTTAATCAAGTTTTCGGTTTTTTTGATCAGTCCTGTATATATTAGCGTCAGATTTGTTAAAGGATCTTTTAATCTTTTCTCTCACCTTTGAAGCAAACAATAAATTAGCAGCAGTAGAATGCAGAATTACGGATCTCCTAAAATCAAATTTGTATTATTTCAATAATCAAAACCATAAATTGTACAAAAAGGAAAACCCTATGCCAATCTCAATCACAGGCAGCTGCGAAGTTAAGCCAATAAAGCCCTTAATCCCCCAGTTGCCTCGAAATTTTTCGTCTTTTTACTCTTCTCTTAATCTCCATTCGAATAAACAGAAATCCACCACCGTCGCCGCCATGAGAGGCCTCGTATCGAAAGCCAAACTCTTGACCACCACAACACGGGGCAACATTTCGGCTGGTAACACTCGTGCTTACAGTTTGGTTCCCATGGTGATAGAGCACTCTTCTCGAGGAGAGAGGGCGTATGATATCTTCTCCAGGCTTCTAAAAGAGCGAATTGTTTGCATCAACGGTCCTATTAACGACGATACTTCCCATGTGGTGGTTGCTCAGCTTCTCTTCCTTGAGTCCGAGAACCCTTCCAAGCCTATTCACATGTACCTCAATTCTCCTGGCGGCCAAGTCACTGCTGGTCCAGTAACCATAAACCTTCTTTCTGTTCTTTTCTAGTTAATTCTTGAAATTTTTTTGTTTAAAGTTTAATAGCATAGGAAAAAATTTGCTCTGCTTGTTGTATTGTGCAATTTTTTTCCAGATACTGCTATGCGAGAAATATGATGTTTTGGTTGATTTCTTTGTTTAGCGTAGTTTTTATGATTGGTTTTATGACAGTCGATTTTTACTTCTTTTTTTTTTTAATTTTTTTTTCCTATGGATGCATATGTTTTTTGAAATTGCTATAGTGCTCACAGAGCGAAGGATTGCAATGGTCGACAATTGTTATTGTGCATTTCAATTGCTCTGCTTGTTATTTTACATTTACTCCCAATTGGGGATATGAACATTGAAGGTTTTGGTCCCTTCATGGTTTTCGAAACGGGTCAAGGACAGCAAGAAGTTATAATTTGAAAAGTAAATCACGCCTTATTGATTAATTAACCTTATAATTCTTTTTGCCTCTCAAGTTTCACAATTTTCATTCAAGTATGGAGCCAGTATGCAGCCGAGAGCTTTTCTTGTTCAGTTAATGAAATTATCATTTAATTTAAACCCTGATTGGTATCTTAACCTTGATTGATATGTTAACCTGGACGGTTATCTTTTAACTTATCTATTTTGATAGTTCTTGTTTTCCTGGGATATGGCATTGTGTTAATTAAATTTAGTTCAATTTGATATTATTTAGACTATTTATCTTAGGCATTTGTAGTATTTGATTTAAATGATTTCCTAAGATATTGTCGTTGCATTTTTTATTTATGAAGGTCTTGCTATTTATGACACGATGCAGTATATAAGGTCTCCAATCAATACCATCTGTTTGGGTCAGGCTGCATCTATGGCTTCTCTTCTTTTGGCTGCAGGTGCCAAGGGTGAGAGAAGATCTCTTCCTAATGCTACAATTATGATTCACCAGCCATCGGGTGGGTACAGTGGGCAGGCGAAGGATATGACCATTCACACGAAGCAGATAGTTCGTGTTTGGGATTCATTGAATGAGTTATACTCAAAGCATACAGGGCGGACAGTAGATGTAATTCAGAAAAATATGGATAGAGATTATTTTATGACCCCTGACGAAGCAAAGGAATTTGGGATTATCGATGAAGTGATTGATCAAAGACCAATGGCTCTAGTGGCTGATGCCGTTGCTGGTGAAGGCAAAGAAAAAGGTTCAAATTAGCAGCAGACAGCGAGACTCTGTGAGAAGGTTTTCTTGTTTTTGATATTTTGCATCTGACTTTTTTCATACATCTAATAATATATGGATTCCATTGATTCTCAAATATACTATTATGTTTGGCTTTTTAATGTGGGTGTCTAGTTTATATTTCTTTTGATCTGTCTGCTAGGTAAAAATTGAAATTAAAATTCCTCTGATTAAGGGAATGATGAGCATCCGATTGGCTTGCCATTTTGAACGGCTCCATATCTTTTGCATCAAATAATGATGTGAAAGCCATTCCAATAGCATTTCTTACAATTTTGCTTTTCTCATATACTCTTTGGAAGTTTTCTACTTTCTGATGTTGTCTCCGAACGTTTCATATTCATGCTTTCTGATTTTATAATAGCAGTTAAAGAAATTCAAGCTTTCTGGTTTTGTAATTGCAATTATAGGGATTTCAAGGCATGCTTAATATTGCATTACTATCATATATTGGCTCTTATTCTTTCTGCTTGTTTCGCTTCTTTTGAACATTGAATATATGTGGTGGCTGTGCTCCACTGTTTTCTTGAGTATACTTATCCCCATCTTCCCATTCCTTTTCTGTAAAGATTTTCTTGTTTGCTACATTAATGTTTTAATTAACTTTAATATTTTGCTCAGATTTTAGAGGGTTGTAAACCATGTGCTGTGCACCACTGCATTTGGATGGCGTGCAGCTCTTTGTATTGGTGCATGGAAATGTCGCCAGATTTTAGATTCATTTTCCTTCACAGTTCAAGTTTGTACCCTCATAGAAATGTTTTAAGTTGCTACTCACCCTTTGGATGCATCCAAGGATTTTATGGCTTTGGATAAAATCACTTCTAGTGGCAGCCTTGCTCACACGTACAGTTGCCCATGCTTTTTAAAGCATTTCAATCCCAGATGGAAAATACAAAACAAGGATTTCAAATAGATTGGGAAAATGAAGGTGTACCTAACTTATGGGTTAATTATTTATATGGCCATAGAAGTATATGTTTGTGGTTATAAAAAAGAAGTTTGTATCAATAAAAACATCAAAGTTTTTATTAATACCGTAAAAATTAATTTTGACTAGGTCATATGATTATTTTTTAAAAAAAGTTGTAACAAAAAAAGTAATTTTGGCCGTGTCATAATATAATTTTCCAATGGTCCATTAAATTTTTGATGTTGAGGTGCTAACAGGGTGATTAATTTTCCATTGGTCCATTGAATTTTGTATGTTGAGCTGCTAACATGGTGTTTTATAATTGGTTGATGCTGAAAGTTTTTCAATCCTACTCTATACTGTTATGATTGGGAAAATAATTAATCCCGCAACTTATCCTACTGTTGGCTGTTATGATGCGGGAAAATAATTAATCCCGCAACTTATCCTAGTGTTAGCTGTTATGATGCAAGCGCATGAGCCTCGTGTATAGAGCAAGCTTGTTTACCCACTTTTCAATCATTAATGGGGTAAGAAATTTTTTTGCTCTCAAATTATAAGAAAGGGTGTGAAAATAGATGGAAAATGCCTTCATTTTGAACAGTAAGTCGACACATCAGCATACATATATCAATTTTTTTCCTAATTAGATTGCTGATTTGGATTCTTTCTATCTCTGTCTCTTCAAATCAATAGCATAACTAATTAACACAATCTCATTTCTTAACATTTTCAAGAGCATTAACATTTTCTACCCTTGTAATACAATAAAAACAACCATGAATACTTGGTAACAACTAGCAATTCTGAAATGCTCATTTCCTTTTCACATATAGATCCCATTTTCACGAAACTTTCAATATTCTCTGCCTACAATCGATAACAAAAGGTACAAAAATGGAATTGTAGTTTATGAAGAAATAAAGAGTGTAAAAGATATAAAAGAATATAGAAACGGAAACGAACCAAGCTTAGAAAAATCCCCAGAAGCAAGGGCATCAGCATAATACTTATCGTTATAGCAAACAAGGAAGAGTGTAGTGTTGAGCTCCTTGAGCTGCATCGCATTCTTATCTCTCACTCCATTCAGCGATATTGACACCTCACGCCTTGCCCCCATTTTCGTTTCTTCCCATTCACTCGATCCACAGCCATAAATTTATCTACCTATGTACGTTATAACGATATTTAGAAGAGAGTTATGACACCACTAAGCTTATGTATGTCAGAAACTTGTGGCTCATTTGTTGAATGTTCAGAATGCGAGGTTACCCTGGGTGCCCTTTCGTCTTGGGATAGCCCAGTTTTAGATAGTTCCATTTTTTTGGGGTCAGTTGACTTCCTCTGAAATGGACATTTTCCAGTTGGGAGTCATCATTAATCAGAGCGGGTAGTCACATTCTAACATGACTTCATTGTTCAGAGTGGATTAAGCGATGATCCGATCGGATATAATTTTCAAGACTTAACTTGGGATGTCATCAAGTTTATTTAAATACCTTATGTGGATCGTGTAATAGTCATATTTGTTGAAAGTTGCTATAACACCTAAAATTTTGAGTCAGTTAAATCATAATTTTTAGACTGAAATTAATATTAATTAAGAAATTAAATAAAACAAAACAAAACAATGTGTTGATACTATTCTTGAGTTTTTGAAATAGTAATTCTGTCTAAATGGATTATATATATAAATAAATAACTAAGTTAAAATAGATCGAAAAATATATGTATGTATATATAGATAAGTAAATGATAAATAAAAATATGGTACGTCCAGATTTTTCTAGAAAAATAAAGAAAGAAGAAGAAAATTAGAGAGGGAGAACGAGTGAGTTAGAAAATGGAAAAACTAAGAGAGAAAAGAGAAGAGCAGAAAAATGGAAAAAAAAAGAGAGAGAGAGAGGGAAAAAAAGACGGAGAAGACAAAATAATGAAAGAGACGGAGAAACGGAAAGAAGAGGGGTGATCTTTACCAGCACCGGCAATGGCCCTCACCAGTGTTGGCGACGAGCCCAACGTCACTCCCTCACCGTGACGGCCTACCCTTTTTCACTTCGAGTAGCTACTGTTCCTTTTTTTCTCTTCCCTAAGATCGAAGCTTCTAGGCTACTTGTCACACCCCAAAGTGGCCCTAGAAGAATTACAGAGTTTTGTTCGAAAAAGGTAAGTCTATGTGCGAGAGTTCTGTCGCGAGCGCGACAAGTGTCGCGGGCGCGACAGAGCCCTCTAGCGGTTTCTGAACTTCAGCTGGTTGGTGCGGGTATGAGCGTTCTGTCGCGAGCGCGAGAAGTGTCGCGAGCGCGACAGACCCTCCCTCGCGAGATGTGTGCATAAGTGGGATTAAGAGACTCGGAGTTGTAGGGAGTTGACACATGGCATCGTAGAAGAGTGACAAGTGGCGGCATAAGAGAGTGACACATGGCGGCGTAGGAGGTTGACACGTGGCATCGTAGAGGAGTGACAAGTGGCATCGTAGAAGAGTGACAAGTGGCGGCATATGAGAGTGACAAGTGGCATTGTAGGAGTGTGCCAAGTGTCATTGTAGGGAAGTGACACATGGCTACAAGAGAGAGTGACATGTGGCATGGGACTTTTTGGATGGAGATGGATTAATGAGAGTGGTTGGCTTTTAATGTGGTTAGTGGGTAATTAATTTGTTAATTCCTTTAGTTGACCGGCCACTTTCCCTACTCCCATTTCAATTCCTTCATTTGGCCTTTCAATTCCCCTTTTTGGTTTTCTTTGCTCTTAGTTGCCGTGCTCCACTTTCCTTTCTTTTCTTCTATTTTCCATTTGCTCCTAAAGAGAATCATTTAGGTTGGGATAAAGAGAGTGTATTTTGAGAAGAGGTAAGTAGTACTATTATTTAGTCTTCTTCTACTACTTGGTTTCTATTTTGATTTAAAAAGAAGAGTAACCCCAAGTGTTTTGTGTATGGTTTTGGTGCAAGTTGGAGGCAAGAGAGTTGATAAAGGAAAAGAGAAGATCGGAACGAGTAGAGAACTGTGATCGAGTTCCTAGAGGTAGGGATCGAGTGCGATTTTGTTTTCCTGGCATGTGATTGAATGATATGTGTTTAAAAAGAACCATGACTAGATGTAGATGTATATGATGAGCTTTAACTAGCTCAATTGCTCTTTTAGTGTATATTGGTTTATTGTTCATTTTGATTGCTTACAGTGCTCATGACATGTGTATATATGTTTATAAGTATGTAACTTGATCATTTGAGTGTTTGTGTTGATGATAGAGTTTGATGTTGCGAAATTTTGCTTATTTGTCATTAGACCCCAGTGTATAGTATTTGTTATAAGTAGAGTTATAGGACTCCAATTGTATTTATTCTAATTGCATCTGAAAAATAAGATCCGTATCTAAAAATGTCTAAGAGGGTGCTTGAGCTAATTCTGGCCATAGGTATCCCAAAAAGTAATTAAAACGTAGGTGACCCTGTTCTGGCGGGTTCACTGGAACAGTATAGGTTGTTTAGATCATCTCTTTTGTTATAAATGTCCAAACGACCTGAAAATTGTCCCATTTGAAAGATAACATCCTAGAGAACAATTGTTAAGAAGAACGTTTTGCCTAAAAATGACTTTTAGAGGTTCATTTAGACGATACAAGTTTAGGGTAAAAAGCAGTCTTGTGAGGCACCAAAGCGGAGCCTCTGTCGCGAGCGCGACACAGGTCGCGACCTCGCGACAGAACAACCTATATTATGCTCTTTTTTCTTCATTTTGAGCCCATGGTTGGCATGGGTAAACCCCTTGCCTTTCCCTTTAACGTTTTATACATGATTAGGGCTCCTAAATGATTACAAATTAGTTGTTAATGGAAAAATACATATGAGTATAATTAAAGATGGTAATTTAACTAATAAAGTAACAATGTATAATTGTAGGAAGTATAGTAATTGACATGATAAATACGTATGAACATAGGAATTGGTATATAACGCATTTGGTATAGAGTATAGAGCCTTTTTGTAATCTAGCTTCTGTCGCGAGCGCGACCTCTTGTCGCGATCGTGACAATGAACTTGGCTTCTGTCGCGAGCGCGACTTCTTATCGCGATCGCGACAGTGAACCTCTTCGCATCCTGTTTTATTTGTTTTGAAGATAGTGTTTTCTTCTTTCTTGCTTTGCATGATTTATATGTTTATGTAATGAGTTGAACACATGTATATGATGATTGATTATTAAAGATTGTACATCAATTAAATGTCTCTGAATTTGATAAATGCACTTGAATTTTAGTTGATGAGTTGATGTCCGTGCATAGTGTGTGAGTCGGTATTGAGCCTGATTACCGTTATAGTGGATAGATAAGCATGCTTATAAAGGGATTAGAGAGTGCAGCTGCCAACGTTCCGCCCCGTTTGGGTGAAGAGGGTCGACCTCCGAGAATGGTCATTAATAGAGATAGATGAAAATGTTTTGTGACTTCGGTCCATCGAAAATATTTTTTTTATAGAGCGTCCCGTATCCACCATGAGAGGAACTCAGGCTTGTTTTGTTAAATGTTGTGCAGTGAACTTGAGATGATTATAGTGTTGCTTCGAATGAAGCCATAGTACATGAGAGTAATGTTTAATTACATGACAGCTTTGTATACCAGTGTATAATTACATGAGCGTGTTTATATGTATATGGACACATGATAGCGTACATTTGAATACATGATATGTACAAGTTGTAGTTTATATGAACAAGTAAATGAATACATGTTATATGCACGTGAGTTCATAGTACTTGATAATTGAGCATGCTACCTATACATGTATAAGAGCTATATGCATGAGATATTTAATTTTATCATATGAAATGTGTGATTTATGTGTGACTTCGTAAAGAAGTCCTTTGCATTATTTTATTCCCACTAAGCATTATCGCTTAGCACGGATGTTTATTTCCGTGTAGGTTTACAGGTTCGGAACAGTGAGCGAGCATCTGCAGTTTAAGGCCACTAGGGATTATTATTCAGGTCTTTTGTATAGATTAGATACAGAGCTAGTGATGTTTTGAGTAACATCATTATGTAATAAAAGTTAAAGAATCACATGTAAATGTATATGTAAAGTTAAATGAAAACAGAGTGTAATATAAACATGTATAAAGAGAAAGAAGTACATATGTATAGTTGATATGAGATGCATGTTGGGCCCTAGTGTAGTATTATTTTATTATTCTTATACGAATGTGTATAGTGCTATTGCTTCCGCTAATACATGTACATGTATACGTAAGTGTCCGCGTAGCGCCCCGATATTCCTTACCGGGGGTATGGGGGTGTTACACTACTTTCCTACCAACTCCGGGGGTGGATGCCAGCACGAACACCACCACTGGACTCTTGGCAATCAAGCGATCCTGTTGATGTTGACCCGTCCTCCTCACTCTCCGGTGAAGAGCAGATCGAAAAAGTGGAAGCCGATGCCTTCCGACGGCAATTCCAACCAAACGGCACATCGTTTTGGTGCATGACCACTGGCAAAAGAGTTTCGACACCTTGAGCTCCCTTCCGGTGATGGATGTGTCTTTCCAGTGAGGCTCCAGCAAAGGGATTGGCAGAATTAAGCTTGATTTTGTGTCAAAAATCACATTAAAAAGGTATATGACTACCAAAATTTCTTTTCTATATGAAATTTAGTCTGTTAGCGATAATTTTTAAATATAGTTTGTGTGTTTATATGGTTTGTTAAATTGAATGATTAATTGACTATGTTGTTTGATGAACTGACTTGACTAAACTGAAATTAAATTAACATATGAAATTTTTGGGTATGTATAAGTAATAGGGAAAAATTAAATTGCCTGCCATTTGATGAATCAATGCTAGTAGCATATAATTAGCAGCTATATGGATTAAATTGCAGATGTTAATTGGCTTATTGAATTTGTAAAATTATGCAATTGGCCTATTGAATTTGCAAACTTACCTTCCATAAAATTGTTTTTTTAATTTTACTTGTATGTTAGGAATAAGGAGATTGTAATCTATTTATATTGATGAATTGTTACTTGAATCATATAGATAGATGATATAAGGACTGAAATTTCATTGTGAATTGGCTTGTTAAACTGGTAAGTTTAGTTTTTATTAAATTGAATGTATTATACCTATACATGAATTGAGATTTTGTTTGATTGGGTGATAAATGATCATGAGTATAAAAAAATAAGATATACGTGTTAATGATATCGTGTTATATATAAGAGATATAAGTTAATTATAAGAAATCCTAATGAATTTAAGTCAAGAAAGTGAAATTCAGGTCCAGACAAAATAATTGAAAACTTAAAATTTACATTAGGAAATTAGATTTGACATGACATGCTAAGGTGATACCTTATGTAAGCATGGTAATAATTCATGTATATGTATGTATATGTATTAAAAATTAATGGTAACTGAAATTTTTGGGGCCTTTTTTGGGGCCTTGATAATTCCTCCGAAAAAATATATAATATATATAAAATAGGTAGGTAGGTTAAATTAAAAATTAGATTAAAGTGCATGAAAAATTAAGATTAGTTAATATTATTAGTTAATTGATTAGTTAATATTATTGGGTAATTAAATTTGAAAAAAGAAAATAAATATAGTGTTTAATTAGATAAATTAGATGTGATAATTTAATTGGGTTGATTAAATTAAATAGGTATAAAAATATAGAGTATTTAATTCATAGAGGGTTTAATTAATTAATATGTAGTAATTTGAGTAAAATAATTAAAATCAAAAAAATAAGAAAATAGAAAAATGGAGGAAATTACCATGTGCACCTAATTAACCCTAATGGTGGGATATAAAAAGAAAGAGATGAGCAAAAGAGGGGCTCTCGGCAGACCAAGAAAAAGAAAAGAAAAGAGAGAGCAAGAAGAGAGAGCAAGGGGCAAAACCCAGGAAACCAAAAGAAAAGAGAGAGGAAGGAGGCGAGGCCTCCGCCGGCCAGCCACGGCGCCGAACTGCCACATGCGCCCTGCCGAAGTGAAGAGGAGACCCGGACGAAGCCAATGGTGGTCGCCGATCAGCCGCATTCGCCGGCGTGGAGGAGATCGGCGAGGGAAGAGAGGATGCTGCCGACGCGACTTCCAGCCTACTCCGGCGACCTTACGGCTCGTGACCGGGGTGAGCAAAAAAATCGATGGATTTGGTTAACCGAAAAAAAATCCGAAACCGAATCCGATGGACCGGTTAATCGATTGTAATGGACTGGTTAATGGTTAGTATTTTGAAAAAACCGATATTAATGGACTGGTTAATGGTTTTTGACTCATGTGACTGGTTAACCGAACCGAAACCGAATTTTTAGTTAATTTATTAATTTTTAATAATTTATAATAATTTATATAACAATTTATCCTAATTAAAGGCGATCATATATTTTTTTTCATTATACTAATTATTTTAAAGTTTTTAAGTTTTTTAAATTGGCTATTAGTAAGTATAACAATTTATCTAATTAAAAGTGATTATGGACCGGTTAATATATTTACTTATTAATTATTAATTTTTAAAAATAAATTTGCTTATATCTACCAAATATTTTTATTTTAACAACTATAATGTTATATTATAGTGAAAAATTTGTAATTTTTAAGTACCTTGAACATTTTAATTTTATTTATGAATATATTTATAATTAAATGGTTAACCGAAAAATATTGGGTAATCGATCCGAAAATCCGAAACCGATGGACTGGTTAACCGATGGTAATGGACTGGTTAAAGGACTGGAATTTAAAAAAACCGATATTAATGGACTGGTTAATGGACTGGGGCTTATGGACCGGTTAACCGACCATGCTCACCCCTACCGGCGGCGATGGACTCCCGGCGTTCCGATCTACCTCGTGGCGGTGGAGGTGTCAACCACCGACGGCCTCCGGCGGCTCCGGCGAGGAAAATCCGGTAAGTCCTATTTATATTTATTTATTTTAAATATATTATTATTATTATTAATTAATTAATATTAATATTAATATTAATATTATTATTATTATTATTATTTGGTTATTTATTATTATTTATTATTCTGTTTTATTATTATTATTATTATTATTATTATTATTATTGTATTTACTTAATATTTATTATTGTGTTTATTATTATTTTTGTATATATTTAGTTATTATTATCTATTGTTGTGTTTTGTTGTTACCATTTTAATATCATTATTATTATTATCTTGGTTGTTATTATTATTATCATTATATTGTTGTATTAGTGTTATTGTTAATATTATTTACTTTATGTTCATTTTATTATTATTATTATTATTATTATTATTTTTATTATTATGTTATGTTCATTTATTTTATATTATTATTATTATTATTATTATTATTATTATTTATTTTGTTATTATTATTATTATTATTATTATTATTATTATTATTATTATTATTATTATTCTCGTTATCATGATTATTTCATGTTTCTTTATTATTGTCACTATTGTTATTATTATTGTTATTATTTTACTATTTTATTATTATTATTACTTTATGCTTATTTATTATTTATTATCATTATCATTTTATGGCATTATTATTAGCATCATTATAATTGTCATTTTTTTATTCATCAATTCTCAATTTATTTTATTCATTCATTTATCGATTTATTTATCATTTAATTTAATTTAATCCATTATTAACTTTAATTATTTTCCCAATTTACTTTATCCAAGTATTCATTTATTTGTTTATCTATATTTATCTTTATTTTGGATTTTTTGGCACTAATTGTGTTTATTCATTTTGTGAGATAATATTATTTGTTCTTGGGATGGCTTGGATGTGAGATGACGACATTGGCCCAATGTTGAACATTCCCACCCGGTTTAATTCTTCTAACCTTGTCTCTTGTTTTATTTTTATTTATCTTTATTATTCATTATTATTTTATGTAAATTATTTTATATCGCTGTAATACAAAGGGATTAATGTTTTATAGTAATTAATTTGGATTTTTTTGTAAAACTAAGGACCAATGTCCTGTTTTCATCCAATAAATTCTTCACTAAAAATCGCTTTATAATAAATACATGCAAGGACCAATGTCCTCATTATTAATGAATAACCCGTTTTATGCATGTATTGCACTTTTACAAATGGGAGTTGTATTCCGCTCCTAGTGTTATTGTAATTTATTCTTGAATGCTTTATTTTGGATTTTGCTTCCATTTACCGCTTTTAACGTGAATGATTGCGCTTTAATCAAATTGCATCGTGTGGAGAGAGAGCGAACTAATAAACTCAAAATTTGATCGTAAAATTAATCAAGGTAGAAATAGATGAGAAGTCCCGAACCCAGCTCTGGTCTTTGGACTCAAAGAGGCGAGAGGTCTATCCGATCACTCGTTGGAACTAAGACCTCTAAGACACCTCTTGTGTCACGAGACTTAGACGTTAATCCTAGGCTCCTTTGGGAGAGAGGTTTACCCTCCAAGACCCCTTTGGTTGGCCCAAAATGGATAATAAGCGCAGTCTTAGGCTCTCCGAGGCGAGAGAAACTTTCCCAATGTTCTATTGGGTGGCGACTCCATGAAACCTCTTTGTTGCCCAAAATAGATGCACTCGCAATTCATTGCAAGTTGCCAACGGACCCATAAATGCCCCGATCGCCCTCGAGCGTGAGGCACGCGGGGCCCGGTGCGCGTCACAATTGTGACTCCACTGGGGACATGTTCGAGACTTCGATTCGAAAGTAACTTGATTAAAATTTATAATTAAGTTTTAGTTTATAAATTTCGCTCTTCTTTCAAAATTGCATTACATCCCATTAGAGCCTTAGATTATGCTAGATTGGTCCCCCTATTAACTCCGGTGCATTCCCGAAGCGCGACCCTATGTTCACTTAATGTAGGGAAGTGTTAAGGATAATCACCAGCCCAAGCCTTGTGCCATCACGGTATATTAAATGGTGACCCGATCGGTCGTTACGCTCGTGATGAGCTAGACCCGTTGGCATGGATCATGCTTGGGTAGCCCTAAAATATCATCACCTTGGACCAAAGCCCATATAATGGACATAGATACTTCCACTAGGGGGCATGCGCCATAATACGTTGGTTGTGTAGTGGGTTATTGTGTATTGAATAAATCCAAATAAATTTAGATGTTCACTCCTTAAAGGTTTTCATACCCCGAGGGGCGTGTTTTGGTTTATTCGGATTGTTTAAATACACGATAGCCGAAAATTCATTTGCATACGCATTTAATAATGAGAGTTCGTACTTTACAGCATGCTGTACGTGCTCATTGGGTTTCCCATTAATCCATGGGTCAAGCCTACCTAGGGAAAGAGCCCGCACGACCTCCTGTGTGATAGAAATAGGGCTGGGAGGAACTCTTTTCTTGTATGTGTATGTGGTTGTGCATTTCTTTTATGAGTAATAATATTAAATAAAACATATGCATTTGGTCTCATGTATAATTCTTTTCATACAATAATAGAACCTGTGAACTCTGTATATAAAATTGCCTGTATCATAATTTGTGAATATGAACATGACATGTATTTGTCCTGCATGTACATACATAGCAGCGCTTGTCGCGACTCACACCAACATTATGACATCCATCACGCACCATAGCCAATACATGCGGCATACGTCTCCAAAGGTACGTGTCGACGTGCATCATTGCACGCATAGACATACTACTACCATGACATGTATAAAAAAAATAATATCAAATCAAAATAATGCATTCATAATGTGTTATAGGATGTACATATCAACATACTCACATTGCATATGTGCATAAACATTGTGTGCTAGGGCATACACATACCACTACATATCATAGAGTACACATATTAGCATATATCATTAGGTCGGTCATTATACATATCATGCACGACAGACATCCTGCATCTTTCACATTGTGTGCCATATCATGAACATACATTATCATGCATGCGTTATGCCATGCACATAAGAATGCTGCATCATGCATGTTAGTCACTATATATACCATGTCACGTTCTGTATATGCATACCATGTAAATATACATACTTTGTAAACATCATTCATCTCTTGCAACCATTTTTATCTCATGTCAGATGTATTTTTTGTATATATTTCGCACTTCTATGTATGTGTCTTGCCATCCCTCACGACCCATTGGTGCATATTATCATGCTAGATCATCATCATCTTAAATCACATACGTATTACTATCATGTCGTGTGCACATGCACCATGTATTGTAAACATCAATCCCCATGTTATGTCATGTTTTACACTCATACCTTCATTACACGCTGTTTACATGTACACTGCAAATTTATGCATGCACATTATTTATCATTTAGTGTTTACACACTCATATTTTTTCCCAGGTGTTTTACACACACATCTTTGCACATATTTCATGTACGCATTTTTATACAAATGTTTTTACACATGTTTCGTACATACAGTTCCTTACACGCATTGCTAATATGCATTACGCTATTGCATATGCCATTCCATATACATGATTTTTAACGCATAGTTTGTACATATTTTATAAAAAGAAGAAGAAAAAAAAATTCTCTATTTGCTTAAACGATTTTTGTGTATATACATTTTGATAGAATCAATTTTTTTTTTGTTAAGCCATATCTCAAAATGCTGACATGTTTACACCTCATTAAGGTACTTCTGATTCAAGGTTTGACTCTGCCTAAGTAGTTCTCAACTATGAATGGATTTGATCTTAACTCTAGAAATCTGAGTTTCATTTCACTTTGAATTAAGTAAGGGGTATATATGTTTGGTCTTTAAGAGCTAGATCACGTGAAAATATTTGACCATACCATGTCATTTCTAAGTTCATAGCACTTTTGGCCTATTTTAAAAACAAACTGGAAAAAACTAGTTGCAATTAGGGGATCAGATGAAAACTCACTAAGAGCACTAGAACCTTTCCGATTACCCGTCAAAGCGACTCCTGGATAAGGCTGAATCTAGAAAATGATTTAGGCACCATTTCTTTGTATAGCTCTCTAAATGACCATTTCCTACCCTCATTTCAAAATCGTTTGCTAGCCCGTTGAGCTTTTATTTTGGTATGCTAAATGCGTACCGATTTTATTATTACACACATTAAAACTACCTTTCGCCTAAAATAATTTTGACTTCCCCTTAGAAGAATGGCTGCTCTAGTAAGGATGGATGTATATTACGATATCTGCTTGAGCTATCCGAAAATTGCCCTAGTGAAAGTGGGATTACACTTCTGAAAGAGATTTTTAATCATTAATGATCTTTGAGGCTTGGCCATTGGCAATCCTTTGAGCCATAAAAATTTGCCCCGATGAAAAGGGGTCTACATTTCGAGAAGGGAATTTCAACCATTGATAATTTTTGGGTCACTAAAAATCACCCTGATAAGGATGGGTCTACCCTTTGAAAAACGAATTTGCGATCATTGATAATTTTTGGGCTACACTTCAGGAAAGTGATTTAAATCACCAATAAATCTTTTGGGTAATTAGAGACATAAATTTGTGAAGAAAAAGAGAGAAGAAAAAAAAAAAGAAAAAAAGAAAAAAAAAGAAAAAAAAAAGAGAAAAACAAAAAAAACAAAAAAAAAGGATCGAAAAAAAATCGAAATTGAAGAAAAATCAAAGAAAAAAAAAAAGAAGAACAAGAACAAGAAGAAGAGCTTAGGTGATACCCTTTGACAAGTTCGGTGGTTATCTTTTTAACTAAATTGTTATGTTGAGCTTGATGAGTTCATGTATTACCAAATCCAAATTCAAGAGTATCTGGACAGTATACAATTGGGGTTGAGAATGGTCCTTTCATCCGTCGAATGAACGTTGCGGCCATTTTTCTCTAGCGACCTGATCCTCCTTTGATAGCCAATTACCTAAGCCTAACGTTACAACCAAAGTAAGACCTCTTGATTCTTGGTTTGGCCTTATCTAATTAGCGGAGATGACCTTCTGATAAGGTTTGGTACGTAGGAAGAGGCATATGGTGTTTCTTGAGCTTCAAGCGAGAAGCCATAAGTGCATTTATGCATTCGAGTTGAGTCTTGTCCTCGACATTGCATCTAGAATTTGCTTTCAAATGATCAAAAATTATGTTTTGGCCTTTTGCACATACACACAGAGATCGCGTGGTATGCCTCGTATTTACATGCTGATTTAGTAAACATTGATACTTACGTGTTTACCTCCTTACACTTCATTGGGAATGGCTCCCGAATTCTTTTGCTGAGATTGAATCGGTTGAGAATGTGGTCCATTCAATATGCTCAAAGGCACATAAAAACTTGAATTTGAGGTACCTAATAGGTTGCACTCACTTTACAATCTTGGGATATTTCTTATCACTACTCATGAAGATGACACTTTGCATATACCCCAGCAATATCATTTGTACATATGCTTTCTACCATTGTTTTTACACGTAACTATAGCAAACATCCTTATAAATAAATTTTACACGTATAATTCTTGGTGCATGTCTTTTGGCATAAAATTTTTAGCGAGTATATTTCATAGATACTTTGGCATACGTGCTTCTCTAAGGTTCATTTTTATAATCACTTATTTTTGCGCATTTCGTGGGCATATCTTTTGCATGCATCTCACGTGCACATCATTTGCATGCATTTTGTACATGTATATATGATTTTTGTTCTGCGTTTGTTTCATATGCATAGTTATCCATGCACACATCACACACATCCAATGCTTCGCACAGCCTTCATGTATATAATGACTCCCACCTATCTTTGCATGTGATTCTTCACGCTTGTGCCAGTGAATGGCTCTTTACCCTCACAGGTATGATCATTTCTATATATTTCGCGTTCATAATCCTCTTACATATGTTTGATCTTTCGCATGCATTTCTCGCTCATGATCATTTACAAATATTTTACAGAATATGATTCTTTGCACACATTTTATAATCTTTTATCATGTATGTGACTATGGCTTATATGTCATGTACGTAATTCTCTGCATGCATATCATATTTGTAATCCATGCATAGTACACACACTACACACTTAAATTTCGCTCATGCATAACATCTCATGTCATTTCATACATGCATAGCTTTTAGATTTCATATATGCATAACTTTGTGTGCCATCTCAAACATACATGGCTTTTTGCATGCATTCCATGCATACATGGCTTCTCGCACGCATTCCATGCATACGAAGTGTCCTGTGTCCACTAGATGATGTACGTCAATCTCAACCTCGTGACTTCACATGTCGGCGTTTCTCAAGCCCTCTGAGGAGGCACATCCTTTAAGTCCTCTGGCGAGGCAAAATCTGAAAGTCCTATGAGTAGGCAAAATCTCAAAGTCATCCGAGTGGGCAAAAAAATTTTTAAGTCCTCTAAGGAAGCAAAGATCTCAAAGTCCTCTGAGGAGGCAAAATCTGAAAGTCTTTTGAGCAGGAAGCAAGCCTATTCATACATGCCATACCAGGGGCAAGCAGGTAAGTTTTTCTATCATAAGATGTACGCTCACACACATCACACGAAGTGTACAAAATCCGAATTCGAATGTATGTATACATTTCGCGCACATGCTCCCATACACACACACAATATTTTGTATATATTGCCATGTACGTGACTCAGGAGAAAGGTCCGAATAGACACCATACTTAAAGGTGATCCAGATAATGGGTTCAGCCCAACATTATTAGGCACTACCCAGAAAAGTGAGCCTGTTCATACACGCCATGCCGGGGGGCAACCGGGTAAGCAACATAACTTTCAACCGATCTCTCATCTCTAGAGGCTCAAAATCAAAGTCTCTCAGTGAGCATTAAAGCCTCTCAGTGAGCATCAAAGTCTCTCAGTAAGCATTAAAGCCTCTCAGTGAGCATTAAAGTCTCCCAGTTAGCATCAAAGTCTCTCAGTGAGCATTAAAGCCTCCCAGTGAGCATTAAAGCCTTTCGGTGAGCATCCAAGTCTCCCAGTGAGCATCAAAGTCTCTCAGTGAGCATTAAAGCCTCTCAGTGAGCATCAAAGCCTCCCAGTGAGCATCAAAACCTTTCGGTGAGCATTCAAGTCTCCCAATGAGCATCAAAGTCTCTCAGTGAGCATTAAAGCCTCTCAGTGAGCATCAAAGTCTCTCAGTGAGCATTAAAGCCTCTCAGTGAGGATCAAAGTCTCCCAGTGAGCATCAAAGTCTCTCAGTGAGCATTAAAGCCTCCCAATGAGCATCAAAGCCTTTTGGTGAGCATCCAAGTCTCCCAGTGAGCGTCAACTGACAACAACCCCAACAGGCAGGTGCTGCCACAGGTACGTATCTCTTTTATAATTTACCCTACAAATTTGCGTTTTCCTTTTTTTTGCAAAAAAAAAAAGAAAGTTCAAGATAAACATCAGCGATAGAGTAGATCGCAACCGGGACTGCAGTTAGAGAACACTGCATCTCACAATCGAGGTTGTAGTCAGAGCGCACTACACCTCACAAGGCGGGACTGCAGTTAGAGAACACTGCATCTCACAATCGAAGTTGTAGTCAGAGAGTGCTACATCTCACAGTTCACGCGGTAGTCAGAGAGTACTACGCACCTTGCAGATCGGATGGGGTTTAGCAAGGGAACTTCATCAAATCGAGATTGTAGTCAGAGAGTGCTACATCTCACAGTTCACGTGGTAGTCAGAGAGTACTACGCACCTTGTAGATCGGATGGGGGTTAGAAAGGGAACTTCATCAAACCGAGATTGTAGCCAGAGAGTGCTGCATCTCACAGTTCACGCGATAGTCAGAGAGTACTACGCACCTTGCAGATCGGATGGGGGTTAGCAAGGAAACTTCACCAAACCGAGATTGTAGTCAGAGAGTGCTACATCTCACAGTTCGCACAGTAGTCAGAGAGTGCTACGCACCTTGCAGATCGGATGGGGGTTAGCAGTGGAACTTCACAATTGAAGTCGCAGTTAGAGAACACTGCTCTTCACACAGAGGTTGGAGTTAGAGAAACTACACCTCACACTGTGCAGGCCGAGACAAGGCTAGCGGTACAAACCAGCCACCGTGCAGACCGAGACAAGGTTAGCGGGGCGCCAGTAATACAACAGATCGCAAACAGAGGCTATAGTCAGAGAGTACTACATCTCACAAACTCCTTGCAAGCCGAGATGAGGCTAGCGGAACACTCGTGGTAGAATAAACCACAGATCGAGGTTGGAGTTAGAAAACTACACCTCACACCGTGCAGGCCGAGACGAGGCTAGCAGTACAAACCAGCCACCGTGCAAACCGAGACAAGGTTAGCGGGGCACCAGCGATAGAACATATCGCAAACAGAGGCTGTAGTCGGAGAGTACTACATCTCACAACTCCGTGCAGGCCGAAACGAGGCTAGCGGAACACTCGTGGTAGAACAGACCACAGATCGAGGTTGTAGTCAGAGAGCACTACATCTCACAAACTTCGTGCAGGCCGAGACGAGGCTAGCAGAACACTTGTGGTAGAATAGACCACAGATCGAGGTTGTAGTCAGAGAGCACTACATCTCACAAACTCCGTGCAGGCCGAGACGAGGCTAGCGGAACACTCGTGGTAGAACAGACCATAGATCGAGGTTGTAGTCAGAGAACACTGCATCTCACAAACTCCGTTCAGGCCGAGACGAGGCTAGCGGAACACTCGTGGTGGAACAAGCCACAAATAGAGGTTGTAGTCAGAGAGCACTACATCTCACCAAAGCTGCGCGAGCTGAGATGTGGCTAGCAGAAGCAAGTCGAGACGAGACCGGTAAGGGCACATGTACCAGCGCCAACAAGGTCCGGCATCCCCAGGTATGTAATTCTCTCTCTTCCTTCTTTTAATTTTGGCTCACCTAGGTGTCTAGGCACTAGTTTCTCCAAAATTGGGAGCAACTGTAGACACCGGGTCCCGAGTCGGGTTTAATATTAAAAAAAAAAATGGCGATGGCAATGGAAATTTTGGGGCCTTTTTTGGGGCCTTGATAATTCCTTCAAAAAAATATATAATATATATAAAATAGGTAGGTAGGTTAAATTAAAAATTAGATTAAAGTGCATGAAAAATTAAGATTAGTTAATATTATTGGTTAATTGATTAGTTAATATTATTGGGTAATTAAATTTGAAAAAAGAAAATAAATATAGTGTTTAATTAGATAAATTAGATGTGATAATTTAATTAGGTTGATTAAATTAAATAGGTATAAAAATATAGAGTATTTAATTCATAGAGGGTTTAATTAATTAATATGTAGTAATTTGAGTAAAATAATTAAAATCAAAAAAAATCAGAAAATAGAAAAATGGAGGAAATTACCATGTGCACCTAATTAACCCTAATTGTGGGATATAAAAAGAAAGAGATGAGCAAAAGAGGGGCTCTCGGCAGACCAAGAAAAAGACCAAGAAAAAGAAAAGAAAAGAGAGAGCAAGAAGAGAGAGCAAGGGGGAAAACCCAGGAAACCAAAAGAAAAGAGAGAGGAAGGAGGCGAGGCCTCCGCCGGCCAGCAACGGCGCCGAACCTCCACACGCGCCCCGCCGGAGTGAAGAGGAGACCCGAACGAAGCCGATGGTGGTCGCCGATCAGCCGCAGTCGCCGGCGTGGAGGAGATCGGTGAGGGAAGAGAGGACGCTGCCGACGCGACTTCCAGCCTACTCCGGCGACCTTACGGCCCGTCATCGGCGGCGATGGACTCCCGGTGTTCCGATCTACCTCGTGGCGGTGGAGGTGTCAACCACCGACGGCCTCCGGCGGCTCCGGCGGCTCCGGCGAGGGAAATCCGATAAGTCCTATTTATATTTATTTACTTTAAATATTATTATTATTATTATTAATTAATTAATATTAATATTAATATTATTATTATTATTTTGGTTATTTATTATTATTTTTTATTCTGTTTTATTATTATTATTATTATTATTGTATTTACTTAATATTTATTATTGTGTTTATTATTATTTTTGTATATATTTAGTTATTATTATCTATTGTTGTGTTTAGTTATTACCATTTTAATATCATTATTATTATTATTATTATCATGGTTGTTATTATTATTATCATTATATTGTTGTATTAGTGTTATTGTTAATATTATTTACTTTATGTTCATTTTATTATTATTATTATTATTTTTATTATTATGTTATGTTATGTTCATTTATTTTATATTATTATTATTATTATTATTATTATTATTATTATTTATTTTGTTATTATTATTATTATTATTATTATTCTCGTTATCATGATTATTTCATGTTTCTTTATTATTGCCACTATTGTTATTATTATTGTTATTATTTTACTATTTTATTATTATTATTACTTTATGCTTATTTATTATTTATTATCATTATCATTTTATGGCATTATTATTAGCATCATTATAATTGTCATTTTTATATTCATCAATTCTCAATTTATTTTATTCATTCATTTATCGATTTATTTATCATTTAATTTAATTTAATCCATTATTAACTTTAATTATTTTCCCAATTTACTTTATCCAAGTATTCATTTATTTGTTTATCTATATTTATCTTTATTTCGGATTTTTTTGGCACTAATTGTGTTTATTCATTTTGTGAGATAATATTATTTGTTCTTGGGATGGCTTGGATGTGAGATGACGACATTGGCCCAATGTTGAGCATTCCCACCCAGTTTAATTCTTCTAACCTTGTCTCTTATTTTATTTTTATTTATCTTTATTATTCATTATTATTTTATGTAAATTATTTTATATCGCTTTAATAAAAATGGATTAATGTTTTATTGTAATTAATTTGGATTTTTTGTAAAACTAAGGACCAATGTCCTGTTTTCATCCAATAAATTCTTCACTAAAAATCGCTTTATAATAAATACATGCAAGGACCAATGTCCTCATTATTAATGAATAACCCGTTTTATGCATGTATTGCACTTTTACAAATGGGAGTTGTATTCCGCTCCTAGTGTTATTGTAATTTATTCTTGAATGCTTTATTTTGGATTTTGCTTCCATTTACAGCTTTTAACGTGAATGATTGCGCTTTAATCAAATTGCATCGTGTGGAGAGAGAGCGAACTAATAAACTCAAAATTTGATCGTAAAATTAATCAAGGTAGAAATAGATGAGAAGTCCCGAACCCAGCTCTGGTCTTTGGGCTTAAAGAGGCGAGAGGTCTATCCGATCACTCGTTGGAACTAAGACCTCCAAGACACCTCTTGTGTCACGAGACTTAGAC
This sequence comes from Excoecaria cochinchinensis, assembly GCA_947683425.1. Classification (NCBI taxonomy): domain Eukaryota; kingdom Viridiplantae; phylum Streptophyta; class Magnoliopsida; order Malpighiales; family Euphorbiaceae; genus Excoecaria; species Excoecaria cochinchinensis. The sequence goes on along the minus strand of CANTUQ010000021.1, from coordinate 8,974,856 downwards.
GTTAATCCTAAGCTCCTTTGGGAGAGAGGTTTACCCTCCAAGACCCCTTTGGTTGGCCCAAAATGGATAATAAGCGCAGTCTTATGCTCTCCGAGGCGAGAGAAACTTTTCCAATGTTCTATTGGGTGGTGACTCCATGAAACCTCCTTGTTGCCCAAAATAGACGCACTCGCAATTCATTGCAAGTTGCCAACGGATCCACAAATGCCCCGATCACCCTCGAGCGGGCGGTCGTACGGGCGGCACACGGGGCCCGGCGCGCGTCACAATAAGAAATAAATGTGACATGAAAATAATAGGTAGTGGTTGATTTAATGTCATAATAATATGTGTACTTTGGCCGAATGGATGTAAATAAGCAATCTAAGGTTCTATTTGAGTTAATGTCATAATAATATGTGTATTGATATGTAATAAAGCCAGAAAAGGCTATAACATGTTATGCAAATAAGGAAGCAATAAAGAGGTATAAAGCTAATTTAATATAGCATGACTGAATTGGCACATAATGTGGAAAAAGATGATATGAAATGCTTATGGCTATGTAAACATGAAAGTGGAATGAACTGTGATGTATGTAAGATTATTATGTTACGTGCATGAATAAAGAATAAGAACATGATAAGATATGATATGGAAGTATGTGAATAGAGAAAATGGAAGATAAAAGAGTATTGCCCTTAGTATTCTGGTAGTTATTCTACTTCAGGATATAGTTGGCTAGGCATAAGAATATTGGTTCCCGCATTCATATTTACAAAAGATGAAGAGCTTCTTTACAATTTTTCAGAAAATAAGGATGAGTGATCCCATTTTGATAAAAGAGAAACTCTTCTTTTGGAGTGTCATTTTTGGGAGGTCCTGTTTTATTAAGAAAATCCCATATTATGTACAAAATCATTAAGTGAGTTTTTCGATTAACGTGCATGAGAATCTTTTATTATAACAAATCCAAATCCCAAAACTAAAGGAAAGCAAGCTAAAATAAAATAGAGGACAAAAAAAGGCTTACTGTGACCCGTGCATCTTAGGCCTCTGAATCTCCATTCATCGGAAGTACACACATGTGAGGGTATTTTAAACCAGGAAGAACAAAAGAGAACAAATGAATTAGCAAAGTCAATAAATGATACATACTTAAATAAAAAATGCATATAAATGACAGAAAATAAAATAGCATACCAGAAAATATAAAAAAAATTAAATGATACATGTACAAAGGCATAAAAACAAGAAAAAAAGTATTAAATGGAGTCAAAGTCAACAAAACAAAAGTCGCGGACGATCAGGACAAGGGACAGATGAGCAGAAAGAGGCATGAGAGATGGGAAGGAAGACTTTCGCTCCATTCCATCACTCGCTATGAGAGGTGGGCCTCTCTCGAGTCTTCTTCCTGTCTGTCATGCCCATAACGAAAAATCACATGTAGATTCACCATTTTCATGCCATTTTCATGTTATTTTTATGCAAATCCATTAAACATACATTTTCGACATGATTGCCAATTGTATTCATTTAATCATGACAAAATAAACCTAAAATAAATATCTAGCATGCAAAAACAGTAGATAATCACATTAAATCATGCAATAAAAAAAAACTCAAACAATAATGCTAACAAATAACATGATATTTAATGGATTTAAAGATGTTGAAAATATAGAGATCAAAGCCAAGCATGTTACCCTCAGATTGTTGATTTTCATAGAATGACAGAAGCATGCTAGGATCTCTCCTTGAATTCCACAATTGATTTAAAATCAAGAGAAAAAGATAGGCATTTACTCAAGAAAATTGATGAAATAAAAACCTTTCCAAGAGAAGGAAATTGTTGTTCCTTTCTCAAAAAATAATTGCCCTTTACAAATTTCTAATAGAAGAAAATTATGTTTTTCTTTCTAAGAAACCCTTTTTTCTCTTACAAGAACTCTCTCTCTCTAAAATTCCGTTTCTCTCAAAATCTATCTCTTTTCTCTTCAAAATCTGCTAAATGAAAAGCTTTTATCCCTTTTTTTTCAAAATGGAAAAATGCTTGATGTTAGAGAGAAAATCTCTCCTTAAATTTGGAAAATTTGTCCCTAGAAATCTGGTGGAAAATCCCCCAAATCTGCTCCCAAAATCCATTTCAAAAGCTCCATTTTCAAAATCAGATATGATGTAGATTTCTCGCTATGTACGATGCCATAGATGGGTAGCGCTCAGTGACAGAGGGATGGCATCCAAAAATAGGTTTAAAATCATAAAAATGCCCTTCTTGCCATGACTCAGTTGACTTGTGCTCGTGACTCAATGAATTACGGGTACCCGTCATTGAGCCATGGGAAGGAAGAGAGACGGGCTGATCTTGCCAGTGAGAGGCAGGCAGAGAGGTGACAGATGGGCATCTGTCTTGAGAGATGAGCATCTGTTAACCAAAGAGCCCTAATTTTGCACTTAAACATGTTTTTAGCTCCGAAAAAAGTAGAAATAGATAACTTCAAAAAATGACCTTTTAACAAAATGTGAAATTCGAGGATGTGGATCGACACTTTCCGTTCTCCATTTATTGTATTAATAACATCTTTCTCATCGAGTAACTCTGATATGGGCGGCCTCGGGACCTGGTGTCTACAGTTGCCCCCAATTTTTGGAAGGCTAGTACACTTAGTGCCTAAGTGAGCCAAAATTCAGAGTAAGGGAGAGAGCCGCATGCCTGAGGCAGCGATCTTATCGTTAGTGATGATGAATCAAGATTGATGAATCGTTCATCGCCAGGTTATCTGTATGACAAATCAAGTTTGATAGAGGTGTGGTTATCGCCATTATGTCGGTATGAAGAACCACAATTGATAGAGAATTGTGATTATTACTAGTATGTCGGCATGAAGAACCACAGTTGATGTGAGTGCGATCATTGCCATTATGTAAGCATGAAGAACCACAATTGATGTGAGTGTGATCATGGCCATTATGTCGGCATAAAGAACCACAGTTGATGTGAGTGTGATCATTGCCATTATGTTGGCATGAAGAACCACAGTTGATGTGAGTGTGATCATCGCCGTTATGTCGGTATGAAGAACCATAATTGATGGGTGTGTGATAATCACCATTATGTTGGTATGAAGAACCACAATTGATGTGAATGACTTTGGAATTTCGGAAGAGAGGGCTGTGTTTTTATGCATTTGAGTTTATCGTTTGAGAGTGCACTTTTTATTTACCAAAGGGATGTTACCTGATTGCTCGCAGTATGGTGTACACGGATAGGCTCGTTTTTCTGGGCATCTTCCTTTTGCATGGATTCGCATGACTTCTACTCTATGGGGATTTCTTCTTGACCCAATTGTCCAACGTGGGTAAGCTCCAATGTTGAGCTGAAGCCGTCCCTCGGCTCGCCTTTTCACATAAGGTCTACTCGTTCCTGCAAAGTTATGTGTACAACAATATACAAGAGGTTATGTGTGTGAAATATACACCAAGTTATATACATGCAACACACGCAAAGGATTATGTATAAGGAGTGAAGTGCAATGATTTATCATGTAAAAAGAAATATGGATGAAGGACACATGCAATGAGTATGCATACAAGATATATACAGGAATGTATACTACATGCGAAAATGAAAATACCACCTCCTATATGGTTATGGGATCCAGTTGTAGGTGCGTCTTGGGTGTGTTGCCATGATTTCCTTTCAGAATTCCATCTTTAAGTGGGTTACAGGCAATCTTTCTTCATGTGCTTTCTCCTTTCTATTTTGCCTTCTCTCTGAGATATTGTCCATCACTGACTAAAGATAATTTGGCCCTCCATAGACTGGACATACTATATGATGCCCCCAAGAACCTAGAAAAGTGTTTCCTTAGCTTAGGAATCCTGACCTATGATTTCTGTAGGGAGATTTGGCTCACCTGTGCACCTTTGCCAATAGCTGTATGGCACTAGGGTGTACCCCCCACGTCTTCACTCTACTTGCCGAGATTTATGCCCCCTTGACATCGGGAGTGCAATCTTTTGCCCTCAAGACTCTACCTTGCAACCTGAATTACGTATTGTCTGTCTAAAAGGAGGTTCTCTGGACATTTTCCTTACTAATAACTCCTTATCGCTCTAGGTATCACTAGTCATTTATTAAAAGTAGCACGTCCCTTGTGGATTTTCACACTAGCTTTTTTTAGCGGGAAATGCTTCCCCGTTAGGGATTTTTATATAAACCTATGCTTAACTTTTGCCTGGAATGGACCCAACCCACTCCAGCGGCTTTTTATTCATTTTTATAAGACAGATTGCCTGTTTCAGGTTTTCATCCTGTCGCTTGGCCTAACTTTTGCTTAGAGAGCTAGCTACGATTTTCATATCTAACGGCTTTTTTTTTTTGAGGTATAGTTACAAGAGAAGCTGAAGTTAGAGCCTCTTCCTAGGGTGATGAACATATACTCACCGAGGCATTTTCTTCCCTCCTAGATAGGGACTATATGGTTTCAATTATTCTCATGAAGGTGTTATATGGTTAGCCATAGTGGAAGAGGACGACATGAATTTTATGTGCCTGTGGTTGATTCCTTATTTTTTTGTGACTCGAGATGGGTCCTCTAGATGTATACCATTTTGTGGATTGCACAGAGCCACCTTTTGCATCACAGCTCGTTGCACCCGATAATTTGGAGAGCGACAAGACATTGTGAGATGCCCGCTGTCTTTCTAGGCCGGTATCCTATTTACTACCTTCATTTCTGGTTACCATCGCCTCTGGATATAATTGCCTACGAGAACTAACATCCCAAAGATTAAGGGTTGCAACTTCACTACTTCAGTTGAGTACAAGAGATGGATCACTAGGACGCATTGGTTGAGGTGCCAAGGCGGCTAGAGTAGCATAGGGTAGTTAGTAGATTATATATATGCTAAAGAAATAATATGCTACTTTTTATACTTGAACTAAATAACTTTGAATATGCAAAATAAAATGCTCTGGTTATATTGACATATCATTGCATAAATGTGTGCATTCCAGTCTAATTTTATCATATATGATCACTATTTGGCATTAAGCTCAAAAATATAAGACCTCATATAATCTCGAGATGGATCCAGAAAGCATCAAACTCATGATATCAATCAGCCCTCTCGAGTTTTCTTGATTGAACATTTTCACTCAGCCCCTAATTTTTGCTCAGGATGGCTTTTTTCGATTTTTACCCTGACGGGGAGCCCAATTTTAGCAAGGCTGCTATTTTTTGATTTTTGACCCGCGAGGTTTTTATTCCCTTATTTTGATTTTTAATCTTTAACCATGAAATCTGTAACACCCCTGACGCCCCCATTGGAAGGATGTCGGGTGCACTACCGACACTCACAACACGGCAAACATACATACATACATAACAAATACATACATGTACTAAGCGGAAGCATTCACTAACAATAATAATAGAAAATCATGTTTCATATATAATCAAAATATAGTTATATACAATATCCAAGAGATTATATCAAAAATCCTTTACAAAAATAATACATATACAAAAAGAATACAGAAGGAGACAAAAATAAATAACTCTACTCCTATGTGGCCAGCCTGCAGATGCACGACTTGAACAGGAACCCAAAATCATGCCACCTACACAGGAAAAGAACCCGTGCTAAGCGATAACGCTTAGTGGGGAGGAAACAAAATAACAAAACACTATACAATATATCATGCATTAATACTTAAAAGTAATCATGCATCAACATACAGAAATCACTAAGTAACAGAAGACAGAGATATAAATCAAGAATCACTATAAGAAATCAGAATTAATAATAGAAAGCACTAAGTAACGACACTTACTAGAATCACTCGATAAACATAATACTACACTAAACAAATACCAAACACTTCAAACAATAGACTGAATTTCACAGGTGGAGGATACGGGAACACGACACGGGAAACCGAAGCCTCAAAACAGTTTTTTTATACCCGAAGGTAGCGTGGGAGACCGGAGTCTCAAAACATTTTATCACTACACGGAGAATGACCATCTCGGAGGTCGGCCGAAAATGGGGCCAACACAGGCAGCTGTACTCACTAACCCTTCTTAAGCATGCTTAATTATCCACTACCTTGACACTTCATGTCACACCCCGTTTGCCCCATAGTAGAATGAGCCATGTGTGTGTGTATGTATTTGTATGTGTTTTGGCATGATCATAAGGGCATTTTGGTAATATTGCATGATTTGGGGTTTTTCTAGTGTGTGTGTGTGCATGTGTAGCATTATGGTGCGAATTAGTTGGGACAGGTTTGTGTGTGCATGAGTGCACCATTGTAGTGTGTGTGCATGGGAGTTGCATTATGTGTGATTGATCATACCATAGTAGGATATGCATTAGTGGGTTATTGTTGTGTGTGTTGCTCATACATGTGTAGGGTGCATTATTAGGGTGTTTCATTGTGTGTATGTGATACATTTAGTTAGGGTGTGAGTAAGTAATCTCCTCCACTAGATGGTTGACATGTGTAAAGGGGGAAAGAAAGATGGGAAAGAGAAAATGAAAAAGGGAAAAATCAGATTTTTTAAACCCATTTCCCGTTTTCTTTCCTTCTTCTTCTTCTTCTTCTTCTTCCTCCTTTACACTCTCCTAAGTGCTTTACTTAGATTCAAGCTGAAGTGGTGGAATTAATTACTCCCTTACATCTTCCTTGGTAAGTTCTTGTTTTTTTTCCTTGTGTTATTCATGCATTTTCTTCTTCTTCTTTTGGGTTGGATCTAAGTTAGGATTTGTGTTTTTGGTGTTTGGGTGCTTGTTTGTGCTTAGTTGAGCCTCCTCGTGAGCCAAAGGGCAAAGGGAAGGATGGAACTAGTGGATCCAAGCAATAGGAGTTAAGGATTTTGAGGTTTGGGAATTTCTTGGTTTTCATGTATATTTATGTTTATGTATGAGATTGTTTATGTATGAGATTTGATGGTTTCTTAGAATTAGGTTGTTATATGTTCTTTATTTTGATGTATACGCTATGGGTTTTTGTTTTGGAATGTGGATCTTGCAAGAGCATGAGTTAATTGTTATAATGTTGGAGTTGATGTGGTTTTGTGCATAAATTGGGGTTTTGGATGATTCTTGGAATTGGAGGTTTTAATTAATGAATTGTGTGAAATTTCTTGTTGATTAATGTTATATTATGGTTGTTGATGCTAACGGATGGCTGGGTTTGAGGTAAGAGGTTATTGGGTGAGTTTTGCATGTGTTTGTGGTTGATTTGGGAGGAAGAAAATCTGCAGAATTTTGCAGATTTTGGAAAACCCGATGCTGTCGCGAGCGCGATAGAGGTCGACGTTTTGGAGCTTCGCTGTCGCGAGCCCCCGATAGCCGAAGTGTTGAGCACCCTCTTTCGCGAGCGCGACATTCGTCGCCATCGCGATAGAGCGCGATGCTGGCTGAGTGCTATCGCGAGCCCGCGACAGCAATATTTGTTCTCTGTCGCGATCGCGACAATGGTCGCGAGCGAGATTGAGCCTGGCCCATCCGTCCTCCTCGCGATCGCGAAATCCGTTGCGTACGCGTAGCGAAGAGACTTCGGTCTCTGTCGCGAGAGCGATAGCTCCCTGTATGCTGAATGAGTTTTCTTTTGTTGTGTGCGGTTTTTGAACTCTAGTTTCCTTTAATGTCTTTGAGATTTATGCTTGATGTCTTATGAATTATATGAATGCGGATCCATGATACGACTGTACATGTATGATGATGATTTTTGAATATTATGACATGGATTGAATGGTTTATGCATGACCTGCTAGAGTCTAGAAAGTGGATAGTTAGGCATGCCTAATAGAGTCTTATAGCTGCAGCCCTCAGTTTCATTTGGACCTCGATCAGGTCCCCGCTTGGTTCCTCGCGAACCCCTATGTGCTAGGATCTTGTTTAAGATCCCTTTTGAAAATGTTTTATGAAAGTTAAAAGTATCTTAGTTTTTCGATTCGTACCCATAAGGTACTATTTGTGATCGGCTCGTACCCATAAAGTACTGTCCGTATACTCGTTATCCACTCCCTCGAGTCAGCAGGTGCCTGGTATGAATTGTGTTATGAGGAAATGTATGTGATACATGTGTGAACTCATAAATGAAAAGTATAATCTGTTATGGGAATATGAATATTGTTATGAGCTTCTGAATGTATGGCTTTAGTATATATGCATGCTTATGCAATTGATATGCTATGAGTATGGCATTTATGATGAACGCTTGTGTTTTGCCTTGACGACCGTTGTGAATGGTTGTCCTTTAATATATGTGTGTTTCCCCACTAAGCGTTTATCGCTTAGCATGGTGTGTTTAACCGTGCAGGTGCGGAAGGAGTTGCTTTGGGAGAGTCGCCGCAGTCCGAGCCAACGCAGCAGGGTTTAGAATAGGACTGAGTTTTGTATTTTGAGATTCTTTTTGTATAGAACTCTCTTATATTGGTTTTGTAATAGCTTTCGCTTTTGTTTATGTAATTTTGGGATTTGTAATTAACTATTGTATCTCTTAGTTGATCAGAACAGTAATGTAATGCCTCCGTTATATTAATGCATGATCAGCTTTCGCTTTCTTTTTCTTCGCAAAAGTTTTTAATTACCTCGCTTTTGTGTATGTTTATCTATGCTTTGTTCTCTGCTTTGTTTGGGAGCACCTTGACTCGTACGACATCTTACTCCTCATGGGATGGGATCGCCTGAGTACGGGTAAGGGGTGTCACAAGTTGTGGTATCAGAGACTGGTTTAGGCATTTCTGGGTGATTGTCTGTGTGATGCTATGTGTGGATATGTCTATGTCTAGGGCTGTGTTGGCTGATGCGGCTGTCCTCTTGTTTGTTAGATGGATTCTGATTCTGCTCATGGTGCGCTCGAGGAGTCCGCTGAAAGTGTGAATCCTCCAGCTGTAGATCCGTCTGTTTCTATTTTGGTGTCGGCTCAACGTGCTAGGGTCCAGCCCGAGGCCGGTGCCATGCCTTTTGAGGCAATGTTCAGATTGCATCAGGACATGGCTCGGGTTTTGGAAAGGGTGACTGCCCCTAAAGCTCCGATAGAGAGTTTAAGAAGAGCTGGTGTTGAGGATTTTTATGGGACTGGGCTTGATGAGTCAGAGTTAGCTGAAAAGTGGCTTGATAAGGTAAAGAGAGCTTTAAGGGAAGTCAGGTGTCCTCCCGATCAGCAAGCTAAGTGTGCTGTTGCATTGCTTCAGGGATCGGCTTACGAATTGTGGGAGTTGGTTTGTAGGCGACCTCAGATGCCTGATCCAGTTACTTGGGATTTCTTCAGTGAGGAGTTCACTAAGAAGTATGTGACTTAGGCTTATAGGGACTCAAGATGGGCACAGTTTCTGAGTTTGAAGTAGAGAGACTTGTCAATTTCGGATTATGAGAAAGAGTTTAACTGGTTGTCTCGGTATGCTCCGCGTGGAGTTATGACAGATGACTTCAGATGCAAGCATTTTGAAGCCGGGTTGAACGAGTCTTTGAAGATTGCTTTGATTTCTTTGATGTGTATGCCTGGGGTAAGTTTTTATCAGATTGCAGAGGCTGCCATGAGGGCGGAGAAGATAAAATCTTTGCTTAGAGAGGGAGCTCAGCGAAGGAATTTTGCAAGAGGTGGTTCTTCCTCATCTTCGGGTAAGAGATCTAGGAACCCGCAAGATGAACCGTCAGCTGGTTCGGCTACCAGAGGAAGAAGGCAAGGTTCTGCTGCAGTAGCTAGTACTGGTAGAGGTGGTCGATCGGATGTTACGCCTGTTTGTGAGCATTGCGATAAGGCTCACCGAGGTGAGTGTAGGTGGCTCACGGGTGGGTGCTTTAAGTGTGGGAGCACCGAACACCATTTGGCCAGCTGTCCCCAGTTGGGTGAAGATTCGGGACCTCATAGAGGAGCTAGCAGCATTGGATTGAATGCTTCTCAGGCTGCAAGAGGTCGGGGTAGAGGTAGAGGTCGAGGCGGTCGACCAAGAGATGGAGCTGTTTCTGAGTCGGTTGAGCGTCCTCCACCAGTTACAGCTAGAGCTTATGCAGTTAGAGCTAGAGAGGAGCAGGATGCCCCTGATGTGATTGCTGGTAAGTTCCTACTCCATGACACTGAATTATATGCTCTAATAGATCCTGGTTCCACACACTCATTTTTGTGCACGGATAAGATTACTGATAAGTTGCATGTGGTAGATCAGTTAGACTATGAGATATGTGTGACCAATCCTTTAGGGCATAGTGTCAGTGTGAGTAGAGTTTATAGGAGTTGTCCTTTGATGGTTGAGGGTGTTGAGTTCCCTGCGGATTTGATAGAGTTGCCCTTTAGAGAGTATGATTTGATTTTGGGTATGGATTGGTTGGGCGAGCATCGAGCTGTAGTTGATTGTCATAGGAAGACCTTCGTGCTTCAGGATAGGAAACGAGCTACAGTGTTTGTAAGAGGTTTGGGTGCGAGTTCTGTGAACAATGTGATTTCTGCGATTCAAGCCAAGAGGTTTATGAGAAAAGGGTGTGAGGCTTTTCTGGCTGTGGTTTTGGATTCCAAGAGGGATCAAGTTAGGATCAAGGACATCCCTGTTGTTCGAGAGTTTAGTGATGTTTTTCCAAGTGAATTGCCAGGTTTGCCTCCAGAGAGGGAAGTTGAGCTTGCCATAGAGATTATGCCGGGTACCACACCTGTATCGAAGGCACCTTATCGAATGGCTCCTGTAGAGTTGAGAGAATTAAAAACTCAACTACAAGAACTCTTGGATAAGGGGTTTATTCGACCTAGCATATCTCCTTGGGGAGCTCCGGTTCTGTTCGTTAAGAAGAAGGATGGATCCTTGAGGATGTGTATCGACTACAGGCAGATCAATAAGGTTACAGTGAAGAACAAGTATCCGTTGTCCAGAGTTGAGGATTTGTTTGACCAGCTTCGGGGTTCCTGTGTTTTCTCTAAGATAGATCTACGGTCTGGGTATTATCAGCTTCGTGTTAAGGATGAGGATGTGGTTAAGGCTGCATTTCGGACTCGGTATGGCCACTATGAGTTTCTTGTGATGCCGTTTGGTCTGACTAATGCTCCAGTAGCATTCATGGATTTGATGAACAGAGTGTTTAGGCCATGCTTAGACCGGTTTGTGGTGGTGTTTATAGATGATATCTTGGTGTATTCTAAGGATGAGACTGAGCATGAGGAACATCTCCGATTGGTTTTGCAAGTGTTGAGGGAATATTGGTTGTTTGCCAAGTTGAGTAAGTGTGATTTTTGGCTTCGGGAAGTGTCGTTTTTAGGCCACATAGTTTCAGCTAAGGGTATTCAAGTAGATCCAGCTAAGATTGAGGCGATAGTCGATTGGAAGGCGCCTAGGAATGTTCAGGAGTGCGGAGTTTCCTTGGTCTGGCGGGTTACTACCGTCGGTTTGTTAAAGGTTTCTCAGTGATTGCCGCTCCGATGACGAGGTTGTTGAGGAAAGGAGTCAAGTTCGAATTGTCAGACAGATGTCAGGCTTATTTTGAGTAGTTGAAGCAGTTGTTAGTTGAAGCTCCTATACTGACTCAACCCACCTCGGGTAAGGAGTTTGTTATGTATAGTGACGCTTCAGGTGTTGGTTTGGGATGTGTTCTGATGCAGGAAGGTAAGGTGGTGGCTTCTGCTTCTCGACAGTTGAAGCCACATGAGAGGAACTATCCGACGCATGATCTCAAGTTAGCAGCGGTTGTCTTTGCTTTGAAGATTTGGCATCATTATCTGTATGGGGAGAAGTGTAGAATCTTTTCGGACTACAAGAGTTTGAAGTATTTCCTGACTCAGAAGGAGCTGAACATGAGGCAGCGTCTATGGCTTGAGCTGTTTAAGGACTACGACTGCATTGTGGATTACCATCCGGGTAAGGCCAATGTAGTCGCAGATGCTTTGAGTCGGAAGTCAGTTTCTACCTTGTTTTTGAGACGGTTCAGATGGTGTTTTGGTTCAGATGGGGCTTTAATAGCTCAGTTGAGGGTCAAGCCTACCTTGAGACAGCGGATAGTTGATGCTCAGAAGGTTGATGAGAAGCTTCAGCGAATTGTGCAAGAAGTCAGTTTAGGCAAGTAGTCAGAGTTTTCGGTTCAGGATGGGGTTCTTCTGTTTAGAAACCGTTTGTGTGTACCGGATAATGAAGAATTAAGAAGACAGCTTTTGGATGAGGCACATAGTACAGTTTTCACCATGCATCCAGGGAGTAACAAGATGTACCGGGATATGAAGCAGTTTTATTGGTGGTCTGGTATGAAGAGGGATATAGTGGACTTTGTATCCAAGTGCTTGACTTGTCAGCAGGTAAAGGCTGAGCACCAAGTTCCTTCTGGATTGCTCACGCTTTTGTCCATTCCGGAGTGGAAGTGGGATGATATTACCATGGATTTTATTTTTCGGGTTGCCTTTGACTTATAAAAAGCATGATTCTGTTTGGGTTATTGTGGATCGACTCACAAAGTCTGGTCACTTTTTGCTGATTAGGATGGATTACCAGATGGATAGATTGGCCAGTATCTATGTGGATGAGGTAGTTCGGTTGCATGGAGTGCCTTTGTCTATAGTTTCAGACCGGGATCCAAGGTTCACATCTAAGTTCTGAAAAGAGTTGCAACGGGCTTTGGGTACCAAGCTGAATTTCAGTACGGCATTTCATCCTCAGACAGATGGTCAGTCCGAACGAGTGATTCAGATCTTAGAGGATATGTTAAGGGCTTGTGTTTTGGACTTTTCGGGTAGTTGGGACAAGTATGTATCGCTAATGGAGTTTGCCTACAACAACAGTTTTCAGTCGAGTATTAGTATGTCACTGTATGAGGCCTTGTATGGATGGCAGTGTAAGACTCCAGTTTGTTGGACAGAGCTATCTGAGAGGTCAGTGATTGGGCCAGATCTGGTTAGAGATACAGAGAAGAAGATCAGAGTTGTGCAGCGGAATTTTAAAGCGGCTAAGGATCGATAGAAGTCTTATGCCAACCTGAAGAGAAAAGATGTGCAGTTTGAAGTTAGGGACAAAGTCTTTCTTAAAGTTTCTCCTTGGAGAAAAGTGCTTCGGTTTGGGAAGAAAGGAAAGCTTAGTCCTAGCTTTATTGGTCCGTATGAGGTGTTGGCAAGAGTTGGTCCAGTAGCTTACAGATTGGCTTTGCCGATGGGATTGTCGAAGCTTCATGATGTGTTTCACGTTTTGATGCTCCGTCGGTATAGATTGGATCCTTCTCATGTGTTGTCGGTTCAAGAGGTTCAAGTGCAGTCTGATTTTTCCTACGATGAGGAGCCTAGAGCTATCTTAGCTCGGGAAGTAAGATAGTTGAGGAACAAACAGATTCCTTTGGTCAAGGTTTTGTGGAATCACCATGGGGTCGAGGAAGCAACATGGGAACCGGAAGAGTCGATGAGAGCTCAGTACCCGCAGTTGTTCAGTTTAGGTGAGAATTTCGAGGACGAAATTCTTGTTAGTAGGGGAGAGTTGTCACACCCCGTTTGCCCCCTAGTAGAACGAGCCATGTGTGTGTGTATGTATTTGTATGTGTTTTGGCATGATCATAAGGGCATTTTGGTAATATTGCATGATTTGGGGTTTTTCTAGTGCGTGTGTGTGCATGTGTAGCACTATGGTGCAAATTAGTTGGGACAGGTTTGTGTGTGCATGAGGGCACCATTATAGTGTGTGTGCATGGGAGTTGCATTATGTGCGATTGATCATACCATATTAGGATATGCACTAGTGGGTTATTGTTATGTGTGTTGCTCATACATGTGTAGGGTGCATTATTAGGGTGTTTCATTGTGTGTATGTGATACATTTAGTTAGGGTGTGAGTAAGTAATCTCCTCCACTAGATGGTTGACATGTATAAAGGGGGAAAGAAAGATGGGAAAGAGAAAATGAAAAAGGGAAAAATCATATTTTTAAAACCCATTTCCCATTTTCTCTCCTTCTTCTTCTTCTTCTTCTTCCTCCTTTACACTCTCCTAAGTGCTTTATTTAGATTCAAGCTCAAGTGGTGGAATTAATTACTCCCTTACATCTTCCTTGGTAAGTTCTTGTTTTTTTCCTTGTGTTATTCATGCATTTTCTTCTTCTTCTTTTGGGTTGGATCTAAGTTAGGGTTTGTGTTTTTGGTGTTTGGGTGCTTGTTTGTGCTTAGTTGAGCCTCCTCGCGAGCCAAAGGGAAAAAAGAAGGCTGGAACTAGTGGATCCAAGCAATAGGAGCTAAGGATTTTGAGGTTTGGGAATTTCTTGGTTTTCATGTATATATATGTTTATGTATGAGATTTGTTGGTTTCTTAGCATTAGGTTGTTATATGTTCTTTATTTTGATGTATACGCTATGGGTTTTTGTTTTGGAATGTGGATCTTGCAAGAGCATGAGTTAATTGTGATAATGTTGGAGTTAATGTGGTTTTGTGCATAAATTGGGGTTTTGGATGATTCTTGGAATTGGAGGTTTTAATTAATGAATTGGGTGAAATTTCTTGTTGATTAATGTTATATTATGGTTGTTGATGCTAACAGATGGCTGGGTTTGAGGTAAGAGGTTCTTGGGTGAGTTTTGCATGTGTTTGTGGTTGATTTGGGAGGAAGAAAATCTGCAGAATTCTGCAGATTTTGGAAAACCCGATGCTGTCGCGATCGCGACGATGTCGCGAGCGCAACAGAGATAGGCTTTTTGGAGCATCACTGTCGCGAGCATACGACATCCATCGCGAGCCCCCGATAGCCGAAGTGTTGAGCACCCCCTGTCGCGAGCGCGACATTCGTCGCGATCGCGATAGAGCGCGATGCTGGCTGAGTGCTATCGCGAGCCCGCGATTCGTCGTGAGCCTACGATAGTAATATTTGTTCTCTGTTGCGATCGCGACAATTGTCACGAGCGCGATTGAGCCTGGCCCATCCGTCCTCCTCGCAATCGCGAAATCCGTCGCCTACGCGCAGCGAAAAGACTTCGGTCTCTGTCGCGAGCGCGACAGACGTCGCGAGTGTGACAGCTCCCTGTATGCTAAATGAGTTTTCTTTTGTTGTGTGCGGTTTTTGAACTCCAGTTTCCTTTAATGTCTATGAAATTTATGCTTGATGTATTATGAATTATATGAATGAGGATCCATGATACGACTATGTACATGTATGATGATGATTTTGGAATATTATGAAATGGATTGAATGGTTTATGCATGACCTGCTAGAGTCTAGAAAGTGGATAGTTAGGCATGCCTAATAGAGTCTTATAGCTGCAGCCCTCAGTTTCGTTTGGACCCCGATCAGGTCCCCGCTTGGTTCCTCGTGAACCCCTATGTGCTCGGATCTTGTTTAAGATCCCTTTTGAAAATGTTTTGTGAAAGTTAAAAGTATCTTGGTTTTTCGATTCGTACCCGTAAGGTGCTATTTGTGATCGGCTCGTACCCGTAAAGTACTATCCGTATACTCGTTATCCACTCCCTCGAGTTAGCAGGTGCCTGGTATGAATTGTGTTATGAGGAAATGTATGTGATACATGTGTGAACTCATAAATGAAAATTATAATCTGTTATGGGAATATGAATATTGTTTTGAGCTTCTGAATGTATGGCTTTAGTATATATGCATGCTTATGCAATTGATATGTTATGAGTATGGTATTTATGATGAACGCTTGTGTTTTGCCTTGACGACCGTTGTGAATGGTTGTCCTTTAATTTATGTGTGTTTTCCCACTAAGTGTTTATCGCTTAGCACGGTGTGTTTAACCGTGCAGGTGCGGAAGGAGTTGCTTTGGGAGAGTCGCCGCAGTTCGAGCCAACGCAGCAGGGTTTAGAATAGGATTGAGTTTTGTATTTTGAGATTCTTTTTGTATAGAACTCTCTTATATTGGTTTTGTAATAGCTTCCGCTTTTGTTTATGTAATTTTGGGATTTGTAATTAACTATTGTATCTCTTAGTTGATCAGAACAGTAATGTAATGCCTCCGTTATATTAATGCATGATCAGCTTTCGCTTTCTTTTTCTTCGCAAAAGTTTTTAATTACCTCGCTTTTGTGTATGTTTATCTATGTAACACCCCAACCCATACGTAGGCGAACCCATCCACAAGGGAGTAGGAAGCCGTACGAGTAGGTGTGTTACCGAACAGAAGCGAGACAAAGCATACTAAAATACGGAAGAAATTAAAACTTGAGAAGTAGATTTGGACATACATACTTCGCAAACGCGCATACACTAAGCAAAAGCATACAGTTGTGAAAACTTACAAGCATACAATAGAAGTTATTCTCCAAACATCGCTATACAAATATTTACATGGCTCAGAATATTAGATAAGTATCTTTACATATTATTACATATACATATTTTACAGAATTACAAAATCCAAAATAAAGAAGCTGGACAAAAACCAAAACTCCTAGCTCCTATGTGGCCGACTCTGCAGATGCGCGACTCGAACAAAAGCAACCCTGCCACCTGCACGGGGAAAAGAACCCGTGCTAAGCGATAACGCTTAGTGGGGAAAGCACAAAAATATAGACGACCATTCACAACGGTCGCCAAGGTATACCACATACACGAAGGTGAATACATAAAATCCTGACAGATAAATATATATGCTTGTTTAATATAGCCTTGCACTCAAATGTTCTTAACCACGCCCATATACTCATATTATTAACACACCCAATTATTATGCCAAAATCATTATATTTATTCAAACATATTTTTGCTATGCCAAACGTTATAATCCAGCCCAAACCTAAGAGACGATTTCAAAACACCACACTTCCACTGCGTAAGCCTATTACAAGTTATCATGTCATGAAACGTAAACATATATTAACATACTGTAATTACTACAATAGCTAACAATAAGGAGCTATATAGCATCGTATTAAATTTGTTACATATGTTGGTTCAAGATCACATTCCTAAGTATACAAATCAGTATACTTAATCTTAGTAATTAACAATACATATTCACGTTTATATATGTAGACTTCAACCATAGTATTCAGTAATTCAGATTCGCATTCACATACATATTAATTTATCTCATTACTATACAGAAGTGTAGTATCCATATTATGTGATACACCGACTTCACATACACATACTATACACAAGACCATTTACAGATAACCACAAAGGTGCAATATACAGGTCAGAGTTACACTTAACCCAATCAGAGATTTATAATCACATTCGAATTCACAACTGGTTCACATGACCGAAATCTTCCACATTCGGATATCATATTCTCATATTCATTTCAGATAGAGCAAACGAAATACCTGCTGACTCAAAATAGTGGATAACGAGTACACATAGATACCCGAAGGTATCAGTATCATTTTATAACACATAGACGCCCAAAGGCCTCGAAGTATTCTTTTCATTATTTTGTTCTAAAAATATTTTCACATAGAATCTTAGTTAAGATTCAACAGAAAGATCACTGAGATCCATTCGGGGACCTGATCAGGGTCCAAATCGTACACATGGCTGCAGCTACACATAACTCTGTTAGGCATGCCTAACTATCCACTAGACTGACTCTCGCAGGTCATGCATCATTCAAATCATGTGTCACATCAGACAATACATAAACATCATCATACTATTCATTTTACAAAGCATATGATATAGTTCCATCGACATACTTTAGCACTATTCAAGGTTCTAAGATTTATCAGAGTCAAATATGGAAATATTATCATGCCAATCGTTAACTTAACACTCAAACTTTGTTTTTAACAATTAAACACTTTTTACAAAAACAGGGTAGGTCACGGTCACAACCAGGTTGGTTGTCACCGTGACATACCAAAACTTTCGGCAGAAAGCACTCTTGGGGGTACCTCACGGTGGTAACCCATTAGGTTGTCACCGTGACATACCATGAACCCAAAACAGAATGCAAATATGCGGTAGGTCACGGTGGTAACCACATTCATTGCCACCGTGACATACCAAACCCTCAAAACAGAATGCCAATCTGGGGTAGGTCACGGTGGTAACCACATTCATTGCCACTGTGACATACCAAAAACCTCAAAGCAGAATGCTATCTTCACACTTAATCATATCATTCATACAAACTATTTATACATTTACATAAACACTTACTTACCCGGTTTGCCACATTATAGGTCTCTGTTTAAAAGAGAAATTCATAAACTAAAAGCATTAGAGCACATTTACCATTATCAATATATATAATCACTCAGCAAATTCATTTCATGTGACGTCTTTCATGAATCTATAACTTAGATCTTAAGTCGTACCTATGCATATTTGTTCATATCATACACGTTTATATAGATTAAAGTATTATAATGTTTAATAACGTCGTTAGACTTGACTTGATTCTAATACATACATTTACACATTATTACATCATTAGTTTGCTATTAATCTTACTCCTAATCATGTTTAATTTCCAAGGTATAACCATTCTTATACTCATTTAATAGTCCTAAACATACATCGGATGGATCCTAGAAAGTTCTGGTGCAATACGGGTTCAATTCGGGAAGAAAAACACCTAAAATGGTCAAGACAGAAGGGGTCACGGTGGTAATGAATTCATTGTGACCGTGAGGTCCAAAAATTTACATTCTGCCTAGCATTTTGGTATGTCACGGTGGCAATGAAATTCATTGTGACCGTGACATACCAAAAATTTGCAAAACAGAAAACAAAACTAAGGACTGCTGCACTACACGTTTTTGTACAGCCTAAACCAACTTTTAAATCTTATTTTTAGCCAAAACTTCCTTCTTAACAAATGTTCTCTAGGATGTTAAATTTCAAATACAACAAATTTCAGATCAATTAGACATCTATAGATTCAGATATGATCTAAACAACCCACAGTGCTTCTCTGAACCCGTCCAAAGAAGATAGGTCTACTTCTTGACCATTTTTCGGACACTTAGAGTTACAATTAGCTCAAACCTATTTCTAACATATTTGTAGACATATATCTTAGCTTTCTAAAGGTACTAATTTCATATCATTTGGAGTTCTATAACTCCCGAAACAGTGTAATAACCGAAGAAAGGTCCAGTGTATTCTAATCCAGTTTTTCACCCAAAAACCTATTCACATGCAACAATGAGTCATTTGAGCCAACACTCACTACCATCATCACAAATCATCACAATACACTCAAGAAGCTTGTATCATACATGAATATACCAAAAATTCATATACAGATAAAAGAAAGTTCCCAAACCTGGAAATCAAGCTCAACCAATCTGCTCTTCACTCTTTTACCTTCTCTTTTCCTTTCTTCTTTTTCTCAACACCAATTCCTTGCACAACAAACCCAGAAAATTACTTAATCTATAACCCTAGCTCATCCAATTTAAAAGCAAAACAAGGGAAAAGAGAAATCAGCCACCTACAATCCGAACTTACCTCTTAGAAGCAACTCAAACTTCCCAAGGGAAGAAGAAAGAGCAGAAACGAGTAAAGAAGAAAAAGGAAAGAAGAAGAAGAGAAAGAAGAAGATGAATGGCGTGAGGAGGAAGAGGAAAGCAACGGGAAAGGAGGAAGAAAACCCAAGTGGTTTACAGCTGTCCCCTCTCTCTCATTACTATTAATTCATCTCTATCCACTTGCCAAGTGTCACTCTCTCCTAGGATTTGATTCCATCAAGAATACCCTACTCCCATACTTTCACCTACACATAATTCTTTTCCTTACTCATACCCTACTTCCCTATCTTATGCACACACACTAATTGATCCCTTAAATCAATGCTTTGAAATATTTGGTACCAAAACACACACTTCACTAGATTAAACCACCACAAACACCCTACACTCCTACACCACAAGCACACCCAATGACTTCCCTCACTTAACTTATTTACTTAATTATTTTACAATTAAATCCTTATCATCAAATTTACTCATGCACAATTTACTGAAATACCCTTCACTTATGCGACTTAACTTGTCCATTCCGACTAGGCCTGATTTGGGGTGTGACAATCTATGCTTTGTTCTCTGCTTTGTTTGGGAGCACCTTGACTCGTACGTCATCTTACTCCTCATGGGATGGGATCGCCTGGGTACGGGTAAGGGGTGTCACACTTCAGGCTCGATAACTCACTCTCAAACACAACACTATAGAATCAAAGCAAGTCTCTAATCAAAACTCAGACATCATATTTATTCACTACTAAGTCACTAGTACCATAATGTCAACTAGACATATACACAAACATGTACCATGCAATAGTGAGAAACCATGCAAAGTGGGACAAAAGAATCACATTCAAAAAATAGGGCTAGCAGGAAGGGCCTTTGTCACGATCGGGATGGGTGTTGTGCTCGCGACAGAGAGCGGGGTACCTCCTCGCGGGCTCGCGCCAGAAGGTGTGCTCGCGACAAAGTATGCTAGGCAGACTTACACAAAATCGAGCTCTATCGTGCTCGCGACAGCATCGCGATCGCGATAGAGACCGGCTGCTTCCTCCTCGCACGGACGCTCAGCAGCATGCTCGCGTTGAGGACTCGGGCTACCGAGCTCCCTGTCGCGCTCGTGACATACGTCACGATCGCGACAGAGGGCTCCTCAGTAACAAGGGACCATCCCGCACTCTGTCGCGCTCGCGACAGAGCCCAGAATTTCCCAGAATCTGCACTTTCCAGCTCTTCTACACAGATCGCGACAGAGCCCAGAATTGCCCAGAATCTGCACTTTCTAGCACTTCTACACACTCAACCTCCAAAACCACTCATTCATCTTGCACAAACACTTACCTCAGTGCTCCCATGCATACCAAACATGCTAATGACTAATATACAGTTAACTTTACACTAACTTTAACAAGAAATCACAATTAATCATCAAGAACACACAAAGCTTACTTTACCCTAACACAACTATTTCACTAAAACTAACATGCAAATCACTACAATTTGAACAATGCTAAACCAGCACTCCAATTAATCACACACATGGATTTACATATAAATTAACATTCAAGATCATGAATAACATGCAACCATAAAGTACACCTGATCCAAGAAGAAATTAGGGGAAAACACTCCCAAACTTAAAACACCACAACAAGGCTCCCAAACCTGAAATGAAGCTTCAATCCGACCTCTACTCTTCAAGGCACCACTTTATCCTTGCCCTTGCTCTTTCTTCTCTCCTCCGATTCTTGCACAAAACCCAGCCACAACACTTAAGTCAAGCCATACAATCACTCTTCGAAACCAGAACTTTAAAGAACAAGAAGGAGATGAGGAAATCCAACTCAAACCCAATCACTTACCTTATCAAAACCCAGCTCAAACCTTCAGAATTACCACTCAAAACTCAAGGAAAACACAAGAGAGAGGAATTGAGAGCAGAAAATGGAAGCAAGAGAGAGAGAGGGAAAGGGAAAATGAAAAACAAGGGAGGAGGGGTAGCTTCCACGGGAAGCTTCAACAAAAACTGCCCTCCTTTGTCTCTCTCCTCCTTTTCCATTCAATGCTCACCCACCCATGCCACATGGCAAGATCCTAATGGCCCAACAAAACCCACTTTGACTACATAACCCAAGGCACCATACTTCTCTCACACCATACAACCTCTAATGCAACACTTTACATCCAAGGCACCACGCACACAATCCACTAGATTATTTCACAACAAATATCCTACATCCATAGTACCAAACATACAAACCACACAATAAAATCTCTTAACTCACTTACATGCTTTTACCATACACTACATGCATACCATATAATTCCTCCACTTAACATATTTAATTAATTTCTTTACAATAAAATCCTTATCATCAAAATTTTCTCTTGCTCAAATTACTGAAATACCCTTACGTTTCTAACTTACCATGCACATTCCGACTAAGCCCTTTTTGGGTTATTACAAAATATTTTCAATCTATCAATGTTGATTGGGTCTGTCATGGCCGGAAATGTACCCTAATAGTATTGACCTAATTTTGGCATGTGAATGAAATGGAATGTGTAACTTGAACTTAAATGGAAGGTTGGAAGGACTTGATTGAAAGCTGAGTGAAAAGTTTAGTGACCAATTGGTATATATATATATGAGATTAAGTTAGGAATGGATTATTGGCTGATTTGTTTATCTAATGATGGATTAATTAAGAATAAAGTAATATAAGCAATCAGTTAGTGGGAGGTAGGTTTTGTGAGTGGAATCCGTGTGGCTCCTTGTGAGTATGCCACCACCACCTTTGCATGCATGAGTTATCTAAGGAAAGGGAAAAGATTCATTTGTGTTATTCAGTTAATTTTTTATGTTCTTTCTTTTCTTCTTGCGTGAGAATAGTCCTTAGGTCTCTAAATCTATTTGCATAATTGTTAAGAAGGTCAAGTTGTTAAGTTGCTCAAGAGTTAAGTTGTTGGACTTAAGAGGTAAGTGATTATGAATGCTTGTTCTCATCTTCTACTCTTTCTTTTTGGTTTGAGTTGGTTTGGAATGAGAATTGATAGATCATGTTCAATTCTAGAATTGAAATGGTTTTGTTAGCTGAAGAAGTGAAGAAGGATAAAGGAAAAGCTGTAGTTGGAGAGCCAAGCGTTCGTCGTAATTAGGAGCTAAGGCGACAAGGTTTGGGAACAAACCCTAAATGTGTAAATTGTATGATTTGTAATGGTCAAATAGAGACTTTGATATGAGTTGTATGTGTATGTGGAATGATGGCATTGAGCATGAAATTGTGTTACCAGTTATTTGTTAGTTGTGGAGATGTGTTTAGTGAATGAGTTGCTTGAGAGCATGTATGCTATGTGTGAATTGGGATTGATTATAAATTGTGCTAAAGATGAATGCCAAAATAAGAAGGGAAATCAGGTATGTGCTAATTGAGTAAGTGGTTGATATATTTGGGGTTGATTGCCAAAAGTGAGAATGAGATTTGAAGTCTTAATGTGAAAGAAGAATTGGACTGGAAAGCACAGCTGTGCTAGTGACAAAACACAGCTGTGTTATAGTGTTTTTGCATGGGTCACGGTGACAATCAAATTGATTGTGACCGTGAGGTATGCTTGAGTTCAATTATGCCTAATGGATTTTGTATGTCATGGTGATAATCAAATTGATTGTGACCGTGAGGTACCCAAGAGAACATTCTGTTTTGCAAAGTGTGGATATGTCACGGTGACAATGAAATTCATTGTGATCGTGACATACCCTCAAGTTGCATTCTGCCGAGAGTTGGGAACATGTCACGGTGACAATGAAGTTGATCGTGACCGTGACTTGTCCCCAGTTTGCATTCTGTTTTGAACTTCAACATGTCACGGTGACAATGAAATTCATTGTGACCGTGACCCACCCTGTTTTGGCAATATAATCCTAATGTGTTTGGACTTCTAAATGGCAAGGCTTTAAGCTGTAATGAAGGACATTATGAGTAAGTATTATGTGTCTATAAAGTAATGTATATTTGCATAAACATGATTGTAGACACCGGGTCCTGAGTAAGCCTAGATCGAAGTTACCCAATGATGATAATTGCCTTCACAGGCTTAAAAGGTTAAAAGTGATGGTTTTCTCGTCAAATTTGCATTTTAGAGTGAAAAATTAAAAAATAATAAAAAATATTTAAAAAAATTAATTTTGAAAAATGGGGGCTTAAAATTATAGTGTTTTTAGTCAATTTAAAATTTAAAAAAAAATAATAAAAAAAATAATAAAAA
The DNA here is from genome assembly GCA_947683425.1 of Excoecaria cochinchinensis. Taxonomy (NCBI): domain Eukaryota; kingdom Viridiplantae; phylum Streptophyta; class Magnoliopsida; order Malpighiales; family Euphorbiaceae; genus Excoecaria; species Excoecaria cochinchinensis. The sequence continues at coordinate 8,951,228 of CANTUQ010000021.1, read as the reverse complement.
AAAAAGTCGGATTGAGAGTGTCGGGCGCGGCGGCGCGCCTGCGGCAGCGCGCTGGCGCCCAGCTCGCAGGCGCGTGGGCGCCCAGCTCGCAGGCGCCCAGGCGCCCATCGCCAGCGAGCGCAAAGGCGACGCTCAGCGTCGCCGATGCTGCGCGTCGTTAAAGGCGCGCGCAGCATCGCGCACGCTGGGCGCCGCACGGAGCGCTCGTGCACGAGGCTCGCCTGGCTGCCGCTCCGACGCCCGCCGCTCTATAGCGACGGGCATACTGGCCGTCGCTACAGGGTCTGATACCCAAAAATCCCTCTTTTCAGCCTTTTTTTCGATTTTTTCACCCAAAAATCCATTTTTTATCCCATTTTTTTGGGATTTTTGACTTCAAATTAAATTCTAAAATATTTTTTTAGGTAATTAAATAATAAAACTTGATTTTATCATTAAAAATAAAATAATTTTGGGTTAAAATAGGTTTTTTTCCTTAATTAAATTAGGGCAACCTATTTTATCCTATAAATAGTTTATGATGAAATCAAAGGGGCCTCCTCTCCACATTTTTTAGACCTAAAATTTCTCTTCATCTTCTTCTCCTTCCACTAAAATTCCAGATTTTTTCCCCAACCAAAAATCAAAAAGAAAAATCAAATGTTCATTCTTTTTCCAACATAATTTCTTCTAAACATATTTTTTAGAGGAAGTTTTGTTGTTGGATTCAATTTTGAGACAAATAGAATAATTATTTGTTCTCAAAATTGTTTTTCTTCTTTTATTTTGTGTTCAATAAAACTCTTTTCATTGATTTTGTTTTGAATCTCTTTTTGATAAAAAATTGATTTTGAGACAAATAAAATAATTGTTTGTCATCAAAATCTAATTTTTATTTGATAAAACTTCAATCAATTTTTCTTTATTTTAATCAAAAAAACTTTTTTTGATCAAAATCATTTCTTTAGGCAAAGGTATCAATTCTTTGTTCTTAAAGAATTTTTGATCATTTTTTTCATGTTTCTTGGAATAAAATTCCAACATTTTCATAATATTTCACTCTAATATTGTGAATCATCAAACAAAGAAATCAACCATCACTTTTCCTTCATCAAATCCAATATTCTGAGGGTAAATATTCTAGGCTCAATTTCAATTCCTATTCTATTTTATTTCATTTTATTTATTCATGTATATTTTATTGTTTTTATTGATCTATTTATTGTTTTAATCTATTCAATTTGTTGTATTGATTTTATATTTGTTCCATTTAATTGTTTATACATGATATGATTTTTATTCACATAAATATTGATTGTTTATTAATTTTTAACATGTAATTAATTTATTTCACTTTAATTCATCATTATTTTTAACATGTAATTAATAAATTCATTTTAATTGATCTTTTTGCCATGCAAATGGTTTATATCATTTGTGAACATATTTAATTAATCATATTGTTTAGTTAATTGTTTTCATCATTCTTTTATTGTTTTAATCTATTATTCTTTTCTTTATCATTTTATATATTCTTTGATTCGTTTATCTTCATCATCATTGTTATCATGTTCATATTTTTACATGTATTATTTAATTAACATGTTTTATTTTATTTTCATCGCATTATTTAATCATTTTATCACATATAATGCATGTTTCTCATTTATTTTGTTTTGTTAATATTTTGATTCCATTATCATTCTTTTCATATCATCTTATTTTATTTTATTTTGTTATTCATCATTTTGTATGTTTAATTGATTTAATTGATTTAATCACTAACATTGTTTTAATTGTATTTGCTTTTATGTCTAAACTCATTTTTTCGCTTGGGCGTTTTTGCGAGCACATCGGGAGGTCCAAAAAGGCTCGTTTGGTTTGTAATATTTTATTTAATTTTGCCATATAATTTTCTTGTAAAATTTTTTATTTAGGCACGCTAGAAAGAAAATCACAAAAACATTTTTATTAATTAACTTGACATTTTTTTCTAAATAAAAGGGGACCAATGTCCTAGTTTTTCATACCCAAATAAATCATCACATCAAAATTGTTTCATAATAAATATGCATGCGATGACCAATGTTCTCACTATTAATGAATAACCCGTTTTATGCATGTATTTCACTTTTATAAATGGTAGTTGTATTCCGCTCCTAGTGTTATTGTAATTCGTTTTTGAATGCTTTATTTTGGATTTTGCTTACATTTACCGCTTTTGATATGAATGATTGCGCCTTTAATTTAAATTGCATTGTGTGGAAAGTTGATGAAACAATGAATTCAAAACTTAATTATAATATTAATCAAGGTACGAATAAATGAGAAGTCCCGAACCCTGCTCTGGTCTTTGGGCTCAAGAGGCTAGAGGTTATCCTCCAAGACACCTCTTGTGTCACGAGACTTAGACGTTAATCCTAGGCCTCATGGCCCAATATGGATAAAATGCGCAAGCCTTAGGCTCTCCGAGGCGAGAGAAACTTTCCCAATGTTCTATTGGGTGGCGACTCCATGAAACCTCCTTGTTGCCCAACATAGACGCACTTGCGATTTATCGCAAGCTGTTGACGGACCCACAATTGCCCCGATCGCCCACGTGTGGGCGGTTGAGCGGGCGGCCGCGGGGATCCGGCGCGCGTCACAGTGGCGACTCCACTGGGGACATACTCGAGACTTCGATTAGAAAGTACCTTGATTAAAAATCATAATTGAGTTTTAATTTAAAAATTTCATCTTCTTTCAAAACTGCATTGCATCTCATTAGAGCCTTAGATCTATGCTAGTTTGGTCCCTCTTTTAGCCCCGGTGCGTTCCCGAAGTGCGACCCCATTTTCACTCAATTTGGGGAAGTGTTAAGGATAATCACCAGCCCAAGCCTCGTACCTTAATGGTATATCAAAATGGTGACCCGATCGGTCGTTACGCTCGTGATGAGCTAGACCCGTCGGCAGGGATCATGCTTGGGTAGCCCTAAAGTAACACCACCCTTTGACCAAAGCTCATGTAATGGCAATAGATACTTCCCTTAGGTGATATGAACCGTAATACTATGCTTGCTATGTGGATCATTTTGTATTGGACAAACCCAAATAATCTGATTGGTCACCTAATCAAAGGCTTTCATGCCCCGATAGGCCCATGTCAACTTGTTCGGGCTGCCTGAATACATAATGATTATAACCCATCCGCTCGCACACTAGATAAGAGATGTTATGATGCCGGTTCTTCACCGAGCACCATACGCATCCATTGGGTTCCCCGCTAACCCATGGATTAAGCCCACCTAGGAAAGAGACCGCATTACCTCGTGTGTGGGAGTAATAAGGTTGGAAGGATCTACTTGTTTGTATGTGATTGTAAATGTTGCATAGCTCACTATCATGCATTGTATATGACATTCATGCATCATCCTAACAATCTAATTTTTTCAGCCATCATAGATTCATCTAAGTGGACTAGAGGTTCCGACGGTCGGCTAGTAAGGACAAATTTGCTCTTTGAGTTACCGGAACAAGTGTCTGACTGGGATTCTGAGTCATTCTCATCAATCAGTGAAGCCTCTCTAGAACCACCAAATTGCAGAAAAAATCGGAACACTGACCACTCAAGACCTAGCTAGGAGGCTAGAGGACTTCGAACGGAGAGTGCTAGACATGATGGGTGCCATGGCTGAAAGGATTGCCCATCCACCTGCAGCCCCACAGCCGCCTGCTGCTTTACAGCCACAGGCAGTCCCTCCTCGGGGGCAAGCCGAACCACCTGCTGGTGGGGAGGCTCCCTTCGTTGGAGCTACTGCTCGCCAACCCAATAATGAGCACAGAGCTGCTGCACCAATCGAGCCAAGAGGGGAAAGGATTCATAACCCCAACGATGATTTCCTGATGGAGGAAGAAGAAGAGGTGCCGATAGTCCACCAAGCTGCAAGGCCCAGAGCACCCAGAGTAGAGGATGAAGCTTTAAGAGGTATGAGACAGCAGATCGAAGCTATCACCCGCATGCTCTCAGCTGGAAAGGGGGTCAACCCAGAAGACAGAGATCTGGGGGATGAAGAGCTACTGCCCCAAAGATTCAAGATGCCCGAGCTTCCGAAGTTTGATGGCACCTCTGACCCATCCGCCCACATCAAGCAGTACACCTTGGTCATGAAAGGCACAGGGCTGAGCAAGAAGCAGAAGGTGGAATATTTCTGCCTTAGTCTAGTGGGCCTGGCAATTGACTGGTACCACGGGTTGGATAGGAGGTCCAAAGAGGACTGGGACCTTTTGACCGAAGAATTCATTAAGCAGTACGACTGCAGTACTAGGATGGAGGTCACCCTAAAAGACCTCGAGCTTCTACAGCAGAAGAATGATGAGTCATTCCATGAGTACCTCACCAGATGGAGAAACAGGGTCATGGAGATGAAGAGGAAGCCTGACACTGCAGACCAGATCAGGCTATTTATCAGAAACTCATGCCCTTACTTAAGGGACTTGCTCAGTTTTAAGGGGCTCAAGGACTGGGAGTCGCTTAAGGATATCGCTATAGAAGCTGAGGCGGCTTACCTGGCAAAGAAAGCAAGCCAAAATAACTTCGCTGGGAAAGGCTATGGGAACCAGTCGGGATTCAAATCTGGAGGAGCTGGAGGCAGCAACAGCAGAAACGGTAGGACGGCAGAGGTCTCAGCTACTGGAGTTGGGCAGGGTCAAAGATACTACTCCAACTTAGGCCGCTCTTTATCCTGGGTACTGGAAAAACTGATGAAAGAAGGCAAGTTGCGACCTTTGCCACCCAGACCAGCCTTGAGTCAGGGACAACCGGGACATAGAGGTGATCAGTACTGCGCTTACCACCAGCACACCGGCCATTTGACTGACTATTGCCGTATTCTGAGAAATAAGATCCAGGATCTCATTGACACCAATCAGATCACAGATCCTGAGAAGAGAGAAAAGAAGAAGAAGGCAGGCTACAACGCAGTCCCTCCACCGCAAACATGATCGTGTCTTGCAGTCCACTAGTGATATTGCTTTTGGATGCTGGAATCTTTTTATTTTTGGAACTTTTTATTTTCTGTTTGTAATAAAGAGAACAATTTTGCTTATTTGTATGACATTTCTATTGATTTCATTTCGCATGATCATAACACATTTACTTTGGCATTAATTCAAATAATATGGCTACATTTAATCTCGAAACTTTGGGAAATCCCAAAGAAATTCTTGATAGCATCTGATATAACTCCTGAAGAGAGAGAGAGTCAGAGAAAAAATGAAAATAAGAGGGAAAAACTAGTTGCAATTAGGGGACTGGATGGAAACTCACTAAGAGCACTAGAACCTTTCTGATTACCCGTCAAAGCGATCCCTGGATAAGACGGAACCTAGAAAATGATTTAGGCAACATTTTCTTTGTATAGCTCTCTAAATGACCATTTCCTACCCTTACTTCACAATCGCTTGCTAGCCCATTGAGCCTTTATGAAGGTATGCTGAATGCGTACCAATTTTGTTGTTACACACATTAAAACTATCCCCTCGCCTAAAATGATTTTGGCTTCCCCTTAGAAGAGTGGCCGCTCTAAAAAGGATGGATGAACGTTTTAACAATTTACAATTTCTTTGTGGGTTATCGAAATTGCCTTGGTAAGGGCGAGTTTACACTGTGAAAAAAAGAAAAAAAAAACAAAAAACAAAAAGACCTCAAAACAGTAACCAATTGACTAGTTTCAATAATTACCCTTTTATTGTCAATCTGATCTTAAATGAGCTAAAATGTTACCGAGCCCAAATTCAAGAATACCTTTGTATATACAACTGAGCTGAGAAGGGTTCATCCATCAGTCGAGAAAATATTGCGGCCATTTTTCTCTAGCGACCTGATCCTCCTTTGACAGCCATCTACCTAAGCCTGACACTACAACCAAAGTAAGACCTTTTGATTCTGGGTTCAGTCTTATCCAATTAGCGGAGATGACCTTCTAAAGAGGTTTGGTATGTAAGAATAGGCCTATGGTGTTTCTTGAGCTTCAAGCAGGGAGCCACGAGTGCATCCATGCATTCGAGTTAAGTCTCGTCCCCAAAAGTTGCATCTAGAATTCACATTCAAAGAAAAAGATTAAGAGATGAGAGAAAATCGTCAATCATAAAACCCGAGAGGGCTGGTTGATAACAGGAGGTTGATGCTTTCAAGATCTAACCCGAGGTTAGCTGAGGTCTTGTATTTTTTGAAACTAATGACAAATAATGATCATGTTTAATGAAATCAAATTGAAACACATGCATTTCTGCAATGATGTGATCAGAGCAGTTCACTTTGTGTGACCAAAGTCGCCTATTGTCCACCGCTCAAGCTGTAACAACCCAAATAGGGCCTGGTTGGAATCTGTGCTTTAAGTCGGATAAGTGAGGGTATTTTTCGTAATTTGAGTAAGAAGAATTTTGGTCATTTAAGAATTTTTGTGTTATAGGAACTAATTAATTAAGTGTTAAGGGAAGTGAAGGAAGTTTAATGTGTGCTTGTAGTGTAAAGTGGTAGGGTGTAAGTGGACAAAGGGTTTTTATGGTTTGTGTTTAGAGTATGGTACCATAAGTGGTGTTGTTAAGATGGATGGATTGATCTTCTAAGATTGTGACAAGTGGCATGAGTTGGTGAGCAATTAATGTAAAGAGAGAGAGAGAGAGAAGGGAAGGGCAGAAATTGCCTAGCTTCCCGTGGAAGCTAGCTCATTTCTTCCTTCTCCTCTTCATTTCCGTCCTCCTCTCTCTCCTTCTTCCATTTTTGTTGCTCTCATCTCTTTCTTCTTGTGATTTCTTGAGTTTTGAGTGGTAATCTTGAAGGTTTGAGTTGGAAGTGTTGAAGGTAAGTGGTTGAGTTTGGTTTGGGGTCTCGTATTTGTTTCTTGTTCTTGGATTTCTGATTTTGATTGTGTTTGGGTCTGATTTGAGTGTTTGTGGCTGGGTTTTTGTGCAAGAATCGGAAGAGAGAAGGAAGAGCAAGGGCAAGGATATAGTGGATTCGTGAGGAACTCGGTTCGAAGCTTCGTTTTCCAGGTTTGGGAGTGTATTCTTGAGTGTTTGTTTGGGATTTTGCCTAATTCTGAATGTGTGTAAAATTATGTGTTTATGAGATACTCTGGAAGTTGCTGATTGTGTTATGTTTTTATGGTTTATATGCCATGGGTTGGTATTTGGTTGGGTTTAGCTTGTAGTGTTTAGAACTCAATTTACGCTTTTATGTAGTGATGTTGCTCTTAGAATGCATGAGTAAGATTTATTGATGATATGATTCTTTGATGTTTGGATTGAGTTCCTATTGTTATTGGAGTGTGAAATTGCTTGATTGAAGTGAAGGTTGTGAGATTTTGGCTTGAAAGACCTGGAAATTGCCCTGAGGAATCCCATCTGGGCATGGGTCACGGTGGCAACCAATCTGGTTTCCACCGTGAGCCACGAACCAGATGCTTTCTGCCGTGAATTTTGGTATGTCACGGTGGCAACCATTTTGGTTGTGACCGTGAGGTATCCAAACTTTGGGTTCTGTTTGGGCAGTGGGTAGGTCACGGTGGCAACCAATTTCGTTACCACCGTGAGATACCCAAGCTTTTGATTCTGTCTGGCTTCTTTGGTACGTCACGGTGACAACCATTTTGGTTGTGACCGTGAGATACCTAAATCTTTGCTTCTGTTTGGTTGCTTTGGTATGTCACGGTGACAACCATTTTGGTTGTGACCGTGAGGTACCCCAGACTTGCTTTCTGCCCAGGATCTCTGGTATGTCACGGTGGCAACCAATCTGATTACCACCGTGACCTACCCTGTTTTGCAATAAAATCCTTTCTGTTATGCGTGTTTTATGAATGTTTATTTATGATTTTTAGCGCGTGATACTATGTATTCTGGGTTTTGTATTCATCTTTTGGCATCTGACAGTTGATCAGCTTTTATGAAAGGGTTACATTTGAACATTGTCTTGTTTGTCTAATGTCATGTGAGAGTGTGTTGTCGAGCCTGAAGTGTCAAGGTATAGGATAATTAAGCATGCTTAAGAAGGATTAGTTTACAGCTGTTCTGTCCGCCCCGTTTGGGCGAAGCGGTCGACCTCCGAGATGGTCATTTTCGTGTAATGATAAAAATGTTTTGAGACTCCGGTCTCCCGTGCTACCTTCGGGTATTAAAGTGTTTTTGAGGCTTCGGTCTCCCGTGCCGTGTTCCCGTATCCTCCACCATTGATTTCAGGCTATTGTGTGAACTGTTTGGTATTGGTTTAGCAAAGTGTTCTGATTATTATGTGACTCTGATTAGTGTATTGATTTAGTGTTGTGTACTATTTATCCTGATTATATATTAATATATCTGTACTCTGATTCTTATTGTTTTATGAATATTAGTACATGTTTTCGTGTATAGTGCTCGGTTGTGTTTGTTTCTCCCCACTAAGCGTTATCGCTTAGCACGGGCTTTTATCCCGTGCAGGTAGCATGAAGGATTTTGGGAGCGCTCGAGTCGTGCATCTGCAGGCAGGCCACATAGGAGTCGAGTTTATTATTTCTTTTGTTTCCTCCTGTAATTTTTTTTTGTATATGTATTATTATTTTTGTAAAGGATTTTAAAATTGTAATCTTTTTGGAATATTGTATTTACAACTCTATATCTTAATTATGTTGAAGTATATTTCTATTATATGGTTATTGAATGCTTTCGCTTAGCGCATGTATGTTTCCGTTGTATGCTTTGTCGCGTCGTGAGTGAGTGTCGTGCTATGGCGCGCCCGCCGGTGCCCTTCCAACGGGGGCGTCGGTGGGGGTGTTACAGGTTGTGGTATCAGAGCGCCGGTTTAGGCGGTTCTGGTTGCCTCTGTTTGTTATGTGTTGAGTCTTTGCATGTGAGTCAAGTTTTGTGTCGTGGCCTAATGCAGATGTGCCTTGTCTCATGTAGTGTCTAGATGGAGTCTGATCCAAGTGAGCAAGTGGGTGAGACAGTTGGCAGTGCGAGTGTAGTGAGAGGTGAGCAACCTGCTCCGCAGCGTCAGCAAGAGGAGATTCCTGGTATGGGTTTTGGTCAAGAGAATCCGGTCCTGGTGCAAGGGTTGCTTCAGTTGGTAAAGAGGCTGACTGCTCCAAAGGCTCCAACTGAGTTACTAAGGAAAAGAGGAGCCGAAGATTTCTATGGAACTGCTTTGGACCAATCTGATGTTGCCGAGTTTTGGCTGAAGAGGGTAGGTCGGATTTTACAAGAGATAAGATGTCCCGCAGATCAGAGGGCACTTTGTGCAGTGTCGTTGCTTCAAGGGTCAGCGTACGATTGGTGGGAATTGGTGATGCGAAATCCTCAGCGACCAGCCGTGTTGACTTGGGAATTCTTCAAGCAAGAATTTGAGCAGAAATATGTGACGAAGGCTTATCAAGAGGCTAAGTGGAGAGAGTTTATCAGTCTGAGGCAGCGAGGTATGACCGTGAGTGAGTATGATAAGGAATTCAGCCGGTTGAGCAAGTATGTACCTGAAGCTTTGTTGACGGATGAGTTTAGAAGTAGGCATTTTCTAGAGGGACTGCGTGAAGTGTTCAGAGGTCCTTTGTCGGCAATGTCAGTCTTGCAACCAGTAGGGTATTATCAGCTTGTGGCAGCGGCAATGAAGTTGGAGGAATCCGAGGTGATCAAACAGAAGGTTGAGAGCAAGAGGAAAGCACCGGATGGTGGGTTCAGTAGTGGCAAGAAGTCGAGAGGAGTTCCGAGTGGTCAAAGTGAGAAGAATTCAGTTCTGGTTCGTTCAGAAGTCGATAGTGTAGCGCCACCCTCTAGCAAGGGAGGTGTGATTCCGGAGTGCGAGAATTGTAATAAGCGCCATTGGGGCGTGTGTAGGAGGCTCTCTGGAGCGTGTTTCAGATGTGGCAGCCAAGAGCACATGGTGGCGAATTGTTCGGATCGGTGAGAGCTTCATGATGGGCCCGAGAGTAGAGTGAGTGGTCAGCGATCCAGAGGGAACCAGAGTGGTAGGGGAAGCGGCCGTCATTATCAAGCGTCATCAGAGACAGTGCAGAAGCCAACAGAAGGAGTGCCACCGCGTCCAAGAGTTTATGTGATGCAAGTAGGAGATATAGCAAATCGAGCGGGACCTTCTGGTAAGTTGCATATTGGTTTATGTTCTTTTCGGTTTGAGTTTTGGGTTGTAAGACCTGGAATTAAGTGATTAGCGGGGAAATTTCGAGGACGAAATTTCTTAAGGGGGAGTGATTTGTAACAACCCAAATAGGGCCTGGTTGGAATCTGTGCTTTAAGTCGGATAAGTGAGGGTATTTTTCGTAATTTGAGTAAGAAGAATTTTGGTCATTTAAGAATTTTTGTGTTATAGGAACTAATTAATTAAGTGTTAAGGGAAGTGAAGGAAGTTTAGTGTGTGCTTGTAGTGTAAAGTGGTAGGGTGTAAGTGGACAAAGGGTTTTTATGGTTTGTGTTTAGAGTATGGTACCATAAGTGGTGTTGTTAAGATGGATGGATTGATCTTCTAAGATTGTGACAAGTGGCATGAGTTGGTGAGCATTAAATGTAAAGAGAGAGAGAGAGAGAAGGGAAGGGCAGAAATTGCCTAGCTTCCCGTGGAAGCTAGCTCATTTCTTCCTTCTCCTCTTCATTTCCGTCCTCCTCTCTCTCCTTCTTCCATTTTTGTTGCTCTCATCTCTTTCTTCTTGTGATTTCTTGAGTTTTGAGTGGTAATCTTGAAGGTTTGAGTTGGAAGTGTTGAAGGTAAGTGGTTGAGTTCGGTTTGGGGTCTCGTATTTGTTTCTTGTTCTTGGATTTCTGATTTTGATTGTGTTTGGGTCTGATTTGAGTGTTTGTGGCTGGGTTTTTGTGCAAGAATCGGAAGAGAGAAGGAAGAGCAAGGGCAAGGATATAGTGGATTCGTGAGGAACTCGGTTCGAAGCTTCGTTTTCCAGGTTTGGGAGTGTATTCTTGAGTGTTTGTTTGGGATTTTGCCTAATTCTGAATGTGTGTAAAATTATGTGTTTATGAGATACTCTGGAAGTTGCTGATTGTGTTATGTTTTTATGGTTTATATGCCATGGGTTGGTATTTGGTTGGGTTTAGCTTGTAGTGTTTAGAACTCAATTTACGCTTTTATGTAGTGATGTTGCTCTTAGAATGCATGAGTAAGATTTATTGATGATATGATTCTTTGATGTTTGGATTGAGTTCCTATTGCTATTGGAGTGTCAAAATTGCTTGATTGAAGTGAAGGTTGTGAGATTTTGGCTTGAAAGACCTGGAAATTGCCCTGAGGAATCCCATCTGGGCATGGGTCACGGTGGAAACCAATCTGGTTACCACCGTGAGCCACGAACCAGATGCTTTCTGCCGTGAATTTTGATATGTCACGGTGGCAACCATTTTGGTTGTGACCGTGAGGTATCCAAACTTTGGGTTCTGTTTGGGCAGTGGGTAGGTCACGGTGGCAACCCATTTCGTTACCACCGTGAGATACCCAAGCTTTTGATTATGTCTGGCTTCTTTGGTACGTCACGGTGACAACCATTTTGGTTGTGACCGTGAGATACCTAAATTTTTGCTTCTGTTTGGTTGCTTTGGTATGTCACGGTGACAACCATTTTGGTTGTGACCGTGAGGTACCCCAGACTTGCTTTCTGCCAAGGATCTCTGGTATGTCACGGTGGCAACCAATCTGATTACCACCGTGACCTACCCTGTTTTGCAATAAAATCCTTTCTGTTATGCGTGTTTTATGAATGTTTATTTATGATTTTTAGCGCGTGATACTATGTATTCTGGGTTTTGTATTCATCTTTTGGCATCTGACAGTTGATCAGCTTTTATGAAAGGGTTACATTTGAACATTGTCTTGTTTGTCTAATGTCATGTGAGAGTGTGTTGTCGAGCCTGAAGTGTCAAGGTATAGGATAATTAAGCATGCTTAAGAAGGGTTAGTTTACAGCTGTTCTGTCCGCCCCGTTTGGGTGAAGCGATCGACCTCCGAGATGGTCATTTTCGTGTAGTGATAAAAATGTTTTGAGACTCCGGTCTCCCGTGCTACCTTCGGGTATTAAAGTGTTTTTGAGGCTTCGGTCTCCCGTGCCGTGTTCCCGTATCCTCCACCATTGATTTCAGGCTATTGTGTGAACTGTTTGGTATTGGTTTAGCAAAGTGTTCTGATTATTATGTGACTCTGATTAGTGTATTGATTTAGTGTTGTGTACTATTTATCCTGATTATATATTAATATATCTGTACTCTGATTCTTATTGTTTTATGAATATTAGTACATGTTTTCGTGTATAGTGCTCGGTTGTGTTTGTTTCTCCCCACTAAGCGTTATCGCTTAGCACGGGCTTTTATCCCGTGCAGGTAGCGTGAAGGATTTTGGGAGCGCTCGAGTCGTGCATCTGCAGGCAGGCCACATAGGAGTCGAGTTTATTATTTCTTTTGTTTCCTCCTGTAATTTTTTTTTGTATATGTATTATTATTTTTGTAAAGGATTTTAAAATTGTAATATTTTTGGAATATTGTATTTACAATTCTATATCTTAATTATGTTGAAGTATATTTCTATTATATGGTTATTGAATGCTTTCGCTTAGCGCATGTATGTTTCCGCTGTATGCTTTGTCGCGTCGTGAGTGAGTGTCGTGTTGTGGCGCGCCCGCCGGTGCCCTTCCAACGGGGGCGTCGGTGGGGGTGTTACACAAGCGCTTCAGCCGATTCATCCTGCTATCAAATGAGAAAAATCAAGCTCATGCAACCATGTCCTAAGACTCCCTAAAGATTATTGCCGACAACTTCAGCAACCTCAAAAAAAAAAAAAGAGCCGTTAGAGTGAAAACCGTAACTGGCGCTCTAAGCAAAAACTAGGCAAAAGGATAGGGTGAAAACCTGAAAACAGGCAGTCTGTCCTTCAAAAAAAGAAGAAAGAGAAAAGCCGCTAGATTGGGTTGGGTCCATTCCAGGCAAAAAAAAATAAGGCACAGGGTTATGTGAAAATCCACAAAGGACGCATCTCCCGCTAAGAAAAGCTAGTGTGAAAATCCACAAGGGACGCACTACCTTCAAATAATGACTACAGGTACCAGGTGAGAATCTCACAATCCTAAAGGGCATGAAATTCAAAAGCAGCTCAAAAGGCATTAATTATATCGCAAATTGCAGCTAGCCCGGCTATCATCTCCAAGTTCACATAGATGAATTTTTATCATGCATTCCTGCATAATTTATGCATTTCACTTGCATGCTCACCATTTTTTCATAGTTTAGTTTCCTTATTTTGTAGAAAGAGAGACTTGATGCAGACACCGACAAAAGCCGAGTGATGACATCGATCAAAACATATATCCAAGCCTCAACTCAATCATCAATCCAGACATCGATCAAATCATCAATCCACGTACCAGCTTAATCATCGCCAAGCAAATCAAAGACTTCTCAGGGAGCAACAAATTGAAGACCTCTCAGGGGGCAATCAACCAAAGTCTTCTCAGGGAGCAGAAAATCGAAGACTTCTCAGGGAGCAGCAAACCAGAGACTTCTCAGGGAGCAGCAAATCGAAAACTTATCAGGGAGCAGAAAATCGAAGACTTCTCAGGGAGCAGAAAATCGAAGACTTCTCAGGGAGCAGCAAACCGAAGACTTCTCAGGGAGCAGAAAATCGAAGACTTCTCAGGGAGCAGAAAATCGAAGACTTCTCAGGGAGCAAAAAATCAAAGACTTCTCAGGGAGCAGGAAATCAAAGACTTCTCAGGGAGCAGCAAACCGAAGACTTCTCAGGGAGCAGAAAATCGAAGACTTCTCAGGGAGCAGAAAATCGAAGACTTCTCAGGGAGCAAAAAATCAAAGACTTCTCAGGGAGCAGGAAATCGAAGACTTCTCAGGGAGCAATAAATTGAAGACCTCTCAGGGGGCAATCAACCGAAGACTTCTCAGGGAGCAGCAAACTGAAGACCTCTCAGGGGGCAAACGATTGATGAACCGAAGACTTCTCAGGGAGCAGCAAACTGAAGACCTCTCAGGGGACAATGAATCGAAGACCTCTCAGGGGGCAAACAATCAATGAACTGAAGACCTCTCAGGGGGCAAATGGCAATGAACCGAAGACCTCCCAGGGGGCAAACAATCAATGAACTGAAGACCTCTCAGGGGGCAAACGATCAATGAACTGAAGACCTCTCAGGGGGCAAATGATCAATCAACTAAAGACTTCTCAGGGAGCAGCAAATCAAAAACCTCTCAGGGGGCAATGAACCGAAGACCTCTTAGGGGGCAATCAACCGAATGGCTCACAGATAGCACCGCTTCAACAAACAAAAACACACCATGGTAATAACCACCATCTCAGAATTCTCCAGTTCGGAAAGACGGCCGACTCAGGTACGCGTCTCTTTCCTTTTCTTCTTTGAGTTTAGGCTCACCTAGACACTAGTGTACTAGATTCCCCTAAACTGGGGGCAACTGTAGACACCGAGTCCTGAGTAAGCCTAGATCGAAGTTACCCAATGATGATAATTGCCTTCACAGGCTTAAAAGGTTAAAAGTGATGGTTTTCTCGTCAAATTTGCATTTTAGAGTGAAAAATTAAAAAATAATAAAAAATATTTAAAAAAATTAATTTTGAAAAATGGGGGCTTAAAATTATAGTGTTTTTAGTCAATTTAAATTTTTTTTAAAAAAAAAAAAAAAAAAAGTCGGATCGCGAGTGTCGGGCGCGGCGGCGCGCCTGCGGCAGCGCGCTGGCGCCCAGGCGCCCATCGCGCAGCGAGCGCAAAGGCGACGCTCAGCGTCGCCGATGCTGCGCGTCGCTAAAGGCGCGCGCAGCATCGCGCACGCTGGGCGCCGCACGGAGCGCTCGTGCACGAGCGCCAGCGCGCGATGCTCGCCTGGCTGCCGCTCCGACGCCCGCCGCTCTATAGCGACGGGCATACTGGCCGTCGCTACAGGGTCTGATACCCAAAAATTCCTCTTTTCAGCCTTTTTTCTGATTTTTTCACCCAAAAATCCGTTTTTTATCCCATTTTTTTTGGGATTTTTGACTTCAAATTAAATTCTAAAATATTTTTTTAGGTAATTAAATAATAAAACTTGATTTTATCATTAAAAATAAAATAATTTTGGGTTAAAATAGGTTTTTTTCCTTAATTAAATTAGGGCAACCTATTTTATCCTATAAATAGTTTATGATTAAATCAAAGGGGCCTCCTCTCCACATTTTTTAGACCTAAAATTTCTCTTCATCTTTTTCTCCTTCCACTAAAATTCCAAATTTTTTTCCCAACCAAAAATCAAAAAGAAAAATCAAATGTTCATTCTTTTTCCAACATAATTTCTTCTAAACATATTTTTTAGAGGAAGTTTTGTTGTTGGATTCAATTTTGAGACAAATAGAATAATTATTTGTTCTCAAAATTGTTTTTCTTCTTTTATTTTGTGTTCAATAAAACTCTTTTCATTGATTTTGTTTTGAATCTCTTTTTGATAAAAAATTGATTTTGAGACAAATAAAATAATTGTTTGTCATCAAAATCTAATTTTTATTTGATAAAACTTCAATCAATTTTTCTTTATTTTAATCAAAAAAACTTTTTTTGATCAAAATCATTTCTTTAGGCAAAGGTATCAATTCTTTGTTCTTAAAGGATTTTTGATCATTTTTTTCATGTTTCTTGGAATAAAATTCCAACATTTTCATAATATTTCACTCTAATATTGTGAATCATCAAACAAAGAAATCAACCATCACTTTTCCTTCATCAAATCCAATATTCTGAGGGTAAATATTCTAGGCTCAATTTTAATTTCAATTCCTATTCTATTTTATTTCATTTTATTTATTCATGTATATTTTATTGTTTTTATTGATCTATTTATTGTTTTAATCTATTCAATTTGTTGTATTGATTTTATATTTGTTCCATTTAATTGTTTATACATGATATGATTTTTATTCACATAAATATTGATTGTTTATTAATTTTTAACATGTAATTAATTTATTTCACTTTAATTCATCATTATTTTTAACATGTAATTAATAAATTCATTTTAATTGATCTTTTTGCCATGAAAATGGTTTATATCATTTGTGAACATATTTAATTAATCATATTGTTTAGTTAATTGTTTTCATCATTCTTTTATTGTTTTAATCTATTATTCTTTTCTTTATCATTTTATATATTCTTTGATTCGTTTATCTTCATCATCATTGTTATCATGTTCATATTTTTACATGTATTATTTAATTAACATGTTTTATTTTATTTTCATCGCATTATTTAATCATTTTATCACATATAATGCATGTTTCTCATTTATTTTGTTTTGTTAATATTTTGATTCCATTATCATTCTTTTCATATCATCTTATTTTATTTTATTTTGTTATTCATCATTTTGTATGTTTAATTGATTTAATTGATTTAATCACTAACATTGTTTTAATTGTATTTGCTTTTATGTCTAAACTCATTTTTTCGCTTGGGCGTTTTTGCGAGCACAACGGGAGGTCCAAAAAGGCTCGTTTGGTTTGTAATATTTTATTTAATTTTGCCATATAATTTTCTTGTAAAATTCTTTATTTAGGCACGCTAGAAAGAAAATCACAAAAACGTTTTTTTTAATTAACTTGATATTTTTTTCTAAATAAAAGGGGACCAATGTCCTAGTTTTTCATACCCAAATAAATCATCACATCAAAATTGTTTCATAATAAATATGCATGCGATGACCAATGTTCTCACTATTAATGAATAACCCGTTTTATGCATGTATTTCACTTTTATAAATGGGAGTTGTATTCTGCTCCTAGTGTTATTGTAATTCGTTTTTGAATGCTTTATTTTGGATTTTGCTTACATTTACCGCTTTTGATATGAATGATTGCGCCTTTAATTTAAATTGCATTGTGTGGAAAGTTGATGAAACAATGAATTCAAAACTTAATTATAATATTAATCAAGGTACGAATATATGAGAAGTCCCGAACCCTGCTCTGGTCTTTAGGCTCAAGAGGCTAGAGGTTATCCTCCAAGACACCTCTTGTGTCACGAGACTTAGACGTTAATCCTAGGCCTCATGGCCCAATATGGATAAAATGCGCAAGCCTTAGGCTCTCCGAGGCGAGAGAAACTTTCCCAATGTTCTATTGGGTGGCGACTCCATGAAACCTCCTTGTTGCCCAACATAGACGCACTTGCGATTTATCGCAAGCTGTTGACGGACCCACAATTGCCCCGATCGCCCACGTGCGGGCGGTCGAGCGGGCGGCCGCGGGGATCAAATATGTGATTATTAACTATGAAAGAATGAGGTTGGAAATGCTATGAATATGCAAGTGAAGTAAATAGCTGTGTGCTAACGCAAATGCATAAAGCGAATGTGATATTGGGCAACAACATATGTGATGCGAAATGTGTTCAATATGAAATGAATAAAATGTTTAACAACTTAAGCCTGCGAGTCAAGTAGTGGATAGTTAGGCATGCCTATAGGGTAAATTGCGGCAGCCCCATGCGTTAAAAGTGTCTGATTCCATAGGAATCACAATGCCTAAATAATGCGAGTAATCCTTACTGGATTTTATTATATGTGGATTGATAATGTGTACCTGAGGGTACCAATTCGTATAGTTATGTTGACCTAATGCGGACGTCTTTGTTTTATCTGTGTAGTCTTTTAAACGATGGATCCTAATCGTAATACCAGAGAAGAGACTGCCGAAAGTGTGAACCTTCATGAGGCAAAAATAACAGGGTCTGATCAGTCACGGCCTGTTAGTTTTGGGAACGAGATTCCAGTGGGTCCAATGGAAGCTTCATTGAAAATGTCACAAGATATGGCAAAGGTTATGGAACGAATGACTGCACCACAAGCACCATTGGAAACCTTGAGAAAACATGGGGCTGAAGAATTCCATGGAACTAGGTTGGATGAGTCTAAAAAGGCAGAGTACTGGTTGGAAAAAGTACAGAGGATTTTGGGTGAGATTAAGTGTCCTCTGGGGCAACAAGTGGAATGTGTGGTGACGCTGCTTCAGGGAGCAACATATGACTGGTGGAAGCTGGTTTTGCAGAATCCGATGCTTCCTAATCCAATCACCTGGGAGTTCTTTGAAAAGGAGTTTAGAGATAAGTTCGTGACAAAAGCTCACAGAGAGGCCAACTGGAAGCAGTTGTTGAATTTAAGACAGAGAGCTATGATGGTGGCAGAGTATGAAAAAGAATTCTGTCGCTTGAGCAAATATGCATCGAAAGATGTTCTGACTGTGGAGTTCCAGTGTCAGCAGTTTGAAGAAGGATTGCATGAGGAGAACGTGAGTTACTATCGGATAGTTCAGGCAGCCATGAGAGCCGAGAGGTCTTTAGGAGCTCAACGAGATAGATTGCAAAGAAGAAATGCTAACAGAGGTGGTTCTCAGGCTGGAAAAAGGTCAAGGGATTCTTCCTTGGCATCACCTGCAAAATCAGTGTTTAGTTCTGCAGCAAGAGGTAAGAAGCGTGGGGCTCCTTCAGCAACTGGCTCTAGAAGAGGAGCATCCAGTAACAGGAGCGAGGTACAAGAGTGTCCTCACTGTGGTAAGAGGCATAGAGGAGAATGCTGGAGAGTGACGGGTGCTTGTTTTAGATGTGGTAGCTCTGAGCATTTCCTTGCTAACTGCCCGAATGCTTATGAGACGACAGGAAATCAGCAAGAGCAGAGTAGGGGTGGTTCAAATTTGCCTTCTGCTAATAGAGGAAGAGGAAGAGGACGTGGCAGAGGTAATCAGTCTAGAGGTGCAGCAGATTCTGAGATTGTGGATAGGCCTAATGCGGCGCCAGTCCGGGCTTATGCAATGAAGGCACGAGAGGAACAGGATGCACCTGAAGTGATAACAGGTACTATTCTACTTTATGGTGTGGAAATGTTTGCACTTATTGATCCTGGCTCAACTCATTCATATGTGTGTGCTAAAAAGATATGTGAAAAGATGCCTAAAGCTAAATGGTTAAAATATGATATATGTGTGTCTAGTCCTTTGGGAAATAATGTGAATGTGAACAAGGTATATAGAGATTGTGCATTAGAGGTTCAGAGTAGAATATTCTCAGTGGATTTAATAGAGCTGCCATTTGATGAGTTTGATTTAATTTTGGGTATGGATTGGCTGACTAAGTATAATGCAGTGGTTAAGTGTAAAAGAAAGATTGTGGTACTCAATGATGGTAAGGGTAATAAAGTAATAGTAAGAGGAGTCTGTGCAAATCCCCTAGTGAATGTGGTTTCAGCGATGCAAGCGTATCGTTATATGGGGAAGGGGTGTGAAGCGTACTTGGCTTTGGTGTTAGACTGTAAGAGGGAGCATGTGAAACTACAAGATATAACTGTGGCAAAAAAATTACCTGATGTGTTTCCAGAAGAGTTAAGTGATGTACCGCCAGTAAGAGAAGTTGAATTGTCCATTGATGTAGTACCTGGAACAGTACCAGTGTCTAAACCGCCTTATAGGATAGCTCATACTGAATTAAAGGAGTTGAAGACACAGTTGCAAGAATTGTTAGACAGAGGGTTCATTAGGCCTAGTGTCTCTCCATGGGGAGCACCGGTCCTATTTGTTAAAAAGAAAGATAGTACCATGAGAATGTGTATAGATTATCGGCAATTGAACAAAGTGACCGTAAAGAACCGGTATCCTCTACCGCGAATTGAAGACTTGTTTGATCAGTTAAGAGGGGTAGGTGTGTTTTCGAAAATTGATTTGTGTTCGGGGTATTATCAGTTACAAGTAAAGAAAGAAGATATACTTAAGACTGCATTTAGGACCCGATATGGGCATTATGAGTTTCTAGTAATGCCTTTTGGGTTGACTAATGCGCCTGCTACATTTATGGATTTGATGAGTCGGGTATTTAGACCGTATCTGGATCAATTTGTGGTAGTGTTCATAGATGATATTCTAGTTTATTCAAGGAATGAAACGGAGCATGAGCAGCATTTGAGGATTGTGCTTCAAATGTTGCGGGACATCAGCTATTTGCCAAACTGAGTAAATGTGAGTTTTGGTTGTGAGAGGTATCTTTTCTGGGTCATGTAATATCTTCTGAAGGTATCAAAGTGGATCCGGCTAAAATAGAAGCGATTGTGAATTGGAAGCCACCTAAGAACGTGCTTGAAATTCGTAGTTACTTGGGGTTGGTTGGATACTATAGGAGGTTTGTGAAAGGGTTCTCGGTGATAGCTTCTCCACTGACAAGGTTACTACGAAAGGGAGTTAAGTATGAATGGACAGAGAAGTGTCAGCAGACTTTTGATCAGATAAAGGGAATGCTAGTTGAAGCACCGATTCTTACACAGCCTATGACTGGTAAAGAGTATGTGCTATACACTGATGCTTCAGGTATAGGGTTGGGTTGTGTATTGATGCTAGATGGAAAGGTGGTAGCGTATGCATCAAGGCAATTGAAACCGCATGAGCAGAATTATCCAACTCATGACTTGGAGTTGGCAGCAGTATTGTTCGCTTTAAAAATTTGGCAACATTACTTGTATGGTGAGAAGTGTAGAATTTACACCGATCATAAGAGTTTAAAATATCTGCTTACTCAGAAGGAATTAAATCTGAGACAGCGAAGTTGGCTCGAGCTGTTTAAAGATTATGATTGTATTGTGGATTATCACCCGGGAAAAGCTAATGTAGTGGCTGATGCTTTGAGCAGGAAATCAATTTCAGTATTACAGTTCAAGCACACTAAGTGGAGATTTTCGGTGGACGGAGCTTTATTAGCACAGTTGAAAGTGAGACCGGTCTTGAGAGATGAGTTAATAGCTGCACAGAGGAATGATGCGAGGTTGCAACAAGTTCTACAGTCAGTCAGTGATATGGACAAGACTGACTATTCAGTGAATGAAGATGGGGTACTGCTGTACAAGAACAGAATGTGTGTAGCAAATGATAAAGAATTAAAGAAGAGATTGATGCATGAGGCCCATAATACAGTTTTCACTATGCATCCAGGTGAAAACAAGATGTACCAGGATCTGAAACAGTTATTTTGGTGGCCCGATATGAAGAAAGATATAGTGGAATATGTATCCAATTGACTAGTATGCCAGCAAGTTAAGGTGGAACATCAAGTCCCACAAGGAAAGTTGAATCCACTCCCTATTCCACAATGGAAATGGGATAATATCACGATGGATTTTGTTTCGGGATTGCCTTTGACTTCAAGGCAGCAAGATGCAGTATGGGTTATTGTGGACAGGTTTTCGAAATCGGCTCACTTTATACCAGTTTGGCTGGATTATTCTATGGAAAAGTTGGTTGAGTTGTATGTAAGAGAAATTGTCCGATTGCATGGGATACCTCTATCTATCGTTTCTGATAGGGATCCCAGATTTACTTTTAAGTTTTGGAGGAGTTTGCAAACGGCGTGGGGTACGAAATTGAACTTCAGTACTGCTTTCCATCCGCAAACTGATGGACAATCAGAAAGAATTATTCAGGTTTTGGAAGATTTAATGCGAGCATGTGTACTGGATTTCTCTAAGAGTGGGATAAGTATCTTCCACTTATGGAATTTGCTTATAACAATAGTTATCAGACTAGTATTGGCATGGCACTGTATGAAGCTTTGTACGAAAGGAAATGTCGCACACCAATTTGCTGGATGGAATTGAATGAGCACAGAATTGTAGGGCCAGATTTGGTTCACGATACAGAAGAGAAAGCAAGACTTATTCAGCAAAGAATAAAGGCAGCTAGTGATAGACAAAAGTCCTATGTTGATTTAAAGCGAAGAGATATTGAATTTGAAGTGGGTGACAAAGTGTTTCTGAAAGTATCTCCTTGGAGGAAGGTACCGAGGTTTGGCAAGAAAGGAAAATTGAGTCCGAGGTTTATTGGACCATATGAAGTTCTGGAAAGAGTGGGCTCCGTAGCATATCGATTGGCTTTGCCTCCGGTGTTAAGTAAGCTTCATGATGTGTTTCATGTGTCCATGTATAGAAGGTATAGATCGGATGAATCTCATGTGTTACCTGTGCAAGAAGTGGAAGTTCAGCCAGACTTCACCTATGATGAGAAACCGAAGGCAATATTAGCAAGAGAGGTGAGACAGCTTCGGAATAAGCAGATACCGCTTGTGAAAGTGCTCTGGCAGAATCATGGTGTTGAAGAGGCAACTTGGGAACTAGAAGTGGCTATGCGAGAACAGCATCCACAACTATTTAACTCAGGTATGAATTTCGAGGACGAAATTCTTTAAGGAGGGGAGAGTTGTCATGGCCGGAAATGTACCCTAATAGTATTGACCTAATTTTGGCATGTGAGTGAAATGGAATGTGTAACTTGAACTTAAATGGAAGGTTGGAAGGACTTGATTGAAAGCTGAGTGAAAAGTTTAGTGACCAATTGGTATATATATATATGAGATTAAGTTAGGAATTGATTATTGTCTTATTTGTTTATCTAATGATGGATTAATTAAGAATAAAGTAATGTAAGCAATCAGTTAGTGGGAGGCAGGTTTTGTGAGTGGAATCCGTGTGGCTCCTTGTGAGTATGCCACCTCCACCTTTGCATGCATGAGTTATCTAAGGAAAGGGAAAAGATTCATTTGTGTAATTCAGTCAATTTTCTGTGTTCTTTCTTTTCTTTCTTGTGTGAGAATAGTCCTTAGGTCTCTAAACCTATTTGCATAATTATTAAGAAGGTCAAGTTGTTAAGTTGCTCAAGAGTTAAGTTGTTGGACTTAAGAGGTAAGTGATTATGAATGTTTGTTCTCATCTTCTACTCTTTCTTTTTGGTTTGAGTTGGTTTGGAATGAGAATTGATAGATCATGTTCAATTCTGGAATTGAATTGGTTTTGTTAGCTGAAGAAGTGAAGAAGGATAAAGGAAAAGCTGTAGTTGGAGAGCCGAGCGTCCGTCGTAATCAGGAGCTAAGGCGACAAGGTTTGGGAACAAACCCTAAATGTGTAAATTGTATGATTTGTAATGGTCAAATAGAGACTTTGATATGAGCTGTATGTGTATGTGGAATGATGGCATTGAGCATGAAATTGTGTTACCAGTTATTTGTTGGTTGTGGAGATGTGTTTAGTGAATGAGTTGCTTGAGAGCATGTATGCTATGTGTGAATTGGGATTGATTATAAATTGTGCTAAAGATGAATGCCAAAACAAGAAGGGAAATCAGGTATGTGCTAATTGAGTAAGTGGTTGATGTATTTGGGGTTGATTGCCAAAAGTGAGAATGAGATTTGAAGTCTTAATGTGAAAGAAGAATTGGACTGGAAAGCACAGCTGTGCTACTGACAAAACACAGCTGTGTTATAGTGTTTTTGCATGGGTCACGATGACAATCAAATTAATTGTGACCATGAGGTATGCTTGAGTTCAATTATGCCTAATGGATTTTGTATGTCATGGTGACAATCAAATTGATTGTGACCGTGAGGTACCCAAGAGAACATTCTGTTTTGCAAAGTGTGGATATGTCACGGTGACAATGAAATTCATTGTGACCGTGACATACCCTCAAGTTGCATTCTGCCGAGAGTTGGGAACATGTCACGGTGACAATGAAATTGATCGTGACCATGACCTATCCCCAGTTTGCATTCAGTTTTGAACTTCAACATGTCACGGTGACAATGAAATTCATTGTGACCGTGACCTACCCTGTTTTGGCAATATAATCCTAATGTGTTTGGACTTCTAAATGGCAAGGATTTAAGCTGTAATGAAGGACATTATGAGTAAGTATTTTGTGTGTATAAAGTAATGTATATTTGCATAAACATGATGACTTTTGAATGCAATCAAATATGTGATTATTAACTATGAAAGAATGAGGTTGGAAATGCTATGAGTATGCAAGTGAAGTAAATAGCTGTGTGCTAACGCAAATGTATAAAGCGAATGTGATGTTGGGCAACAACATATGTGATGCGAAATGTGTTCAATATGAAATGAATAAAATGTTTAACAACTTAAGCCTGCGAGTCAAGTAGTGGATAGTTAGGCATGCCTATAGGGTCAAGTGTTGCAGCCCCATGCGTTAAAAGTGTCTGATTCCATAGGAATCACAATGCGTAAACAATGCGAATAATCCTTGCTGGATTTTATTATATGTAGATTGATAATGTGTACTTGAGGGTACCAATGCATAAATGAGATCTCAATGTGATTGTAGTACCTGAGTGGTACCAATGCAATACCCGTTATCCGCGTCATTGAATTGCAGGCTAACCAGTTAATTAATAAATGGAAATGATTGGGATATAATATAGCATGTAATATGGATATGTGAATAAGTGATTGATGCCTTATGATTGAATATAGTAATGAACAATGATATGCTCGAAATGGTACTTGTTATGATAATAATTGTTCTGCCATGTCTACTAGCATGTAATGTATGGTGTCTCTGATGTGTGATAAATTATTTGTTATATATGAGTTCCCCACTAAGCGTTATCGCTTAGCATGGATTTACTCTAATCCGTGCAGGTACGGACGAGAGGTGACTGGAGGATGCCCCCGCATTTTGTACGGTCAACAATAGGAAGTGAATAGTGTAGGTTTGGGGTCGTTACTTGGAAATTTTGTATAAGCTTTTTGTATAGTTAATATGTGAATCGGGTTTATAAAGGCATGTAATAATGTGATAACTATGAATGTTACCCCCATATGTATGCATGTCTTATGAGTGGTTTTGGTGTATGAACTAAAGTAGTTGGCATGTGATGCGTGAGTTATGTTTATAGATGATGAAATTTTATTGTTCAGGTTAGGCTTGTGTTCTGTTTATGTGTGTGCGGCCTTCTCTAACTAAGATTAGCTGAGCTAGTTTGTCATTAGGGAATGGGCGTCACAGGGTCCTTGAACTCATTTCCATCACTGTCGGTTAGGATTGGCACTCCTCTTGATAGCAGTTTTTTTAACACGTAGGGACCTTCCCAAGTAGGTCTGAATTTGCCTTGAATGTCTGCTACACCTGGTCTCATATGTTTGAAGACTAAATCTCCTTCTTTTAAGGGATGCTTTCTGACCTTCTTCCCAAATGACCGGGCCAGACTCTTTTGACAAATCTAGTTATGATAATAGGCCCGTATTTGTTCCTCATCTAACAGTCTTTGTTGTGTCTACGCTATAATACCCCTTACCCGTACGTAGTAACCCCTACCGTGGTCCAGTAGGTTCAATACGACGATTCAAGGTGTTACCGAAATAGTCGCTTCTAAGCTACAATAGTTATGTCGAAAATCATGGTTATAAAATTTCTTTCGTTTCAAAAACCATAAAATTGCATATAAAGAAAATGATTGTACATACACTTTTTAAACTATAAATTTCCATAGCTTATTACATATAAATCAATCATACACTGATATTACATTTTACAAAATTTATATTTCAAAATTACAAATCTTACAAACACTCTTAAGACTATACAAATCCTATCCTAAGATCTCTTCATAAACTTGTATTGGCCTGGACTGCTGCGGATGACCTTCAAATGACCCGATCACTCGCACCTACACGGATTAAAGAAAAATCTGTGCTAAGCATAAAGCTTAGTGGGAAACACATAAATGTGGATGACCACTAAGAATGGCCATCAAAAAGGCTCAAAGAAAAGCACAATATAGAAAAATATAATCATGCCGATTATAACAATTTAGGCACTTTCAAAGAGTTTTTTAAAACATAAACACATATTTTGCATATTCATTTATTCAATTAATACATGCTTTTATTCGTATATCGATGTTAACAAATTACTTACACATTATTTACACCTTTCCGCATCTTATACATGTCACTTTATTCACATGTTCACATTCATTTTGGTTTCCAACATTCACTTCACACATCTTCCTTAACAGATGCCTTATCACATTATTTTATCCAATCAAATAAGCATTTAATCACAATAACAAAATACATCTTATACATTTTATGTAGTATCATTTTCATAAATTGCATTACTTCATGTCATATTCATACACATTGTTATGCCTGCAAACTCAATGAAGTGGATAAAGAGTGAACACGCTGGTACCCGTAGGTACAAAAATAATTTCTTTGCCTTTCATATAAGAAACATTTTCACTTTGGCAATCTTAAACAAGATCCAACTTATAAGGATCGCAAGGACCCAAATGGTGACCTGATCAGGGTCCAGAACACATTGGAGCTGCAGCTAACAAAACTCTATAAGCATGCCTATCTATCCACTACTCGACTTGATGGATAAATTATTTATCCAATTATTGCTCAATTAGTCGCTTAGTATAACATTATTTAATCTCAATAGCCAATATCATATCATTTAGTAACTTACTTACATATATGGTTTACATGGCATCACATATTATAGTTCATACATTATTTCATATATAGTTCATACATTGATTAGAAAACCATGTGTGATGCGCGCCGGATCCCGATGCGCCGCCCGTTCGACCGCCCGCACGTGGGCGACCGGGGCATCTGCGGGTCCGTTGGCAGCTTACGATAAATCGCAAGTGCGTCTATATTGGGCAACAAGGAGGTATCATGGAGTCGCCACCCAATAGAACATTG
The DNA here is from genome assembly GCA_947683425.1 of Excoecaria cochinchinensis. Taxonomy (NCBI): domain Eukaryota; kingdom Viridiplantae; phylum Streptophyta; class Magnoliopsida; order Malpighiales; family Euphorbiaceae; genus Excoecaria; species Excoecaria cochinchinensis. Next base: position 8,924,706 of record CANTUQ010000021.1, on the reverse strand, counting down.
GGAAAGTTTCTCTCGCCTCGGAGAGCCTAAGACTGCGCTTGATATCCATTTTGGGCCAGCTAGAGGCCTAGGATTAGCGCTAAAGCCTCGTGACCCAAGAAGTATTTTAGAGGATAACCTCTAACCTCTCGAGCCCAAAGACCAGAGCTGGGTCCGGGATTTCTCATCTATTTCTACCTCAATTAGCTTATGATCAAATTTTAATATCATTAATTTGCTCTCTCTCCACACTATGCAGTTTAATTGAAAAGCGCATTTATTCACGTTTTGAAAGCGATAAATGATCAAATAGATAATAAAGCAATAAGTTACAATAATACAAGGAGCGGAATACAACTCCTTTTTGTAAATGTACGAGGCATACATAAATCAGGGCATTACTTATTCTTGAGGACTTTGGTCCTCGCATGCATCATTATCAAAAATGGGATATTTAATTTGTGATGATCTTTATTGGATAAAAATAGGGCGTTGGACCCTTTTGCATTTTATACAAAACTCATTTTTATTTGAGTACAAATCGTTGGTCTATTTTTACATTCAACGGGATAAAAAAAGAGATTATTCATACACATAAAATGATCAATGAATGAGTAGGCGAGAGAAATAAATCAAGAGGTTAAAGAAAACTAAACCGGACGAAATCCCCCACGCATGGTAGGCAGCCGCTCAAGCTCGGGATAATCCAAGAGGACCAATATACACTCACAGAAAGTTAAGAGATGTTAATATACATAAAATTAACACATAAGAAATCAAAGAGACTGAATAGAGATGAAAAATGATAAAAAATGGAGGCAGAACCCACCGACGGCCTTTCCTGATTGACCGACGGGCGTCGGTTTGGTTATTCGATATGCCCGTTTGTCACTCAAAAAGGGCGTCTGTAGGTGGGTGACCGACGAGTGTCGGTCATGAAGATGACCCATCGGTCACCTCTGTCTCCGGAAAACAGAAAGGAAAAAAAAAGGCCTTTCGAGATCAAAAAAAGCAAGTTTTATCCAAGAAGGAGATGAGGGAGTCAAAATGAAGAAAAGTAATGACAGGTATTCAAAAATTTCACAGAATGAATAAATAAATAAATAAAAAATAAATATGAGATGAAAATGGAGAGAGAATCCGGAATATTTACCCTCAGATAATCACTTCAGGTGAGAATCTGGTGTCGGTTAGATCCCCGCGCATTCCACGAGAAACAACAATGAAAGATTAGAGGGAGAAAATGAGATATTTCACCTTTAATCCTTCAGAAAATCGATTTTGGAGTCAAAATCTAAAGAAAACTAATTAGCTTTTAGTTCCTTTGATTGATTTGATTCTTGATTCAATAAAGTTCTTTAGAAAAAAGTGTTTTGGAAGAGAGAGAAAACGTGCTTGAATTTTGGCAGAGTTTCCTCTTCTGAAAAATTTTCCAACCCTTTTCAAATGAAAATCCGGACCTTATATAGCCAGACACGACCGACGGGCGTCGGTGTATGGGGGCGGGCATCGAAAGAATCCTACTGACACAAGGACACTTCCGACGGTCCTGCCACATCCACCGACGGGCGTCGGAACGGTTGCGTGCTCCGGGAAACTAGGCGGCTTCTGACAGGGGCGGTGATTTTCCGACGGGCGTCGGAAAATACCATGAGTCGTCGGTGACTCGGAGGGACGGGCTGCCTCCACAGACGGGCTGGCCGTCTGTGGAGGACAAAAAAGCCTTTTTGACTTGAAAAACTTCCGTTTTCCCCCCTCTGCCCAGGAATTGTAGAAAAACCTCATTTCTCATGGAACGCGGGACTAAAACCTCCAAATGCAGCCTCCCGTACAGGCTCGAACATTGATTTCATCATAGGGTAACCTCTGATCCGGACCGCTCCGGGACACGGTGCTTACAGTTGCCCCCAGTTTTGGGGAAACTAGTGCACGAGCGCCTAGATAAGCCAAAACTCAGAGAAAGGTTGGAAAGGAAGCGTACCTGCGACGGCTTTTCACCCTCCGTGCCTTTTGTCGGGTGGACCTTGTCTCGATCCGCTCGGTGATGCAAAGATATTCCCATCGGCCTTTTCTCGACCGGTAGGTACTCATGGAGATGCAACACTCTCTGGCTGCAACCTCGATCCGGTGAGATGCAGCATGCTTTGGCTACAGTCTCGATCTATTAAAGTGCAGTATTCTCTGGCTACAGCTTCGATTGGTGAGATGCAGCACTCTCTGGCTACAACCTCGGTTTGGTGAAGTGCAGTGTTTCTCTAACCGCAACTTCGATTGGTGAGATGCAGCACTCTCTGGCTACAATCTCGATCTGGTGAAGAGCAGTGTTTCTCTAACCGCAGCTTCGATGGGTGAGATGCAGCACTCTCTGGCTACAATCTCGATCTGGTGAAGAGCAGTGTTTCTCTAACCGCAGCTTCGATCTTGGAGTGTGGAAACTCCGCTGGTTTCCTTGTTTCAAAGGAGATCTTTTTTAATCGATGTCTGTGTTCAGATCAGTATTTCTCTATACCTGTGAGATAGAAGATTTTGTTAATTCATGTTTGAGTGGCCATCTTTTGACCTGTCTATTGATGGCATGATTTTGCTTTATTAGCCACGCCATGTTTCACATTTTATTCATTTTTTTTTATTGAGATGTTATTGATTATCATTCTTTTTGTTGTTTGTTTTTGTTTTGTATTATTTTTTATTGTCATTTTTATCGACATATAAGTAAATATGAGAACATACACTTTCTGTGATGTTATTTAAGCAATTAATCGAAAAACATGCAAATAATGAAGCAAAGGTTTTCCACTAGAAATGTCATTTTTGTACAGTGCAGATACAAAATATATAATATACAAGAGATACAAAAATAACTCCCTGAAGCTCAAAGAGGTGTGTAGTCTGAGGGCTCATCGGGATCCTCATCATCCGATATATGCACGGTCCCTGGCGGAGGTGGACGGGTCGGAGGTGGTGGCGGAGCTGTAGAGGGTCCTGCCTCGTGATCATGGGCTCGCCTGAACTGAACCTGAGCATAGCCGTCCAAGAAGGGCTGGGTACAGGTGCCCAAAAACCCTAAGGTCTCAGAGATCTTGTCCCCCAACTTCTTGAAGGCTTGGCTCAGCTGAGTGGTCTGCTCAGCGGCGGCCGTCCTCCTATGCTCTAGGCTCTGCTCCATCTGCTCCCTAAACTCCCTCATGGTCTGAGAAAGAGGGGGGAGAATCCCCTCTATCGCCTGGACGCGGGATCTCAGAGAGTCAAGTGACTCATCAATCATCTGAAGGGTCATATCGACCCTCTGAGACGCCTGGTCCTGTGACGTCCTCACATCATGAGCGAGCTACTGCCTCAACTCCCTCTGTGCCTGAGCAATCCGCTCAACCAGCCTCATCTGCTCTCCTCTAAAGGCCTCCAGAACTCGAGTCTGCTCATCTCTAAAGGCATCCATGGCCCGAGTCTGCTCCCTCACTGTATGCTCAATGTAGCCCGCCTGCTCTCGGGATAGGCGCTCCGCCGACTGAGACTGCTCCTGAATAGCAGCCTGCTGGCGATCCAACCTCTTGTGAATGGCCCTATCCCTCTCATCCTGTTGCCGCTCAAAGGCCATAAACATAGAAGAGAGGAGCTGAAAGTAGTCCGGCTGAGCTGGCTGCTGTGGTGCTGGCTCTGGTGGTGGTGCCGAAGAAGTGGATGCTCCTGGATCGCCCCGGGAGTATGGATGGTATCTCTCGGAGGGCTCGCGTGTAGGCCTATGTACCCTGGCGCTCGGCGATGGGGCTGGAGTCGGGGCCCTAGATGCTGGTGAAGAGGCGAAGAGATCGTCCATCGTGATCTCAAAATCGAAGTTCGAGGGGGTCCTCGGTGGCTCCTGCTGCTGTGGTGGAGGCACCGTCTGTGGCTGAGGAGGCTGTGGCTCGGGCTCTGGCTGTGGAGGCTGCTCCTCCTGGTGCTCTGGGTGATCAGGATCTGCCCCCAAGGGTGGAAGGTTGAACATCTGCCGGGTCTCGTGGATAGTCAACACCCTATAGGCCTCTGCCTGGCCAGAAATCGGGGAGATCATCCCCATCTGAACTGCCGCTGCAGCGTCTACATGGATCCCCTCCGGCAAGGGTCCTCTCAATCTCTCAGGGTTAAACCCCAATCTCAACAATAATCGAGTGATGACCCCTCCTACCATCACCACTGGTGTCGACCCTCTGCCAACTCTGGTCAGGTTGGCTAAGATCTCGTGGCTAATGTTGAGACGCTGGCCTGCCACCATAGCCCAGAGGCTCCAGATCTCGGCCGCGTTAAGCGACCCTGGATTACCAGCTCGACCGAGGTACGAGCTGGAAAGCACTCTGTGCAAATACCGGAGTGCCTGAGACACCAGTACGGTGCTCTTCGCTGTATCGTGATCGTACAGCACTCTTGGTATGGCAATGGCCGCCCAATGGGCGCGTCTCACCGCTCGCCGCGGGATCTCGACCCCCTCCTCCGTAGGGAGCCCCATGGCCTGAGCAAACCTCTGCCTGGTGATGCTGACATGGTCGCCATCAAACAAAAACTGAATCACCCCCGGGTCGGTATCCGCACTCTGAAAGCCTGTGTAGCGGAGAGTGGCCAAGACCTGGCGGGTAGCCTCTGGAAATGTCTGGAAGGCGGGCTCGAGAAACTCTGTCCAACCAGCCCCCTCGGCAAGTAGATCAAACTCTGGGGCCAACCCAAGGGCCTCTAGAAAAGGGCAAGATACGAAACGGCTGGCCCGAAACTCTACCTGAGCCAACGCTCTGTACCTCTGAGCGGACTCGTCATCCATCCAAGCCGGAGCTACAAGCTCGGGCTGGGCCTGTGGTGCTCTGCGTCTGGGAGGCATCCTGCAAAAGGGAAGGAATCAGATAGCGAAAACTTGGCAAAACAAGCACTATCAGGTCTATTTTCCAAAATCTAAGGTCCATCTAGGCCTTAACAGGGCAATGGCGGCCCAACGTGAGATAAAAAAGAGAAAGGTAATGACAAATAAAAATAGCAAACATCCTGTCTAAGGAAGTAGCCTAACATGCCTTGCACGCATCATGGCAAAAGGAACATGCAATCCTCATGGAGATAATTAAAGTGAATAAGAATGGCTTTCTAAGTCCCAAGGCATGCATTATACATGGAAAGTAAATAAATATTCAATTCTAGAATAAATAATGAAAATTTGGGCAGCACCCCGGCAGGGATATGCCCAACCTCCTGCATGAAAAAGCAAGATAATAGGCCTCAGGCCCTAGCAATATTAAATGCATGTAAATGGGGCACACCCCGGCAAGAGTGTGCCCCCAACAGTACAAAAATAGTGGCCTCAGGCCGCAAAAGCAAATTATGCACAAAATGGTGCGCTAAAAGGATGCAATTCTAAAGCACCAAGATTATAGAAAAATTCTACTTCTATGTGATTACGCAAAAAGTTCAGATTTAATTGCACTAAAATGATATAGAAAAATGGGAAGCATTCCCCCTAAATTCTAAAATCATCTAAAACTTCTTAAAGTTAAAAGAAGAAAGGATGTAGAAATAAATTGAATAAAAATAAAAAAAAAGTAATTATTTACTTACTTGTAATCCGGAGAAGTGTATAAACTGAAGAAATATAAATATCCGGGCACCGGGTGAGTATATAATGCGAAAAAATGAAGAAATCGCGAAAAAATAAGAAGAAAAGACTCAAAAAAACGCTAGAAAACGTTTAGAAACCGCTTGAGAGAGGAAGAAGAAAGGGACAGCAACGTTTGAGCCGTCTGTCACTCGCCCTTATATAGAATTTTGTGACCGACGGGCAGGGCGTCTGTAAAAGCGACCGATGGGCTGGCCGTCTGTCGCGCAATGAATGCGATTTAATACGCGTGATGAATGCAATGATGACGCATGCATCTGCCCGGTGGACTTCCGACGGGCAGGCCGTCCCTGTGGAGAGGCGGTTAGGCCGTCTCCGTAGAGAGGCGGGCAGACCGTCTCTGTAGAGGGGCGGGTAGACCGTCGGTGACCCTTCCCTATAAAATCTTACAAAATTTTGCTCTTCTTGTCTCTTCATTTTCCAACACCTTGGGCCTTTTATCTTCCTCAAAAATGTCTTCTCCTCTAGCCCAAAGGATGTACCGTATCTTAGACGACAAACACACTTGGGGAGAAGGCGCCCTCTCCTCTTTGGCTGGGCTGAAATACCTGTGCCGGCTGAGAATCGACCAGAACCTCCTCCTGGCGGCGACCCACTTCTGGAACCCCCGATTTCACGTCTTCCAATTCACCTACCAGGAACTGTGCCCTCTATCTGAAGAATTAGCTTCCATTCTGGGAGCTTGGTTCCCTCCTAGCGCTCTGCCTTGCGTCCCCCGCTGCGGCCTACTTCAGACCCGGGACGTAGCCCTAGCTCTAGGCATACCTCCCTCCGAGACCATCCGGCTGATTCCTCTGAGTTCCTCCTTTTCTCTAGAGCCACTGATCGAGGCTCTGGATCAGTTAACCGACATCCCCACCTATCGGGTAAGTATCACGTTCCTATTCTGCATGGTGAACTTCCTTACTGTTGTTCTAGGAGGTTTGACAGGTGACTTTCATCTGCTTGGAATCTTGAGCGACTTTCATCTGGGCCTGTCACCCCTGCCACTTGTCCTAACCGAAACCATCCTAGGTTTGGACGCTGTGAGCTCTGGGTCTACTACAACCTTTGCCGGCAGCCCCTTATTACTCCAGGTACGTCATTATTTTAAAGGTAGTGCGTCCCTTATGGATTTTCACACTAGCTTTTCTTAACGGGAGGTGCGTCCTTTCGGATTTTCACACAACCCTGTGCCTTATTTTTGCCTGAAGTAAACCCTACTTACTCCAGCGGCTTTTTTTTTTTTTTTTTTTTTTCAGATCTGGCTGCAAGAGAAACTGAAGATGCTGTCTGAGCCACCCCCTCGAGTCACTCCGCAGTACTCGCCGAGCCATTTCTTGCCTCGTCGGCGATTATATGGGTGTGCCACGGCTGGTGAAGGCATTACCAGATTTGGTGAGCTGTCAGATGACGATATCAGTTTTACATCAGCTTGGCTCCCGCTGTCTCATGTAGTCATCGACGGGTCATCGGGTTGTGTTCCCCTCTGCGGCCTCCGTCAGGCCACCTTCTGCATCACTTCTCGATGTTCACGGCAGCTCGGGACGACCCAGGATATAGTGAGGGTTCCCCTGTCCTTCCGAGGAGGAGATCTTTCGGCTGCGTTTGCTTCTCGGTATCATGAGCTGTGGGGTAGACTACCCAGGAAGACCGTTATCCCGAGGTTCGGTAATCATTCCGCATCTTCGACTAACGAGTACAAGAAGTGGATCCTTAGTCCAGCCTCTGATAACAGGACCCGAGGGCTCAAACATCTGGTCGGCGAGAGCAGCAGCAGGACTTAGCCTAGCCTATTATGTGTATTTCTTTTGGTGCTATATTTCTTTTTAATGCGGAACTAGAGAATGACAAAAGTGAAAAGAATAATATTCATCCCTTTTCACGAGTTTTGTGTACATTCCCATATAATTTCAGCATATATGATCAGTTTTGGCATTTACTCAGTTGCTTACGCGCCATCAATGCATGAAACTAAATTTTAACAGCATCAACTCCTGTTACCAATCGGCCCTCTCGGGTTTTCACGATTGGACATTTTCTCTCATGCCTCTAATTTTTGCACAGGATGCCTTTTTTTGGTTTTCACCCTGTCGAGGCGCCCAATTTTAGCATAGCCGCCTTTTTTCGGTTTTCGACTTGCGGGGCATTTTATTCTCTTCTTTTTATTTTGGTCTTTAGCCGTGGAAGCTTTTGAGTCTGTCGACATTGATCGGCTCTTTGAATTCATTCCCATCGCTATCTGATAAGATTGCAGCCCCTTTGGACAACAGCTTCTTAAGGATATACGGCCCTTCCCAGGTAGGTCTGAATTTCCCCCTGATGTCTGGTATCCCTGGCCTCATCTGCTTGAACACCAAGTCCCCTTCTTTCAGCGGGTGCTTCCTCACTTTCTTTCCGAAAGTTCTTGCCAACCTCTTCTGGTATATCTGATTATGATAATAAGCCTTCAGCCTACTCTCATCCAGTAAGTTCAAATGCTGCAACCTTTGCTGCGCCCATTCAGCTTCCGGGATTTGGGCCTCCATGACCACCCTTAGAGATTTGAGTTCTATCTCTACTGGCAATACTGCTTCTGTTCCGTATACTAGGGAAAACGGTGTAGCGCCTGTAGATGATCTTACCGTCGTTCTGTATCCCCACAGGGCGAAGGGTAACTTTTCAGCCCAGTCTTTGTAGGTTTGGACCATCTTGGACAAGATCTTCTTCACATTCTTATTGGCGGCTTCTACTGCTCCATTCGCTTGCGGTCGGTAGGGAGAGGATTTATGATGCTCAACACCATATTTCCCGAGAAGTTTTCTGGTTTCTCCCATGAACTGCACTCCATTATCAAACACTATGTGATGAGGGAGGCCATATCTGCATATCAAATTCCTCTCTATGAATTTGGCCATGTCCCTTGCGTCAATTTTCTTGAAAGATTCTGCCTCGACCCATTTGGTGAAATAGTCGATTGCGACTATGATGTATCTGTGCCCATTAGACGCCGTAGGGCAAATTTCTCCAATGATATCTATCCCCCAAGCAGCAAACGGCCAAGGTGATGTCAGGTTATGTAGTTCTGATACCGGCAGGTGTCTCAGATCAGCGTACTGTTGGCACAACTGGCATTGTTTGACATACTTTGAACAATCAGTGTCTATCGTAAGCCAATAAAAGCCTTGTCTCATGATCTTCTTGGCCAAGGTCAAACCATTCATGTGGGCCCCACAGACCCCTGCATGGGTTTCCTCCATTATCTTGCGCGTTTCTCTTTCATTCAAGCACCTGAGCTGAATCCCATCTGACCGTCTTTTGTACAACACCCCTTCCAAGGATATGAACTGAGTAGATAACTTGCGTATCATCCTCTAGTCTTTTTCAGTGGCTGCTTATGGAAATCTATTGCTTTCCAAGTAATTCATGATATCAAAGTACCATGGCTTGCCATCTGATGCCTCGACCTCCATCACTGGCTCGGTTTCAAAACTAGGCTTATCAGAGCTCGAAATTAGCACCGGTTTCATGGCCACTCCTTCAGGGTTATCCCACATTGACACTAAGGTTGCCAACGCATCAGCCAGACGGTTCTCATCTCTTGGCACAAAGTGGAAAGTGCAAGTCTCAAACTGCCCACACATCCCTTTCAGATATTGAACATAGGGGACCAGTCGCTCTTCTTTAACAGCCCACTCGCCTCGGATCTGGTTTATTACCAAGGACGAGTCACCAAATACCTCTACGTTTCTTGCCCCCAACACAGCTAAAGCTTCTAACCCGAAGGTGCACGCTTCATACTAAGCTTCATTGTTGGTCGCCTTGTATCTCAGTTTTTTAGCAAGAGGAAGCTTCTCATTATCTGGGGTCGTCAGGATGATTCCGACTCCGGCTCCTTTGTTATTCACTGCCCCGTCAAAATGCAACTGCCATCCTTGAACAGAAATCGTGCCTATGCTCTCGTCAGGAAAGGTAAATTCGGGGGTGTCCCCTTGGATAGGATGTTCAGCAAGAAATTCGGCTACAGCTCGCCCCTTAATAGTCTTGCGGGTGATGTATTGCACATCAAACTCTTGTAGCAAGAGCAGCCACCTCCCCATCTTTCCAAGTAAAGATGGTGCCTCCTGCAAATATCTTAAAGGATTCTGCTTGGCTACGGCCTGAACCTTGTATGAATGGAAGTAATGTCTCAGCTTCTTTGATGCCCAAATTACTGCAAGGCATATCTTCTCCACTTTAGCATATTTTATTTCGTAAGTCAGGAACTTCTTGCTGAGGTAATAAATCGCAAACTCTACCCCAAATTCATCCTCTTGAGCCATCATGGCGCCCACTGAATCGTCTTCCACGGCCAGATACAGAATAAGGGGTTTAACAGGTTGCGGAGGCCTTAGTACTGGCGGATTTAACAGATACTCCCTGATATTATCAAAGCCTCTCTGGCAGTCCTCGTTCCAGACCACAGGCTGATTCTTTCTAAGCAGCTTGAAAACAGGCTCGCATATCGAAGTGAGCTTGGCAATAAACCGGCTAACATACTGCAGCTTGCCCAGGAAACTCCTTACATCTTTCTCCTTTTGTGGCACAGGCATCTCTCTGATAGCTTTCACCTTGTCGGGGTCAATTTCTATCCCCCTTTGACTGACGACATGTCCCAACAACTTTCCTGAAGTCACCCCGAAAATGTACTTCTTGGGATTAAGTCGCAGATTATACTTATCGATCCTGGTGAAGAACTTCTCTAGAGCTTCAAAGTGTCCCTCTCGGGTGGCTGATTTGACCATCATATCATTGACATACACCTCCACTTCTTTGTGAATCAGGTCACTTAAGATCTTGGTTGCCATCCTCTGGTATGTGGCCCCTGCATTCTTCAGGCCGAAAGGCATGACCCGATAGGCGTAGGTACCCCACTCCGTGATAAAGTCAATTTTAACCCGATCAGCTATCTTGTTCAGGATCTGGTTGTAGCCCACATATCCGTCCCCAAAGCTGTACATCACGCAACTGGCGGCACTGTCTATCAATACATCGATATGGGGTAGTGGAAAATCATCTTTAGGGCAGGCTTTGTTAAGATCTCGATAATCCACACACACCCTGACCTTTCCGTTCTTCTTTGCCACAGGAACCACATTTGCCAGCCATGTAGGATACTGGACTTCCACAAGGAACTTAGCTTCAATCTGCTGTCGAATTTCCTCCTTAACCTTGTCAGCCCATTCTGGTCTTAGCCTTCTCAACTTCTGCTTCACAGGCTTGCAATCTGGGTAAGTCGGGATGGCATGCTCCGCCACAACTCGGTCAATCCCCGGCATGTCCTCGTAGGTCCAGGCAAAGACTTTTTCATGTTTTCTTATTATTCTCTCAAAATTTTTTCTCTCCTCAGGGGTTATATTTGATGCTATTAGAATTTCTCTCGGGTTTTCCGAGGTTCCAAGATTAAAAGGCGTTGTGCCAGTGGGGTCAATATCAAAAATTGATGGAATATGATCATGTTCATGCATATTGAAATCATTAGAAACATCGCACAAATGAGTGAAATTGTTCATCTTATTGATAATATTATAGTTATCATTTACATCATAAAAGAGTTCTGGAATAAAAAGACAATCTAGGCTAGAGTCTTCTTCCGCCACTCCTGAGGTTGATGCTGTTGCAGCTTGCTCACTAACTTTCTGATTTAGCAGAGGCCCTTCAGGAACGTCGGAAGAAATCTTCAAATCCCCCATTTTCAGCTCTAAGTCTGCTATCTTCTCTTTTCCTTTCAGCCTGGCAGCTACCATCTTCTCAGTAACGACCTCCTCATGCTCGCACTTATCCCAAGTGATACCCTGAGCCATGACTTCCTCATCCCAAAAGTCCTCAGCAGTCTTGACGAACCCGACGTGCCAGTCATACACATCATTGAAAATCTCGAAACCAGGGACAATCCTCCCCTCTACCCATTGCGGTTCATCTTCGCCAGTAAACGCACAAACTGAGGATGCCGGCACAAAGCTCTCCAAAATGTGGGGGATCTTACCCGCTACTCTCTTCTTGCCGAAGCCACCTCTGTACCCCAGACCTTTCCGGTTCTTCTGCCCTCGAGTGGTGATCGCGGTCTGCAATCCTTGGGAGTTTCTGCCCAATCCAGCCCCGGGAAGATAGTGCATCTTCTTCAACATATTAACCACAGCCGGGCTATCTACTGATCCGTGCTCTCCCCTTATCATAGACACATGGAAGCCACTGAATGGCTGATTGGCAATTTCTAGCGCCGAGACCTGGTTTTCCCTTGCCGCCTTGATAGTCACCACCTCCCCTTCGTGTGGGAATTTTATCATCTGATGCAGTGTGGATGGCACTCCTCCTAATTTATGAAACCAGGGTCTCCCTAGCAAAGCTGAGAAGTTAGCAGGGATGGACAGAACTATAAATTCGACCTCCACCTCGATAGGTCCTGTCTTAACCAAGGTCTTGAAGGTTCCTGAGGCTTGCCTCCTCGAGTTATCGTAGGCCGTGATAGTCAGATCGGATCCGCTGAGCATATCCTCGCTTAAACCAAAAGCTTGCAAAGCTATTAAAGGGCACACGTTGATAGAAGACCCATCGTCCACCATGACGCAAGCAGTGTGCTTACCGCTAATCTGTGCTTTAATGTACAAGGGTCGATTGTGGTTGCGTCCTTCCACTGGTAAGTCAGCGTCAGAAAAGACCAATCTCTCCTCAGATCCTCCCTTAATTAAACCCAAAAGCTCTGACGGGGAAATAGTGGTGGCGACTGTGGCCTCAACCAAAGCCTCTACTACCTTCTGCCTATGAGAGGGGGATTGCCTCAACAGATCCCAAATAGATATCTGAGCTGCGGTCTTCTTCAATTGCCTTATAATCTGTTCCTCCTCTGGCTCTTTCTTTGCCAATGGCTGTACCGGCTCAGGTAGCTTTGCAATCTCGGGGATCACCCTTCCACTTCTAGTGACAGCGCTTATCTCTCCCTCGTCTCCATCGGAGCCCCACAGATCAAGGTTCAGTCCTTCTTCACCCTCGGCTTCTCCACCGCTCTCACTGCTAGACCAACAATCAAGAGTCGCCACAACTGCTTTCTCCTTCCCATCCTTGGAATTATCAACAGCAGACTCCTCACTCCCATACAGATCTTGCAGCACGTACCACTCTGGTAGGCTAGATTGAATCATAAACACGGGCGGTGGTACGACATTATAACCAGGCTTCTTCTCAGTTTCTCTCTTCTCAGGGTCAGAGATCTGCTTGCTATCGATCAAGTCTTGGATAGAGTGCCGGAGGGCCTTGCATTTATCAGTGATATGGCCTGAGTGCTGGTGGAATGCACAGAATTCGTTGTCTTTATGTCCCGGTTTCCCTTGTGTCAAAGCTGGCCTAGGAGTTAGAGGGCGCAATTTTCCTTCCTTCATCAGCCTCCTCAAGACCCAGGATAATGGCCTCCCCAAGTTCGAAAACTTCCTCTGGGTGGCTACCTCAGTAGCAGACACTTCACCCATTCTTCTAGTGCTGTTACTGGGACCTGCCGGCCTGCTGGCTCCTTGACCGGGGTTAGCCCTTTTGGCGAAATTGTCACTATTAGCTTTTCGGGTTAAAAACTCTCCCTCTGCTTCGATGGCAATATCTTTGAGAGACTCCCAGTCCTTTAACCCCTTCATCCTCAATCCCTCCTTCAAGTACGGGCTCGCGTTCTTAATGAAAAGACGGATCTGGTCCTGGGTATCAGGCTTTCGGCGCATCTCCATTACTCGGTTCCGCCATCGGGTAAGATACTCATGGAAGGATTCCCCGGCCTTCTGCTGGAGTAGCTCAAGATCTTTCAGAGTCACCTCCATGCTGGTATTACAGTCGTACGGCTTCAGAAACTCCTCAGTGAGCAGATCCCAATCTTCTTTAGTGCGGCGGTCAAGGCCATGATACCAATCTATGGCATGAGAGGTCAGACTCAGACAAAAGTATTCTACTTTCTGCTTCTTGGACAATGTGGTCCCCTTCATGACCAGAGAATATTATTTTACATGTGCGGTGGGATCAGAAGTACCATCAAACTTCGGAACATCCGACATTTTGAAGTTATAAGGGATCGGGTCCTCTCCGTCCAGCTCCCTATCCTCAGGATTCATCCCGTGAGCTCTGCCTATCATACGAGCCATAGCCTCAAATCTCTCTTCCATTTTCTTCAGAATAAAGTCATCAGCCTGAGGCGCCTTCCCCTTCTCAGATGCCATGCTCAACCTATCGTCCTCGATATCTCTATCGTCGTCAATTCTTAGCACTGGCCTTCTTCTCAGCTCTCCTAAAGCCACTGATCTTAACTCTACCGGCGGCGGCCTAACGGGCTCCTCTCGCCTTTCAACCCTTTCTTCTTCAGGCTCATTCTGTCTCATTGGAGGAGGAGGAGGATTCTGTGGAGCATTCGGCTGAGCGTTCTGCTATGCCAAGGCGGTCAACATATTCATCATCCTGCCCTCGAATTCCTCAAAACGGCAGCCCACTTCTTCCGCAATCATGGCCCTGGTGGCATCTTCCCCCCTAGGCGAGTTTGCCATCTGAGATACTGTACCACTGATTTCTAATAAAACCTCTGGTAGACCCTCTCTATCTGACAGCTCAGGAGTAAGAACTCGGATCAGTCGCCCGGTTGGTGATCTAGTCCACCTGGGCAGATCTATGATGGCTGCAGGGACAAAAGTTAGAATGATGCATGAAATGTAGCTATAATGCATGATCATGATATGCAACATTTACAGAGCACAAGCAAGCAAGTAGGTCCTTCCACCCTTATTTCTCCCACACACGTGGTCGTGCAGTCTCTTTCCTAGGTGGGATTAGCCCAAGGGTCAACGAGGGACCCAATGGACGCGTATGGTGCGCGGCGGAAAACCGGCAGCATAACACTCCTATGCTAATGTACAAGCGGATGGATGATGATCGTCACGTATTCGGATGCTCCATAAATTTCGACATGGCCCTACCGGGGCATGATAGCCTTTGGCTAGGTTACCAAGCGAGATATTTGGACTCATCCAATACGTGAGGATTCCAAGCATGATCCCTGCCGATGGGTCTAGCTCATCACGAGCGTAGCGACCGATCGGGTCACCATTTTGATATACCATTGAGGTACATGGCTTGGGCTGGTGATTATCCTTAACACTTCCCCAAATTGAGTGAAAATGAGGAGGCGCTTCAGGAACGCACCGGGGCTAAAAGAGGGACCAAACTAGCGTATTCTAAGGCTCTAATGATATGCAAATGCAAATTTGAGAGAAAGCGAATTTATGAATTAAATTTTAATCATAAATGTTAAAAGAGGTATTTTCAAATCGAAATCTCGAACCATAAACGTCCCCAGTGGAGTCGCCACTGTGACGCGCGCCGGATCTCGATGCGCCGCCCGTTCGACCGCCCGCACGTGGGCGACCGAGGTATTTGCGGGTCCGTTGGTAGCTTACGATAAATCGCAAGTGCGTCTATGTTGGGCAACAAGGAGGTATCATGGAGTCGCCACCCAATAGAACATTGGGAAAGTTTCTCTCGCCTCGGAGAGCCTAAGACTGCGCTTGATATCCATTTTGGGCCAGCTAAAGGCCTAGGATTAGCGCTAAAGCCTCGTGACCCAAGAAGTATTTTGGAGGATAACCTCTAACCTCTCGAGCCCAAAGACCAAAGCTGGGTCCGGGATTTCTCATCTATTTCTACCTCAATTAGCTTATGATCAAATTTTAATATCATTAATTCGCTCTCTCTCCACACTATGCAGTTTAATTGAAAAGCGCATTTATTCACGTTTTGAAAGCGATAAATGATCAAATAGATAATAAAGCAATAAGTTACAATAATACAAGGAGCGGAATACAACTCCTTTTTGTAAATGTACGAGGCATACATAAATCGGGGCATTGCTTATTCTTGAGGACTTTGGTCCTCGCATGCATCATTATCAAAAATGGGATATTTAATTTGTGATGATCTTTATTGGATAAAAATAGGGCGTTGGACCCTTTTGCATTTTATACAAAACTCATTTTTATTTGAGTACAAATCGTTGGTCTGTTTTTACATTCAACGGGATAAAAAAAGAGATTATTCATACACATAAAATGATCAATGAATGAGTAGGCGAGAGAAATAAATCAAGAGGTTTAAGAAAACTAAACCGGACGAAATCCCCCACGCATGGTAGGCAGCCGCTCAAGCTTGGGATAATCCAAGAGGACCAATATACACTCACAGAAAGTTAAGAGATGTTAATATACATAAAATTAACACATAAGAAATCAAAGAGACTGAATAGAGATGAAAAATGATAAAAAATGGAGGCAGAACCCACCGACGGCCTTTCCTGGTTGACCGACGGGCGTCGGTTTGGTTATTCGATATGCCCGTTTGTCACTCAAAAAGGGCGTCTGTAGGTGGGTGACCGACGGGCGTCGGTCATGAAGATGACCCGTCGGTCACCTCTGTCTCCGAAAAACAGAAAGGAAAAAAAAAGGCCTTTCGAGATCAAAAAAAGCAAGTTTTATCCAAGAAGGAGATGAGGGAGTTAAAATGAAGAAAAGTAATGACAGGTATTCAAAAATTTCACAGAATGAATAAATAAATAAATAAATAAAAAATATGAGATGAAAATGGAGAGAGAATCCGAAATATTTACCCTCAGATAATCACTTCAGGTGAGAATCTGGTGTCGGTTAGATCCCCGCGCATTCCACGAGAAACAACAGTGAAAGATTAGAGGGAGAAAATGAGATATTTCACCTTTAATCCTTCAGAAAATCGATTTTGGAGTCAAAATCTAAAGAAAACTAATTAGCTTTTAGTTCCTTTGATTGATTTGATCCTTGATTCAATAAAGTTCTTTAGAAAAAAGTGTTTTGGAAGAGAGAGAAAACGTGCTTGAATTTTGGCAGAGTTTCCTCTTCTGAAAAATTTTCCAACCCTTTTCAAATGAAAATCCGGACCTTATATAGCCAGACACGACCGACGGGCGTCGGTGTATGGGGGCGGGCGTCGGAAGAATCCTACTGACACAAGGACACTTCCGACGGTCCTGCCACATCCACCGACGGGCGTCGGAATGGTTGCGTGCTCCGGGAAACCAGGCGGCTTCTGACAGGGGCGGTGATTTTCTGACGGGCGTCGGAAAATACCATGAGCCGTCGGTGACTCGGAGCGACGGGCTGCCTCCACAGACTGGCTGGCCGTCTGTGGAGGACAAAAAAGCCTTTTTGACTTGAAAAACTTCCGTTTTCCCCCCTCTGCCCAGGAATTGTAGAAAAACCTCATTTCTCATGGAACGCGGGACTAAAACCTCCAAATGCAGCCTCCCGTACAGGCTCGAACATTGATTTCATCATAGGGTAACCTCTGATCTGGACCGCTCCGGGACACGGTGCTTACACCATGCAAAGTACATAAAGCACATAAATATTCATAGTATAAAGGAGGGTCGTGCTCTTGACAGAGAGTGTCTGACCGAAAATCGTATCACGGGTTCTTTGTCGCACTCGCAACATAAGTCGCACTCGCGACAGACACGAGCGTTACGTTCCATCGCTATCCTGCATAGCTCCTTTCAAACAATACCTCCCCACAACACCAAACTAACCTTTTGCCCACATGGCACATATCCAAACACCTCAAATTATACAATTTATCAAGAATTATTCAGCATTTAGACAGCTATTCAAGAACCATTTATATATTAAAGCTTCGTTTCATTTTTAGTTTATGATATACTTAACAAAATCATTTAATTTGATCTTAACATCTGTAGACACCGGATCCTGAGTCAGCCTAGATCGAAGTTACCCAATGATGATAATTGCCTTCACAGGCTTAAAAGGTTAAAAGTGATGGTTTTCTCGTCAAATTTGCATTTTAGAGTGAAAAATTAGAAAATAATAAAAATTAATTTTGAAAAAAGAGGGCTTAAAATCATAGTGTTTTTAGTCAATTTAAAATTTAAAAAAAAAAAGTTTTTTTTTTTCAGATCGCGAGTGTCGGGCGCGGCAGCACGCTGGGCGCGATATGGCGACGCGCAGCATTGCCAATGCTGCGCGTCGCTAAAAAGCGACGCGCAGCGTTGTACGCACTGAGCGCCGCACCGCGAGCCTCTGCGTGCGGATTTCGCGCAGCCTAGCTGCGTACAGGCCCGTCGTGATGGAATATGTCATGGTATGTGTATGATGATCACGCAGCGGAAAACAAAATAAATTTGATCATACATGCCAAACAATTCCATGACAAGAATCGGAAACATGCAATTTTAGGGTTTTAATAACTTACAACTTTAGATGCCTTTCAAATTGAATTTGATGATGACCAGCAACTTAGATGATCTTGTCCACCTTAGATGTTCACCACCAATGCCAAGGAACAGCCTTTTTCGCCACTCCTCTCTATTCTCACACACACACTCGCAAAGACGGCTCAAAACCGAAAGTGCTAGCTTACTAAATATGTATTGTGTAATAGAATTAGTTTGAAGCCACAAGACTTGATCTTGTCCTTCTACTATGTGTAAAGAATGCTCAAAGTCACAAGCAAGCAAGGAAGAATCCTTCTTCTTGTGAATTTCGGCCAAGAAGAAAAAAAATGAGAGAGAGAGAGATGTGTTTCACGCAAAAACCTAGCCACCAATCTTAGGTTTTTTTTTCTCTTTCTTTTATCTTTTCTATATAATTGTATATTATCTTTTTGGCAAGTATTTGATTTGAATTTCAATTACTTTTAGATAATCTGATTCAAACTCAAAATCCTTCCTAAAGATAAGTAACACAATTTATTTCAAACTCACTTTTGAATTCAAAATTCAAATTAATTTGAAATATTACCTTAACATATTTTTAATCAAATATACAATCACTTAATCATGTGCTGAAATTCCATTGTATATCATACTTGGAATTTCGGCTAGGACATGGTAATTATTAGGTGATTTAATTTGACTTAAATGCCACTAGGATTTAATACTCAATTAACTTAATTGATTTAATTAATCAATTGAAATTAATCCTATGTGGGCCGAATATTCTCTCTCTCATGGACCAAGGTCCAATAGCAATTTAAATACCCATTACATACATTAATTTGACTTTAATTAAAAGCCCAAATTAATGCCCAATACATTATTTAAATATTTTAAGCCCAATGCTTTGTGTGCGATCCTATAGGTCCATTTAATATTGGCAATGAATTAAGAATTAATTCAAAGGCTATATGTATTATAGCATTCCAAATTAAATGAAAATGCAATTGGCATTTAGTGACCTAATGCAATTTTGTATATTCCCTTACCCATAAATATCAGAATTAACATAAGGCATGGAACAAGTCATCCTCATGTATAAGTTAATTCCTTTCTTGATATTACAGTGACACTGAACTCTCAGATAAATAATGATTGCACATTATTACATCTCGGTATGGCCATACACTTCTCAGTTCACTGATCAAGTGGCCGATGATATTTTTCTCTCTTATAGAGAGGGGTAATCCCTTCACTTCTCTCATGCTCTCTAACATGAATCAATGCATACCCAAGCATACCCATACTTGTCACTCAGTTACGAGCACGTTAGGTGTATGTCAAAGTACACAGTAATTCATAAAGAGTTTCATAGAGATTTTAGGTCTAAGAACTCCGATACAAAACTTGCATATGAGGAACACTTATGACTTGTACCATGTAGTGTTCTCATGTGTGGATCGTATCCAAATACCATGTTATAAACATGTATCTATGATCTCTGATTGACACTTTTGTCCTTATGATCCGTAAGACAGAACTCAACTAATCAGAGAGAGCATACTAGTCTTAATTCATTTGTTATTCCCATAACAATGACTGACTAGGGATATTTAGAATGAAGTCTCATTTGTTTCAAGGTCTTACAACCATGTGCCTCACACATGATAACTTAAACTGAAACGACATTCTTGGATAGTTCTATCAATTGACATGCACAGGAATACAATGGATAAAACAAAATGCCTCATTTATTAACTAAAGTGTTTTATTACAATGTATTGGGGCTAGGGCTTACACTAACAATCTCCCACTAGCACTAGTCCCAATTGGGCATAGCCCTAAGACCGAATGATCTCAAATGAGCTTCGTGCAGATTTGGGCGCAACTGTTTCGTCAAAGGATCTGCTACATTGTCTTCACTTGCTATCTTGCTGACCTTGACGTCCCCACGATCAATGATTTCTCTGATCAGGTGGTACCTCCTGAGTATGTGTTTGGATTTCTGGTGTGACCGGGGCTCTTTGGCCTGTGCAATAGCCCCGTTGTTGTCACAAAAAATTTCTAATGGATCTAGGATGCTTGGGACCACTCCTAATCCAGAAATGAAATTTCTAATCCAAACAGCCTCTTTTGCAGCCTCACTTGCTGCAATATACTCAGATTCTGTAGTTGAGTCGGCAACGGTCTCTTGCTTTGAGCTTCTCCAGCTGACAGCAGCACCGTTTAAAACAAAAACGAATCCAGATTGCGATCTTGAGTCCTGAGTGCTGGTTTGAAAAGCAGCATCGGCATAGCCTTGTATGACGAGCTCTTCCTGACCACCATACACCAAGAAGTGATCCTTAGTCCTTCGTAGGTACTTTAGAATCCCTTTTACAGCAGACCAGTGCTTTTCACCAGGGTCTTGCTGAAACCTACTGGTTATACTCAGTGCATGAGCAGCATCCAACCTAGTACATAACATAGCGTACATGATAGATCCAATAGCAGATGCATATGGGATTCTACTCATGTTGTCCCTTTCCTCTTTGGTTTTAGGGCACTGTTCTTTAGTTAAAGGAACTCCCAAAGCCAAAGGTATGTACCCTTTCTTTGAGTCTCCCATACTAAAACGCTTTAGTACCTTGTCTATGTACTTATCTTGACTTAGTCCCAATAGCCGATTCGATCTATCTCTGTAGATCCGAATGCCAAGTATTGTCTCAGCTTCACCTAAGTCTTTCATTGAGAAACATTTCCCCAACCATTGCTTAACCTTTTGCAATGTTGGAATGTCATTCCCAATGAGAAGGATGTCGTCCACATACAGGACCAGAAACACTACTATGCTCCCACTAACCTTCTTGTATACACAAGGCTCATCTTCGTTCTTGACGAAGTCAAATTCTTTGACTGCCTCATCAAAACGAAGATTCCAACTTCGGGATGTTTGCTTTAATCCATAAATGGATTTCTGAAGCTTGCAAACCTTCTTAGGATTCTTCGGATTGACAAAACCTTCAGGTTGTGTCATATACACATCCTCAAGTAAATTTCCATTAAGGAAAGCAGTTTTGACATCCATTTGCCATATCTCATAATCATGATATGCAGCTATGGCAAGCAAGATCCTAATGGATTTGAGCATGACTACAGGCGAAAAGGTTTCATCATAGTCTACACCATGTGTTTGTCGAAAACCTTTCGCTACTAGTCTACCTTTGTAGGTCTTATCAGCTTTGAGTTTAAATAGCCACTTGCATTCAATTACTTTTGCACCTTCTGGTGGATCAACCAAGGTCCAAACCTGGTTATCGTACATTGATTGCATCTCGGATTTCATGGCTTCAAGCCAATTTTTCGAGTCTGGGCTTTCAATAGCTTCTCGGTAGGTAGTAGGATCCTCACGATCTACTAACTCAATAGTGTCACTGTCGGTGATTAGAAAACCATATCTCTCAATCCCCTGACGTACCCTACCGGACCTTCTAGGTACTTGTGCAATGGGTTCTTGTTCCACAATTGGTTGTGAACTTGATCCCATTTCCAACTCATCCTGTATAGGAGTTTGTGGCATTTGAATTTCTCCAAGTTCTACTTTACTCCCACTGTCTTTCTTGAGAAGGAACTCCTTTTCCAAGAAAACAGCCTTGCGAGCAACAAATACTTTGTTCTCAGTTTGTGAGTAAAAGTAGTATCCCTTTGTTTCTTTGGGATAACCCACAAATAAGCAGACAGTGGATTTGGACTCTAGTTTGTCAGATGTTAATTTCTTAACATGTGCTTCACAGCCCCAAATCCTGAGAAATGACATATTGGGTTCTTTCCCAGTCCATACCTTGTATGGTGTCTTTTCAACTGCTTTAGTTGGAATACGGTTTAGTAGAAACGCAGCAGTTTCTAATGCATAGCCCCAAAAAGAGACAGGAAGATTTGCTTGACTCATCATAGATCGAACCATGTCCAATAGAGTTCGATTTCTCCTTTCGGACACACCATTCCATTGTGGTGTTCCAGGAGGAGTGAGCTGTGAAATAATACCACACTCCTTTAGATGACAGTCAAACTCTTGGCTTAAATATTCGCCACCTCGATCTGACCGAATGGCTTTTATACTTTTGCCAAGTTGGTTTTCTACTTCGTTTTTAAACACTTTGAATTTCTCAAAAGTTTCAGATTTATGCTTCATTAGATAGACATAGCCATATCTACTGAAGTCATCTGTGAATGTCACGAAGTAGCTAAAACCACCTCTGGCTTGTGTACTTAATGGTCCACATACATCGGTATGTATTAGCTCCAATAAGCCATTAGTCCTCTCACCTTTCTTATTAAAAGGACTCTTTGTCAATTTTCCATGCAAACATGGCTCGCATGTATCATAAGATTCTAAGTCAAATGACCCAAGCACTCCAGTTTTGTGGAGTCTTGAAATGCGTTTTTCGTTTGCATGTCCTAAACGACAATGCCAGAAGTAAGTAGGGTTTAACTCATTTGATTTAACCCTCTTTGTATTAATGTTGTATATGGACTCTTTGTTTGATAGATCAAGGATATAAAGGCCATTTTGCAACATGGCATTGCCATATGAAATGCCTTGGCGACGAATATGAGCATTGCCATTTTTAATAACAAAATCAAATTCATCCAAATCCAATAATGAAACTGAAATAATGTTTCTGCTCATAGCAGGCACATAATAACAATTTTTCAAAATTAAACAAAGTCCGGAAGGTAAAGTGAGTTGATAGTCGCCTATCTCCATGGCAGCAACTCGTGCTCCATTCCCCACACGGAGGTCCACTTCATTCTTCCCCAGTAATCTCCTATTTCTTAGCCCCTGCACATTTGAACAAATGTGAGAACCACAACCGGTATCTAGTACCCAAGTGGTAGAAATAGAAAGGTTAATTTCAACAACAAAAATACCTGAACTGGACGCCTTGGCTCCATTCTTTTTTTGTTCTTCCTTGAAG
Organism: Excoecaria cochinchinensis; assembly: GCA_947683425.1. Taxonomy (NCBI): domain Eukaryota; kingdom Viridiplantae; phylum Streptophyta; class Magnoliopsida; order Malpighiales; family Euphorbiaceae; genus Excoecaria; species Excoecaria cochinchinensis. The sequence goes on along the minus strand of CANTUQ010000021.1, from coordinate 8,901,929 downwards.
AGAGCGCAATTCTTCTTCCAATGCCCTATTTTGTTGCAATGGAAGCAAGTGCTCTCGCTCTCCTTGGGCTTTTGCGCCTTGGGCTTGGATTGGGCCTGAGGTGCGCTCCCATTTGACTTGAACCGAGCCAGGTCATTCTTGGGTTTTGCCTTTCCCTTTCCTTTTCCCTTAGCCGGTCCCTTCTTAATGCCCCCTTGAACCATCAGTATGGGATTAGTCTTTCGAATGTTTTCTTCAGCATTCTTAAGCATCCCATGAAGCTCAGTAACTGACTTGTTCATCGCATGCATGTTATAATTCATTACAAATGGATCATAATCATCAGCCAATGATCCTAAAATCAAGTCAGTAGCCAATTCCTTTGGTACTTGTACCTCAAGCTTCTCAAGAGTATCAAGATACCCTTTCATCTTGAGTACATGCGTACTAACAGGAGTACCTGCAGCCATCTTACAGGAAATTAAGGCCTTAGTTGTCACAAACCTCTCGTGACGAGCTTGCTCTTGGAACATCTCCTTTAAGTGCACCATGATCGCATACGCCTCTTGGTCCATAAATTGCTTTTGCAAGTCAGGCACCATAGTGGCTAGCATCAAACAGGTCACATCATTGGAGTCGCTCTTCTTGGTCTCAAAAGTTTCCCTTTGAACCGCAGAGTCGTTCCTTCCAGGTTCTTGAGGCAAGGGTGCATCCAAAACATACGACTTTTTCTCTTGCTTAAGAACTATCCTTAAGTTTCGAGACCAGTCTATGAAATTGGTGCCATTCAATTTGTCCTTTTCAAGGACCGATCGCAATGAGAAATTGTTGTTTGAAGATGCCATTTTTCACTCTACAACAAAATTTAGCAAGATTAAATGAGGTCTTATTAATAATCCCACAAACCGAATTAATATCCCTTTAAATAATTCGCGTTAGTGATTTAATGTGGGCCAAGATCCACTTTTCACAACAACCTTATTAGTCAAGCTGAGCTTGTACACCTAACAAGTTAAGTTACTTAGGTAAGATAACTCCAATCATGACTCGTACATGACTCTTGGATCAAATGGGCTAACATCTTAAGATGTTATAGCACAAACCCATTTATTAGTTGCCTAGGTCCGGGCATCCCTTTCCATGTTAAGTCCAACCAACATTCACAACTCATGCCTCACAAAGATAATCGGGCGCATCTAGGACTCCTAGTCTACGTTACCGATGATCGATGCCTTGACATGTTTCGAATTAGGAAGGCAACTTTGTGACTTACTATTTTAGGGATTCATTTTATTACGGCTTACATGGCATACGCTTTGTCATCCATTCATAGCATGCATATATAAATAATTGCATAAAGTAAAGCGTGACAAACATGGGCCCATAAAACCTACAATTAAGATTCTATACTATTACACAAGAATCTTCTTAGTTGGGCTTCACTACTCCGGTGGGCTTCATCTTGATTTACAAAGTCTTCAAGTAAATTCTATTCTAAGAAATAAATGAAACTTTTACAATAATACATAATGGCTCGCAGGCCATAATTAATTACAAAAATCCAGGGCCCATGAATGCACCATGCATATCCATTTATCACACCAAACAAGCAAATTAATATACATAACATTCATGGATCAAACAAAGTCCAATTTTAATTAAATTAGCCAAGCCCATTAATGGAAATTGTGTACTTGAACCTTTAAGAGATGACCCCGTGATGGGCCTGGGCCGAAGCCCAATGGACTAAATCCTCTTATTGAATAAGTTCTCTTAAAAGCCCAAAACACAAACTAGTTAGATTTGTGCCATAAATCAACTCTAGTGTTATTTCCAATTTTGCCATTTTTAATTTTATGTCATTCAGCCCATAAACATTAAAAATACATATAATATGTACCAACATGAATTAAAGCATAAAATCATGAAGAACATATATATGAAACATGGCATGCATATAAAAACAAACAAACAACAAAAACTAGTTGTTTAATGCTTATGTGATGCCAAAAATGCACAAACACTTAAATCAATTTTATGAGTCATTTAATAATCTAAATAAGGTCATAAATATTGATTTAACATTCTGTACCAATCTGATCTAAATGTGTTTTTACCATTTTAATCAAATCAAAACAAACAATGTTGATTAAACATGTAACAAACACAAACTAGTCATGTTTTAAGTGATTTTAAAATTAATCAATTAAATTGTCATGGACCAGAATTAAAACCATATTTAAATAATGTCCAGACCTGATATTTAATATTTTAAAAAAACACTTACAAACATGCCAAAACCAATTTTACATTTAATATATAAAACTAGTTGTTAAAATTTCAATTAACATGCCATAATGCACCTAGTTTTAACATTAACATGTACCATCAGGTATACATAATTAAATCCGACCATTAACAGCCCCTAAACAACCTTAGGACAGTATATTAACATGTCATATTAATTATAATACCCAGCTAATCAATTAAAATCGTTTTTACACCAAAACAATGCAAAAAATTCAAAACAGAAAATTCCAGCATTGCATGCAATTAAAGCAACGATTTTTAATTAATTATTTCATGCATCTAAAGCACTAAAATAAGCATGTTTAGGCTCTGATACCACTGATGGAATATGTCATGGTATGTGTATGATGATCACGCAGCGGAAAACAAAATAAATTTGATCATACATGCCAAACAATTCCATGACAAGAATCGGAAACATGCAATTTTAGGGTTTTAATAACTTACAACTTTAGATGCCTTTCAAATTGAATTTGATGATGACCAGCAAGTTAGATGATCTTGTCCACCTTAGATGTTCACCACCAATGCCAAGGAACAGCCTTTTTCGCCACTCCTCTCTATTCTCACACACACACTCGCAAAGACGGCTCAAAACCGAAAGTGCTAGCTTACTAAATATGTATTGTGTAATAGAATTAGTTTGAAGCCACAAGACTTGATCTTGTCCTTCTACTATGTGTAAAGAATGCTCAAAGTCACAAGCAAGCAAGGAAGAATCCTTCTTCTTGTGAATTTCGGCCAAGAAGAAAAAAAATGAGAGAGAGAGAGATGTGTTTCACGCAAAAACCTAGCCACCAATCTTAGGTTTTTTTTTCTTTCTTTTATCTTTTCTATATAATTGTATATTATCTTTTTGGCAAGTATTTGATTTGAATTTCAATTACTTTTAGATAATCTGATTCAAACTCAAAATCCTTCCTAAAGATAAGTAACACAATTTATTTCAAACTCACTTTTGAATTCAAAATTCAAATTAATTTGAAATATTACCTTAACATATTTTTAATCAAATATACAATCACTTAATCATGTGCTGAAATTCCATTGTATATCATACTTGGAATTTCGGCTAGGACATGGTAATTATTAGGTGATTTAATTTGACTTAAATGCCACTAGGATTTAATACTCAATTAACTTAATTGATTTAATTAATCAATTGAAATTAATCCTATGTGGGCCGAATATTCTCTCTCTCATGGACCAAGGTCCAATAGCAATTTAAATACCCATTACATACATTAATTTGACTTTAATTAAAAGCCCAAATTAATGCCCAATACATTATTTAAATATTTTAAGCCCAATGCTTTGTGTGCGATCCTATAGGTCCATTTAATATTGGCAATGAATTAAGAATTAATTCAAAGGCTATATGTATTCTCTAGCAAGATATTATAGCATTCCAAATTAAATGAAAATGCAATTGGCATTTAGTGACCTAATGCAATTTTGTATATTCCCTTACCCATAAATATCAGAATTAACATAAGGCATGGAACAAGTCATCCTCATGTATAAGTTAATTCCTTTCTTGATATTACAGTGACACTGAACTCTCAGATAAATAATGATTGCACATTATTACATCTCGGTATGGCCATACACTTCTCAGTTCACTGATCAAGTGGCCGATGATATTTTTCTCTCTTATAGAGAGGGGTAATCCCTTCACTTCTCTCATGCTCTCTAACATGAATCAATGCATACCCAAGCATACCCATACTTGTCACTCAGTTACGAGCACGTTAGGTGTATGTCAAAGTACACAGTAATTCATAAAGAGTTTCATAGAGATTTTAGGTCTAAGAACTCCGATACAAAACTTGCATATGAGGAACACTTATGACTTGTACCATGTAGTGTTCTCATGTGTGGATCGTATCCAAATACCATGTTATAAACATGTATCTATGATCTCTGATTGACACTTTTGTCCTTATGATCCGTAAGACAGAACTCAACTAATCAGAGAGAGCATACTAGTCTTAATTCATTTGTTATTCCCATAACAATGACTGACTAGGGATATTTAGAATGAAGTCTCATTTGTTTCAAGGTCTTACAACCATGTGCCTCACACATGATAACTTAAACTGAAACGACATTCTTGGATAGTTCTATCAATTGACATGCACAGGAATACAATGGATAAAACAAAATGCCTCATTTATTAACTAAAGTGTTTTATTACAATGTATTGGGGCTAGGGCTTACACTAACACGTCGCTCTATAGCGACGGGCATCCTGGCCGTCGGTATAGGGTCTGATACCCTATTTCCCTCTTTTCAGCCCTTTTTCCGATTTTTTCACCGAAAAATCCGTTTTTTATTCCATTTTTTTTGGGTTTTTGACTTCAAATTAAATTCTAAAACATTTTTTTAGATAATTAAATAATAAAACTTGATTTTATCATTAAAAATAAAAGAATTTTGTGTTAAAATAGGTTTTTTTCCTTAATTAAATTAGGGCAACCTATTTTATTTTATAAAGACTTTATGATGAAAAATCAAGGGAGGCTCCACACATTTTTTTAGACCTAAAATTTCCAGAATTCTTCTTCTTCTTCCATTAAAATTCCAGATTTATTCCCCAACCAAAAATCAAAAAGAAAAATTAAATGTTTCATTCTTTTTCCAATATAATTTCTTCTAAACATATTTTTTAGAGGAAGTTTTGTTGTTTTATTTAATTTTTGAGACAAATAGAATAATTATTTGTTCTCAAAATTATTTTTTTAATCTTTTATTTTGTGTTCAATAAAACTTTTTCATTGATTTTGTTTTGAATCTCTTTTTGATAAAAAATTGATTTTGAGACAAATAAAATAATTGTTCGTCATCAAAATCTAATTTTTATTTGATTTTCTAAAATAAAACTTCAATCAATTTTTTTTGAACAAAGTGATTGATTGTTCTTGAAATCATTTTTCTTTATTTTAATCAATAAAAACTTTTTTTTTATCAAAATCATTTCTTTAGGCAAAGGTATCAATTCTTTGTTCTTAAAGAATTTTTGATCATTTTTTTCATGTTTCTTGGAATAAAATTCCAACATTTTCATCATATTTCACTCTAATATTGTGAATCATCAAACAAAGAAATCGATCATCTTTTACCTTCATCGAATCCAAAACTCTGAGGGTAAACATTCTGGGCTTGTTCTTATTATTTCTTTTGGTTCATATCTAATTTATTTATGTATATTTTATTTTATTGTTTTCATTTATTTTATTTATTTCAGATTTGTTTTATTTAATTTGTTTATATATGATTTTTATTCATATAAATATTGATTGTTTATTAATTTTAACATGTAATTAATTTATTTCACTTTAATTCATCATTATTTTTAACATGTAATTAATAAATTCATTTTAATTGATCTTTTTGCCATGTAAATGATTTATATCATTTGTGAACATATTTAATTAATCATATTGTTCAGTTAATTGTTTTCATCATTCTTTAATTGTTTTCATTTATTATTCTTTTCTTTATCATTTTATATATTCTTTGATTCGTTTATTTTCATCATTATTTTCATCATGTGTATATTTTCATGTACTAATTAATTAACATGTTTTATTTTATTTTCATCACATCATTCAATCATTTGTCATACATAATGCATGTTTCTTATTTATTTTGGTTTGTTAACATTTTGATTCCATTATCATTCTTTTCATATCATCTTATTTTATTTTAATTTGTTATTCATTATTTTGTATGTTTAATTGATTTAATTGATTTAATCACTAACATTATTTTATTTGTATTTTTTTTATGTCTAAACTCATTTTTCGCTTGGGCGTTTTTGCGAGCACATCGGGAGGTCCAAAAAGGCTCGTTTGGTTCATATATTTATTTTCTTTATTTGTAATATTTTATTTAATTTTGCCATATAATTTTCTTGTAAAATTCTTTATTTAGGCACGCTAAAAAGAAAATCACAAAAACGTTTCTATTAATTAACTTGACATTTTTTTTCCTAATTAAAAGGGGACCAATGTCCTAGTTTTTCATACCCAAATAAATCATCACATCAAAACTGTTTCATAATAAATATGCATGCGGGGACCAATGTTCTCACTATTAATGAATAACCCGTTTTATGCATGTATTTCACTTTTATAAATGGGAGTTGTATTCCGCTCCTAGTGTTATTGTAATTTGTTTTTGAATGCTTTATTTTGGATTTTGCTTACATTTATCGCTTTTGATATGAATGATTGCGCCTTTAATCAATTGCATCGTGTGGAGAGAGAGCGAATCAATGATATTTAAAATTTAATCACAAAACAATCGAGGTAGAAATAGATGAGAAATCCCGGACCCAGCTCTGGTCTTTGGGCTCAAAGAGGTTAGAGGTCTACCCTCCAAGACACCTTTTTGTGCCATGAGACTTTAGCGCTAATCCTAGGCTCCTTTGGGCGAGAGGTTTACCTTCCAAGACCCCTCTGGCTGGCCCAAAATGGATACAATGCGCAGTCTTAGGCTCTCCGAGGCGAGAGAAACTTTCCCAATGTTCTATTGGGTGGCGACTCCATGAAACCTCCTTGTTGCTCAACATAGATGCACTTGCGATTTATCGTAAGCTGTCAACGGACCCACAAATGCCCCGATCGCCCACGTGCGGGCGGTCAGAGGGGCGGCCGCGGGGATCCGGCGCGCATCACAACATCATATGACAATTTTAAACCATAAGTAAGCCTACTCGAGACTTAAATCATTAATGGTGCAATAAACTTTTATACATCTAGACATACATGTCACATTTATTTTTAACAAGTACCAAGGTATTATCAGAGTTTCAGTTAATACATTATCTTTTATGTACGAATAAGTTTCTATGCTTCATTTCGGATTTGGAATGGTATTCCAAGCTTCCTACGTATCCCAAGGGTTTGGGAATCAGAACCCCATAGTTCTAAAGGTTCAATATACAAAATTGTAGTATTTTTTCTTTATAATCCATTAACATATCATGTCATGCCACTTCTGGATGTATTCAGAGGTGTTTGACTCATTAACTTTTTAAGTATCTTAGCAATTATTCTCATTTATAACCTTAGTCATTTATATTTCTAAGTGATAGCCATTTATTAACCTTTTTACAAACTCTAAACATGTGATGGATAAGTCTTAGAAAGTTTCAATGAAGTTCGGGTGCATTTCGGAAGGAAAAACATATCAAAATACACAAACTATAAGAGGGAAAAGGTAGGCAACGGTTCATGCCAACCATGGGGTTCCAAATAAGAAGAAAAGCCTTCATTTAGCATGTTCTGTCACGCTCGCAACCATGGTCGTGCTTGCGATAAAAGCCTCCATCAGGTACCCTACGAAAATAGGATAACGAGACTGCTTTTCACTTCAAACTTTAACAGCTTAAACCAACATCTAAACCTCATTTTTAGATAAAACTTCCTCCCTAAGATGTTATCTTTCATATGGAACAATTTTCAGATCATTTTGACACCTAAATCATCAGACGTGAGCAAAACATCCCAAATTGTTCCCATAAACCTGCCAAAGTAGAGACTTCTCTATTTTGTCCAATTTTGGGGCACTTAGAACTAGAATTTGCTCATGGCTATTTCTAAGATATTTGTAGGTATGTATCTTATCTTTCTAACGGTCCTAGTTTCATACCATTTGAAGTTTTAAAACTCCGGATATAGCCTAATAACCGAAGAGGGTTCAAGTATCCCAACACAGTTTTTCATCAAATCCTATTCACATGCACATTTTTAACAATTTAAAGCCAACACTCACTATCATCATCATCATATATCATCATAAAAACATTTAAGTAACTTATATAAAGCATCAATACACTCCAAAACTCATACATAAATAAAAGAGTTTCCAAACCTCTTTTCCTTTACTCCCTAATTGATCATATGATTGCACAACCCCTTTGCTTTTCTCACATTTCCTTAGTTTCCCTTGATTCTCCACACAAAATAAAACCAAAATTTAGAGTTCAAATCAAAATCACACTTAACATCCACTCACATGAAGGAGAAAAGAAGAAGAAAAAGAAGAAGAGAACTAATTACTTACCTTAACAACTCTTAAATTTTCCAAAACCCACCAAAATTACAGCAGCTAGAGAAAAAAAATTGAGACAAGGAAGAAGAAAAAGAAGAAGAAGAAGAGTATGAGGAACGTGAGAGAGAGGAGAGCAGATTTCTGCCCTCTCTCACGTTCTCTCTTCCTTTTATACCTCTTCAATCCATTCTTATCTCCTATGCCAAGTGTCACATTTCAATTGGTCCAATCTAAATTTTTATGTCAAACCTTCCTTTTAATCCTCCCTCCTTTTTCCTTTCCTTCAATTGGCATATAACTTATCTATTTTAAACCTTAGGCCACATAATTAATTTTATTCCTTCAATTTAGTCCACACTTATGAAATATTCAAATTACCCTCAGTCTTTTTAATTAATACCAAATGCGTCGTTTACTACAATTAACCATTTCCATCACCCATTTACATATTTTTGGTCACCAAAATAATTCTCTTGATTCCATTTAAGGCATAATCACATAATTGTCCAATTTACCAAAACTTGCCAAAACTTTTGAATTAATGATGGTTGTGTCCTTTTCGACACTTCCATTGCCAAATCAAACACATTCGGTTTTCACTACACCTTAAACATGTCTTAATCTGACTAAGGTGTATTTTGGGGTGTTACATCCTCTGCTTATGATAGTTTGGCCTCTAAGGCTTCCCTCGAAAATTGAAGTTCGACTTCCATAGGTAATACTGCTTTTGTTCCGTATACTAAAGAAAATGGTATGGCCCCAATCTAAGTTCTAACAGTGGTCTTGTAGCCCCACAGCATGCATGATCTTTTTATTTTAAGCACCACAAACCCCAGCGTGTGTCTCTTCTATAACCCTCTTAGTTTTTAGGAACAATATTGACCAGCTAAATAATAGGAACTTGTCTTTGATCTTGTTTATGTACATCTTCCTTGACCTTTTCTGTAATGGCCTAAATACCGGTCTAGAAGTGTCATTGCATTATTTTAGTGTTACCATGATAATCGCAGTGTCAAACAGTGTAGGGAGTGAGTTTACCAGTGTCAAACTTCAGTGTTAAGTGTGTTAAAAATATAGTGATTTCGGGTCAGGTGACACCGGGGTGGCTATATTGCCAACCCGGCTGTCCGGCGCCGGAAAAATTTTAAATTCGCAAAAATGATCTGTGATCATAAGGGGTCTAGTGGTGAAATTGGAACTGAAAACGGACCTAAATCGACCTCCGAAAGTCATTCTGAAGTTAGCCTCCGGTTTGGTTCAATTTGAACCGAGGTTTGACCAAGGGGTTATGAGAGGTTTATGTGGCCCAATAGAAATTAAGTGTGTTAAATAATGTAATGGAAGTGATTTATGTGCATTTTGACAGCTTTAGAATTGTATTTTACGGCAGAAGAAAAATTGATCGAATCGGACCGGTTTAAGTGAACCGGTGCCCAAAAGGACTCCAATTGAGCTGAAAATTTGTAAGGAGCCTATTTTTGATGTTGTAAGATCAATGGAATTGGTTATAAGTTAAAATATTGAGAGAAACATATAGATTCTTAACAAAAGTGAAAATGAACCGAAAAATTGAAATTTTGGTCTAAATCGGTCGGACCACCTCGGTCGGACCGGTTTGGTTCATTAGAGGACTATAAAAGGGAAGAAATGGCTGGATGTTTCTAGAAAAACCCAACCAAAGTTGGCATCTCCTCCCTCCTTCAAGGCCGAACCTTTTCTCTCTAATTCTCCTTCATTTTTCTCTTCTTCTACTCCATCTTCTCATCAAATCTTAGCTCCCTAACCAAATTTCAGCTCCTCCACAACATTTTGGACGTGGTTTGAGTCCATTTGGTGCACTGGAAGTAAAAAAATCAAGTGAGCAAAGTTTAGGGTGAGTTTTTGATTCAAGGGGTTTTAATTTGTTTCTTTGGTCCCTCCTAAGGTTTTTGGGCCTGTAAAACACGTTTATGAGGTTAGATTTTTCATTTGACGCTTGGTTTTGATGATTTGTATGTCTTTGAATTCGGCTATGGTAGGTACTTCAAGGGAAAGGGAAGCTCCTCACACCCAAGTGGAAGAAAACCAATCCTAGGGTGATATAAAGCTTGAAAAAGAGGTTTGTGGTTACTAAATCAACACTTTTCCTAATGGTTGTGTTGAATTCTAGGTTATGTCTAAGGTTAAGTATGAGAAAATGATGTGTTTAATTAAATCTAACTTGATATTCATGTTTAATGGACTAAATATAGTGGGTAAAAGTAGTTAAAAGAAATTAAATCAAATTGGTATAGAAAACCTAATAGTGGCCAAATGGAACATTAAGGATTTAGTCGAGTTCTAAAGTGGTATAAGGCATGAAATTGATGTTTATAACATGTATAATTAGTGTATTACATGATGGAATAAATTAAAGAATTAAAAGAAACCATAGTGAAGAAATGAAAGTGAGGTCGAATGGTAATAGGTGGAAAATAATGAGATATGTGATGATTTTTGGCATAATAATGGTATATGTGACATATATAACAAGAAATAAGTGTAATTGAGTGACTAAGAGAAATTATGAAGCATGGAATGGAAAATTGACCCTTTGGCCGAATGGTGAGTATGATTATATATATGTGTATTTTGATGGTATATGTAATGTAATGGCATAAAGTGACTATATATTGAAAAATGAGTGCATGTGTAAAGGGGTAAGTGAAAATGAGATGTATGATGAATTTTACAAATTGACATAATGTGATATTTAATGAAATTTTGAGAAAAAATTGAACTTAGTAGCTGTCTGGTAGTGAAAGTAGTCCAGGATATAGATGGCTAACCATAGAGATTTCACACCGCGGTATGAGTCATGGCGACTCACTATTGATAAGCCAATGAGAGCTTATCACAGTGTATAGTGCAATTCAATGTATAAAATAGTGTAGTGCAGTGATTCCGGTCAGTAGATTTTCTACCGAGTCCATACAAGGAGCATACTGGTAAATATGTGAATAAAATGATTAAACTAATGAGATTGGTAAAAATGAGTGAAAACTGGACTAAAATGAAGTAAATAGAAAGTTTAGAGGTAAAATGGTAATTTTACTAAAAGTTGGTAAAAATTAGTGAAAATAAATTAAAAGTGTAAGTGGAAGGGTAAAATGGTAATTTTGATGAAATATTGGGTTAAAATAGTAAAGACAGTGAAAAAGTGTAATATAGGGACTAAATTGTAATTTTACCAAATTGTTGGGTAAATAGTGAAATATTTGGGTAATAAGGGCATAATTGTAATTAAATAAGTTAACTAAGTGCAAAAGTGGAAAATAAGCATAAATGAAACTAATAGTGTAAATATTTAATAAGTAAGGGCTTTTGGTAATTATATGTTAAATGAGAATAAGTGTAATTTAGTGGTTAAATAATATTAAGTGAATTAATTAAGTGAAGGGTAAAGTGAAGAGAAAACAATAGTAAATATATTTATGTGAAATTAACAAGTTTATGTAATTTGAATATGTTAAGTGAATATAAACTAGTTAGGAAATTTATAAATTGGTAACCACCACTAGGCATTCTAATGCTCAGCACGTAGTTGTTTTTGGCTGCGTGTCGGTACCATTTAGGCTTGGAGCAACGTACCTCAGTATTTTGGCGGAGCAAGCGGACGAAGTAGAAATTGTTTCATATATTTTGTATGTTTTGGTATTTGGCATGTATATACACTTAAATTACTATTTGGTTTTGGCATGTAATATTATTATGCTTATATTATCTGTGTAAATTTTATATTGGCTGTGTGATGAAAGGCGGATGGGATATGTATGATTATAGGATGATTTGCTATTGTGCCCTTGCCGGGGCTGTGGAAATGTCTAATTGCAGGTTTGGGTGATGCATTTTACAAGCCGTTATACTGCCAAAATTTATACCAATTGAATAGTAAGTTAAGACAGTTATAGGTCATCGGTAACTAAGAAATGTGAATGCAAAGGATGTGTTAATGAATAAGTGAATAATGTGTTAAGTGAACTTAGTGTTAATAAACATTAGTATAAAAAAAAAATTGACCCGTAATTTCATTAAGTAATAATAATTAATCGATCATGGTAATCGCACAGTAGCGCTAGGTCGGCAGTATACATATAGGGTATAAGGGTGTTACATTTTCTACCCATTCTAGTCTAGGCCTTCTGAGCTTCTGCTTAATTGGCCAGTGATCCAAGTATGTAGCAATTTTGCAGTCAATTCTCGGCATATCTTCAAAGGTTTAGGCAAATACTTTTTTTTTATATTTTCTTAACATTCTCTCAATGTTTTTCCTCTCTTCAGGAGTTACATTTGATGCTATTAGGATTTCTTTTGGATTCTCTAAAGTACTGAGATTAAATGGAGTAGTATTCATTGAGTTAATATCAAATATAAATGATTTATGATCATTACGCAAAATAAAATCATGAGAAACATCACACAAGTAGGCAAAATTGTTCATATTATTAATATAACCATTGCAATACACATCATTATTAAAAAATTCAGAAATAAAAATCACATCTACAAAAGCATCCTCTTCTACTTCTAGTGGTGCATGGGCATCAGCCGACGTTTCTTTGTACCTTCAGAACTTCCTCCTTCAACTTAGGTATTAGTGCTTCAAATTCCACTTATAACTTAGGCTTTCTTCTTTCAATTATCTAGGTCAAAAATCTGCTAATTGTAGATGAGGTCTTGACCCCGATCCCTCAAAGTTCTGCAGTAGTCAATTGAGTGGCTAGTGTGCTGATGGTAAGCACAATACTGATTGGCATGATGATCGGGCTGCCTCTGATCCTTAGCTGGCCTCAACTGCAACTTTCCTTCTTTAGTCAGCCTCTCAAACACCCAAGATAAGGGTCTACCCAGATTGGAATAATAACTTTGATTTACCTCAATAGCTGACACCTCTACTGTCTTTCCACTTCTATTCCCCACTAACTTGTTCACACCCTAATTCCTATAGTTCCTTCTACTATAGCTCTCATTGTTCACCTTTTTTGCCAAATGCTCCCCCTCTGCCTCTACGGCTATGTCTTTAAGAGATTCCCAATGAATAAAAAGCCTTATCTGATCGGGGGTATCAGGCTTCTTTTTCATTTCCATCACTCTATTTCCCCATCGAGTAAGGTACTTGTGGAAATATTCTTCGGGGCTTCTTCTGTAACAACTCTAAGTCCTTCAGAGTGACTTCCATTCTCATACTGCAATCATACTGCTTCAAAAACCCCTCCGTCAATAAGTCCTAATCCTCTTTGGTTCTCCTATCCAAACCATGGTACCTATCAGTGGCAGGGCCTATTAGGTTGAGACAAAAATAATCAACTTTTTGCTTCTTGGTAAACGTCATGCCCTTCATTACCAAGGCGTATTGTTTGACATGTGCTGATAGGTTGCAGTACCATTAAAATTGGGTAAATTGCCATCTTAAATCTCTAGGGCAATAACTCATTTCCATCCAAATCTCTATCTTCGGGCCTGATGCCCCTACCTGTTGTCAAGACCTATGCCATCGCAATATCTTCTCCTCTATTTTCTTCGAAATTGCATCTTCCATCCTAGCACCTTACCCTTCACAACCTGGGCAACTATTAGTTCTTCTTCTTCCTCTTCTATAAGATCTTCCTCTGGAGCATTAAAACTCTCCCTTTTTTGCTCCACAAGTGCTACATTTCTAGGCTCAACAGCTAGTGGTCGCCCTATAGCAGCCATCATGAGAGCTTCCCTAACAGCATTTAGTGTCGTTTGTCCTATAGCAGGAGCTGCAGGTTGTGCTCTAGTGGGTGGTGATAAGGTGGTGGGTAACTCCCCCCCCCCCCAAATCATGGCAATTACTCTTCTTTCAAATTCCTCAAACCATCTATCTATTCTTCTCTCCAGCTCTTGTGTAGCTAAGGCATCTGCCTATTGCGATTGACCAGTTTGTTGTGTTCGATCGGCCATTTCTAATTCTAGTAAATGCTCTAGAAAAGATTCATAACTTCTATCAACTGAGTTTGATTCTGACCCCAACTCTTACTCTAATTCTAATTCCAATGCTGGATGTACAGCTAAAGATCTTCTAACAAGATGACCGTTCGAACCCCTAAACCACTTGGATGAATGGTCTATGATGGCTGATAAATCAAAGAGGTTAGAATGATGTATGAATGGTATTTAATGCATGATCATGTTGTAGCTAATGGTCTATGATGGCTGAGAAAAACAAATAGGTTAGAATGATACATGTGAAATTTTTATGCATAAAATAAAAAGCACGCGAAAAAAAGTTATATGCATAGAATGGAATGCATACATAAAAAATTATGTTGACAAAATGAGATACAAGATGCGAAGTGAGTAGCACAAACAAATACATGCAAAAGCAGAAATAGAAACCCTCCAACCTTATCAGTTCCCACACAGGAGGTCATGTGGTCTCTTTTCTAGGCAGGCTTTGCCCAAAGGTTATCGGGGAACCCAATAGACGAGTATAGTGTGTGGTGAAAAACTGGCTGCATAACCTCTCTTAATTAAAGTGCATACATATGAGTTTTGGCCATTGAGTATTCAAACATTTCAAATGAATTAAAATGGGCCCATTGTGGCATGAAAGCCTTTGATGAGTGACCACTTAATTTAATTGAATTTGTCCAATACATAACGGCCCATATAGCAAGCACAGTATTATGGTACATGTTACCTAGGGGAAGTATTTATTATCATTACATGGGCTTTAGTCGGTAAAGAAACTTTAGGGCTACCCAAGCATGGTCCCTGCTAACAGGTCTAGCTCATCACCAGAATAATGACCAATCGGGTCACCATTCAATATACCAATCGGTATTAGACTTGGGTTGATGATTATCCTTAACACTTCCTACATTGAGTGAACATAGGGTCATGTTTCAGGAATGCACCGGGGTAAGAAAATGACACCTAACATAATTATAAGGCTTTAGCATGCTCTAATGCATCTTATTTTCGAAAAGAAATAAAAATTTAATTTCTAAAACCATTTATATATAATTTAACCAAGGTACTCTATGAGCAAGGTCTCTTAGTTCCCAGTGGAGTTACCACTGTGATGCGCGCTGAACCCCTTCAACCCCGGAGGCCTACTTTTAAGGATCGGGAAAAATTCATTAAACTCATGAAAATTGGTCGCTTTGCAATAAACAGGGAATCACCCGTATTTTATTGTTGGCGATCAACCTACGTGGGATTTTATGTGGGCACCAAAAGGTAAGTATTATGGAGTTGCCACCCAACAAAACATTAGGAAAGTAAATATAACCTCATGAAGCCTAAACTAGAGAAGGTTCGGGACATCACTTTTACTTATACCTTGGTTAATGTTTATATAAATGAGTTTTTAGGATGAATTCTTTATCTCTTTTCTCACACGATTTATGCAAATAAATAAATGCGCACTTCAATCATGTAATGAAAGCTATAAAATAAATAAAAATACAATTATCCAAAAATAAAGTAAAACTTATCCTATAAAAAGGAAAGACAAACATACATAAAACGGGGAGTTCATTTAGGTGGGAACATTGGTTCCCATATGCATATTTACAAAATATGAAGAGCTTCTTTATAATTTTTCAGAAAACATGGATGAGTGATCTCATTTTGATAAAAGAAAAAATCTTCCTTTAGAGTGTCATTTTTGGGAGGAAAATCAAGATATTGGTCCTGTTTTATTAAGAAAATCCCATATTATGTAAAAATCTTTAAGTGAGTTTGTCAATTAAAGTGCATAAGAATATTTTATTATTATAAATCCAAGTCCCAAAAATAAAGGGAAGTAAGCTAAAATAAAATAGAGTACAAAAAAAAAAGGATTACTGTTACCCGTGCATCTTAGGCCTCCGAATCTCCATTCGTTGGGAAGTACACATATGTGAGGGTATTTTAGACCACGAAGAACAAAAAAGAACAAATGAATTAGCAAAGTGAATAAATAATAAATAATTAAATAAAAAATGCAATGCATGCTGGAATGAATAAAGAAAGAGAAAGAATATATTAATGACAGAAAATAAAATAGCATACCAGAAAATATAAAAGAATTACATGATAAATGCAAAATGGCATAAAAACAAGAACAAAGCATTAAATGGAGTCAAGGTCAACAAAACAGAAGTCGTTGATGGCCAGGACAAGGGACAGACGGGCAGAGGGAGGCTCGAGAGATGGGAAGGAAGACTTTCGCTCCGTCCTATCGCTTGCTATGAGAGACGGGGCGTCTCTCGAGTCTTCTTCTAGTCTGTTATGCCTAAAAGAAAAATCACATGTAGATTCACCGTTTTCATGCCATTTTCATGTTATTTTCATGGAAATCCCTTAAACATGCATTTTCTACATGATTGCCAATTGAATTCATTCAATCATGACTAAATAAATGTCTAGCATGCAAAAATAGTAGATAATTACATTAAATCATGCAATAAAAAACTCAAAAAATAAAGCTAAAAAATAACATGATATTTAATGGATTTAAGATGTTGAAAATATAGATATCAGAGCCTAGTATATTACCCTCAGATTGTTGATTTTCACAGAATGATAGAACCATGCTAGGATCTCTCCTTGAATTCCAAAATTAATTTAAAATCAAGAGAAAAAGATAGGTGTTTACTCAAGAAAATTGATGAAATAAAAAACTTTTGAAGAGAAGGAAATTGTTGTTCCTTTCTCAGAAAATAATTGCCCTTCACAGATTTCCTAGGGAAAAATATTATGTTTTTCTTTCTTAGAAACCCTTTTTTCTCTCACAAGAACTCTCTCTCTCTAAAATTTCATTTCTCTCAAAATCTGCCTCCTTTCCCTCATTTCTTCTACCAAATAAAAAGCTTTTATCCCTTTTTTTTCAAAATGGAAAAATGCTTGATTTTAGAGAAAAAATCTCTCCTTAATTTTTGAAAATTAGTCACTTGAAATCTAGTGGAAAATCCCCTAAATCTGCTCCTAAAACCCATTTCAAAATCTCCATTTTTAAAATCAAATATGATGCAGATTTCCCACTGTGAATGATGCCATAGATGGGTAGCACTCAGTGATAGACTGGCAGCATCCAAAAATAGGTTTAAAATCACAAAAATGCCCTTTTTGCCACGACTCGGTTGACTTATACCTGTGACTCAATAAGTTACGGGCGCCAGTCATTGAGCCATAGGAAGGAAGAAAGATGGGCTGATCCTGCTAGCGAGAGGCAAGTAGGAATGTGACAGATGGGCGTCTATCTTGAGAGGCATCTGTCAACTAAAGAGCCCTAATTTTTCACTTAAACGTGTTTTTAGCTCCGAAAAAAGTATAAAGAGATATCTCAAGAAAATACCTTTTTAATAAAATGTGAAATCCAAGGATGAGGATCAGCACTTTTCATTCTCCATTTATAGTATAAATAACATCTTCCTCATCAGGTAACTCTGATCTGGGCTGTCTTGAAACTCGGTGTCTACGTCTTGCCAAGTTAACCATTTAGAAGAAGAAAGTACAAACTTGATACTTGAAACACTTCTTATATGTTTGACAAGGTCATTTGCTAGCTCTTTTGACCACAAGTTAATGGATTATCTTGTTGGAATGGGGTTGGAATAGAAGTTGATACTTGAGGGTGATATGGCTACGCCTCCCAAATCAAATTATTGGATTTAGAGTCCTTATTAATTTAGAGGCGGCAAACTTGCATTAGGAATACAAAATTGATTGAAAGGATGTATCGTACTTTATTATATAAGTCAAGCAAAATTTTGAGGACGAAATTATTTTTAAGAGGGGAAGAAATGTAACACCAGAAATTTTGAGTCAGTTAAATTGTAATTTTTAGACTGAAATTAATATTAATTAAGAAATTTAGAAAAAACAAAACAAAATAATGTGTTGATACTATTCTCAGGGTTTTGAAATAGTAATTCTGTCTAAATGAATTATATATGCAAATAAATAACTAAATTAAAACAAATCAATAAATATATGTATGTATATATAGATAAGTAAATGATAAATAAAAATATGGTACATCTAGATTTTTCTAAAAAAATAAAGAAAGAAGAAGAAAAATAGAGGGGGAGAACAAGTGAGTTAGAAAATGGAAAAATGAAGAGAGAAAAGAGAAGAACAAAAAAATGGAAAAAAAGAGAGGGAAATAACGATAGAGATGAGAGAAACGACAGAAAGGGAGAAACAGAGAGAAGAAGGGCGATCTACACCAGCTCCGGCGACGACCCCAATGTCGCTACCTCACCATGACGGCCAACCCTTTTTCCCTCTGATAAGCTACTATTCCTTTTTTCTCTCCCCCAAGACCGAAGCTTTTAGGCCACTTTCTGACCAACTCCGTTGGCGGATGGCACACGAACACCACCATTAGACTCTTGGTGACCAGGCGATCCTATTGATATTGATTAGTCCTCCTCACTAGCCGGCGATGAGCACATAGGAAAGGTGGAAGCCGAAGCCTTCCAATTGCGATTCCAACCAAACGGCGCATCGTTTTGGCATGCGACCACCGACAAAAGAGTTTTGACACCTTGAACTCCCTTTAGGTGATGGCGGTGTCTCTTCGATGAGGCTTCGGCAAAGGGATATATAGAGTTAAGCTGGATTTTTGGTCAAAAATCACATTAAAAAGGTATGTGACTACCAAAATTGATTTTCCATATGAATATTTTATGAAATTTAGTCTGTTAGGGATAATTTTTAAATACAGTTTGTGTGTTTATATCATTTGTTAAATTGATTGATTAATTGGTTGTGTTGTTTGATGACCTAGCTTGACTAAACTAAAATTAAATTAACATATGAAATTTTTGGGTGTATGTAAGTAATAGGGAAAAATTAAATTGCCTGGCATTTGATGAATCGATGCTAGTATTAAGTAATTAGAAGATATATGGATTGAATTATAGAAGTTAATTGGCTCATTGAATTTGTACAATTATGCAATTGGCATATTGAATTTGCAAACTTACCTTCCTTAATTTTTTTTAAATTTTACTTGTATGTTAAGAATAGGGAGATTGTAATCTATTTATATTGATGAATTGTTACTTGAATCATATAGATAGATGATATTGGGACTGAAATTTCATTGTTAATTGGCTTGTTAAACTTGTAAGTTTAGTTTCTGTTAAATTTAATGTATTATGCCTATACATGAATTGAGATTTTGTTTGAATGGGTGATAAATGATCATGAGTATAAAAAAATAAGATATGTATGTTAATGATATTGTGTTATACATAAGAGATATAAGTTAATTATATGAAATCCTAATGAATTTAAGTCAATAAAGTGAAATTCATGTCCAGACAAAATAATTAAAAACTTAAAATTTACTGTAATGGCCAAAAATATATCTTGGCAGTAATATGTCATGTATGGATATTGTAAGGTGGATTATAAGAAATTGGAGTTTAATTGAATGAAAATAAACTATTTAGTGATTAAAGTGAAAAGTGTCATTGCTAAATTGTTAAATAAAAGTTTGTGTTAAATAAATAAATTATAATATAAAAACATAAAAAATCTAGAGTACTAGAATTTTCGGGAGAAAAATATAATGGAAAAAGAAAGAAAAGGGAAAGGAGCTGCCTCATTATGAGACATGAAAAAAAAGAATACAGAATCGTGGAAAATCAACAGAGGGAGAACGCAATGGAGGGGCAATAAGTGATTCTCAGCGGCGCCGGCGACGCTTGTTGTCTCTGCTGCAGCGCATAGTCACGATGCCTCCTTCTCTCCATTCAGCCACCATTTGATCTGCCATCACTCTCCGTTTCTACTGTAGACACCGAGTCTTGAAACAGTCTAGATTAGGGTTACCCAATGATGAAATTAATTGTGCATGTTTATAGGCAAATATAAAAGTTGGAAGTGATAGTTTTCTTTTCAATTTGATTTACTAAAAATAAATAAAAATGTGTTTTAAAAATTATTTTAAGTTAAAAAGGGGGTTTTGAAATGATAGTATTTTTTGTCAAAATTATTTAAAAAAAATAAAAAATTCGACCGTCGGGCGCGCACGAGCATCCATCACCAGCGCCCCCCCCCCCCCCCCCCCCCTATGCGTTTTTTGGCTTAAATTTATATTTTCTTCCATTTTTTTTTTGTAGAATTTAATTTTTAACACCTTTTGTCTTCTAATCTTTCAAATTCTTCAGTTTTTTTGTGATTATAAGAATTAATTTGATTTAATTTCTTCAACAAAAAAATCTGACTTTTGGAAAGTATAAAATGATTTTTGGAGAGAGATTTGGGGGGGATTTTTCTTAAGAAAAATATTTTTTCTCTTCTTCTTCTTTTCCTTAATTTTCAAGAACAAATTCTCCTAAAATTTTAAGGTTCTAAGGGATTTTCCTAAGAAAATTGGAGGTAAAGAGAACAATTTTTTGTTCTTGTGAATTTTCTTTTTCTTTTTCTTTTTAACAATTTTTTTGAGACAAATAAATTAATTATTTGTTCTTGAGATTTAAATTTTATTTTATTTTCTTTTGATCTTATTTTTATAAATCAAGATAAAAAAATTGATCTACCTTCATTCATCAAATCAAATTTTGAGGGTAAGTATTTTAGGCTCAATTTTTATTTAATTTTTTTTTATAATTAATTAGCAACCATGTAAATTTTTTTAAATCTATTATTAATTTTTTTTTTTATTTTTGTGTGATTTTGTTTATAGATTTAACATGTTTTGACATGTTTTATTTATTTTATTTCTTTTTGTTTACTTGATTGTTCATTATTATTATTATTATTATTATCATTATTATTTGTTATTGCTTTTTTTATTTGTTGTTATTAATAATAATAATAATATTATTATTTTGGTTGTTGTTATTATTATTATTATTATTATTATTATTATTATTATCTAGTATTACTATTATTGTTATTCTTATTTATTGTTGTCATTGTTATTATTTTTTGTTATTCATTATTATTATTATTATTATTATTATTATTATTATTATTATTATTATTACTACTACTACTACTACTACTACTATTGTTATTATTATTGTTATTCTTGTTTATTGTTGTCATTGTTATTACTTTTTGTTGTTGTTGTTGTTGTTGTTATTATTATTATTATTATTATTATTATTATTATTATGTATGTTGAATTGTTAATATGTTGAATAACTTATTTTATTATGTCATTTAATTAGTTTGTCACTCAGAATGTATTTTATTTTTTTTTTTTTGATTCATGTTCATATGTTTTATGTTTAATTTTTTATTATTAACATCACTTTTTATTTGTGTTTTTTTATTTCAATACTTACTTTTTATGTGTGAACTTTTCCAATGGCAAGTGGGAATCTATGGAAATTTGAAGACACCATTTTGGTGGAATTTGTCTTTTTTAGTTTTTTTATTATTTCCTTCATTATTTTGCTTTTATTTGTTTTTATCATGTAATATGTAATAAATTTAGTTTATTTTATGTACGTTAATTAAAAAATCACATATAATAATTTATTAATAAATTGGGACCAATATCCTAATTTTAACCGAAAAATTCACTTTTAAACAAGAAGAGTTAAATTTTTTTTAAAATGGGATCACTCATCCCGATTTTCCTAAGTATACCAAAAATAACTCTTCGATTTTCAAAATTGAACATGAAGGAACCAATGTTCTTATTTGAAATGATATCCAGATTTATGAATGTTTATTTATTTATTTGAATTTGTTATTTATTTATGTTTTGTTTGATTTTATTTGGGGGATTGTATTTTCAATTCCAAATTTTAATACCTTTTTATTTTGGGGGATTGTATTTTGTCCCATTTTTTTATCTTTCTTTAGTTTGCTTTATTATTTTATTGCTTTTTTAACTGCTTGATTTGCGCTTTATTTTTAATGCATGCCCGCGTGAGAAGAGAGATGAAATTTTTAGAACTAAAAACCCATTTATAATTAACCAAGGCATTAATAAGAGCAACGTTCTAACTCTTTCTCTAGTATAAACCCCAAGGTTAGACGAACTTTTTTCAATTTCTTGTAAATTGGGTGGCTACTCCAAAATACCTCAAAGGTGCCAAAAGGGTCATGAGATTAGATGATCCTTCCAGTGTTCTATTGGAAAGAGGTGTCCAAAATTTCTCATGTTGCCCAAGATCAAAAGACACGAACCCTCTCAGCCCCTAAAAGCGGGCGCCCCGAGAACAGGTCGGGTTCAGCGTGCATTACAGTGGCGACTCCACTGGTGACTTTGAAACCTTGCTTCGAAACTATCTTGGTTAATAATATAATTGGGCTTTTTATAAATTAAAATTCTATCTTTTTTCAAAAAAATTGCATTGCATCCATGCTAGAGGCTTAGAATTATGCTAGTTTGGTCCCTTTCTTAACCCCGCTGCGTTCCTGAAGCATGACCCTAATTTCACTCATTGTAGGGAAGTGTTAAGGATAATCACCAGCCCAAGCCTCATACCTTATGATATATCAAATGGAGACCCAATTGATTGTTATGCTCATAATGAGTTAGACCCATTAGCAGGGACTATTCTTAGGTACCCCTAAAGTATCATCACCTTTTACCAAAACTCATGTAATGTCAATAGATACTTCCACTAGGTGAAATGTACCGTGTAGTGCCCTATACTTGTATGTGATACGGATACTGGGTGCAACCACAGTGAACTAACATACACTCTAATACTTTATTTTTTCGATTAAATAACTGTTCATTTTGATCCGATTAACCTAATTAAACTATTCAGGTTATTAAATAGACAGTTAATTAAAATCAGTATTTTTTTTTATATAGTACCGTATACATGAATAGTACCGCATGTATGAATAGTACCGTATGTGTGAATAGTACCGTATGTATAATACTATGTGAATAGTGCCGTGTGGCAAAGACAATTTACTTAAGTCTATTAATACTTATTAATTAATCATCAAACTTAATATTTCTACCTTAATTCACAATTAACTATGCCGATTGACCTATAACTGTCTAAGTTACTATTCATCTAGTAAATTTTCCTTTAACTTGAAAATCTATATTTTACTTTACCAATAGTATTAACTTAATTTCTACAAATTATTAGGCATGCCAATCATAATATATTAGAGACAGTTATAATAATCTATTACAGACCAAAACCCAAAACAATACTATAAGTCATATACATGCCAAAATCTTAACATACTTAATATTCTAAACAATATCTTCCATACCACTTCCAAAGTGTGAGGTATGCTCTGCTCCCAAAATCTTACGGAGTACCTACACGCAGTCAAATAAAACTACGTGCTGAACATTAAATATGTCCAGTGGTGATTGCAATTCCATAAATTTTCACTAAACTAATTTTTCATGCATAAATGATTTTCCACAATTAATATCATTTAATATTCATAAATAAACATATTTAATTTAATTATCAATTATTCATGCAATATTATAATTAATTATTCTTAAATTTCATGATCAGGGCAATTACACAATTAATCACATAAACAATCTTAATTACCATTTTATCCTTAACTTATGGTAATATTTTACTTATATCCTTAAACTTTTTTTTCAAAATGACAAAAATGCCATTAGTTTATTTATACCTCACCAAAATTACATTTATGCCATTAATTCCTTTTAATTTCACTATTATTACCATTTTACTACTAGTTCATTTTAATTTCACTAATATTACAATCATGCCACTAATTTAATCAATTTCACTAATACTACAATTTTACCATTAATTTACATCCAAAATTACAATTTTACCCTCCAATTATCATTTTCATGCCAAATTACATTTTTACCCTTATTAACCATCTTTCACACACATATGCACAAAATTACCATTTTGCCCTCATACTTTTTATATAATAATATTTATGTCATTTTTCCACATAAATATTATTTTAATCACATTTTAACCATTTTAATCTCATTTTTTTATAATTATGCCCCTGTAACATACTGGCAGACTCTATATAAAGGATAAACGAGACATGAACTCCAGAAGTTCACAGAAGTACCAGCCGAGTCCTGTGGGACCACCAGTCTTTTAATACAGAATAATACAATTCATATATTCAGATACAGAGAGGTAGGACCATCATTGGCCTACTAAAAAGTGAGACGCCATACTCACACTCGCTGTCTTATGTCCCTATGGCATGCCAACATATCCTGAACTAGACTTGACTACCAGATCACCACATAGGGCAATATTATTTTATTTTTCACATTATTAATATGATATACTTATTTTTCATGGTATATCATCATAATATCTTATTCTTTTCATACCATTCCATCATTTCACATGTGATAATCACCATTACATCATCACATGTCATGTAAACTTATTATTTCATCATGGTACACATGCATACATACATACATGTATACGGCCACATACCAATTTATTTACATTAATTCTTTTTATCAATTTTATTATTTATTTAGGCCAATTTCATGATGTATAACATCACCATACCATCAATTTCCATGAAACCACATAAAAATGATGACTTTACATATAATATACATTCCGTCATACATACATCACATACCTTATGATGTTTTCACATGCTCTAACACATACCATTCATTAGTTCACATGCCAAATACCATAGATCCATCATAAATATACATAAAACATCATGAAAACACATGAAAATCACATGCTTACCATTCGGCCAAAGAAGGAATCTTTCACCCAAAATTTATTTCTTCAATTTAATCATCCATACCATTATTTTTAACCTCCCTAAGCATGAATATCATGTTATTTTTAATTAAACATGCATATATCACATACTTTCTTCACAAGCATAACCTAAATTCATGCTTTTACCATGGAATTAAATGGAATTTGCAATCACAAACCTTAGATCCTTGAAATATACTCCTCAATTTTCCTTTTCCTTGCCCTTAGCTCAATTGGCGGTTCCCTCACCTATTGGACATAATTATGTCCAAACACAAAAATTAAGATTTAATAAAATCAAGCTTCCTTTAATCAAATAAACTTAATAAACATCTAATTCACATCCTAATCTACCTTTAAGAACCTTAAAACCAAATTTAAAACTCTTAAATCTCTTACCTCAATTTTACACCAAACTTCAAGTCTAGATTTTACCCACTTATACTCTTCCAAACGAAATTCTAAGACCACCAATGGATTCTAGATGAGCTGAATTATGTTAGAGAGGTTTGATCTTGAGGTGAATTGAAGGAAAAATTAAAGAAAAATTGTGAAGAAGATATGAGAGGAAGTTCGGGCAAAGAGAGAACAAGAGGGAGGCTGAAATAAAATGGAATTCGAGGGATTTTCAGATTTTTAGGTGTATTTATATGGGTCCGATTGGATCCAACCCGGTCCAACCAAAGTGGTTGAGCCGATTTGGTCCGATTTTCATTTTTCGGGTCATTTTCCATTGTTTTAGTGAAATTAAATGTTCCTGAATTCATTTTCACTCCCAACCAATTTTATAATTCTTAGAATATTAAAATTATTCTTTCTAAAAAATTTTAGCTCAATCGGAATCCGTTTGGGGTCCGGTTCACTTAAATCGGTCTAATTCAGTTCAATCCGGTTTTGTCATAAAATACAATTCTAATACTGTCAAAAATTTCTAAAAATTATTCTAAGCCTTTTATCCTATTACAGTAGACTATTTTATCAACTCTAACTATTTATAAAAATTTGGTCAAAGTTCGGTCAAACTTTAGTTTAATCGAACCAAACCAGAGAAACTTCCGACTGACATTCGGAAGCCTATTTGACCTCGTTTTTACACCAGATTGCACCATTATACTACACTTAACATCCTCTTTCTGATGGTGAAATAAAATATTTTTAGGTACTATTCACCCTGGAGTCACTATTTTGTGGGTCCCATAGTTACTATTTACGGGACCCACAGTCACTATTCACAGACCAGTCAAAGATGCTGTTACTATTCATGGGACCCATAGTTATGATTAATCATAATTACATTGCTGATATGATGATTCCATATTTACTATTCAGTGGATCCCACCTGGGCCCACTTTTCACCGAAGTAAATACTTTTACATACTGTTTCGACCATTCCGAACTCATTTGACCTCCGATTGACACGAAATTTACGCCTACGGACTCGTATTGACGAGCTCTATCCAATGATCCAATAAAATATTTTTCGATTTTGAAAAGTACTATTCATCCCGGAAGCACTATTCACCCTAGAAATATACTATTTACGACTAACCCGTTATTGGGCTATTACAATCTCTCCTACCAATTAAAAATTTCGTCCTCAAAATTTACCTAAATTGAAGAGCTGGGGATACTGTTGTCTCATAGTCTCTTCTGGTTCCCACGTCGCTTCCTCGACATTGTGGTGATTCCAGAGAATCTTCACCAGTGGAATCTATTTGTTCCTGAACTGCTTCACTTCTCTAGCCAGGATCTTCCTTGGATACTCCTCATAAGTCATGTCTGGCTGAACTCAAATTTCTTCAGGCCTGATAACATGACTGGGGTCTGAACGTTACCTTCAAAGCATAGAGACGTGGAAGACATCATGAATCTTCTCTAACTCTTGTGGAAGCTTTAATCTGTAAGCTACTGGTCCAACCCGCTGAATAACCTCATAAGGGCCAATGAATCTCGAACTCAACTTGCCTTTCTTTCCAAATCTCAAGATCTTTTTCCATGGAGAAACTTTCAGAAATACTTTATCTCCCACTTAAAACTCTATATCTTTCCTCTTCATATCTGCATAGGACTTCTATCGATCCATGGCTTCTCTCAATTTTTCTTTAATCACTCGAACCTTTTCTTCCGTTTCTCTAATTAGATCTGACCCCACAATCTTGCTCTCACTAAACTCTGTCCAACAAAGAGGAGTTCTACACTTTCTACCATACAAAGCTTCATAAGGAGCCATCTTGATACTGGTCTGATAACTGTTGTTGTAGGCGAATTCTGCTAAAGGCAAGTACCGCTTGTAGACGCCGGGTCCCGAGTCGGTCCAAGATCAGAATTACTCGATGATGAAAGCGATACTTGCCAGTAAAGGTGTCAAAAATGATGCTCCCCTTGTTGATAATTCCCTTTATTCCTCCAAGAATTTCAATGCGAAAATTTGCATTTTTACTCTCATTTTATTTATTTATTTATTTATGTATTTTTATTTTTATTTTTATTTTATTTTATTTATTTATTTTTGCTGGCCGCGTCCGTTGCGGAGGCACGGGCGCGCGCGCAGCAGGGAGGCCCTTGGCGCGCGCGTCTCTGCTCTTTCACGCTGGCAATTTTTACCCGTTGTCGGACCTGTTTTTTTCCTACAATTTTCTGGTTTTCTCAGTCCGCTTTTACCATTATTCTTTCACATTTTTATGCTAGTTTTGATCAACTAAAAATGAAAGCTCTTTTGTCTTTTCCTATTTTGGGACAAAGACAGGAATTAAAAGGGAGCTGGCCTTCATTTTGGGGGGACGGCAATTTTATTCGAAAAAAGAGTTTTACTTTTCTCTCCAGGAAAATCCTTTTGTTTCTTCTTCAAAAAAAAATTCTTAAGCTTTTTTGTCTAAAGTTTTAATTTTTTTTCTCTAAAAACATTTCATCTTGGGTTGGATTTGAGCAAGAAAAATTAATTTTCTTTTCTTATTCATCCCACTAAAAATATTTTCCTGAGCTAATTTATTTAAAAATATAGATTTTTATACTTTCTTTGGGTATTTATCACCATAAATTCGACAAGGGGGACGGATCAAGACACCGTTTTCTTCAATCTATAAAATTCTGAGGGTAAACACTTTGGATGTGTCCTAATTTCTATTTATCATTTATGGTCATTAATTTTGTTTTATTGTTATTTTTTCGTCATGTTATGCTCTAACAATTTTGATGTTATTTTGCTACTGTTGACAATTTTTGGTTTGTTTGTTTTTGACTTGATTTTCTAGTGGTCTTTTGTTTTAACTTGTGAGTTTATCTTGCCTTTTGCTGGTTGTCCCCGTTGGCCTACCTCTTCCTTTTATCATCTTCATCATCATCATCATTATTATTATTATTATTATTATTATTATTATTATTATTATTATTATTATTATTATTATTATTATTATTATTATTATTATGTCCATGCTCCTGTTAATGTTTTCACCATTATTATCATTAGTATTATTTGTCCATTATTCCCGTTATTGTCTCTTTGCCATTATTATTATTATTATTATTATTATTATTATTATTATTATTATTTGACTTTAATATTTATAAGCATTAATATTATTATTATCATCGTTTTATTTATTACTATTCTATGTTTATTTACTTTATACATATCATTGTTTATTATTATTGCTTTTTTGTCTAAAGTTTTAATTTTTTTTCTCTAAAAACATTTCATCTTGGGTTGGATTTGAGCAAGAAAAATTAATTTTCTTTTCTTATTCATCCCACTAAAAATATTTTCCTGAGCTAATTTATTTAAAAACAGAGATTTTTATACTTTCTTTGGGTATTTATCACCATAAATTCGACAAGGGGGACGGATCAAGACACCGTTTTCTTCAATCTATTAAATTCTGAGGGTAAACACTTTGGATGTGTCCTAATTTCTATTTATCATTTATGGTCATTAATTTTGTTTTATTGTTATTTTTTCGTCATGTTATGCTCTAACAATTTTGATGTTATTTTGCTACTGTTGACAATTTTTGGTTTGTTTGTTTTTGACTTGATTTTCTAGTGGTCTTTTGTTTTAACTTGTGAGTTTATCTTGCCTTTTGCTGGTTGTCCCCGTTGGCCTTCCTCTTCCTTTTATCATCTTCATCTTCATCATCATCATCATCATCATCATCATCATCATTATTATTATTATTATTATTATTATTATTATTATTATTATTATTATTATTATTATTATTATGTCCATGTTCCTGTTAATGTTTTCACCATTATTATCATTAGTATTATTTGTCCATTATTCCCGTTATTGTCTCTTTGCCATTATTATTATTATTATTATTATTATTATTATTATTATTATTATTTGACTTTAATATTTATAAGCATTAATATTATTATTATCATCGTTTTATTTATTACTATTCTATGTTTATTTACTTTATACTTATCATTGTTTATTATTATTATTATTATTATTATTATTATTATTATTATTATTATTATTATTATTATTATTATTATTATTGTTGTTGTTGTTGTTGTTGTCACTATAAACTCATTGTTGTCATTATTTTGTCTTTATTTGATTAATTTTTGGAATCGTTACTAATATTTTTAATATTATTTTTCTGTCTGAGATTTAAATTTGAGCCGCACTATGTGAGCATCCCCGTGGCTCCCCGAATGGGTCACCACGCGTAGGAGACCGCATCGTTTGGTGAGACCTTTCCTATTCCTTCTCTTTTTGTTGTGTTGGCTTGTAAAATAATTATTTTATTTATGCACGCGTGAGATAAAAAATCACAAAAATATCTTTACAATTAAATCAGAATTTTTACTAATAGAATTGGGACCAATTTCCCTCGTTTTAGCCAAGGAATGAAAAATATCATAATAAAACGAAGAGTTAATTTTCTCTAAAAAATGGGATCATTCATCCCGGTTTTTCAACTTAACAATCAAACAACTCTTCGAGCCCTCTTTAAATAAGTGCGAAGGAACCAATGTTCCCAAACCAAACAAATATCTCGATTTATATATGTTTCTCTTGTGTTTGATTTTGTTGGTTTGTTTAAATTTATATTCATACATTTTGGGCCCTTGTAATTAATTTTAGGGCAATATTATTTTCACTTGGGGATTATATTCTATCCCAATTTACACTCTAATTTTCTTTTATTTGGGGTTGTATTCCGCCCCAATTCCTCTTGTAATTGTGCGCTTGGCATGTTTACGGCTTTACTTTATCGCTTTCCTTATCGCTTTCATTTATTGCTTTTGGATGCTTGCGATGCGCTTTAATTTAAATGCATAAAACGTGTGAGATAAGAGATAGAATTTTAAGAAGTTAAAGACTCATTTATAATTAACCAAAGCATGAATAAGAGGGGAGTTCCGAACACCAATCTCTGGTCTTGACCAATAAGAGGTTAGAGACCTTTCCCAATTCCTTGTGAATTGGGTGGCGACTCCATGATACCTTAAAGGTGCCTAAAGGCGTCATGGGGCTAGATGTTCCTTTTCAATGTTCTATTGGGAAGGAAGCATCCAAGATGTCTCATGACGCTCATGATCAAAAGAAGCGAACCAATCCCTCGAATCCTAAAAGCGGGTTCAGCGAGGGCCCTTGCTGGGTTCAGTACGCGTCACACCGCTCCCAACGGTTACCAAACTCGAGTATACAACATCTCAACATATCTTTCGAAATCTGAATCACACGCTCAGATTGTCCATCAGTTTGAGGGTGGAAAGTTGTGCTAAAATGCAATCGAGTTCCCAAAGCTTCCTGAAGCCTCTTCCAAAACTGAGAAGTAAATCTCGGATCACAATCTGAAATGATGGAGGAAGGAACTCCATACAGTCTTACAATCTCGCTAATGTACAACTCTGCCAGCTTAGATAATGAATAATCCATTCTGATAGGCAGGAAATGAGTTGATTTAGTGAGTCGGTCAACAATTACCCAAACTGCATCATGTTTCTTGCTTGAGAGAGGAAATCCTAACACAAAATCCATGATCACCCTATCCCATTTCCATTCAGGAATGATAATAGGCTGAAGTAAACCTGAAGAAACTTGATGTTCTGCCTTAAGTTGCTGACAAATCAGACACTTACCCATAAATTCTATCACATCACGTTTCATGCCTGGCCATCAATAGAGCATTTCAAATCCTGATACATCTTGTTACAACCAGTATGCATAGCGAAGCTGCTTTGATGAGCTTCTGATAGAATATCCTTTCTCAGATCAGCTTGATCAGGAACGCACAATCTCTGTTTGTAATATAGCCCACCATTTGAACCCAATGAATAATCACTGACATGGTCATCTTTCACCTGAGACATAATGGTAGACAATCGATCATCCTGCTTCTGAGCATTTTCCACTTGCTAGAGAAAATTGGCTTAACTTGCATTTCTGCAATCAAAGCTCCATCATTTGATAAGTCCAAACTAACATTCATAGCCCATATAGAAGCCATGAACTTCCTAATGAGAGCATCAGCTACAATGTTACTTTACTAGGATGATAATCGATGAAGCACTCATAGTCTTTGATCAATTCAAGCCAACGTCTTTGCCTCAAGTTAAGCTCCTTCTGAGTAAACAAATACTTCAGACTCTTGTGATCAGTGTGGATGTAGCATTTCTCACCACAGAGATAATGTCTCCAGATTTTCAATGCAAATACAATAGCTGCCAACTCAAGATCATGAGTAGGGTAATTCTTCTCATGAGTCTTAAGCTGTTGGGAGGCATAAGCAATCATCTTGCCTTCCTGCATCAATACACAACCCAATCCATTTTTGGAACCATCACTGAAGACCACAAAATCCTTATCAAATGTAGGTTGCGCTAACACTAGAGCTTCAGTCAACATACACTTAAGTTTCTCAAAGCTCTCCTGACATTTATCTGACCATTCAAACTTGATATTCTTTTGCAATAACTTTGTTAAAGGAGGTGCAATTGAAGAGAAACCCTTGACGAACCTTCTGTAATAACCGGCCAAGCCAAGAAAACTCCTAATCTCGGTAACACTCCTAGGTGTCTTCCACTGAAGGATCGCTTCAATCTTTTTAGGATCAACTTTTATACCATATGTTGATACCATGTGACCTAAAAATGATACCTCATCCAGCCAGAATTCACATTTACTGAACTTGGCATAAAGCTGCTTATCTCTCAGAGTTTGCAGAACAATCCTTAAATGCTCATCATGCTCCTCTAGAGTCTTCGACTACACCAAAATATCACTGATAAAAACAACCATAAATTGGTCCAAGTAAGGGTGGAAAATCCTATTCATCAGATCCATAAAAGCTGCAGGAGCATTTGTCAATCCAAAAGGCATGACCATGAACTCGTAATGACCATACCTGGTGCGAAAAGCTGTCTTAGACACATCTGACTCTTTAATCTTTAGTTGATGGTAGCCAGATCTTAAATCAATCTTGGAAAATATGCCTGCACCTTTTAACTGATCAAACAAATCATCAATCCGAGGTAGTTGATAATTGTTCTTGATGGTGGCTTTATTCAGCTGTCTATAATAAATACATAACCGGAATGATCCATCCTTATTTTTCACAAAGAGGACTGGTGCTCCCCAAGGTGAAACACTCGGTCTAATGAAGCCTTTATCAAATAATTCTTGCAACTGAATCTTCAAATCTCTGAGTTCTGAAGGCGCCATTCTGTAAGGAGCAATAGAGATAGGTGCAGTACCAGGTACTAAGTCAATAGTAAACTCTAACTCTATAGCAGGTGGCAGACCTAGAAGTTCTTCAGGAAAAATATCCTGAAACTCCTGAACAGTGGGCACATCTGAAGCCTTAAGTTCATCCTTTTTAGTCTCCATTGAATAGTACAAGTGGGCTACACACCCTTTTCTGATAAGTCTACTAGCTGCAGTAGCTGAAATCACATTAGAAAGAAAATCACATCTCTCACCCACAATGACAATCTCCTGATCGTCTGCAGTTCTTAAAGTTACTCTCTTCCCTTTACATTCAACAGTGGCCTGGTGAGTGGATAACCAGTCCATACCCAAAATCACGTCAAACTCTCAGAACAGAAGGTCAATCAAATCAACAGAAAACACAAAACTCTAAGCACTAACTGGACAATATCTATAAACCTTGGTCACTACTACACTATGCCCCAAAGGATTACTCACTAAAATATCCTGGTCTAACTGACTGTCATGCAACCCTTTATCCCAAGTAATAGCAGTACTAATATAGGAATGCGTAGAACTAGGATCAATCAAAGCATAAACTGAATGAGAAAGCAGTGAGAATTTACCAACAACGACATCTGGAGCATCATCCTGTTCACGGGCTCTAACAGCATATTGACGTCCAGTGGTACGACCCTGAGGTGGCTATACTGAAGGGCCTGAAACTGCTTGTGGAGGAGCTACTCCCCTACCACATCCTCTCTGAGGGACTGACCCTCCACCCAAAGCTGGTGATGCTACAGTGGACGACTGGGCCTCAGGACAATCTCTGATCTGGTGTTCTTGGGACCCACATCTGAAATAAGCCCTGTTCATATATCTGCACTTGCCCGGATGAAACTTCTTACAATGAGGGCACTGTGGAACTGGATCTCGTACTCTACTCTGAGGTGCACTAGCTACTGATGTGACTGGGGTACTGCTGTCGACTGGGTTCCTCCGAATAGTAATAGGTGCTGCTGATGCAGGGCTCTGTGAATGAGGAGGCCTTCTAAACTTCTTACTTTGTCCAGCTGCACCAGAAAACTGACCCAATTTCCTCTTTTATTTGAAATGGGACTGTCTATCAGCCTCTTCTGATATAATCATCTCTGTTTTAAGAGCTACTTCAACCAAGGACCTCATATCTATATGTCTCTGAGAACCCAAAGCCAATCTGATATCATTATGCAGACCTCTTTCAAATCTATGGCATAACTTCTGCCCAGCCATGGACTCATCATCCAGATAGGCACTGAGCCGCTCAAACTCTCTCTTGTACTCTGCAACTGACTTACTTCCTTGTCTGAGTCTCCAGAATGCATCTTGCATAGCATATTTATACTCAGAACCGACATATTTCTTCTCAAAATGAGTCTGAAAAAACCCCCAATTAACCTGATCCGCTGGAGTGTGTTTATGGACTGAACTCCAGCATGTATAAGCTGGACCCTGACGCAAGGCTATTGCTCCCTGAAGCATCTCATCTGGTTGACTCTGAGTGGTCTCAAACATCCTCTTTAACTTAAATAACCACTCCTTTGCCTGAACCGGCGTCAAAGGATCACGACCATAAAAATCCTTTGCTCCCAATCTCTTAATCTGTTCCAAAATAGGCCTTCGTCTAGGTGGAGCTAACTGCTATTTAGGACCCTGAGGCTACTGCTGAGATTGCATAAACTGATAGAAATTTGCCATCATGTTCTTAAACTCAGGCTGCTGCTGAGGAGGAGGAACAATCGATGGAGTAGCCTGATAACGAGGTGACCTCGATCGACTCATACTAACTGATGCGGCACTCTCCACATCATTATCACAACGACCTTCATCTGAAGCCATACTCGCGATCTACCACAAGGAGCAAGCATACATTACCCTCACATAACTATACTGTCCAAAAAAATTAATTGGCATGTACATGTACTTATACTATTCCCATTGACCCACCCCGATCTTAGAACCACCTAAATCGGAGCTCTGATACCAAAACTTGTAGCGCCCTATACCTATATGTGATACGGATACTGGGTGCCACTACACTGAACTAACATACACTATAATACTTTAGTTTTTCAATTAAATAACTGTTCATTTTGATCTGATTAACCTAATTAAACTATTCAGGTTACTAAATACACAATTAATTAAAACCAGTATTTTTTTATATAGTATTGCATACATGAATAGTACCGTATGTATGAATAGTGCCGTATGTGTGAATAGTACTGTATGTATAATACTATGTGAATAGTGCTGTATGGGAAAGACAATTTACTTAAGTCTATTAATACTTATTAATTAATCATCAAACTTAATATTTCTACCTTAATTCACTATTAACTATGCCGATTGACCTATAATAGTCTAAGTTATTATTTATCCGGTCAATTTTCCTTTCACTTGAAAATCTATATTTTACTTTACCAATAGTATTAACTTAATTTCTACCAATTATTAGGCATGCCAATCACAATATACTAGAGACAGTTATAATAATCTATTACAGACCAAAACCCAAAACAATACTATAAGTCATATACATGCCAAAATATTAACATATATAATATTCGAAATAATATCTTCCATACCACTTTCAAAGTGTGAGGTATGCTCTGCTCCCAAAATCTTATGGAGTACCTACACGCAGTCAAATAAAACTACGTGCTGAGCATTAAATATGCCCAGTGGTGATTGCAATTCCATAAATTTCTACTAAACTAATTTTTCATGCATAAATGATTTTCCACAATTAATATCATTTAATATTCATAAATAAACATATTTAATTTAATTATCAATTATTCATGCAATATTATATTTAATTATTCTTAAATTTCATTATCAGGACAATTACACAATTAACCACATAAACAATCTTAATTACCATTTTATCCTTAACTTATGGTAATATTTTACTTATATCCTTAAACTCTTTTTTGAAATGAAAAAAATGCAATTAGTTTATTTATACTTCACCAAAATTACATTTATGCCATTAATTCCTTTTAATTTTACTATTATTACCATTTTGCCACTAATTCATTTTAATTTCACTAATATTATAATCATGCCACTAATTTAATCAATTTCACTAATATTACAATTTTACCATTAATTTACATGATAAATTACAATTTTACCCTCCAATTGTCATTTTCATGCCAAATTACATTTTTACCCTTATTAACCATCTTTCACACATGTAATAGCCCAATAACGGGTTAGTCGTAAATAGTATATTTTTAGGATGAAAGTGCTTCCTGGATGAATAGTACTTCCTGAAATAAAAAAATATTTTATTGGACCATTGGATAGGGCTCGTCAATACGAGTCCGTAGGCGTAAATTTTGTGTCAATCGGAGGTCAAACGAGTTCGGAATGGTCGAAACAGTAAGCAAAAGTATTTACTTCGGTGAAAAGTGGACCCAGGTGGGACCCACTGAAAAGTTAAAAGTGGGCCCAGGTGGGACCATGATGACACCAGCGATGACATCAGCAACGTCATGATGATGAATAGTAACTGCATCCTAAAGTGGAACATCATCATTTGGTTAGGAACATCATCATCACTGGGTCCCATTGAATAGTAATAGCATCTTTGACTGGTCTGTGAATAGTGACTGTGGGTCCGTGAATAATAACTGCGGGGCCCACAAAATAGTGACTCCGGATGAATAGTACCCGAAAATATTTTTTTTCACCATAAAAAAGAGAATGAAAAATGTAGTATAATGGTGTAATTTTGGTGTAAAAATGAGATCAAATAAACTTTCAAAATTCAGTTTGAAGTTTTTCTAGTTCGGTTCGATTGAACCAAGGTTTGACTGAACTTTGACCGAATTTTTATAAATAGTTAGAGTGGATAAAATGGTCTACTATAAGAGGATAAAAGGCTTAGAATAATTTTTAAAAATTTTTGACAACATTAGAATTGTGTTTTATGGTAAAACTAGATTGAACCGAATTGGACCGGTTTAAGTGAATCGGACCCCAAACGGACTCCGATTGAACTGGAATTTTGCAGGAATACTAATTTTAATATTATAAGAATGATGGAATTGGTTAGGGGTAAAAATTAAAATAGGAACATTAAATTTCACTAAAACAGTAGAAAATGACCCGGAAAATGAAAATTGGACCAAATCGGCTCAACCACTTTGGTTGGAACTGGTTGGGTTCAATTGGACCCATATAAAAGGACCTAAAAATCTGGAAATCCCCTTGGATTCCATTTTTTTTCAGCTCCCTCTTCTTCCTCTCTTGGCCGAATGGTTTTTCCTCTCTTCTCTCTCATTTTTCTTTCATTTTTTCTTCATCTCACCTCAAGATCAAACCTTTCTAACATAATACAGCCCCTCTATAATCCATTGGTGGTCTCAGAATTTGGTTTGGAGAAGTAAAAGTGGGTGAAATCTAGACTTGAAGTTTACGAGTAAAATTGAGGTAAGTGACTTAAGTGATTTTAATTTGGTTTTAAGGTTCCTAAGGGTACTCTAGGATGTTAATAAGACATTTATGAAGTTGAGTTTTGAAAGGAAATTTAGATTTGATTAAATCTTAATTTTTGTGTTTTGATATAATTATGTCCAATAGGTGAAAGATCCTCTAAGCAAGTTAAGGGCAAGGAAAAGGATAATTGAGAAGTATAATACACGAATTTGGGGTTTGTGATTGCCAATTCAATTTAAATCCATGGTAAAAATATGAATTTATGTTATGTTTGTGAAGAAAGTTTATGATTTATGCATGTTTAATTGAAATTAACATGATATTCATGCTTAGGGATGTTAAAAATAATGGTATGGATGATTAAATTGAAGAAATAAATTTTGTGTGAAAAGTTCCTTCTTTGGCCGAATGGTATTCATGTGATTTTCATGTGTTTTCATGATGTTTTATCTATATTTATAATGGATCTATGGTATTTGGCATGTTAACTAATGTATGGTATGTGTTAGAGCGTGTGAAAACATCATGGGGCATGTGATGCATGTATAGCCGAATGTAAAGTCATGATTTTTATGTGTTTTCATAGAAATTGATGGTATGGTGATGTTATACATCATGAAATTGGCCTAATTAAATGATAAAATTGATAAAAAGAATTAATGTAAATAAATTGGTATGTGGGCCATATACATGTATGTATGTATGCATGTGTACCATGATGAAATAATAAATTTACATGACATGTGATGATATAATGATGATAATCACATGTGAAATGATGAAATGGTATTAAAAAGAATAAAATATTATGATGGTATACCATGAAAAAAAAAATAAGTACATTAAATTAATAAGGTAAAAAATAAAATAATATTGCCCTATGTAGTGATCTGGTAGTCAAGTTTAGTTCAAGATATGTTGGCATGCCATAGGGACATAAGACCGCGGGTGTGAGCATGGCGTCTCACTTTTTAGTAGGCCAATGATGGTCCTACCTCTGTATCTGAATATCTGAATATCTGAATTGTACTGCTCTGTATTAAAAGACAGTGGTGGTCCCACAGGACTCCGCTGGTATTTCTGTGAACTTCTGGAGTTCACGTCTCGTTTATCCTGTATATAGAGTCTGCCAGTGTGTTACAGGGACAAAATTGTAAAAATAAGATTA
Organism: Excoecaria cochinchinensis; assembly: GCA_947683425.1. Classification (NCBI taxonomy): domain Eukaryota; kingdom Viridiplantae; phylum Streptophyta; class Magnoliopsida; order Malpighiales; family Euphorbiaceae; genus Excoecaria; species Excoecaria cochinchinensis. The sequence continues at coordinate 8,863,588 of CANTUQ010000021.1, read as the reverse complement.
AAATGGTTAAAATGTGATTAAAATAATATTTATGTGGAAAAAGGGCATAAATGTTATTAAATAAAAGGTTTGAGGGCAAAATTATAATTTTGTGCATATGTGTGTTAAGGATGATTAATAAGGGTAAAAATGTAAATAAATAGTTAAATATGAAAATTGGCAACTTTATATGGGTAAAAATATAATTTGGCATGAAAATAATAATTGGAGGGTAAAACTGTAATTTGGCATATAAATTTATGATAAAATTGTAATGCTAGTAAAACTAATTAAAATAGTAGCATAATTGTAATATTATTGAAATTAAAATGAATTAGTGGCAATATAGTAATATTAGTGAAATTAAAGTGAACCAATGGCATAATTGTAAAATTGGTGAAGTGTAAATGAAATATTGCCTTAAGTTAAGGGTAAAATGATAATAAGATTATTTATGTGCTAATTGTGTAATTGCCCAATTATGAAATTGGAAAATAATTACATGTAATATTGCATGCCTAGTTGGGAATTAAATTAAATATGTTTATTTATGAATGTTAAATGATATTATTTATGTGAATATTATTATGCATGAAAAATTAAATTAAGTGGAAATTTATCGAATTGCAATCACCACTAGGCATATTTAATGCTCAGCACGTAGTTTTATTTAACTGCGTGTAGATACTCCGTAAGAGTTTTGGAGCAGTACATACCTCACACTTTAGAAGTGGTATGGAAGATATTATTTAGAATATTAAGTATGTTAAGATTTTGGCATGTATATGTCTTATATTACTGCTTTTGGCTTTTGGACTGTAAAAGATTAATATAACTATCTTTAGTATATATGTCTGAGCACGCCTAATAATTGGTAGAAATTAAGTTAATACAATTGGTAAAGTAAAATATAGATTTCAAGTTAAAGGAAAATTGACCAGATGAATAGTAACTTAGACAGTTATAGGTCAATCGGTATAGTTAATAGTGAATTAAAAATAGTAAATATTAAGTTTGATAATTAATTAATAAGTATTAATAGACTTAAGTAAGTTGACTATTCATATTGTTCTATTCATACAGTATTATACATACCGTACTATTCACGTATACGGTACTATTAAAAAAAAATTACCGGTTTTAATTAATGGTCTATTTAATAACCTGAATAGTTTAATTAGATTAACCGTATTAAAAGGAACAGTAATTTAATCGGATAAGTAAAGTATTAGAGGATATGTTAGTTCAGTGCGGTGGCATCCGGTATCCGTATCACATATGGGTATAGGGCGCTACAAGTAGTGATATCAGAGTTCCGGTTTAGGTGGCTCTAAGATCGGAGTAGGTCAATGGGAATAGTATAAGTACATGTACATGCCAACTAATTTTTGGATAGTATAGTTATGTGAGGCTAATGTATGCTTGCTCCTTGTGTTAGATCACGAGTATGGCGTCAGATGAAGGTCGTCATGATAGTGATGTGGAGAGTGCCGCATCAGTCAGTATGAGTCGATCGAGGTCGCCTTGTCATCAGGGTACTCCGTCGATTGTTCCCCATCCTCAGTAGCAGCCTGAGTTCATGAACATGATGGCAAATTTCTACCAGTTTATGCAATTGCAGCAATAACCTCAAGGTCTTGTACAGTAGCTAGCTCCATCTAGACGGAGACCTATTCTGGAACAGATTAAGAGGTTAGGAGCTGAAGATTTCTACGGTCGAGATCCTTTGACTCCAGTCTAGGCAAAGGAGTGGATGTTTAAGTTAAAGAGGATGTTCGAGACCACTAAGAGTCCGCCGGATGAGATGCTTTGGGGAGCAGTGGCTCTGCTTTAGGGTCTTGCTTATACGTGGTGGAGTTCAGTTTGTAAACACACTCCAGCAGATCAGGTTACTTGGGGGTTCTTTCAGACTCAGTTTGAGAAGAAATACATCGGGGTCTGAGTATAAATCTGCTATGCAAGATGCCTTTTGGTGGCACAGACAGGGGAACACGTCAGTTGCTGGGTATGAGTGAGAATTCGAGCGGCTTAGTGCCTATCTGGATGATGAATCCATTATTGAGCAGAAATTATGCCACAGGTTTGAAAGAGGTCTGCATAACAATATCAGATTGGCTTTGGGTCCACAGAGACATTCGTATATGAGGACCTTGGTTGAAGAAGCCCTTAGAGTAGAGACTATTATATTAGAGCAGGCGGATAGACAGTCCCGGTTTAAGCAAAAGAGGAAACCGGGCCAGGTTTCTGGTACAGCTGGTCAGAGTAAGAAGTTTAGAGGGCCTCCTCATTCACAAATCCATGCATCAGCAGCACCTGTTATTACTCAGAAGAACCCAGTCGGCAGCAGTGCCCTAGTCACATCAGTAGCCAGTGTACCTAGGAGTAGAGTATGAGATCCAGTTCCACAGTGCCCTCATTATAGAAGTTTCATTCGGGCGAGTGCAGATATATGAACAGGGCTTATTTCAGATGTGGGTCCCGGGAACACCAGAACAGAGATTGTCCTGAGGCCCAGCCATCCATTGCAGCATCACCAGCTTTGGGTGGAGGGTCAGTCCCTCAGAGAGGACGTGGTAGGGGAGCAGCTCCTCCACAGGCAGTTTCAGGCCCGTCAGTATAGCCACCTCAGGGTCGTAACACTAGACATCATTATGCTGTTAGAGCCCGTGAACAGGATGATACTCCAGATGTCATTGTTGGTAAATTCTCACTGCTTTCTCATTCAATTTATGCTTTAATTGATCCTGGTTCTACGCATTCCTATATTAGTACTGCTATTGCTCGGGATAAAGGGTTGCATGATAGTCAGTTAGACCAGGATATTTTAGTGAGTAATCCTTTGGGGTATAGTGTAGTGGTGAATAAAGTATATCAAGATTGTCCAGTTAGTGCTCAGAGTTTTATGTTTTCGGTTGATTTGATTGACCTTCCGTTGCGAGAGTTTGACGTGATTTTGGGTATGGACCGGTTATCCACTCACCAGGCCACTGTTGATTGTAAGAGGAAGAGAGTAACATTAAGAACTGCAGATGATCAGGAGATTGTCATTGTGGGTGAGAGATTAGATTTTCTTTCTGATGTGATTTCAACTATAGCAGCTAAGAGACTTATCAGAAAAGGGTGTGTAGCCTACTTGTGCTATGCAATGGAGACTAAAAAGGATGAACTTAAGGCTTTAGATGTGTCCACTATTCGGGACTTTCAGGATGTTTTTCCTAAAGAACTTCCAGGTCTGCGACCTGATAGAGAGTTAGAGTTTACTATTGATTTAATACCTAGTACCGCACCTATCTCTATTTCTCCTTACAGAATGGCACCTTCAGAACTGAGAGAATTGAAAATTCAGTTGCAAGAACTAATTGATAAAGGCTTCATCAGACCGAGTGTTCACCTTGGGGAGCACCAGTCCTCTTTGTGAAAAAGAAGGATGGGTCACTTCGGTTATGTATTGATTATAGACAGCTGAATAAAGTCACCATAAAGAACAAGTATCCACTGCCTTGGATTGATGATTTATTTGATCAGTTGAAAGGTGCAGGCGTGTTATCCAAGATTGACTTAAGATCAGGCTACCATCAGCTAAAGATTAAAGAGTCAGATGTGCCTAAGACAGCTTTTCGCACCAGATATGGTCATTACGAGTTTATGGTCATGCCTTTTGGATTGACAAATGCTCCTGCAACTTTTATGGATATGATGAATAGGGTTTTTGACCCTTACTTGGACCAGTTTGTGGTTGTCTTTATCGATGATATTTTGGTGTATTCGAAGACTCCAGAGGAGCATGATGAGCATTTGAGGATTGTTCTGTAGACTCTGAGAGATAAGCAGCTTTATGCGAAGTTCAGTAAATGTGAATTCTGGCTAGATGATGTATCATTTTTGGGTCATGTAGTATCAACAGATAGTATTAAAGTTGATCCTAAAAAGATTGAAGCGATCCTTCAGTGGAAGCCACCCAAGAGGGTTACCGAGGTTAGGAGTTTTCTTGGCTTGGTCGGTTACTATAGAAGATTCGTGAAGGGTTTCTCTTCGATTGTAACTCCTCTGACTCGATTGTTATAGAAGAATGTCAAGTTTGAATGGTCAGAAAAATGTCAGGAGAGTTTTGAGAAACTTAAGAGTATGCTGACTGAAGCTCCAGTGTTAGTGCAACTTGAATCTGATAAGGGTTTTGTGGTCTTCAGTGATGCTTTCAGAAATGGATTGGGTTGTGTATTGATGCAAGAAGGCAAGGTCATTGCTTATGCCTCTCGATACCTTAAGACTCATGAGAAGAACTACCCTACTCATGATCTTGAGTTGGCAGCTATTGTATTTGCATTGAAGATCTGGAGACATTATCTCTATGGTGAGAAATGCTACATCTACACTGATCACAAGAGTCTAAAGTATTTGCTTACTCAAAAGGAGCTTAACTTGAGGTAGAGACGTTGGCTTGAATTGATCAAAGACTATGAGTGCTTCATCGACTATCATCCTGGTAAAGCTAACATTGTAGCTGATGCTCTCAGTAGGAAGTTCATGGCTTCTCTACGGGCTATGAATGTTTGTCTGGACTTATCAGATGATGGAGCTTTGATTGCAGAAATGCGAGTTAAGCCAGATTTTCTCCAACAAGTGAAAGATGCTCAGAAGCAAGATGATCTATTTTCTACCATTATGTCTCAGGTGAAAGATGGCCATGTTAGTGATTATTCATTGGGTTCAGATGGTGGGTTATATTACAAACAAATATTGTGTGTTCCTGATCAAGCTAATATGAGAAAGGATATTCTCTCAGAAGCTCATCATAGCAGCTTTGCTATGCATCTTGGTTGTAACAAGATGTATCAGGATTTGAAGATGCTTTATTGGTGGCCAGGCATGAAACGTGATGTGATGAAATTTGTGGGTAAGTGTCTGATTTGTCAGCAAGTCAAGGTAGAACATCAAGTTCCTTCAGGTTTACTTCAGCCTATTGTCATTCCTAAATGGAAATGGGACAGGATAACTATGGATTTTGTGTCGGAGTTTCCTCTCTCGAGAAAGAAACATGATGCAGTTTGGGTAATTATTGATCGGCTCACTAAATTAGCTCACTTCCTGCCTATCAGAATGGATTATTCATTGTCTAAGCTGGCGGAGTTATACATTAGCGAGATTGTAAGACTTCATGGAGTTCCTTCCTCCATCATTTGAGATCGTGATCCGAGATTCACTTCTCAATTTTGGAAGAGACTTCAGGAAGCTTTGGGAACCAGATTACATTTCAGCACAGCTTTCCACCCTCAGATTGATGGACAATTTGAGCATGTGATTCAGATTCTAGAAGATATGTTGAGATGTTGCATCCTTGAGTTTGGTAACCGTTGGGAGTGGTACTTGACTTTGGCATAATTTGCCTACAATAATAGTTATCAGACTAGTATCAAGATGGCTCCTTATGAAGCTTTATATGGTAGAAAGTGCAGAACTCCTCTTTGTTGGATAGAGCTCACTGAGAGTAAGATTGTGGGGTCGGATCTAATTAGAGAAATGGAAGAAAAGGTTCGAGTGATTAAAGACAGATTGAAAGAAGCCATGGATCGACATAAGTCCTATGCAGATCTGAAGAGGAAAGATATAGAGTTTCAAGTGGAAGATAAAGTATTTCTGAAAGTTTCTCCATGGAAAAAGATCTTGAGATTTGGAAAGAAAGGCAAGCTGAGTTCGAGATTCATTGGCCCTTATGAGGTTATTCAGCGGGTTGGACCAGTAGCTTACAGATTGAAGCTTCCACAAGAGTTAGAGAAGATTCATGATGTTTTCAACGTCTCTATGCTTCGAAGGGACCGTTCAGACCCCAGTCATCACTACAAGAAAATATAGTTTTCGCGACGGATATTTAGCGACGGAAAAATTTCCGTCGCTGAATGTCCTTTCCGTCGCTAATTAGCTACGGAAAAAAATTTCGTCGCTAAAAATGGCGGGAATAATTTCCCTCCAGTTTTAGCGACCGAAATTACGACGGAAATCGAATTCCGTCGCTAAAATTAGCGACGGAATTTGAAATACGTCGCTAAAATTATTTAAAAAAAAACTAATTTCTTTTATTAGCAACGGAATTAATTTCCGTCGTTAAATAAAATTAAATATATTAATTAAAATATTTTTAGCGACGGAAATAAAAATCCGTCGCTAATTTTAGCGACGGAAATTAAATTCCGTCGCTAAATTTCTAAAAAAAATAATTTCTTTTATTAGCGACGGAATTACGTTCCGTCGTTAAATAAAATTAATTGTATTAATTAAAATATTTTTAGCGACGGATTAGTTTTCCGTCGTTAAAAAAAAAATTGAATATATTAATTAAAATATTTTTAGCGACGGATTAGTTTTCCCGTCGCTAAAAATAAGGGTTTTAAATTCCCTTTTCCCTCCTTTCTTTTCCCTCTCTCTCTTCTTTTCCCTCTCTCTTCTTTTCCCTCTCTCCCTCCCTTCCTCCCTCACGCTGTCTCTTCCTCCTTCTGCCCAGCCCTTGCATGCCCACCGCCAGATCTGGCCAGCTACCGCCGTCGGAAGCCGCCGCCGATCGGTCCGCGTTCGCCTGTGCCGCCTGCTTCCTCCTCCGCGCCGTTTGCTCCTCCTTCTTCTCCCTCCCTTCCTGGCTCACGCTTTCTCTTCCTCCTTCTGCCCACCGCCAGATCTGGCCAGCTACCGCCGCCGAAAGCCCACCGCCGATCGGTCCGCGTCCGCCGGAAGCCTCCACGCGTGCTCCCTGGTTCTGCCGCCCCCGAGGTCCAGCTTCCTCCTTATTTATTTGTTAATATATATTATTTTATTATAGTTTTAATTTTGAGTTATATTTGTTTGTATATTTATTATTTTGTGTATTGATTTTGTGTTATAATTGTTATTATATATTTGTAATTTGTTAAAATTTGTGGGATTTTTGTTTTTATATGTGTAAACATTGTATCACTTTAATAACTTTTATCCAGAAAAAAAAAGACATGCTTCTAGTAGTATTATTAGAAAATAATTAACTTAATAATTTATTTGAGGATTTTAGTAGTATTAATTTTTTCAAGTAGTTTATTATTAGTGTTATTAGTCTTAGCAGGAATATTGTTAAATAATAAAATAATATGATTTATTGTTCTTAGTATTATTAGAAAATAATAAACTTAACACTTTATTATTATTATTATTATTATTATTATTATTATTATTATTATTATTATTATTATTATTATTATTATTATTATTATTATTATTATTATTATTATTATTATTATTATTAATTTGTATTGTTGTTATTATTGTTTTATTTAATTTTTTTATATGCTTTTTAAATTACTGACCCGATGGAATATTAAATTTCATCGAAAATTTCTAAATTTTTTTTTAATTTTTTAAAAAATTACCGACGGAATTTAAAATTCCGTCGGTAAATTCTGAATTTTTTTTTATTTTTTTTAATTACCGACGGAATATTAAATTCCGTCGGCAATTTTCCCGACGGAATTTAATATTCCGTCGGGAATTTTTTTAAAAAAATAAAAATATTTTAGAATTTTTCGACGGAATATTAAATTCCGTCGGGAAAATTGCCGACGGAATTTAATATTCCGTCGGAAAAAATTGCCGACGGAACAATATTTCCGTCGGCAAATTGCCGACGGAATAATATTTCCGTCGGCAATTTTTACCTACGATCACATTGCCGACGGAATTGCTTTCCGTCGGCAATTTAAGTTCCCGACGGAAAATCTTGGATTTCCGTTGGGAATTTCCGTCGGGAAATCCTTAAATTCTTGTAGTGCATGTTATCAGGCCTGAAGAAGTTCGAGTTCAGCCAGACATGACTTATGAGGAGTATCCAGTGAAGATCCTGGCTAGAGAAGTGAAGCAGCTTAGGAACAAATAGATTCCACTAGTGAAGATTCTCTGGAATCATCGCAATGTCGAGGAAGCAACGTGGGAACCAGAAGAGACTACGAGACAACAGTATCCCCAGCTCTTCAATTCAGGTAAATTTCGAGGATAAAATTTTTAATTGGTAGGGGAGATTGTAATAGCCCAATAACGGGTTAGTCGTAAATAGTATATTTCTAGGATGAATAGTGCTTCCGGGATGAATAGTACTTCCCGAACTTGAAAAATATTTTATTGGACCATTGAATAGAGCTCGTCAATACGTGTTCGTAAGCGCAAATTTCGTGTCAATCAGAGGTCAAACGAGTTCGGAATGGTCGAAACAGTAAGCAAAAGTATTTACTTCGGTGAAAAGTGGGCCCAGGTGGGACACACTGAAAAGTGAAAAGTGGGCCCAGGTGGAATCCATTGAATAGTAAAAGTGGGACCCAGTGGGGCCCACTGAATAGTAAATGTGGGACCATGATGACATCAGTAATGTCATGATGATGAATAGTAACTGTGTCCCCTAAAGTGGAACATCATCATTTGGTTAGGAACATCATCATCACTGGGTCCCATTGAATAGTAACAACATCTTTGACTGGTCTGTGAATAGTGACTATGGGTCCGTGAATAGTAACTGTGGGGCCCACAAAATAGTGACTCCGGGATGAATAGTACCCGAAAATATTTTTTCACCATCAGAAAAAGAATGAAAAATGTAGTATAATGGTGTAATTTTGGTGTAAAAACGAGATCAAATAAAACTTTTAAATTCAGTCTGAAGTTTTTCTGGTTCGGTTCGATTGAACCAAGGTTTGACTGAACTTTGACCGTATTTTTATAAATAGTTAGAGTGGATAAAATGGTCTACTATAAGAGGATAAAAGGCTTAGAATAATTTTTATAAATTTTTGACAACATTAGAATTGTGTTTTACGGTAAAATCAGATTGAACCGAATTAGACGATTTAAGTGAATCGGACCCCAAACGGACTCCGATTGAGCTGAAATTTTGCAGAGAGACTAATTTTAATATCATAAGAATGATGGAATTGGTTGGGAGTGAAAATTAATTAAAAAACATTAAATTTCACCAAAACAGTAGAAAATGACCCGAAAAATGAAAATTAGACCACATTGGCTCAACCACTTTGGTTGGACCTGATTGGGTCAAATTGGACCCATATAAAAGGACCTAAAAATCTTGAAATCCCCTTGGATTCCATTGTTTTTCAGCTCCCTCTTCTTCCTCTCTTGGCCGAATCGTTTTTCCTCTCTTCTCTCTCATTTTTGTTTCAATTTTCCTTCATCTTACCTCAAGATAAAACCTTTCTAACCTAATAAAGCCCCTCTAAAATCCATTGGTGGTGTCAGAATTTTATTTGGAGAAGTAAAATTGTGTGAAATCTAGACTTTAAGTTTAGGTGTAAAATTGAGGTAAGTGATTTAATTGATTTTAATTTGGTTTTAATTTTCCTAAGGGTACTCCAGGATGTTAATAAGATGTTTATGAAGTTTATTTTTGAAAGGAAGCTTAGATTTAACTAAATCTTAATTTTTGTGTTTGGACATAATTATGTCCAATAGGTGAAGGAACCTCTAAGCAAGCTAAGGGCAAAGAAAAGGATAATTGAGAAGTATAATACACGGATTTGAGGTTTGTGATTGCAAATTCCATTTAATTCCATAGTAAAAATATGAATTTATGTTATGTTTGTGAATAAAGTATGTGATTTATGCATGTTTAATTGAAATTAACATGATATTCATTCTTAGGGATGTTAAAAATAATGGTATGGATGATTAAATTGAAGAAATAAATTTTTTGTGAAAAGTTCCTTCTTTGGCCAAATGGTATTCATGTGATTTTCATGTGTTTTCATGATATTTTATGTATATTTATAATGGATCTATGGTATTTGGCATGTTAACTAATGTATGGTATGTGTTAGAGCATGTGAAAACATCATGGGACATGTGATGTACGTATGGCCGAATGTAAAGTCATGATTTTTATGTGTTTTCATGGAAATTGATGGTATGGTGATGTTATACATAATGAAATTGGCCTAATTAAATGATAAAATTGATAAAAAGAATTAATGTAACTAAATTGGTATGTGGGTCGTATACATGTATGTATGTATGCATGTGTACCATGATGAAATAATAAATATACATAACATGTGATGATATGATGATGATAATCACATGTGAAATGATGAAATGGTATGAAAAAGAATAAAATATTATGATGATATACCATTTAAAAAATAAGTATATTATATTAATAAGGTGAAAAATAAAATAATATTGCCCTATGTAGTGATCTGGTAGTCAAGTCTAGTTCAAGATATGTTGGCATGCCATAGGGACATAAGACTGCGGGTTTGAGCATAGCATCTCACTTTTTAGTAGGCCAATAATGGTCCTACTTTTGTATCTGAATATCTGAATTGTACTGTTCTGTATTAAAAGACAGTGGTGGTCCCACAGGACTCCGCTGGTATTTCTATGAACTTCTGGAGTTCATGTCTCTTTTATCCTGTATATAGAGTCTACCAGTGTGTTACAGGGGCATAATTGTAAAAATAAGATTAAAATGGTTAAAATGTGATTAAAATAATATTTATGTGGAAAAAGGGCATAAAAATTATTAAATAAAAGGTTTGAGGGCAAAATTATAATTTTGTGCATATGTGTGTTAAGGATGATTAATAAGGGTAAAAATGTAAATAAATGGTTAAATATGAAAATTGGCAACTTTATATGGGTAAAAATGTAATTTGGCTTGAAAATAATAATTGGAGGGTAAAACTGTAATTTGGCATATAAATTTATGATAAAATTGTAAAGTTAGTAAAACTAATTAAAATAGTGGCATAATTGTAATATTATTGAAATTAAAATGAATTAGTGGCAATATAGTAATATTAGTGAAATTAAAGTGAACTAATGGCATACATGTAAAATTGGTGAAGTGTAAATGAAATATTGCTTTAAGTTAAGGGTAAAATGGTAATAAGATTCTTTATGTGTTAATTGTGTAATTGCCGAATTATGAAATTGGAAAATAATTACATGTAATATTGCATGCCAAGTTGGGAATTAAATTAAATATGTTTATTTATGAATATTAAATGATATTATTTTTGTGAATAATATTATGCATGAAAAATTAAATTAAGTGAAAATTTATGGAATTGCAATCATATTTAATGATTAGCACGTAATTTTATTTGACTGCGTGTAGGTATTCCGTAAGAGTTTTGGAGCAGTACATACCTCACACTTTGGAAGTGGTATGGAAGATATTATTTAGAATATTAAGTATGTTAAGATTTTGGCATGTATATGTCTTATAATACTGCTTTTTGGACTGTAAAAGATTAATATAACTGTCTTTAGTATATTTGTTTGAGCACGCCTAATAATTGGTAGAAATTAAGTTAATACAATTGGTAAAGTAAAATATAGATTTTCAAGTTAAAGGAAAATTGACCAGATGAATAGTAACTTAGACAGTTATAGGTCAATCGTTATAGTTAATAGTGAATTAAAAATAGTAAATATTAAGTTTGATAATTAATTAATAAGTATTAATAGACTTAAGTAAGTTGACTATTCATACAGTATTCACGTATACGGTACTATTCACGTATACAGTACTATTAAAAAAAAAGAAAAAAAAATTACCGGTTTTAATTAATGGTCCATTTAATAACCTGAATAGTTTAATTAGGTTAACCCGATTAAAAGGAACAGTAATTTAATCAGATAAGTAAAGTATTAGAGGATATTTTAGTTCAGTGCGGTGGCATCCGGTATCCGTATCACATACGGGTATAGGGCGCTACAACACACATATACACAAAATTACCATTTTGCTCTCAAACTTTTTATATAGTAATATTTATGTCCTTTTTCAACATAAATATTATTTTAATCACATTTTAACCATTTTAATCTCATTGTTTTACAATTATGCCCCTGCAACATACTGACAGACTTTATATACAGGATAAACGAGACGTGAACTCCAGAAATTCACAGAAATACCAGCGGAGTCCTGTAGGACCACCACTGTCTTTTAATACAGAACAGTACAATTCAGATATTCAGATACAGAGAGGTAGGACCATCATTGGCCTACTAAAAAGTGAGACGCCATGCTCACTCCCGCGGTCTTATGTCCCTATGACATGCCAACATATCCCGAACTAGACTTGACTACCAGATCACTACATAGGGCAATATTATTTTATTTTTCACATTATTAATATGATATACTTATTTTTCATGGTATATCATCATAATATCTTATTCTTTTTCATACCATTCCATCATTTCACATGTGATTATCATCATTACATCATCAAATGTCATGTAAACTTATTATTTCATCATGGTACACATGCATATATACATACAAGTATACGGCCCACATACCAATTTGTTTACATTAATTCTTTTTATCAAATTTATCATTTATTTAGGCCAATTTCATGATGTATAAAATCACCATACCATCAATTTCCATGAAAACACATAAAAATCAAGACTTTACACATGATATACATTCGACCATACATACATCACATACCTTATGATGTTTTCACATGCTCTAATACATACCATTCATTAGTTCACATGCCAAATACCATAGATCCATCATAAATATACATAAAACATCATGAAAACACAGGAAAATCACATGCTTACCATTTGGCCAAAGAAGGAATTTTAACACAAAATTTATTTCTTCAATTTAATCATCCATAACATTATTTTTAATATCCCTAAGCATGAATATCATGTTATTTTTAATTAAACATGCATAAATCACATACTTTCTTCACAAGCATAACCTAAATTCATGCTTTTACCATGGAATTAAATGGAATTTGCAATCACAAACCTTAGATCCTTGAAATATACTCCTCAATTTTCCTTTTCCTTTCCCTTAGCTCAATTGGCGGTTCCCTCACCTATTGGACATAATTATGTCCAAACACAAAAATTAAGATTTAATAAAATCAAACTTCCTTTCATCAAATAAACTTAATAAACATCTAATTCACATCCTAATCTACCTTTAAGAACCTTAAAACCAAATTTAAAACTCTTAAATCTCTTACCTCAATTTTACACCAAACTTCAAGTCTAGATTTTACCCACTTATACTCCTCCAAAAGAAATTATAAGACCACCAATGGATTATAGATGAGCTGAATTATGTTACTTTGATCTTGAGGTGAATTGAAGGAAAAATTGAAGAAAAATGGTGAAGAATAGAGGAGAGGAAGTTCGGCCAAAGAGAGAGGAAGAGGGAGGCTGAAATAAAATGGAATCCAAGGGATTTCCAGATTTTTAGGTGCATTTATATGGGTCCAATTGGACCCAACCAGGTCCAACCAAAGTGGTTGAGCCGATTTGGTCCGATTTTTATTTTTCGGGTCATTTTTCACTGTTTTGGTGAAATTAAATGTTCCTGAATTCATTTTTACTCCCAATTAATTCCATAATTCTTAGAATATTAAAAATTTTCTCCCTACAAAATTTCAGCTCAATCAGATTCTGTTTGGGGTCCGGTTCACTTAAATCGGTTTAATTCGGTTCAATCCGATTTTGCCGTAAAATACAATTGTAATGCTATCAAAAATTTCTAAAAATTATTTTAAGCCTTTTATCCTCTTATAGTAGACCATTTTATCCATTCTAACTATTTATAAAAATTCGGTCAAAGTTCAGTCAAACCTTGATTCAATCGAACCGAACCAGAGAAACTTCAGACTGACTTTTGAAAGCCTATTTGACCTCGTTTTTACATCAGATTACATCATTATACTTGTAACAACCCAAAAAGGGCTTGGTCGGAGTCTGCGTGATAAGTCGATAAAGTAAGGATAATTTCGTAATTTGAGTAAGAGAAAATTTGGATAATAAGAAATTATTTGTTAAGGAATTAATTAATTAAGTAATAAGTTAAGTGAAGGAAATGTTATGGTGTGCTTATAGTGTATGGGAGTAGGATATAAGTGGACTTAGGAATTTTATTGTGTGGTTTTTGTGCATGGTGCCTTGGATGATAAGTAGGTTATGAGAAATATTTTAGTGTGAGTTGAGTTTGGTGCATTGGAAGATATTTGTGTAGGAGAAGTTAGTGTGTGTGTAGGGTATGGTGCCATAAGTGGTTAAGTCAAATTGGGAAGGCTTGATCTGCTAAGATTGTGACAAGTGGCAAGGGGTTGGTGAGCATTAAATGAAAAGTAGGAGAGAGGGAAGGGAGGGGCAGAATTTTCCTAGCTTCCCGTGGAAGCTAGCTCACTTCTTTCTCTTTTCTTCTTCTTTCCCGTTCTCTCTCTCTTGCTTCCATTTTTCTGCTCACATCTCCTTTCCTCTTGTGTCTTCTTGAGCTTTGAGTTGGGGTTTTGAAGGTAAGTGGTTTGGAGTTCTTTTGTTTTTCGGTTCTTCTCTTCTCCTTCTTTTTCTATTTTTGATTGTGGAATTCGGGTTTGATTGGGTTTGTACAAGAATCGGAAGCTAGAAGAAAGAGCAAGGGAAAAGAGAAAGCGGACTCGTGAGGGCCTCGGTTTGAAGCTGTGATTTCCAGGTTAGGGAGCTGCGTTTTTGAGTGTGTGTATGTGTTTGGGAGCTGTGTTTATCGATTATGCTTTTTCCCTAATTTCTCCTTGGATCAATTCTATGTTGTGATTGCATATCACTGTAACCTTGAGTGTTTTGTTAGATGAATGCATGTTTAAATTAAGTAGTGATTTATAGTAAAATGTTAGTGATATAGTGAGGATAGTTTGTGTTTTTGGAACATGAACATGCTATGTTATTGAATTTTGTGCTTGGTAGAGAGAGAATCCTTGATGAATTGATGGTTGATTATTGTGTAAAATGTGTTTATGTGGCTTGAGAATGAAGCGTTGATGTGCAGGAGGCTTGAGGTAAGTGTTTGCATATGTTGTTTGCATGTATGTAGAATTGTGTGTGAAAAGAGTAGGAAAAGTGCAGATTTTGGGCGAATCTGGGCTCTATCGCGATCGTGACGTTTTCGTGAGCGCGACAGAGTGCGGATTTGGCCCTTTGTTCTTGTAAAGAGCTCTGTCGCGATCGCGACGTTATCGCGACCGCGACAGAGGGCTATGTAGCCGAGTCCTCCGGGCGAGCATGCTGCCGAGCGTGCGCACGAGGAGGAAGGAACTGGTCTCTATCGCGATCGCGATATTGTCGCGAGCGCGACAGAGCTCGGTTGCTCGAATCTGCTTAAGTGCTTCGTCGCGAGCAGGCCTTCTAGCGCGAGCTCGCGAGGAGGTGTCCCGTGCTCTGTCGCGAGCGCGACATTGTCACGATCGTGACAGAGGCCCTTCCTGCTTGCCCTGTTTTCTGAATGTGCTTCTTTTGTTCCGCTTTGCACGGTTTCTCACTATTATATGAAATATGTTTGTGCTTATGACTCGTGATATCTTTGTACCAGTGTCTTAATTATGAATTTATTTGATGATAGAATCTTGAGTTGAACCTTGTTTTGATCGTGTATTATCGTGTGGGTGAATGTATTGTCGAGCCTGAAGTGTCAAGGTATTGGATAATTAAGCATACTTAAGAAGGGTTAGTGAGTGCAGATGCCCGTGTCCGCCCCGTTTGGGCGAAGCGGTTGACCTCCGAGATGGTCATCTTCCGTGTAGTGATAAAATGTTTTGAGACTCCGGTCTCCTGCGCTACCTTCGAGTATTAAAACTATTTTTGAGGCTTCGGTCTCCTGTGTCGTGTTCCCGTATCCTCCACCATTGAATTCAGGCTATTGTGTTAAGTGTCTAGTATGTGATTAGTGAAGTGTTCTAATTATTGCATGATTCTGATTATGATCATTGTTTCATGTTTTCTATTTCAGTGTTGTTATGTAACGACCGAGCCCGTACGGAACAGACTCAACTCCCCGGAACACATCCCGTCGGGAGGAGGACAGACCGGGTCCCAGCCATTACTCACAGAACTTTACACTCCCCTTGTGCATTTTTGCCTTCCGTGGGATTCGAACCAAGGACCTGGGGATAAGTCCTTAAATTATTAGAATCCCACTACCATTAGGCTACTAGCCTAATGGTAGTGGGATTCTAATAATTTAAGGACTTATCCCCAGGTCCTTGGTTCGAATCCCACGGAAGGCAAAAATGCACAAGGGGAGTGTAAAGTTCTGTGAGTAATGGCTGGGACCCGGTCTGTCCTCCTCCCGACGGGATGTGTTCCGGGGAGTTGAGTCTGTTCCGTACGGGCTCGGTCGTTACAATAAAAGGTAGTAGCCTAATGGTAGTGGGATTCTAATAATTTAAGGACTTATCCCCAGGTCCTTGGTTCGAATCCCACGGAAGGCAAAAATGCACAAGGGGAGTGTAAAGTTCTGTGAGTAATGGCTGGGACCCGGTCTGTCCTCCTCCCGACGGGATGTGTTCCGGGGAGTTGAGTCTGTTCCGTACGGGCTCGGTCGTTACAATAAAAGGCGCCTTTTATTGTAACGACCGGGCCCGCATAACAGACACTCAACTCCCTGGAACACATCCCGTCGGGAGGAGGATGAACAGACAGAGCCCGTCGTTACTCACAGAACTTCACACCCCCCTTGTGCGTTTTTGCCTTCCATGGGATTCGAACCAAGGACCTGGGGATAAGTCCTTTAATTCTTAGAATCCCACTACCATTTTCTTGCTTGAAAATTGAGAAAGTTGGAATTGAAGAGGTATTTTACTCGAGGGCGAGCAAAAGCTAAGTGTGGGGTATTTTGATAAGTTCAAAATATATGTTGTTTTTATATGAATTTTCAGCTTACTTTTGAGTTTAAAAGTTCCTAATTCAGTATATTTTTGTTAAAGTTTTATTAGATATTGTCTGATATACTAAATTAAGATTTTATGTTGTTTTTGGAGCTTTTAGGAAGCTTACACGGCGGTAAGGAAAATCCATACCGCCGTGTACTACGAAAATGTGACAATGCAGATTAAAGGACTTACACGGCGGTAAGGAACATCCATACCGCCGTGTACCACGAGAATCAGCACTTACGTAAGGAGTTACACGGCGGTGAGGCATTATCATACGGCCGTGTAAGTCGTAAAAATTCCAACATTTGTGGCGCTGGACACGGGGAGCAAAAATTCAAATTTGTTGACCAGAAGCCGTTTACACGGCGGTGATAGACTCCCATACCGCCGTGTAACATGCATATAAACAAGATCTGCACAAAATCAAAGACTTAGAGGCCACCTTTTGACTTTGAACAGTTATTTAGGGACTGAAGTTAGACATTAGGAGGGGGGATTTTCGCTGGAAAAAAAAATACATTTATTTTCTCTGCAACTTAAGTTAAGATTTTTTCATATAGTTGAGAATTAATTTAGGCTGTTGTTATTTAAATTTGGGAGAAATAATCAGAAATAGTTGAATGTTATTATTCATTTTTGAAGTTTTGAGAACATATTGAACGGGAAGAACATCAATTTTATTGTTGTAAGAATTTCATTTTCAGATCTCAAATGGGTAATACCAACTTCTCTCTATTTAATTCAGTTTTTATTTCAATTATGAGTGAGTAGTCCCTTTTCTTGTTAAGGGATGCCTTGAATCCCTAATAACCATGTGAATGCTTTGTGTGGATTGATTTATGCATATGCTTCAGTTTTATGTTCTCTGAATTAATCTGTTTGATATTGAAATTAATGCAAGTTTGAGATTGATATACTGTGATAATCTTTGACTGTAATTCGTTTCATGAACTTACACATACTCTGTTCTATTTCTATTGATTTTCATGGATTTGATGAATCCGGGATGGTAGTTAAATCTGTGGATCTCTATTTTAATAGGTTCACAATTGTAGAAGATAATTGAGTTTTGATATCTGAATCCGGGATGGTAGGATCATCTGAACTTAGGACTTAAGACCTATTTCGATGCTAATATATGTGCTAAATCCGGGATGGTAAGTACACGTGTTAGAGAAGCTGGATCCGAAAGGTAGGCTATGGTATAGGCTAGGTTGTTCACTGATTTGCATATGTGATTGATGAGTTTGAGTATTTACATGGCACTATTAGGGAGGATGGGTATTTCTTGGCAAGATCTTTTAGTTATTTCATCAAATCTGTATTGGTATTAAGTCTGTTAATATTCTTTAATTAGTTATTTTATCAATTACAGTACTTAATTTTTACCTTAAATAATTCATCACATCAAACAATTGGGAATTCTTTAGCATACATTTAATTGCTGAAATTTACGCAACTCAGTCCCTTGGGTTTGATAACTTGTGGTCTTAATTACACATCACTATATTACTTGCCGATTCAGTACACTTGCTGAGGTCGCGTCAGCAGGAAGTGCCCCGCTCGGTTGACCATGCACGTCTCGGCTGATGGTTCATGTCTCGGCAGTTGAAGCACGACTCGTGCTTCCCAGGCTACTGTTGCGAGCGCGACAGTGACCCATATGCCCGCCTACTTATTTTCCCAAAAATGATTTTTCAAGCTTCTTTTACATGGGTTTTTACTACATGGCACATGATTTGTCTTATATATGGATTATTAAATGATAAGTGATATGTTTATGATATGATTTGTATATGATTTATTTGTATATGGATTATGTAATTATGAATTACATGTTTATGATAAAGCCTATATATATATGATGATTTATATGTTTCTAAAATTGAGCAATATACATGTATACATGAAGTTATATGATTATACTTGATTTTATTCTCTGTTATATGATTATAATATTAGAACATGATTGAGTTGTCATTTGAGCCTGATAGTTATAGTAGTGGTTAGATAAGCTGTAACACCCCAAAACCACCCCAGTAGTTTGAGCCTGTCCGTATCTGTATGAGTGTATTTTTATGTGTTGCATGTGTGTGTTAAATTGGTTTATTTATTTAAATTGTGTGTATTAGTTGAGAAGAGGAAATAGGCTAGTGTAGGGTATGAGTGGAAGTATGGAAATATAGTGTAATAAGGGATAGCTTAATGTGTATGATAATGTATGGGAGTAGGATGTGTTAGGAGACATGTGTCTTAAGAAGAGAGTGACATGTGGCAAAGGGGATAAGTGGGCATTTAATGGGTTGGTGAGTGAGAGAGAGAAAATGCAGCCATTTTTCCTTTTGTTTTCCCGTTCTCCCTCTCTTCTTCACGCCATCTTCCTCTTTTCTTCTTCTTTCTTCTTGTTCTTTCCTTTTTCTTTGCTCGACCTTGCTCCCTCTCCTTTCCCTTGAGTAAATAAGTTGAGTAGCTTGTGATTTTTGAAGCTCAAAGGTGAGTAAGGGTTAGGGATGTTTTAGATTTTCTTCTTCCTCTTCTCTAGGTTTTGGGTAGTTGTATATGTGTACATATGGGTTATTGTGGAATTGATCCTGTTTATTGTGGGTTTGTGGTTCAGAGGAGGCTCCTAGACCGGCGAAAGGGAAAGAAATCGCTAGCGGGAACGGAGCTCGCGAATAGGAGCTAAGGAAAGAGGTTTGGGATTGTTCATCTTTTTGTGCATCTTTGTGATTTGAGTTTAATAAATGTGCTTTTGTTTTGATTGGGGTATAAGTTGTGCTATTGTAGTTTAAATTACATTAAGCATGTTATGAAATATTAGAGAATGAATATTGTTGAAGGATTTATGGGAAATTATGTGAATAGTTGTATTTGTTGTTAAAATTGTTGTTTTGGAAATTCTTAGAATTGGACATGTAATTGACTTGATTTAATTGAGATAAATGGTGATAAAGCTGGGTTTTTATTTATGTTATGAGTTGTGGATGCTTGGATTGCTAAATTTTGAGGTTTGGAATCAATTTTGGAAGTTTGGATGCGATTTGTATAGGTTTTCTACAGATTTTGGGCGTTTAGCTGAAAAACCCGTGTCTGTCGCGATCGCGACAGAGTGCGGAGGTTTCAGCCCTCGCGCCGGCGCGAGAAGTGTCGCGCTGAGAGCTCGACAGGGAACTCTCTGTCGCGAGCGCGATAGAGCGCTTAACCTCCGAGCATATGCAGGACTCCCCTCTGTCGCGAGCGCGATGGACTTTGAAGGTTGCCTTCTGTCGCGAGCGCGACAGAGAGTGGCACCTTCGCCCTCTCGCGAGCGCGAGACTCTCTTGCGACTGCGAGACTTGGCAGGGAGTTGTGTTTTGGTCTCTGTCGCGAGCGCGACAGACGCAGCTTCCAAACTTGATTTCTTTTCCTTGTTGCTTAATGACTTAATTTCTTTTGCATGCAGTTTTCGTTAAGCTTTGACTATCTATTTGCATGAATAATATATATGTAAACGTGATAAGATTTTGCATAACCTGCTAATGTCGGATAAGTGGATAGTTAGGCATGCCTAATAGAGTTATGTGTTGCTGCAGCTATGTGTACGATTTTGGACCCTGATCAGGTCCCCCGATCGGATCCTCGCGATCCTTCTGTTTGAATCTTTCTTAAGATTCTATGTGAAAACAATTTGGAACAAAAATTAAAAGAATGATTTGATACCTTCGGGTATCTATGTGTCCATAATATGATATTGGTACTCTCAAGTATCTATGTGTACTCGTTATCCACTCTTTATGATTAAGCAGGTGTTAGTGTGTCTTTGTACAAGAACATTGAATGATAATATAAATATTTGAATTAATTATGTATGATTCTATATCTATAATTGTATCATTGTCATGTGCTTTCTGTTGTCGTCACTATGAGTGGCGGTTATGCATTTGTGTTTTCCCCACTAAGCGATTTCGCTTAGCACGGGTGTTTATCCGTGCAGGTGTGGAAGGTTTTGGTACGCATGGTCTGGGCGTGTCGCATTGGGAAGGCCACTGCAACTAGAGATCGGAATTTTTTTTATAGTATAGGCTTTCCTTTCTTTTGTAATAGATGTAATGTTTTGTTAACCCTTTGGAACAATGTATCTTGGGCTTTTGTATATTCGTTCTTCTTTTTGTAATCTGATGTAAGATGTAAATACCCAATTTTGTATATTAATAAAAGTATCCATTTTGCTCTGTATCGCTCTTCTTTCTTTTAAAGTTTTACTTATCTCTGATATATCATTCCTGTATGTGATATTTTCCTTATTTGTACTAGTGGGATGTGGCACTCCTACCTATCGGGGTCCTTCTCCCTCTAATCCGAGGAGAAGTCTCCATGTTATAGGTTGGGGTGTGACATTAGGTGGTATCAAAGCTATTGGTTTAGAGGTTATCGGGTTTCAGTGTGTTAGATAAGTTGTTGGGGTTGTGTTGGCCTGATGCGCACTGCGTTTATGTTTTGTAGTTATGGAGTCCGCTCGTGGATCGCTTGAGGGGTCAGCGGAAAGTGCGAATCTCCAAGAGTAAGATCCCTCAGTTTCTGGTCCGGCTCAACCTCCTAGGGGGTATCCTGAGGTGCCTTTGGGACCAATGGAAGCAATGCTTTAGAGTATGACAAGGGTACTTGAAAGGGTAATAGCGCCAAGTCCCCTATTGAGAGGTTAAGAAAGCATGGTGCAGAGAATTTCTTTGGTACTAGCATAGATGAATCTTATAAAGCAGAGATGTGGTTAGAGAAGACATCCAGAGTACTTAGGGAGATAAGATGCCCACCGGAGCAAGAAGTGGAGTGTGCCTTGTCTTTGTTACAAGGTTTTGCCTATGATTGGTGGAGGTTGGTGGTTAGTCAACCGCAAGTTCCTGAACCGATTTCATGGGAGTTCTTCGAGGGTGAGTTTTAGAACCGGTATGTGACCAAAGCTTATAAGGATGCCAAGTGGGCACAGTTTCTTACTCTTAAGCAAAGAATGATGTTTGTGGCTGAGTATGAGGATGAGTTTAATAAGCTCAGTAAGTATGCGCCGCCAAGAGTTCTCACGGAAGAGTTTCGATGTCAGCATTTTGAATCAGGCTTGAATGAGTCGTTGAAGGTGATGTTAATTTCATTGATGTCGGCTCCAAATGTGAAGTATTATCAGTTGGTTCAAGCAGCCTTGAGGGCGGAGCGTTCTGAGAATATATTGAGAGAAAAGGCTCAAAGAAGGAAGTCTGCAAGAGGTGGCTCTTCTTCAGGCAAGAGACCGAGGGAATCGCAAGGAAACTTTGCTGATGAGTCTATAGCTAGTCCGGCCCCTAGAGGGAGGAGACAGGGTTCTTCCAGGGGAGCGGGCTCAGGTAGAGGAGATGGCACTCCCCGATGTACTCATTGTAACAAACAACATTGGGGTGAGTGTCGATGGTTAACGGGAGGCTGTTTTAGATGTGGTTCTACGGACCATTTACTTGCGAATTGTCCGAACCGATTTGGAGATTCTTCGGGGCAACAGGAAGGGAGCCGAGCTGGATCTAATGTACCCCAAGGAAGTCGTAATAGGGGTAGAGGAAGGAGTCGAGGTGGACGGCCTCGAGATAGAGAAGCCTCAGAATCAGTAGATCGCTCTGTGCCATCGTCTGGTAGGGCCTATGCTATGAAGGCCCGAGAGGAACAGAATGCTCCTGAAGTGATTGCCGGTAAGTTCTCTTTACTTGATTCTGAAGTTTATGTTTTGATTGACCCGGGCTCTACCCATTCTTATGTGTGTTCTGGTAAGTTGTGGGATAGTTTGGGTAGTGAGGAGAAGATGGAATATGAGATCTGTGTATCCAGTCCGTTGGGTCAGAGTATTATGGTTAATCGTGTATGTCGGAAGTGTCCTTTAAAGATTCAGGGTACAGAGTTTGTAGTGGATTTGATTTGTTTGCCATTCCATGAGTTTGATATTATTCTGGGAATGGATTGGTTAGATAAGCATCGCGCAGTGGTGGACTGTCATAGGAAAGTAATGGTTTTGAAGGATAAAGATCAAATGCCTGTTGTGGTAAAGGGAATTGGAAGTAGTTCTTTGCATAATGTGGTATCAGCTATAAAAGCCAGAAGATTTATCAGGAAAGGATGTGAAGCATTTTTGGCTGTGGTTTTGGATTCTCGGAGAGGTCAAGTTAAGATTCAAGACATTCATATTGTAAGAGATTTTGTAGACGTCTTTCCGGAGGAACTACCAGTATTACCTCCTGAGAGAGAGGTTGAATTGTCAGTAGAGATAGTTCCTGGTACCGCTCCGATTTCTAAGGCTCCTTACCGAATGGCTCCAATGGAATTGAAGGAATTGAAAAGTCAGTTGCAGGAGTTGTTAGATAAAGGATTCATTCGGCCCAGTGTGTCACCGTGGGGTGCTCCAGTGCTGTTTGTTAAAAAGAAGGATGGAACCCTACGGATGTGCATTGATTATCGACAGCTTAACAAAGTGACTATCAAGAATAAGTATCCACTACCGAGGATTGAAGACCTTTTTGATCAATTGAGAGGAGCTGGGGTATTCTCTAAGATAGACTTGAGATCAGGATATTACCAGTTAGGGGTTAAGGAAGCAGATGTGGCGAAGACGGCTTTCCGGACGCGTTATGGTCATTATGAATTTCTAGTGATGCCCTTTGGTTTGACCAACGCGCCTGCAGCCTTTATGGATCTGATGAACTGAGTTTTCCGACTGTATCTGGACAAGTTTGTTGTGGTATTTATTGATGACATTTTGGTGTACTCCAGAGACCGAAAGGAACATAAGGAACATCTTAGGTTGGTATTGCAGATGTTAAGAGATCATCAACTGTATGCGAAACTCAGTAAATGTGAGTTTTGGTTGAATGAAGTAGCTTTCCTTGGACATGTGGTGTCAGCAGAGGGTGTACGTGTTGATCCAAGTAAGATTGAAGCAATTATAAACTGGATGCCTCCGAAGAGTGTACCTGAAGTGAGAAGTTTTCTGGGATTAGCAGGGTATTACCGACGGTTTGTTCAGGGCTTCTCAGTGTTAGCATCTCCTTTGACCAAACTACTTCGGAAGGATGTCAAGTTTGTATGGACTGAAAAGTGTCAAGCCAGTTTTGATCATTTAAAAGAGTTATTGGTTAAAGCTCCTGTACTCACACAGCCAGTTTCGGGTAAAGAATACACTATGTACAGTGATGCTTCGGGAATTGGCTTAGGTTGTGTTTTGATGCAAGGGAACAAGGTTATAGCTTATGCATCGAGACAGTTGAAGCCTCATGAGCGGAACTATCCGACCCACGATTTAGAGTTAGCAGCGGTAGTGTTTGCGCTTAAAGTATGGCAGCACTACTTATATGGGGAGACGTGCAGAATTTTTACTGATCATAAGAGTCTCAAGTATTTGTTAACTCAGAAGGAGTTGAATTTGAGACAACGGAGATGGTTAGAGCTCTTCAAGGATTATGATTGTATCATTGACTATCATCCGGGTAAAGCTAACGTGGTGGCGGATCCTCTTAGTAGGAAGTCTTTGTCTGCGTTACTGGCTAGTCGAGGCAGATGGAGATTTGATTCTGAGGGTGCTCTGATTGCTCAACTTAAAGTTAAACCAAGTTTGAGATCAGAAATTGCAAAGGCTCAGTTAGATGATCATGTGCTTCAGCGTGTTTGTCAAGCAGTGAAAGAGGGCAAGCGGTCTGAATACTTATTAGACAGTGAAGGAGTGTTGAGGCACGGTAATCGGTTATGTGTACCTAATGTGGGTGAGTTAAGAAAGAAGCTATTGCAAGAATCTCATTCATCAGTCTTCACTATGCATCCTGGTGGGGACAAGATGTATCAAGATCTGAAGCAGTGTTACTGGTGGCCAGGTATGAAAAGAGATATAACAGAATTTGTTTCAAGGTGTCTTACTTGTCAGCAAGTGAAAACCGAGCATCAAGTGCCATCGGGATTGCTTCATCCCTTACCTATTCCTCAATGGAAGTGGGATGACATCACGATGGATTTTGTATCTGGTCTTCCTATGACTCAGCGTAAGCATGATTCTGTATGGGTTATAGTGGATCGATTGTCGAAGTCTGCGCATTTTCTGCCGGTACGGGTGGATTATTCGATGGACAAGTTGGCAGAACTTTATGTGAATGAAATAGTTCGATTGCATGGGATTCCGTTATCTATTATATCAGATAGAGACCCTCGTTTTACATCCAAGTTTTGGAAAGAACTTCAGGTGGCTTTGGGAACTCGGTTAAATTTCAGTACTGCTTTCCATCCGCAGACCGATGGTCAATAAGAAAGGGTTATTCAGGTTTTGGAAGATATGCTTCGAGGTTGTGTTTTGGAGTTCTCAGGAAGCTGGGATCGGTACATGTCTTTGATGGAATTCACGTATAATAACAGCTATCAAGTGAGCATTGATATGGCCCCTTATGAAGCACTGTATGGACGGAAATGTAGAACACCAATATGTTGGACTGAACTGTCAGAAAAGGCTATGATAGGTCCGGATATAGTGCGGGATACAGAAGAAAAAGTAAGGGTTGTGCAACAGAACTTGAAAGCAGCTAAGGATCGACAGCGTTCTTATGCTAATTTGAAGCGCAGAGATATTCAGTATGAAATAGGTGATAAGGTTTTCTTGAAGGTGTCACCGTGGCGTAAGGTTCTCCGTTTTGGAAAGAAAGGCAAACTAAGTCCACGCTTTATTGGACCATATGAGATTCTAAGGAAAGTAGGTCGAGTAGCATATCAATTAGCTTTGCCTTTGGAGTTGGCTAGATTACATGATGTTTTCCATGTATCTATGCTTCGGAGATATCGGTCAGATCCTTCGCATGTGTTACCAGTGCAAGATATTCGGATTCAGTCAGACTTTTCTTTTGATGAAGAACCGAAAAGGATTTTGGATAGGGAAATCAGACAGCTTCGGAATAAGCAGATATCGTTAGTCAAAGTTCTATGGCAGCATCACGGTATTGAAGAAGCTACATGGGAACCAGAAGAAGCTATGAGATTGCAATACCCTCAGTTATTCGGAACAGGTAAGAATTTCGAGGACGAAATTCTGTTAAGTGGGGGAGTATTGTAACACCCAAAAACCACCCCAGTAGTTTGAGCCTGTCCGTATCTGTATGTGTGTATTTTTATGTGTTGCATGTGTGTGTTAAATTAGTTTATTTATTTAAATTGTGTGTATTAGTTGAGAAGAGGAAATAGGCTAGTGTAGGGTATGAGTGGAAGTATGGAAATATAGTGTAATAAGGGATAGCTTAATGTGTATGATAATGTATGGGAGTAGGATGTGTTAGGAGACATGTGTCTTAAGGAGAGAGTGACATGTGGCAAAGGGGATAAGTGGGCATTTAATGGGTTGGTGAGTGAGAGAGAGAAAATGCAGCCATTTTTCCTTTTGTTTTCCCGTTCTCCCTCTCTTCTTCACGCCATCTTCCTCTTTTCTTCTTCTTTCTTCTTGTTCTTTCCTTTTTCTTTGCCCGACCTTGCTCCCTCTCCTTTCCCTTGAGTAAATTAAGTTGAGTAGCTTGTGATTTTTGAAGCTCAAAGGTGAGTAAGGGTTAGGGATGTTTTAGATTTTCTTCTTCCTCTTCTCTAGGTTTTGGGTAGTTGTATATGTGTACATATGGGTTATTGTGGAATTGATCCTGTTTATTGTGGGTTTGTGGTTCAGAGGAGGCTCCTAGACCGGCGAAAGGGAAAGAAATCGCTAGCGGGAGCGGAGCTCGCGAATAGGAGCAAAGGAAAGAGGTTTGGGATTGTTCATCTTTTTGTGCATCTTTGTGATTTGAGTTTAATAAATGTGCTTTTGTTTTGATTGGGGTATAAGTTGTGCTATTGTAGTTTAAATTACATTAAGCATGTTATGAAATATTAGAGAATGAATATTGTTGAAGGATTTATGGGAAATTATGTGAAGAGTTGTATTTGTTGTTAAAATTCCTGTTTTGGAAATTCTTAGAATTGGACATGTAATTGACTTGATTTAATTGAGATAAATGGTGATAAAGCTGGGTTTTTATTTATGTTATGAGTTGTGGATGCTTGGATTGCTGAATTTTGAGGTTTGGAATCAATTTTGGAAGTTTGGATGCGATTTGTATAGGTTTTCTACAGATTTTGGGCGTAAGAGTTGAAAAACCCGTGTTTGTCGCGATCGCGACACCGTCGCGAACGCGACAGAGTGTGGAGGTTTCAGCCCTCACGCCGGCGCGAGAAGTGTCGCGCTGAGAGCTCGACAGGGAACTCTCTGTCGCGAGCGCGACATACGTCGCGAGCGCGACAGAGCGCTCAACCTCCGAGCATATGCAGGACTCCACTCTGTCGCGAGCGCGCGGTGGTCGCGAGCGCGATGGACTTGGAAGGTTGCCTTCTGTCGCGAGCGCGACAGAGAGTGGCGCCTTCGCCCTCTCGCGAGCGCGAGACTCTCTCCCGACTGCGAGACTTGGCAGGGAGTTGTGTTTTGGTCTCTGTCGCGAGCGCGACAGTTGTCGCGAGCGCGACAGACGCAGCTTCCAAACTTGATTTCTTTTCCTTGTTGCTTAATGACTTAATTTCTTTTGCATGCAGTTTTCGTTAAGCTTTGACTATCTATTTGCATGAATAATATATATGTAAACGTGATAAGATTTTGCATAACCTGCTAATGTCGGATAAGTGGATAGTTAGGCATGCCTAATAGAGTTATGTGTTGCTGCAGCTATGTGTACGATTTTGGACCCTGATCAGGTCCCCCGATCGGATCCTCGCGATCCTTCTGTTTGAATCTTTCTTAAGATTCTATGTGAAAACAATTTGGAACAAAAATTAAAAGAATGATTTGATACCTTCGGGTATCTATGTGTCCATAATATGATATTGATACTCTCAAGTATCTATGTGTACTCGTTATCCACTCTTTATGATTAAGCAGGTGTTAGTGTGTCTTTGTACAAGAACATTGGATGATAATATAAATATTTGAATTAATTATGTATGATTCTATATCTATGATTGTATCATTGTCATGTGCTTTCTGTTGTCGTCACTGTGAGTGGCGGTTATGCATTTGTGTTTTCCCCACTAAGCGATTTCGCTTAGCACGGGTGTTTATCCGTGCAGGTGTGGAAGGTTTTGGTACGCATGGTCTGGGCGTGTCGCATTGGGAAGGCCAACGCAACTAGAGATCGGAATTTTTTTATAGTATAGGCTTTCCTTTCTTTTGTAATAGATGTAATGTTTTGTTAACCCTTTGGAACAATGTATCTTGGGCTTTTGTATATTCGTTCTTCTTTTTGTAATCTGATGTAAGATGTAAATACCCAATTTTGTATATTAATAAAAGTATCCATTTTGCTCTGTATCGCTCTTCTTTCTTTTAAAGTTTTACTTATCTCTGATATATCATTCCTGTATGTGATATTTTCCTTATTTGTACTAGTGGGATGTGACACTCCTACCTATCGGGGTCCTTCTCCCTCTAATCCGAGGAGAAGTCTCCATGTTATAGGTTGGGGTGTGACATAAGCGCTCATCAAGGGTTAGAGTGTGAGTGCAGCTGCTATATGTTACAAGTTATATGTTGACCCCGTTTGGGTTTATATGATTTGAGACCTCGATCTCTAGTATACCTTCAGGTATACATGTTTACACATGATTCGAGACTCATGTCTCTATATGCTTGGATATTGTGTCCTATCAGTATCATTAGTACCTGTATCCACTAGTTAGTGAGTAATCAGGCTACTACATGAGGCTATTACATGAGATATATATGTATATGAGACCATTTTGTATGATTATGATATGTGTTCTCAATGATATGTAAATGGATATATTTTACATGTATATGTACATGCGATATGACAAGATATGATGCGATACTTGTAGTTTGATATGAATGGCTAAATGTCTATATATGAAGATGCATATGAAGAATGACTACTTGGATTTAAATGATTAACCCCTTTATCTTGTGAATACGCAATGATGTATAAGCAAAGGTTACTTTCCTTTATACATGTGTGTGATGAATACTTGTTACAAGCATGAGTAGTATACGTTTATATACATTGGTTCTTATTAAGTTTATATACTGTTATTTCAATTATGTGTATTTGCATGTTTTATTTGTAACACCCCCTACCTGTAACAACCCAAAAAGGGCCTAGTCAGAATTTGCGTGATAAGTCAGAAATTAAGATTATTTTAGTAATTTTAGCAAGAGAAAATTAGGATAATAAGGACTTAATTGAAAAAAAAAAATTAAATATGTTAAGTGGAGGAATTATAGGGTGTGCATGTAGTGTATGGTAAAAGGATGTAAGTGAGTTAAGAGATTTTATTGTGTGGTTTGTGTGTTTGGTACTATGGATGTAGGACATTTGTTGTGAAATAATCTAGTGGATTGTGTGGGTGGTGCCTTGGATGTAAAGTGTTGCCTTAGAGGTTGTATGGTGTGAGAGAAGTATGGTGCCTTGGGTTATGTAGTCAAAGTGGGTTTTGTTGGGCCATTAGGATCTTGCCATGTGGCATGGGTAGGTGAGCATTGAATGGAAAAGGAGGAGAGAGACAAGGGAGGGCAGTTTTTGTTGAAGCTTCCCATGGAAGCTGCCCCTCCTCCCTTGTTTTTCATTTTCCCATTCCCTCTCTCTCACTTGCTTCCATTTTCTGCTCTCATTTCCTCTCTCTTGTGTTTTCCTTGAGTTTTGAGTGGGAATTCTGAAGGTTTGAGCTGGGTTTTGATAAGGTAAGTGATTGGGTTTGAGTTGGATTTCCTCATCTCCTTCTTGTTCTTTAAATTTCTGGTTTTGAAGAGTGATTGCATGGCTTGACTTAAAGTGTTGTGGCTGGGTTTTGTGCAAGAATCGGAGGAAAGAAGAAAGAGCAAAGGCAAGGATAAAGTGGTGTCTTGAAGAGTTGTGGATTGAAGCGTCATTTTGAGGTTTGGGAGTGTTTTTGCCCTCTTTTCTCTTTGGATCATTTATGTGTTATGCTTAAATTTCTGATGATTTGGAGTGTTAAATTATGTGTAAATGCATGTAATTAATTGGGTGAATAGTTGATTCTGGTATGATTCAAGCTGTAGTGATTTGCATGTAAGTGTAGTGAAGTAGTGTAAATTATGAGTTTATTGGGTTTTTGTGTTTTAAATTGTGATTTCTTGTTTAAATTAAGTGTATATTGATTATAATATGTCTTGGTATATGTCGGGATGAAGAGGTAAGTGTTAGTGCATGATTGAGTGAATGTGTGTTGGTCGTGTGGTGGTAAAGTGCAGTGAAATGCAAGTTTTTGGGCAATTCTGGGTTCTATCGCGAGCTCGACGAATTTTGCGAGCACCATAGAGTGCGGAATGCCCTTTTCTTGCTGTGGAGCACTCTGTCGTGAGCACGACAGAGAGTTCAGTAGGCTGAACAGTATTTTTCGAGCCCCAGCGCGAGCGCGCCTGCAAGCGCGAACGTGATGGGGAAGAGTCCTATCTCTGTCGCGAGCGCGATGTATGTCGTGAGCGCGACAGAGCTCGGTATTGTGAGTGCCTGGTCTCTGTCACGAGCGCGACAGAGTTCGGAATAGTACGAGTCTTCCGAGCGTGCTTCGTCGTGAGCACGCCTTCTAGTGTTATTATAGTGAGCATTAAGTGTTAGTGTTTTGATTTGTGTACTTAGATTAATTTTAAAGTACTGCAATTATGAGTGAGTTGTCGAGCCTGAAGTGTCAAGGTAGTGGATAATTAAGCATGCTTAAGAAGGGTTTTAGTGCTGTTGCTTCTGTTGGCCCCGTTTGGGTCTTTCGGCCGACCTCCTAGATGGTCATTCTCCGTGTAGTGATAAAATGTTTTGAGACTCCGGTCTCCCGTGCCACCTTCGGGTATAAAAAGTATTTTGAGTCTTCGGTCTCCCTTGTCGTGTTCCCGTATCCTCCACCAGTGAAATTCAGGCTATTGTTCTGGTTGTTTGGTATTTGTTTAGTGAAGTGTTATGAGTATAGTGTGACTCTTGTTAGTGTAAATGTTTAGTGCTTTCTCTTATCAATTTTGATTTCATATAGTGATTCTGGACTTATATATCTCTGTCCTCTGATACTTAGCGAATTCTGTATTTTGATGCATGTTTACATTTATGTAATAATGCATGATATTATTGTATAGTGTTATGTTGTTTGTGTTCCTCCCCACTAAGCGTTATCGCTTAACACGGGTTCTTTTCTCATGTAGGTGGCATGATTTTGGGTTCCCGTTCGAGTCGCGCATCTGCAGGCTGGCCACATAGGAGTAGAGTTATTTATTTTTGTCTCCTCCTGTATTCTTTTTGTATATGTATTATTTTTGTATATGTATTATTTTTGTAAAGGATTTTTGATGTAATCTCTTGGATATTGTATATAACTATATTTTGATTATATATGAAACATGATTTTCTATTACTATTGTTAGTGAATGCTTCCGCTTAGTGCATGTATGTTTTGTTATGCATGTATGTTTGTCGTGTCGTGAGTGAGTGTCGGTAGCGCACCCGGCATCCTTCCAACGGGGGCGTCGGGGGTGTTACAGGTTTTGGTATCTGAGCGCCGGTTTAGGCGCTTCTGGTTGTCTTTTATTGTTTGTGTTGAGTCTTTGCATGAAAGTCAATTTTGTGTCGTGGCCTAATGCAGATGTGTCTTGTCTTGTGTAGTGTCTAGATGGAGTCTGATTCAATTGAGAACGTGGGTGAGACAACGGGCAGTGTGAATGCGGTAAGAGTCGAGGAATCTGCTTCGTAGATTTGAGAATCCGGCCTTAGTGCAAGGTTTGCTTCAGTTAGTGGAGGGGTTGACTGCTCCTAAGGCTCCAACTGAGTTATTAAGAAAGAGAGGAGCAGAAGATTTTCATGGAACTGCTTTGGACCAATCGGATGTGGCCGATTTTTTGATTCAGAGGGTAGGGCAAGTTCTGAAAGAGATTAATTGTCCCGCAAATCAGAGGGTACTTTGTGCAGTGTTGTTGCTTTAAGGGTCAGCATACAATTGGTAGGAGCTTGTGCTTCGTAACCCTCAACGACCAGCCGAGTTGACTTGGGAATTCTTCAAACAAGAGTTTGAACAGAAGTATGTGACGAAGGCATGCCGGGAAGCCAATTGGAGAGAGTTTATCAGTCTGAAGCAGAGGGGTATGACAGTGAGTGAGTATGAGAAGGAGTTTAGTCAGTTGAGCAAGTATATGCCCGAGCCATTGCTTACGGAAGAGTTTAGGTGTAGGCACTTTTAGGAGGGATTGCGAGAGGTGATTAGGGGACCGTTGTTCGGCTATGGTGGTTATGCAACAGGTCAACTATTATCAACTAGTGGCAAGAGCGATCAAGTTGGAAGAATCTGAGTCGATCAAACAGAGAATAGAGCACAAGAGGAAAGCACCAGATAGTGGACATGGAAGTGGTAAGAAGTCAAGAGGAGCTCCGAGTGGCCAAGGTGTGAAGAGTTCGGTTCCGGTACGTTCGAAAGTTAGGAGTGTAGCGCCACCCTCTAGTAAGGGAAGTGTGATCCCGGAGTGCGAACATTATCAGAAACGCCATTGGGGCGACTGTAGAAGGATCTCTGGACCGTGCTTCAGATGTGGAAGCCAAGAGAATATGGTAGCAAATTGTTCGGATCGAAGAGAGCTTCAGGGTTAACCCGAGAGTAGAGCGAGTGGTCAGAGATCGAGAGGGAATCAAAGTGGTAGAGGCAGTGGACGACCTTCACAGGCGCCATCAGAGTCAGTGCAAAAGCCGCCAACTGAAGAAGTATATGTGCGCCCGCGAGTATATGCAATGTTAGGAGAGGATGCAGTGGACCAAGCAGGACCTTCCGGTAAGTTGTGTTGTTAACTTTTTGTTAAATTTGATTTGTATTGGGTTGTTGGATTTGCGGATAGCGGGGAAATTTCGAGGACAAAATTTCTTTAAGGGGGAGTGATTGTAACAACCCAAAAAGGGCCTAGTCGGAATTTGCGTGATAAGTCAAAAATTAAGAGTACTTTTGACTTATCACGCAAATTTCGTTGTTCGGATATGGTGGTTATGCAACAGGTCAACTATTATCAACTAGTGGCAGGAGCGATCAAGTTGGAAGAATCTGAGTCGATCAAACAGAGAATAGAGCACAAGAGGAAAGCACCAGATAGTGGACATGGAAGTGGTAAGAAGTCAAGAGGAGCTCCGAGTGGCCAAGGTGTGAAGAGTTCGGTTCCGGTACGTTCGGAAGTTAGGAGTGTAGCGCCACCCTCTAGTAAGGGAAGTGTTATCTTGGAGTGAGAGCTTTGTCAGAAATGCCATTGGGGCGAGTGTAGAAGGATCTCTGGACCGTGCTTCAGATGTGGAAGCCAAGAGAATATGGTAGCAAATTGTTCGGATCGAAGAGAGCTTCAGGGTTAACCTGAGAGTAGAGCGAGTGGTCAGAGATCGAGAGGGAATCGAAGTGGTAGAGGCAGTGGACGACCTTCACAGGCGCCATCAGAGTCAGTGCAAAAGCCGCCAACTGAAGAAGTATATGTGCGCCCGCGAGTATATGCAATGTTAGGAGAGGATGCAGTGAACCAAGCAGGACCTTCCGATAAGTTGTACTGTTAGCTTTTGGTTAAATTTGGTTTGTATTGGGTTGTTGGATTTGTGGATAGCGGGGAAATTTCGAGGACGAAATTTCTTTAAGGCGGAGTGATTGTAACAACCCAAAAAGGGCCTACTCGGAATTTACGTGATAAGTCAAAAATTA
This sequence comes from Excoecaria cochinchinensis, assembly GCA_947683425.1. Classification (NCBI taxonomy): domain Eukaryota; kingdom Viridiplantae; phylum Streptophyta; class Magnoliopsida; order Malpighiales; family Euphorbiaceae; genus Excoecaria; species Excoecaria cochinchinensis. The sequence goes on along the minus strand of CANTUQ010000021.1, from coordinate 8,830,196 downwards.
AGAGTATTTCAGTAATTTGAGCAATAGAAAATTTGGATAATAAGGACTTAATTGCAAACAAATTAATTATATATGTTAAGTGGAGGAATTATAGGGTGTGCATGTAGTGTATGGTAAAAGGATGTAAGTGAGTTAAGAGATTTTATTGTGTGGTTTGTGTGTTTGGTACTATGGATGTAGGATATTTGTTGTGAAATAATCTAGTGGATTGTGTGGGTGGTGCCTTGGATGTAAAGTGTTGCTTTAGAGGTTGTATGGTGTGAGAGAAGTATGGTGCCTTGGGTTATGTAGTCAAAGTGTGTTTTGTTGGGCCATTAGGATCTTGCCATGTGGCATGGGTAGGTGAGCATTGAATGGAAAAGGAGGGGAGAGACAAGGGAGGGCACTTTTTGTTGAAGCTTCCCGTGGAAGTTGCCCCTCCTCCCTTGTTTTTCATTTTTCCATTCCCTCTCTCTCTCTTGCTTCCATTTTCTGCTCTCATTTCCTCTTTCTTGTGTTTTCCTTGAGTTTTGAGTGGGAATTCTGAAGGTTTGAGCTGGGTTTTGATAAGGTAAGTGATTGGATTTGAGTTGGATTTCCTCATCTCCTTCTTGTTCTTTAAATTTCGGGTTTGGAAGAGTGATTGTATGGCTTGACATAAAGTGTTGTGGCTGGGTTTTGTGCAAGAATCGGAGGAGAGAAGAAAGAGCAAAGGCAAGGATAAAGTGGTGTCTTGAAGAGTTGTGGATTGAAGCGTCATTTTGAGGTTTGGGAGTGTTTTTGCCCTCTTTTTTCTTTGGATCATTTATGTGTTATGATTAAATTTCTGATGATTTGGAGTGTTAAATTATGTGTAAATGCATGTAATTGATTGGGTGAATAGTTAATTCTGGTATGATTCAAGTTGTAGTAATTTGCATGTAAGTGTAGTGAAGTAGTGTAGATTATGAGTTTGTTGGGTTTTTGTGTTTTAAATTGTGATTTCTTGTTTAAATTAAGTGTATATTGATTATAATATGTCTTGGTATGTGTCGGGATGAAGAGGTAAGTGTTAGTGCATGATTGAGTGAATGTGTGTTGGTTGTGTGGTGGTAAAATGCAGTGAAATGCAAGTTTTTGGGCAATTCTGGGTTCTGTCGCGAGCGCGACAGAGTGCGGAATGGCCTTGTCTTGCTGTGGAGCCCTCTGTCACGAGCGCGAAGATATCGCGAGTGCGACAGAGAGTTCGGTAGGCTGAACGGTATTTTTCGAGCCACAGCGCGAGCACGCCTGCAAGCGCGAACTGATGGGGAAGAGTCTGATCTCTGTCGCGAGCGCGATTTATGTCGCGAGCATGGCAGAGCTCGGTATTGTGAGTGCCTGGTGTCTGTCACGAGCACATCGTATGTCGTGAGCGCAACAGAGTTCGGACTAGTGCGAGTCTGCCGAGCGTGCTTCGTCGCTAGCACGCCTTCTAGCGCGAGCCTGTGAGGAGGTACCTCGTGCTCAATCGCGATCGTGATAGAGGCCCTTCCTGCCAGCCCTATTTTCTGAATGTGATTCCTTTGTCCCACTTTGCACGGTTTCTCACTAGTGCATGGTGCACGGTTTTGCTTATGCCTTGATGATATATTGTTCTAGTGTTATTATAGTGTGCATTAAGTGTTAGCATTTTGATTTGTGTACTTAGATTAGTTTTAAAGTACTGTAATTGTGAGTGAGTTGTCGAGCCTGAAGTGTCAAGGTAGTGGACAATTAAGCATGCTTAAGAAGGGTTTGAGTGCAGCTGCTTCTGTTGGCCCCGTTTAGGTCTTTCGCTCGACCTCCAAGATGGTCATTCTCCGTGTAGTGATAAAATGTTTTGAGACTCCGGTCTCTCGTTCCACCTTCGGGTATAAAAAGTATTTTGAGGCTTTGGTCTCCCGTGTCGTGTTCCTGTATCCTCCACCAGTGAAATTCAGGCTATTGTTCTGGTTGTTTGGTATTGGTTTAGTGAAGTGTTATGAGTATAGTGTGACTCTTGTTAGTGTAAATGTTTAGTGCTTTCTCTTATCAATTCTGATTTCATATAGTGATTCTAGACTTATATATCTCTGTCCTCTGATACTTAGTGAATTCTGTATTTTGATGCATGTTTACATTTATGTAATAATGCATGATATTATTTTATAGTGTTATGTTGTTTGTGTTCCTCCCCACTAAGCGTTATCACTTAGCACGGGTTCTTTTCCTGTGTAGGTGGCATGATTTTAGGTTCCCGTTCGAGTCACGCATCTGTAGGCTGGCCACATAGGAGTAGAGTTATTTATTTTTGTCTCCTCCTGTATTCCTTTTATATATGTATTATTTTTGTAAAGGATTTTTGATGTAATCTCTTAGATATTGTATATAACTATATTTTGATTATATATGAAACATGATTTTCTATTATTATTGTTAGTGAATGCTTCCGCTTAATGCATGTATGTTTACCGTGTCGTGAGTGAGTGTCGGTAGCGCACCCGTCATCCTTCCAACGGGGGCGTCAGGGGTGTTACACTACCCATACGTAGGCGAACCCATCCGGATCGGATTGAGATGCCGTAGGAGAAAGGGTGTCACACCAAACAGATCGATACAAATCAAACATGCAAACATAAAAAACATACAGATATACAACGAAAATTAAAACTTTGGAGAAACATCATCTTGATCATGCATTAATATAACAACATTCATTACAATAATGTTATGATCAAACTGATATTACAAAATAATTACATATCCAAAATATACAAGCGAAAGCTTACAAAAATGTTGATATAATAAGAGTTCTATTACAAAAGAATATCAACATACTACAAAAATAAGCCCTAATACTAATCCCTCTGTGTTGGCTTGACTGGCGGCGACCTCCCAAAGCAAAAATGCATTTTGCACCTGCATGGATAAAACACCGTGCTAAGCGATAACGCTTATTGGAGAAACACACAACAAAAGAGTGGACGGCCATTCACAACGGTCGTCAAAGCATAACACATACAATACGATATATATATATGTGGAGAATCATTTACGGCATAAATATTTTAGGTCACAAATGCATATATATATATATATATATATATATATATATATATATATACACAAGCCACATTCATAACATTCAGAAGCTCATAGTCACAATCGTATACATATAATCTGATGGTTCATACTTGTCATCATACTCATCAGGATATCTCATTCATATAATCATATCAAGATAAACAAAGCAAAACATAACACCTGCTGACTCATAATAGTGGATAACGAGTAAACAGTGATGGTACCTTACGGGTACGAATCGAACAGTGATGGTACCTTACGGGTACGAATCAAAAACCATTTTAGTTAATCAAATTCAAAACATTTTACAGAGGGGACCTTAAACAAGATCCAAAACTTTTCAGGGATCGCGAGGATCCAAACGGGGACTTGATTGGGGTCCAAATAGAATGGAGGACTGCAGCTAAGAGATTCTATTAGGCATACCTAACTATCCACTAGACTGACTCTTGCAGGTCATGCGTAATCCAAATCATGTTCCAAAACACAACATATAATTTATTATGGATAACACGTTATTTGTCATGAAGAAATCATGATATTACACATATAAGCAAAATAATATAGCATACAGCAGTGAAAAGCCAAGAAAAGACATTTAAAACCCATTTTAGAAAAAGTAGAACACGTGAGAGAAACAGGGCATACTGGAGTCACTGTCACGATCGCGACAAAGTTGCGCTCGCAACAGAATGGCAAGGGATGTGAACAACCTTCACGGAGGCTTGTTCACAACTCGTGAGCATGGCTCACGACTCGTGAGCATTGCTCATGATGCTCACGACTCGCGAACCTTGTTCACGAATCATGAATGTGGTTTACGACTCGTGAATGTGCCCTCAGCCCTCAGACGTGAGAGCTAGAAATTTTGTTCTGTCGCGCTCGCGACAGCATCGGGATTTCCATTTCTCAACAAAAATGCAGGAAACCCAGAAAATTCAAATCAAAACCATTTACACCCAAATCAAACTTAAACTCAATCTTACCTCAAAATAGGCCTTCCAAACACCATAACCAACATAAAACAATATATTTCCACAATTAATTCTAAATAAATCATTAATTCACAAATCAATATCTCAATAATTAGAAAACCAGAAATTTGCAGCAAAAATTCATTCATTTCACATTTGGTTCAAATAGCTCATTAATTATGCATCATAACGTATCATAAACCAAAACCCGTACCATATATACCAGCATAAGTCTAATAACCATCACATTATTCTAGAATTGCATGTATAACTCAAACCCACATATGAACATCAATTGAAAGAAAGTTCCCAAACCTTATAACTCCTTAGCTCCAATTACTTGGTGCCACTACCTCCCGCCTTCTCCTTGCCTTTAGGATCACGAGGAGGCTCAACTAACCAAACAAACCCACAATCACACAAACAACAAACCCTAGATCAAAACCCAAACCAGAAACGTGAAGAAGAAGATGAGGAACAAGATGAAGGAGGTGATAAAAATGCAGGAACTTACCCAAAAGAAGACTAAGAGATGATCAATTCCCACCACACCAACTTGGATCCAAGCTAGGTCACACAAATGGAGAGCAAAGGAAAAAGAGAGACAGAGAGAAGAGGAGAACGGGAAAAAGAGATGGAAATTCTGCTTTTTCCAATTCTCTTTCTTCTTCTATTCATCTTTTCCTAACCCTAGCCATGTGTCATTTCCTCATTAGTGGGATTTGATCACTCACACCCAACCACATGCTCTACAACACACACTAGACCTCCCTCACTAAAACACACCCTACTATGATATGCTCATGCACACATTATTACAACCCAACTTACATACACCCTAATACCATAGGTGCACCCACACTATATTAAAGCCCATAAACATACAAATTTCCCAAAATGCCCTTATCACATGCCAACACACACACAATGCACATGTACAAACATGGCTCAAACTTCTAGGGGGCAAATAGGGGTGTGACATTGTTCCTCCCCACTAAGTGTTATCACTTAGCACGGGTTATTTTCCCATGTAGGTGGCAGGTTCATTTTGGAGTCGAACATCTGCAGGTCGGCCACTGGAAGTCTATAGTTGGAGTTTATTTTTGTCTTCCGCTTATTTTGTATATGGAGTTGACTTTGGAAATGTAATTTTTGTAAAGGATCGATTTTTTATATGTATATGTTAAATGTTTACAAATCCTTTTTGTAAAACGATATGGTTATATATATATGGATTTGGCATATTTATGATTATATGTATGTGCTTTTAGCATGTTTGGGTAAATGTTTATATATGTGTGCGCGTAGCGCTCCGATAACCTTCCAAGGGGGATATCGGGGTGTTACAGTTTGGTATCTGAGCACCGGTTTAGTCGGTTCTGGTCTATGTGATTGTTTGAGTATAGAGTCCTTGCATGAGAGTTTGTCTAGAGTCGTGGCCTAATGCAGATGTTGTCTTGGGTAGTGTTTATATGGAGTCGAATTCGAGTGAGTATATGGGCGACATGATGGAAAGTGTTAATCCGGTTGGAAGTAATCCGGTCGGACAGGATAGGCCTGCACGTGAGCGTGCACCAGCAGAAGGTCCGGGTTTTGGGTTTGAGAATTTAGCATTGGTACAAGGGCTATTGCAACTAGTGGATAAATTGACTACTCCCAAGGCTCCTTCTGAGCTTATGAGGAAAAGGGGAGCCGAAGAGTTCCATGGAACCTCTTTAGACCAATCGGATGTGGCAAAATTCTGGTTAGGATTCTACAAGAGATAGCTTGTCCTCCGCATCAACGAGTTGTCTGTGCCGTATCGCTTTTGCAAGGATCGGCATATGATTGGTGGAAACTTTTGCTTCTCAACCCACAGAGACCGGCTGAATTGATATGGGAGTTTTTCGTGCAAGAATTTGAGCAAAAGTATGTTACCAAGGCCTATCGAGAGGCAAAGTGGAAGGAATTTATAAGTCTGAAGCAAAGGAACTTGTCGGTGAGCGACTATGAGAAAGAGTTCAGTCGCTTAAGTAAGTATGTGCCTACTACATTGTTGACTGAGAACTTTAACTGTCAGCACTTTCAAGATGGGTTAAGAGAAGTGATTAGAGGTCCGTTGTCGGCCATGGCGGTTATGCAACCAGTTGGGTATTATCAGTTAGTGGCAGCGGCGATTAAGTTAAAAAAATCAGAGATGATAAAGCAGAGAATAGAGCTGAAGAGGAGAGCTCTAGATAGTGGCATTGTCAGTAATAAGAAGGCCAAAGGTGCTCCGATCGGACAAGTGACTAAAGGGATTGTTCAAGTGCCTTTTGAAGTGGGAAGTGTAACACCGCTTGCTAGTAGGGGAAGTAGAGTACCGGAATGTGAGCATTGCCAAAGATAGCATTGAGGTACATGCCGTAAGATCACTGGAGCGTGCTTCAAGTGCGGTAGCATAGAGCATCGGTTTGCTAATTGCCCCGACCGGAGGGAGAATAAGAGCCAATAAGAGAGTAAAGTTAGTACAGGAAAATCGAATGCAACTAGAAGCAATCGGGACGAAAGTGGAGCTCCTCAGGTGCTATTGAAAATCGTGCATCGAATCCCGACTGAAGGAGATTATGTTCAGCCAAGAGTGTATGCAATGATTAGAGATGATACTTCTGAGCCTGTAGGCTTTTCTGGTAAGTGTTAATTTGTTAAGTTTTCATATGAGTTTAGTTTTGGTGACTGGGATGTATGTGGTTAGCGGGGAAATTTTGAGGACAAAATTTCTTAAGGAGGAGAGAATTATAACATCCCAAAAATGGCCTAGTTGAAATTGCATATGTAGTGGACATTTAAAGGGGTAATTTGGTAATTGGTAAATGAATTTGGGTTTAATTAAGGATTTATAAGAGTTTTATTAAAGATAAAAGAAATGGAAGAAAGTCAAAGAAGTGGAATATAAGGTCCAATGAGAGATGGACATGTGTATGGGTAGGTGAGTGCATTGAATGAGATTTGAAAGGGAGAAGAGAGAGTGTGACGCGCACCGAACCCCGTGGCGCCCCGACGGCCCGCTTTAGGGCGATCGGGATGAGGTTCATTGGAAACTTGTAATGTACTTACAAGTGCATCTATTTTTGGCAAGAAGGAGGTTTCATGGAGTTGCCACCAATAGAACATTGGGAAAGTTCATCTCGCCTCAGTGAGCCTATGACGGCGCATATTATCCATTTTGGGCAAACCAAAGGGGTCTTGGAGGCATTCACCCCAATAAAACATTGGGATGACCATCTAACCCTTTAGAGCCTAGGATTGTAAATTGAGTCTTTTGGTGGGACACAAGAGGTGTCTTGGAGATCCCATTCCAATGAAACATCGAAATGGACCTCTCGCCTCATTGAGCCCAAAGACCAGAGATAGGTTCGAGACTTCTTATTTATTCGTACCTTGATTAATTTTACAATTAAGTTTTGAATTTATTATTTCACTCTCTTTCCACACGATGCAATTAATTAAAAGGCGCAATCATTCACATCAAAAGCGATAAATAAAAATAACATTAAGATAACGCACATAAAAATAAATTACAATAAAACTAGGGGCGGAATACAACACCCGTTGTAAATAAAATACAAATCATGCATAAGTCGGGATATTCATTAATGATGAGGACGTTGGTCCTAGATATATTTATTATCAAAAAGCAATTTTTTATGTGATGAATTTATTGGATAAAATAGGAATTTGGTCCTTGATTTTACGAAAATTATCAAATTGATTGCTATAAAACTCTTAGCCATTTTTATTAACGCGACAAAGAACAATTTTACACAGGGAAATAAATAAATAAACATAACAATAACAACCATAATGCAATTAATAAAATGATAAATACTAAAACTAATAATAAAACTAGCAATAATAATAATAAAAATAATAAGCAGAAAAATAAAGAATAATAAATCTACAATAAATACCAAACAAATAATAATGAGGGTTAAAGGAATAAACCGGGTAGAAACCCTTGGATTTGGGTGGCCATCATCATCATCATCATCATCCTCAAACTCATAACCCATCCAAAATGATTAAACGATATCTCACAAAAACAAAAAAAACACATTAGTACCAAAGAATTCAAAATTAGAATAAAATAAAAAAAAACTAATAAAGGAGTTTTGAAGATAAGAATGAATAAAAATAAAGAAAACAAATGAAAATTGTTTGAAAAAATAGGGAAAGCTCAGGGACGGCCGTTCAGGCATTACTGACGGGCGTGGAAAATGTGACCTGCGGGCAGTGAAGTGCGCTGCATATGTCCCGTCCCTTGAGTAAGGGATGGGCGTCGGCAGCCGTACTGCCCGTCGGTCACCCCCTGTTTCTCAAAAAAAGGCAAAAAATAGATTTTTCACAAAAAAAATATTTATTTTAGATAAAAAATTTAAAAGAAATGCAAATAATTAAGTTCAATCAACCAAACGTCAGATCTGTAATATTTACCCTCGGATTATACTTTTTTGAATGAGTGAAGGATAGTTTTCGGTCCTGCGCAGGTTCACAAAGATCGAATAAAAATCAAGACAAGAGAATTTATATTTCTTGCTTGAAAATTACAGCGATTCAAGTTTTGGAATTGATTAATCGATTTGACTTTATTCCTCAATTTGACTTGATTCCTCAAAATAAGTTTTTGAAAAATAGAAAATAAAAAAAATGATGAAAAGAGTTTTTGTGGAAATCAAAAAGAACCTTGGAGAAAATACTGAAAAAAATTATAGTGGAAAACCCTTCAGAATTGTCCAACCCCCCAAATTGGTTTTTTTTTTCTTTATATAAAAAAATAGAATCCTTTTTCCTGGTAGGACTAGGAAATCGACCGACGAGCGTCGGTTAAAAAGTATTCTTTTCCAACTAGGATAAGAAAAGAATCGACGGGGGTCTGAAGCCCTCCGACGGGCGTCGGTTAAAAAGAACCTTTTCCTACTAGGATTAGGAAATAACCGACGGGTATCTGAAACTCATTAACGGGAGTCGGTTGAAAGGGCTCGTGCAGTCATTGGCCTCACCGATGGCACATCTCTCGTAGTGAGAGACGGATTTTCTCAGCTACCGACGAGCGTCCTTCCACCGACGGGTAAGCCGTCCCTGGAGAAAGAAAAACATTTTGAGTGTAAATTTCCTAATCTCCATGAAGATTTTACGCTGTAAATAAATAAATTTAACCTTTGTGAATCTGGAGGACCAAAAACTCCTGAATTTTATCCATTCATTCGAAAACGGACACTGATTTCTTCATCGGGTAATCTCTGATCTGAACTACCTCAGGGCACGGTGCTTACAGTTGCCCCCAATTTTGGGGAGACTAGTGCACTAGTGCCTAGACGAGCCTAAATTCAGAGAAGAAGAAGGAAAAAGACACGTACCTGAGGCAGTTCTTACCTTCTGAAAGGGAGCACCTGGTTGTTCACCTGGCGGGCCTCATCTCGGTCTGCTCGATGGTGAATGTTGTGGATGATGGCATTGTCTAGCCATGATTTGTTCTGATGTATGGGTCCCTACCGGTCTCGTCTCGACCTGAAAGGTGAGATGTAGCGTTCTCTAGCTATGATCTCGGTGCGAAGCGCAGTGCTTTCTAACTGCAACCTCATTCGCCTTGCTTGCCTCGTCTCGGCTCGCACAGCTTTGGTGAGATGTAGTGCTCTCTGACTACAAATCTTGATTTGTGAGATGCAGTGTTATCTAACTGCAGTCCCATCGCGATGTATCTTATCGCTGATGCCCTACTGACCTCATCTCGGTCTGCATGGCCTTCCGCTAGCCCTGTTTCAGCCTGCGCAGGGAAAGTGAGATGCAGCACTCTCTGACTGCAATCCCGGTTGCAAGATGCAGTGTTCTCTAATCGCAGTCCCACTGATGCCCTATTGACCTCGTCTCGGTCTGCACGGCCTTCCGCTAGCCTCGTCTCGGCCTGCGCGGGGAAAGTGAGATGTAGTATTCTCTAACTGCAATCCCAGTTGCAAGATGCAGTGTTCTCTAACCGCAGTCCCGCTGATGCCCTACTGACCTTGTCTCGGTCTGTATGGCCTTTCGCTAGCCTCATCCCGGCCTGCGCGGGGAAAGTGAGATGTAGTACTCGCTGACCACAATCCTGGTTGCTTAAACTTCCTTGCTAACCCCCATTCGATCTGTAAGATAGTTTTGGTTGAGTATGACCTTGAAGGACAAAGCGTTTGCTCTGTTCATCCTCCTTTTCGATTATTGGTCGCTGGGCTGATGTGAAGCCAAGTTCCTATATGGTAAATGATCTTTGTTAATTCTTGTGCGAAATAATCTGATTGTTAGGTTTATGAACATTTTATATTGTCATTGTTACTTATCATTTTCTTGTTATGATCATTAATCATTCGTCTTTAGTGTAAATGAATTAAAGATAAAGGAAATAAGAAGTAACTTTTGCAGCAAATGTCTTTCCACTAAAACATTCAGTTTTGTACTGCGTAATATAAACATAATGATAATGAAAAATACAAAAATGATATTAGGACTCCCTGAATACCTATAGGGGTGGAATTCCGAGGGCTCCTCTTCCGGATCATCATCATCATCTGATATATGAACTGTCTGCGATCAAGACGAAGAGGCAGAAGGTCCGGCTCTTGACGTAGATGGCTGGCCGGGAGGATCTGATGGTCGGCCAGGAGGATCTAATGGTCCAGGCTGCTGAGATGCCCAGACTCTGACTTGGGACTAGAACCTGGGAGGAACGGCCACCGGTACAGACCGAGGCTGTGCTCTCTCTAGATCCTACTGCTGGAATTGCACCTGAGCATACCCATCTAGGAAGGGCTGTGCGTAAACTGTCATGAATCACAGCGTATCCAAGACAACCCCTCCTAACTCCCTGAATGCATTGCCCTGTCGAAGGGTCCGATCCGTAGCGGCAGTCTCCATACCCTTTAATCTATCATCAGCATGATCTCTAAACTCTCTGATAGATCGGGTAATGGGAGGTATCTCACCCTGCAGCCCCTGAACTCTAAGCCTAAGAGTGTCCACTGTCTCATCTACCATCTGTAGAGATGCATCTACTCTCTGAGCCGTCTAATCTTGGGATGCTCCCACCTCCTGCCTCAGCTGCTCCATGAGCCTGGCCTGCTCCTGGATAACACCCTGCTGCTGGTCTAGTCTCTCCAATATGGCCCTATCCCACTCTCCGAGCTGCTCTAAAAGGATCCTGTCCCTCTCCTCCTGTCTACGCTCGAGGGACGTGAACATGGAGGAAATGACTGTCATGAAATCTGGCTGTGCTGCTGGAGGTGGGGCTAGCTCCAATGTACGTTCTGGCGGTGGATCTGTAGAGGTAGATGCCCCCGGGTCCCCCCTGGCATAAGGATGAAACCTCTCGGATGGTCTAGGGGCTATCCGCTGCACTCTCGGAGGGGTAGGACTCCGTACCCTCGGTGCTGGAGGAGTAGCGAACAGCTCGTCCATAGTGAACTCCACCCCTATCTCAGAAGGTGTACGAGGCTGCTCCTCCTCTGGCTGCTACTGTGGAGGCTGCTCCTCCTGATAGACTGGATACTGGGGTGGCTGGTCCTCCTAGTACTGTGGCTGTGGAGGCTGTACCTCAGGCTGCCCCTGTTGGTGCTCTAACGAGGGAAGTCCGAATGCCCGTCTGGTCTCATGAATGGTGAGGAGTCTGTATGTCTCGGCCTGCCCCTGTATCTGTACCACCATGCCCATCGTGATAGCGGATAGGGCATCTATATACATGCTCTCCTCTAGAGCCTGCCCAAAGATCCTTGGACGAATGCCCAATCCTAATAATAATCTGGTGATCACCCCACCAACATAGACCACCGGGGCTGCCCCCCTAGACACTCTCACTAGGTTAGCCAAGATCTCGTGGCTAATACTAAGCCGCTGATTGGCCACCATGGCCCATAAGCTCCATATCTCTGCAAAATTCAGTGACCCTGGGTTACCAGCCCGTCCCAAGTAGGAGCTGGATAAGACTCTGTGGAGGTATCGGAGGGCCTGAGATATGAGCATCGTACTCTTCACCGTATCATGGTCATACGGCACTCCCGGTAAAGCAATGACTGCCCAGTGGTGGTGTCGGACCACTCTCTGGGGCACCATAACATTCTGCTCAGAAGGAAGCCCCATGGCGTGTGCAAAATGCTGGCGCGTCATAGAGTAATGATGGCCATCTATCCAAAACTGTATAATGCCCTCCTCTGTATCTGACCTCTGAAACCCTCGATACTTCAAGGTGGCAAGAAACTGCCTCACCATCTTTGCGTAGGTCTAAAAGGCTAGGGTCAGGAACTCCCAGCACTCGCCATCAAGGCATCAACCTCGTCTGCCATCCCCAGGGCCTCAAGGAATGGCCTGGAGATAAAATGGCTAGCTCGAAAGTCCACTCGTGCTAATAGTCTATATCTCTCCCTAGCCTCGGGAGTCATCCAATCGGGGGCCTGTAGCTCGGGCTGGTCACGCGGAGCACGTCATCATGGCGGCATCCTGGAAAGAAGGCAAACAATTAGTTTAACATTATGGTCGCAAATGGGACTAATTTCGTAGATAGAAAATTGGGCAGCATCCCAGCAAGGATGTGCCCTGCCAGAAAAATTAAAAATTTGGGCAGCATCCCGGCAGGGATGTGCCCGACCTCCTGCATAAGAAGACAAAAATAAAGGACAGGCCTCAGGCCTCAAGCAACAGCTCATTATTATTTTAATGAAAAGCATATTAGACTATTTGGGCTAACTTATGCAAATTAAACCATTTTATTTGCACACTTAAAATCAAACGGCATTTAAAGAGTATATTAACTAGGGAAGAGGGTCTAAACAAGTAAAAGCAGTACTAAAAATATAAATAGCTAAACAATATTCATATTGTGTTAAACTAAAAAAATAGCATTTAAATAATAAAAGAAAGAAAGAAAATCATTCAAAACAAATTAAACTATCCCAATAGTAGAGTACAAGAGAGTTAAATTTCACTTACAACAAGTAAAAAGGGAGAAAAGTTGGCTACTGACCTGGAATTGCAGAAAGATGAAACTCGATGAAACTCTAAGAAAATTACTTCGGGAGATGCACAACGATGCGAGGGTAAATGGGGTGCAATCAAAATGCAAAAAGGCGCAAAAATGATGAAAATATGAAGAAAAAATGAAAATTAGGCGCTGGTGAATAGGAAAATGAAGAGGAAGAAGAGAAAAGAAACTGTTAGCCCGTCAGTCTGACAAGCTTATATAGATTTTCATGACCGACGGGCATCCCGTCACCAGGAGCGAGCGACGGGCTGACCGTCTGTCGCTCCAGATTCCCCTCATTAAATGCAATAAATGTGTGTGATATGTAATGATGACTCTGCCAGGTGGACAATGATAGATGGGCAAGCCGTCTGAAGTGAGGGACGGGTAGGCCGTCTGTGGGGCTTTTTTATAAATTTCACTCTTTTTCTTGGGATCCGTGCCTTTTCTTCTATTTTTACCTTGTAGCAGCTTCTTTTCTCCAGTTTTTCCTTATTTCCTTGCCTTATTTCCTTCACTGACCACAAATTCTAACTCTCAAAGAATGACTTCTCCTCTTCTTCAGAAAATGTATCGTATTTTAGACGACACTCATACTTGGGAAAATAGCACCCTTATTCCACTTTCTGGGCTAAAATTTTTACAAAGGGCCAAAATAGACCACAACCTCCTTCTGGCTGCAACCCACTTATGGGATCCCGCTTCCATGTTTTCAAATTCTCTTATTAAGAATTGTGCCCCCTGCCTGAGGAACTTGCCGCTATTGTCGGAACATGGTACCCTTCTAATGCTCTGCCTTGCGTTTCCCGTTGTGGGCTGGCTCAGAATCGAGGTATTGCTCTATCCTTGGGTATACCCCCTTCTGAAGCCGCTCGCTTGGTTCCTCTGGGTTCCACATTCCCCTTGGGCCCATTGATTGAAGCACTAGACAGATTTTTTGATGTTCCCTCTTACCGTGCAAGTGTCGTATTTCTGTTCTGCATGATGGAGTACTTAACTGCAACCTCGGAGGAGTTGATTGGCGATCCTCGTTTATTTGGGATTTTGGATGATTTTCACCACGGGCTGACTCCTTTCCCACTTATTCTGGCTGAGACTATCTTAGGCTTGGACTCTGTTTGTTCCGGGTCCACTACTTCATTCACTGGAAGCCCCTTATTACTCCAGGTACGTCATTATTTGAAAGGTAGTGCGGGGGTGTTTGGCATTGCTTTTGGAAGGCCAAAAAGCTGCTTTTTTGATAAAAAGATGATTATGGAATAAAAATAAGTGTTTGGTAAATACTGATTTTAGAAAAATTAATTTTCTGAAAAGTGAAAAAAACTGCTTTTCAGAGAAGCTGTAAATTGAAGCTTTTCAGAAAAACTAATTTTCAGCTTTTAAGGGCAGTAGATTTAATCTTTTTCTTAGACAAAAATATCCCTTATTTTATTTCATAATGACAAATAAGTGAAAATTATTATTATTATTTAGTGAGATTTTCAATATGATATATTAAAATTTATATATATATATATCATTTTTTATTTTTTTATTTTAAAAAGTCATTTTTAATTATATCATTTACCAAACAGTTGATAACTGTTTTTGATTTTATAAGTCATTTTAAATTTTATTTACCAAACAGTTATCTACTTTTCGATATACAGCTTTTTGAAATACAACTTTTTTCAATAGAAAAAGCTGTTTTCATAAGTTTTGCCAAACTAGCCCTGCGTCTCTTGTGGATTTTCACACTAGCTTTTCTTGGCGAGAAGTGCGTCCTTTTGGATTTTCACACAACCCTATGCCTTATTTTTGCCTGAAGTAAATCCAACTTACTCCAGCGGCCTTTTTTTTTTTTTTTTTTTTAGATATGGTTGCAAGAAAAACTAAAGTTGCTATCAGAACCACCTCCCCGAGTCATTGCTAAATATTCTCCCAGGCATTTCCTTCTACGCCAACGGCTGTACTCATTCGCGACTCCTGACGAGGGCATTGCCAGATTTGGTGAAGTATCAGACGAGGATAATGACTTTATGTGCGCTTGGCTTCCCTTGTCTAGTGTGGTCATCGATGGATCTTCGGGGTGTGTTCCCTTATACGGGCTTCGTCAAGCCACTTTTTACATTACTGCCCGGTGTGTTCGTCAGCTTGGGATGACTCAGGATGTGGTGAGGGCTCCCCTATCCTTCAGAGGAGAAGTTCTTTCTGCAGCTTTTGCTTCTCGTTATCATGAGCTCTGGAGTCAACTTCCAGTGAAAACTATCATACCTCGCTTCGGTACTCACTCTGTCACTTCTACCAGTGAATACAGGAGATGGGTGCTTAGTTCAGCATCTGACAACAAGACACGACGACTTAGGCATTTGGCTGGCGAGGGCAGTACTAGAGAATAGTTTAGCTTAATTTTATACGCCTTTTGAGCATCATGTTTCTTTTTAAAACAGAACTAGAAAACGATGTAAATGAACAAATGAAGTTTTATTTCATTTCACGATGTTGTGTACATTTTCGCAAGATTTCGACACACATGATCACTATTTGTCACTAATTCAATTATGAAAACCACATTCGCTCATGGAACCAAATTTAGCCAAATTTTGATAGCATCAAACTCCTGTTACCAATCAGTCCTTTCGAGTTTCTTGATTGGATATTTTCTCTCAAGCCTCTAATTTTTGCCCAGGATGCCTTTTTTCGGTTTTCACCCTGACGAGGCACCCAGTTTTAGCAAGGCCACCTTTTTTCGATTTTTGACCCGCGGTGCATTTATTATCTTCTTTTTATTTTATAGCCTTTAGCCATGGAACCTTTTGAGTCTATCGATGTTGATCGGTTCCTTGAATTCATTGCCATCGCTATCCGATAGAATTGTGGCTCCTTTCGATAACAGCTTCTTGAGGAGAAATGGTCCTTCCCAGGTTGGTCTGAACTTTCCTCTGATATCCGGTACACCTGGTCTCATCTACTTGAACACTAAGTCCCCTTCCTTCAAAGGGTGCTTCTTGACCTTCTTTCCAAAGGATCGGGCGAGTCTCTTCTAATAGATCTGGTTGTGGTAATAAGCTTTCAACCTATTTTCATCCAGCATGTTCAGGTGTTGCAACCTATGTCGTGCCCATTCAGCTTCTGAAATCTTGGCTTCCGCAACCACTCTTAATGATTTGAGTTCAACTTCAACTGGCAGTACCGCCTCTGTCCCATAACCAAAGAGTATGGCATAGCCCCTGTAGACGTTCTGATGGTTGTTCTATACCCCCATAGAGCAAAAGGCAACTTCTCTGCCCAATCTTTATAGTTCTGCACCATTTTAGCCAGAATCTTCTTGATATTTTTATTAGTAGCTTCTATTGCCCCGGTGGCTTGAGGGCGATATAGAGATGACTTGTGGTGCTTAATGCCGTACTTTTGGAACAGTCTCTTTATTTCAGCCATGAACTGGACTCTATTGTCTGATACCACGTGGTGTGGAAGGCCATACCTACAAATCAAATTCTTCTCGATAAACTTAGCCATATCCCAAGCGTCAATCTTTTTAAAGGATTTAGCTTTTACCCACTTGGTAAAGTAGTCAATGGCGAAAATGATGTATCTATGTCCATTGGAGGCTGTAGGCCAAATTTCGCCAATGATATCAATTCCCCAAGCTATGAACGGCCATGGTGACGTAAGACTGTGCAACTCTGAGATGGGTAAATGCCTTAAGTCTACTGCTGACATAACTGACACTACTTTACACACTTCGAGCAATCATTATCCATGGCAAGCTAGAAAAACCCTTGCCTCATGATCTTTTTGGCCAACGTCAAACCGTTCATATGGGCCCCACATATACCGGCGTGACTTTTAGCCTCTTTCTCATCCAGGCACCTCAACTGGATACCATCAGCCTGTCGCTTGTACAAAGTGCCATCTATACATATGAACTGAGTAGACAACTTGTGAATCATCTTCTGATCTTTTTCTGTAGCTTCCTCGAGAAAGGTCGCATTCTCTAGATAGTTCATAATGTTGTAATACCAGGGCTTCCCATTTGCTACATCTATTTCTATTACTGACTATGACTCAAAACTAGGTCTATCAGAGCTAGAAATCAACACTAGCTTCATGATTACCCCTTCTGGATTGTCCCACATTGACACCAAAGTGGCGAGCGCGTCAGCCAATTGGTTCTCGTCCCTTGGGATGAAATGGAACGCGCACACCTCAAACTGACCACTCAGATCTTTCAAGTACTTAACTTATAGCATTAGCCTTTCTTCCTTAACAGCCCGTTCACCTCGAATTTAATTGATCACCAGGGATGAGTCTCCGAATACCTCAACGCTCTTTGCCCCCAAGGCTAATAATGCTTCCAGCCCGAAAGCGCACGCTTCATACTTAGCCTCATTGTTGGTCGCCTTGAACATTAGCTTCTTTGCCAAAGGGAGTTTTTCATTCTCCGGGGTCGTCAGGATAACTCCTACTCCTGCCCCCTTGTGGTTCACAGCTCCGTCAAAGTGTAGCTCTCAACCTTGAACTGCAATAGCTGCCACATCCTCATCTGGGAAGTTGAACTCATAGGAGTCCCCTTGAATTGGGTGTTCTACCACCGCACGCCCCTTGATGGTTTTTCGAGTAACATACTCTACATCAAACTCTTGTAGCAGCAACAACCACCTGCCCATTTTCCCTACTAAGGATGGTGCTTCTTGCAAGTATCTTAAGGGATTCTGCTTCGCCACCGCTTGCAACTTGTAAGAGTGGAAATAATGTCTCAATTTCTTAGAGGCCAAGATTACCGCAAGACAGATCCTCTCTATTTCAGCGTACTTAACCTCGTACTCCAAGAATTTCTTACTCAAATAGTAAACAGCAAATTCCACCCCGAACTCATCCTCTTAGGCCATCATGGTGCCTACAGAACTATCCTCTATGGCTAGGTACAAAATCAGGGGTTCACTTGGCTGTGGCGGTCTCAACACCGGTGGATTCAACAAGTACTCTCTGATGGTATCGAAGGCCTTTTGGCAATCCTCGTTTCATACTAGAGGCTGATTTTTCCTGAGGAGTTTAAAGATTGGTTCACAAATTGAAGTTAATTGGTGATGAATCTACTGACATATTGAAATTTGCCCAAGAAACTCCTTACATCTTTTTCCTTCTGAGGCATCGGCATCTCTCTGATGGCCTTAACCTTGTCTGGGTCAATCTCAATTCCCCTCTGGCTAACCACATGTCCCAGCAACTTCCTCGATGTGACCCGAAGATACACTTCTTAGGGTTTAACCGCAAGTTGTACTTATTTATCCTCTAGAAGAACTTTTCCAACGCTTCAAAGTGGCTTTCTCGGGTGGCTGATTCGATCATCATATCATCGACATACACTTCCACCTCTTTATGGATCAAGTCTTTTAGGATTTTTGTTGCCATCCTCTGGTAAGTGGCTCCTGCATTTTTAAGGCCGAAAGGCATTACCCTGTACACATAAGTTCCCCATTCCGTAATGAAAGCCGTCTTGATCCGGTCAATTATCTTATTGAGATTCTGATTGTAACCCGCATAACCTTCCCCAAAGCTATACATCTCACAAGCGATAGCGCTGTCTATCAATACATCTATGTGGGGTAATGGAAAATCATCTTTCGGGCAGGCCTTATTCAGATCTCGGTAATCCACACATACCCTTACTTTACCGTTCTTTTTGGCCACAGGGACGGCATTGGCCAACCAGGTCGGATACTGCACCTCAACTAGGAATTTGGCCTCGATCTGTTGGCGAATTTTCTCCTTTACCTTATCTGCCCATTCCGGCCTAAGTCTTCTCAACTTCTGCTTTACGGGTTTATGATCTGGATACGTCAGAATAGTGTGTTCTGCGATTTCTCGATCAATTCCTGGCATGTCTTCGTAGGTCCAGGCAAATACTTTTTCATATTTTTTTAATATTCTCTCAAATTTTTCTGGCTCTTTAGGAGTTATATTTGATGCTATCAGAATTTCTTTTGGATTTTCCGTGGTTCCAAGATTAAACGAGGTATCATCAGTTGAGTCAATGTCAAATATGAATTGATTATGATCATGATCATGCATGAGGAAATCATCAAAAACATCGCATAAATAAGCAAAATTGTTCACTTTATTAATAAAATTGAAATTGTCATTAACATTATTGAAAAGCTCAGGAATGAAAAAACAATCTAAACTAGCTTCTTCTTCTTCCTCCGCTGGTGCATCTGCTGCAGTTGATGGCCCTGCGTCGCTTTGGTTCTTCGCAAGCTCCTCGGTCATCTCTTGAACGGCTTCCTCCATCTTTGCTTTCCCTTTCAGCTGGGTGATTATCATCTTCTCAGTGATCACTTCTTCGGGCATGTCACGGTCCCAAATCGTCTTATTGGTCATGATTTCTTCATCCCAAAAGCCCTCTACTGGCTTGATCAATCCAATGTCCCGGTCATAGACATCATTAAAGACCTCAAACCCTGGCATTATTCTCCCATCTAACCATTACGGTTTAGCTTCCCCTGTGTAAGCACTTACTGCGGTTTTCGGCATAAAACTTTTCTGAAAATGGGGAATTTCCATCTCTGACTTTTCACCCCTTTTTACAGCACCAGTATAACCCAAACCTCTTCTGTCCTTCTGACCTTTGGAAGTAATGGCCGTTGGCACCCCCTAAGACTTCTTTCCCAATCTCGCACCAGGGAGGAACGACATCTTCTTCATCAAGCTCAACACTTGCGGAGTTTCTCCCATCCACTCTTCATTCCCTATCACAGCAACATGAAACCCACTGAATGGCTGCCTTGCAATCTCCAAAATCGAAACCTGATTCTCTCGTGCAGCCCTTATGGTTCCGACTTGACCTTCGTGGGGTATCTTTACCATTTGATGAAGTGTAGAAGGGACTCCACCCAACTTGTGAAACCACGGCCTACCTAAAAGAGATGAAAAGTTGGCAGGTATAGGTAGCACTACAAACTCCACTTCAGATTCCACCGGCCCCATCTTTACTATTGCTGTAAATATGCCTAAAGCATGTCTGCGCGAGTTGTCATACGCAGTGATAGTGAGATCAAATTTGGCCAACATGTCCTCCGTCACTCCAAAAGTTGCCATTATTACTTGAGGGCACACATTTATCGACGAGCCATCATCCACTATTACACAGGCAGTGTGCTTATGGTTAATCTGTGCCCTTATGTACAAAGGGCGATTGTGATTGCAGCCCTCTGTTTGTCACACCCCATAAGTGGCCTAATCGGAAATTGGTAATTTTAATTGGATAATTTAGGACAATTGAGTAATTTATAAGAAAAAGAGGATTATATTGCAAGAATTAAATGTTTCTTAATTGGCAGATTGTATTTGAGTGAGTAAAGTGTAATTTGTCAAGGATTATTTGGTAAAAGAGGATTAAGTGGATTTGAGGATTTGTGCATGTGTGCCAAGTGGAGAGTGGGTGTGTACGTGGGTGAGGGAAAGAAAGATCTGAGGAATTTCTAGTTGGATGGAAACAAAAGACTTGAGGTTTTTCTCTTTCTTGCTCTCTCTCTCACGTAAATCACTTCTCTTCTCTTGTGCTTCTGTTCTTTCTTTTTCCCATTGCATGTGTATGATCATCTGTTTGGAGAGCTTGGGTTTTGAGTTTTGAAGCTTCAGAAGGTAAGTGGCAGAAGTTTTCTTGGTTTATGGTTAATTTCCGTTTCATTCCTCGTTGGGTTATAGGGATTCTGTTCTTGGTTAATGAACTGTGGTTTCATTTGTTGCAAGCTTCTGAAGATAAAAGAAAGGAGAAGGGAAAGGGCAAGATTGTGGATTGAGAGGTGCTGTGGTCGTTCTTTTTGGACTTCAGTAACAAGGTTTGGGAGTGTCTGTCCTTTCTCCTCTTTGGATCCTAATTGCTGTTGTGTTGATAATGTTAGTTATATGTATCTGATCGTCAATTGCATGAGTAATGTGATGTGTATATACATGATTTCTGTAGAAAAGAAGGTTAATGAGTATGCAAATGAGATGGTGATACATGTATATACATGTGAAATTCTGGGTTGTGCCTCTTTCTGGTTACATGCTGTGATGGTATGATAATGTGTATAATTTGAATGTATTTGCTATAAATGTGCTCAGAAGACCTAATGTAACACCCCGCCATCCCCGTTGGAAGGATACTGGAGTGCCACGCGGGCAAACACATATAATCATATACATTTACACGTGTATAAATAAATAAAAGAAAACCAAATGAGATTTAAAGAAACTTTTAATCATATAATAGTAAATCCTTTTTACATATAACATATAACAAGTCCTTATACATATATTGTATCCATATCGTTTTTACAAAAAGAGGCTCGAAAGCAAAAACATATACAAGACTAATATTTGTTCATTTACAAAAGAGTTACTTTGCTATACACGAGCCAAATACAAACATTACAGCGGAAGACTTCAAATAACTTCAATCAAAAGACTCCTAGTGGCCGACCTGCAGATATCCGACTCTGAACCGAACTCGCCACCTGCACGGGAAAAGAGCCCGTGCTAAGCGATAACGCTTAGTGGGGAGGAACAAAACAAACTAACAAAGTGCATATACAGTATATATAACAATACAATAATCCAATGGTTCAAAATCAAAGGCATCAAATCATCTATAAACATATCTCCAAATTCCTTACTTGACATGCATAAATATATATATACAATACCAGCAATCAAGTATTCAATTCATAATTCTCATCATTCTAAGTATACAGATTCAACGTGCGATTTAAAACTATGCAAGAATTCATGTGCACTATATACTTGTAATCATGTTAACAATTCATCTCATTTTATGCAACACAATTAAACTCATAGCCTGACTAGCCTAAAATAATGCATATACAATATTTACAACAACACTACAATCTCATCCCAACCATAAACATATATTACAAATAATTAACTATTAAAATATAAATTAAATCTACATATTTCGCACCGTTCCAAATACATATATATATACTCAAGGTATATAAACACAAAGTTATACTATATTTCATATACAACATATACCTTTAATCTTGTCAATAAACATCTCAACATAAATATCACATATAAACATGTAGCCTGATTAGTCTGAAATACTCTCTAGAAGTGGATACGGTCATTTGGATACTGATTGAACACAGTATCCCAAGCATATAGAGACATGAGTCTCAAACATGTAATTTTCATATAGAGACCAAGGTCTCGCTTTATTCCCATATAGACCAAACATGGTCGAAACAAGGATCCAAACGGACCCGCATATATCATTTTATCATATAGCAGCTGCACACACACTCTGACCTAAGTAAGCGCTTACTTATCCACTACTATGACTATTCAGGCTCAATTGATACAACTCAACAATTCATATATCAAATCATGAGAATTTCATTAAATACTAGCTTATAAATCATGTACACTTATATAATAATTAAATTCAGAAACATTTAAACATATAAATATTAACTACAGGAGGTAATAAGAACAAATAGCTCATATTGAAAAGTCCCTGTTAAATAAACTATAAACATGTATATTATGTATATTAATTATTAATCATGTATACAAAACCCAATATTAAGCAATTATTAAAACACAATACAGATTTTAATTCAAATATTTATCATGTAATGCAAAAATTCTTGAGATCAGAAGTTAAAACTTCAATTTTGGAAAATAGGGCAGCAGAGGAAGGCTAGTCACGCC
This sequence comes from Excoecaria cochinchinensis, assembly GCA_947683425.1. NCBI lineage: Eukaryota > Viridiplantae > Streptophyta > Magnoliopsida > Malpighiales > Euphorbiaceae > Excoecaria > Excoecaria cochinchinensis. The sequence continues at coordinate 8,807,480 of CANTUQ010000021.1, read as the reverse complement.
GTGACCATTCATCACGTCGCGTGACACAGGCTTCACGCGAGCGCCAGGCAAAATGCAAGGCAGTCACGGCGTGACCACCAGTCACGTCACGTGATGCCTGTGAGGAGAGGAAGAGAGAGGTCACGGAGTGAAATCTCGTGACACGCAGGAAAAGAAGCAGGTCACGGCGTGATTCAGCATCACGTCTCGTGACCCTCTTCAGAGAAGCGGTCACGTCGTGAAGCTGTGTCGCGTCACGTGACCTTCAACAGAGAAGGGGGTCACGGCGTGATGCAGCATCACGTCTCGTGACCTTCTTCTCACACTTCTTCTTCCTCTTCTCAACACATCAGAAATTTTAGAAAAACATAAACCCAGAAATATCGTGAAAACAGAGTGTGATTCAAAACTCAAATCCCAATTTGGCTAAATTCATTTTTCATGCAAAAATCATGCTAACACGTACCTTTAAGTCTTCTGGGCACATTTACAGCACTTATACTCAACTCAATCACATTCTTACACAATCAATCAGTAAAAATAGAGAGAGTCACTAACCCAGTATTTTGCATTCAAATTCAAGCACATTCATCTCATTGCATATTCGTATCATTCTTTTTCTACTGTAAATAAGTCCACAATAACTCATAACTTTAACATTTCATATACACACATAAATGCATTCAAATCACAGCAAACAGGATCCAGACATGAGAAAATGGAAACACTCCCAAACCTGTTACTAAAGTCCCTAAAAACGTCCACTGTATTTCCTTTTTCAATCTACAATCTTACCCTTTCCCTTCTCCTTTCTCTTATCTTCTGAAGCTACTAACACATCCAGACCTCAATTCCTCAACAAGAAAACACACATGCAGATGATAGAAAGAACAGACAAATGAAGAAAAGGCAGAGTGTGGTTTACGTGAGAGAGAACCAGAAAGGAAAGAGAAAACCTTTTTCAATCTTCTGTTTTCCAGCCAATTCAACTTTTCTCAATCTTTCTTTTTCCCTCAACACGTACACACACTCACACTCACCACCTGGCACACATGCACGGCTCCTCAACTCACTTATTACTCTTTTACAAACTGATCCCTCATTGTTACCAATAAATCCTTATTAATTTCCTTTTTACTCACTAAAATAAAATCTACCATAACAATACTTTTATTTCTTCGCAAACTAATCCTCTTTCATTAGTAAATTACCCAATTACCCTTAAATGTCCAATTAAAATTCTAATTTCCAAATAAGCCACTTGTGGGGTGTGACACCTAAAGGTACGCATTTGCATAATTATTGCATGAAAAAGGGATTTAGATAAATTGGGATTTGGAATCTTAGTGGTACTCTGTTTTTACGTTTTTCTGGGTTTTTACTGGTCTGAAGTTCTGAAGTTATTGAGTTTGAGAAGAGAAGCAGAAGTGTGAGAAGAAGGTCACGAGACGTGATGGTGAATCACGCCGTGACCCCCTTCTCTGTTGAAGGTCACGAGACGCGAAGCAGCTTCACGCCATGACTCCTTCTTTGCTGAAGGTCGCGTGGCGTGATGCGGCATCACGCCGTGACTTTCGCCTTTTCCTGCGTGTGACTTATCTTCCTCTCCTCTCAGGCGTCACGAGACGTGACTGATGGTCACGCCGTGACTGCCTTGTTCTTCGGCGTGGCACTTGCGAGAAACCAGCGTCACGAGACGTGACGAATAGTCACGGCGTGACTGGCCTCTACCTGCTGCCCTGTTTTCCAAAATTGAAGTTTTAACTTCTGTTTTTCAAGAATTTTTGCATTACATGACAAAGTTTGGATTTAAAAATCTGGTTTGTAATTAATAATTGAATAATATTGGGTTTTAAATTCTTGATTAATAATTAATAATATACATGACTTACATGTTTATAATTTACATGGGTATAGATTATTTTAATGTGAGATATAGGTCCTTTTAACTTCTGAATTTAATATTTAAAGTTACATGTTTCCAAAATGTGAACAGTATATATGTATACATGGATTATTTCTAGATGAATTATAAGTTCATATTATATTCAGTAATTAATAATTTGAATATATGTATATGTTTCTGATTTTGATCAATGTACATGAATACATGAATTATTGAGTTGTATTATTTGAGCCTGAATAAGTCATAGTAGTGGATAAGTAAGCGCTTACTTAGGTCAGTGTGTGTGTGCAGCTGCTATATGATAAAACGTTACATGCGGGTCCATTTGGATCCTTGTTTTGACCATGTTTGGTCTATATGGAAATAAAGCGAGACCTCGGTCTCTATATGAAAAGTACATGTTCGAGACTCATGTCTCTATATGCTTGGGATACTGTGTTCTATCAGTATCCAAATGACCGTATCCACTTCTTAGGTTTATACCAGACTAATCAGGCTACATGTTTATATGTGATATATATGATGAGATGTTTATTGACATGATTAAAAGTATATGTTGCACATGAATTCTTGTATATCCTGTATCGGTGTAATCAGAGAAGTATGTTTGTATTTGTTAATTGCTTATATTGTAAATATCATAAAGGTGATGTGATACTATATTGTATATGTACATTGTTATTTTGTTTTTTTCCTCCCCACTAAGCGTTATCGCTTAGCACGGGCTCTTTTCACGTGCAGGTGGCGAGTTTGGATTTGGAGTCAGGTATCTGCAGGTCGGCCACTAGGAGTCTTTTTGGATGAAGTTGTTATGAGTCTTCCGCTGTAATTTTTGTATATGGCTTGTGTATAGCAAAGTAAATCTTTTGTAAAGGAACAAATATTATTTTTGTATATGTATTTGCTTACGAGCCTCTTTTTGTAAAACGATATATATATATATATATATTACATGTAAACAGGTTTTACTATTAAATGATTAAAAGTTTCTTTACATTTCATTTGGTTTTTATTTATACATGTGTATATGGATTTGTTATATGTGTTTGCCCGCTTGGCACTCCGGCATCCTTCCAACGGGGATGGCGGGGTGTTACAGCTTGGTATCAGAGCCCAGGTTTGGTGGTTCTGGGTTATGTTGTGATTGTTTTGGTGTGAGTCGAGTCTATGCATGAGAGTCAGTTTTGTATAGTGGCCTAATGCAGATGTCTTGTGTTTTGTAGTGTTTATATAGAGTCGGATCCAAGTGAGTATATGGGCGACACCATGAGTAGTGCCAATGTGAGTCGTGGAGGGAATCCAGTTAGAAGAGATGATCCAGTTAGACAGGATAGACATGAGCGGGAACCTGCACCAGCTGAGGGTGCAAATAGAGGTGTTGCTTTTGATCCATCGTTAGTTCAGGGGTTATTACAAGTGGTTGATAGGTTGACTGCACCTAAGGCTCCGACTGAGTTGTTAAGAAAGAGAGGAGCAGAGGATTTTCATGGGACTGCTTTAGATGAATCCGATGTGGCTGAGTTTTGGCTCAAGAGAGTAGGTAGAATTCTGCAAGAGATTAGATGTCCCGCAGATCAGAGAGCTTCTTGTGCAGTTTCGTTGCTTCAGGGACCAGCATATGATTGGTGGGAACTTGTGATGAGGAATCCTCAGCGACCAGCTGAGCTGACATGGGATTATTTCAAGCAAGAGTTTGAGCAAAAGTATATAACGAAGGCATACCAAGAAGCGAAATGGAGAGAGTTCATTAGTTTGAAGCAAAGGGGAATGACTATCAGTGAGTATGACAAGGAGTTCAATAGGCTGAGTAAGTATGTGCCTGAGCAGTTGTTGACAGATGAGTTCAGATGTAGGCACTTTTTAGAGGGATTGCGTGAGGTATTCAGAGGCCCCTTGTCTGCGATGATTGTCTTGCAGCCAGTTGGGTATTATCAGATTGTGGCTGCAGCAATGAGGTTAGAGGAATCTGAGGAGATCAAGCAGAGAATGGCACCGAAGAGGAGAGCACCAGAAGGGGGAGTTGCAAGTAATAAGAAAGCAAAGGGTACTCCAGTTGAGCAAGGATCTAGAGGGAATGTTCAAGTGCCTTCACAGGTAGAGAGTGTAACCCCACATGGTAGTAAAGGAAATCGAGCAACAGAATGTGAGCATTGTCATAGGTACCATTGGGGTACGCGTCGGAAGATTACTGGCGCTTGTTTTAAGTGCGGGAGTATGGAGCATCGGTTTGCCTTTTGTCATGATCGACAAGTGGACCAGAATCAGCAAGAGAGTAAGAGATCCAATGTCATCCAAAGCAATCAGGATGCAAGTAGAACTCCGAGAGCACCATCAGATACAGTGCAGCGACCTGGTGCTACAGAGGATCATAATCAGTATAGAGGTTATGCTATGATTGCTAGAGATGCGACTGTTGCAGCGGGTCCTTCGAGTAAGTGTTATATATGTTCAGTTTTGTTTCGTTTCGGTTTTGATATTTGAGTTGTATTCGGTAAGCAAGGAAATTTCGAGGACGAAATTTTCTTAAGGAGGGGTGAGTTGTCACACCCCATAAGTGGCCTAATCGGAAATTGGTAATTTTAATTGGATAATTTAGGAAAATTGAGTAATTTATAAGAAAAAGAGGATTATATTGCAAGAATTAAATGTTTCTTAATTGGCAGATTGTATTTGAGTGAGTAAAGTGTAATTTGTCAAGGATTATTTGGTAAAAGAGGATTAAGTGGATTTGAGGATTTGTGCATGTGTGCCAAGTGGAGAGTGGGTGTGTACGTGGGTGAGGGAAAGAAAGATCTGAGGAATTTCTAGTTGGATGGAAACAAAAGACTTGAGGTTTTTCTCTTTCTTGCTCTCTCTCTCACGTAAATCACTTCTCTTCTCTTGTGCTTCTGTTCTTTCTTTTTCCCATTGCATGTGTATGATCATCTGTTTGGAGAGCTTGGGTTTTGAGTTTTGAAGCTTCAGAAGGTAAGTGGCAGAAGTTTTCTTGGTTTATGGTTAATTTCCATTTCATTCCTCGTTGGGTTATAGGGATTCTGTTCTTGGTTAATGAACTGTGGTTTCATTTGTTGCAAGCTTCTGAAGATAAAAGAAAGGAGAAGGGAAAGGGCAAGATTGTGGATTGAGAGGTGCTGTGGTCGTTCTTTTTGGACTTCAGTAACAAGGTTTGGGAGTGTCTGTCCTTTCTCCTCTTTGGATCCTAATTGTTGTTGTGTTGATAATGTTAGTTATATGTATCTGATCGTCAATTGCATGAGTAATGTGATGTGTATATACATGATTTCTGTAGAAAAGAAGGTTAATGAGTATGCAAATGAGATGGTGATACATGTATATACATGTGAAATTCTGGGTTGTGCCTCTTTCTGGTTACATGCTGTGATGGTATGATAATGTGTATAATTTGAATGTATTTGCTATAAATGTGCTCAGAAGACCTAAAGGTACGCATTTGCATAATTATTGCATGAAAAAGGGATTTAGATAAATTGGGATTTGGAATCTTAGTGGTACTCTGTTTTTACGTTTTTCTGGGTTTTTACTGGTCTGAAGTTCTGAAGTTATTGAGTTTGAGAAGAGAAGCAGAAGTGTGAGAAGAAGGTCACGAGACGTGATGGTGAATCACGCCGTGACCCCCTTCTCTGTTGAAGGTCACGAGACGCGAAGCAGCTTCACGCCGTGACTCCTTCTTTGCTGAAGGTCGCGTGGCGTGATGCGGCATCACGCCGTGACTTTCGCCTTTTCCTGCGTGTGACTTATCTTCCTCTCCTCTCAGGCGTCACGAGACGTGACTGATGGTCACGCCGTGACTGCCTTGTTCTTCGGCGTGGCACTTGCGAGAAACCAGCGTCACGAGACGTGACGAATAGTCACGGCGTGACTGGCCTCTACCTGCTGCCCTGTTTTCCAAAATTGAAGTTTTAACTTCTGTTTTTCAAGAATTTTTGCATTACATGACAAAGTTTGGATTTAAAAATCTGGTTTGTAATTAATAATTGAATAATATTGGGTTTTAAATTCTTGATTAATAATTAATAATATACATGACTTACATGTTTATAATTTACATGGGTATAGATTATTTTAATGTGAGATATAGGTCCTTTTAACTTCTGAATTTAATATTTAAAGTTACATGTTTCCAAAATGTGAACAGTATATATGTATACATGGATTATTTCTAGATGAATTATAAGTTCATATTATATTCAGTAATTAATAATTTGAATATATGTATATGTTTCTGATTTTGATCAATGTACATGAATACATGAATTATTGAGTTGTATTATTTGAGCCTGAATAAGTCATAGTAGTGGATAAGTAAGCGCTTACTTAGGTCAGTGTGTGTGTGCAGCTGCTATATGATAAAACGTTACATGCGGGTCCATTTGGATCCTTGTTTCGACCATGTTTGGTCTATATGGAAATAAAGCGAGACCTCGGTCTCTATATGAAAAGTACATGTTCGAGACTCATGTCTCTATATGCTTGGGATACTGTGTTCTATCAGTATCCAAATGACCGTATCCACTTCTTAGGTTTATACCAGACTAATCAGGCTACATGTTTATATGTGATATATATGATGAGATGTTTATTGACATGATTAAAAGTATATGTTGCACATGAATTCTTGTATATCCTGTATCGGTGTAATCAGAGAAGTATGTTTGTATTTGTTAATTGCTTATATTGTAAATATCATAAAGGTGATGTGATACTATATTGTATATGTACATTGTTATTTTGTTTTATTCCTCCCCACTAAGCGTTATCGCTTAGCACGGGCTCTTTTCCCGTGCAGGTGGCGAGTTTGGATTTGGAGTCAGGTATCTGCAGGTCGGCCACTAGGAGTCTTTTTGGATGAAGTTGTTATGAGTCTTCCGCTGTAATTTTTGTATATGGCTTGTGTATAGCAAAGTAAATCTTTTGTAAAGGAACAAATATTATTTTTGTATATGTATTTGCTTACGAGCCTCTTTTTGTAAAACGATATATATATATATATATATATTACATGTAAACAGGTTTTACTATTAAATGATTAAAAGTTTCTTTACATTTCATTTGGTTTTTATTTATACATGTGTATATGGATTTGTTATATGTGTTTGCCCGCGTGGCACTCCGGCATCCTTCCAACGGGGATGGCGGGGTGTTACACTGTTGGCAAGTCAGCATTGGTAAAAATGACATTCTCCCCCGCTCCCCCTTTCACGACATCTAGAAGCTCGGTAGGCGAGATAGTTGTGGCCACAGTTGCCTTGCATAAAGCCTCGACTACCTTCTGCCTATGCGATGGAGACTGGCTCAAGAGATCCCATATAGAGATTTGAGCCGGTGTCTTTTTCAGCTGCTTAATAATCAAATCTTCTTCCGACTCCTTCTCCTTTTGACCTGCTTCTGGTTCTTTAGGCCTCTCCACTTCTGGAGCTACCCTTCCGCTCCGGGTCACAGCTCCTACTTTGCTCTTCTCCTTCCTTTCGTACTCATCCTCTTCCGAACCCCACGGGTCGGCGAACTTCCCGACACCATCCTCCTCCTCTCCACTTTCATCAGTGGACCAACAATCGATAACAGACACTAATAACCCTTCTTCACTTGTCTTGATAGTACGCGCATCATTGCCATACAACTCCCTCAATACAAATTCTTCAGACAGAACTGACCCGATCGCATTCACCGGTGGGGGCACATTATTGTATCCTGTTTTCTTCTAACCTCCTCTCTTTTCTGGGTCCATGATCTACTTTGAATCGATGAGATCCTGAATTACATGTCGCAAGGCTTTGTAATCATCAGTAGTGTGTCCAGTATGTTGATGATATGCACAGTACTCATTATCCTTATGCCCTGGTTGGCCCACTGTTCTAGCCGGTCGGGGAGGTAAAGGCTGCAGTTTCCCCTCCTTTATTAGTCTTCTCAACACCCACGATAAAGACCTTTCGAGGTTTGAAAAGTGTCTCGGAGTAAAGTTGGTAGTTGATATTTTCGCGGTCTTTCCAGGGACTGCCGACCTGCCAGCTCCACTAGCACCCTTCCTAGGATAACTCTCAACACTCGCTTTCTTAGTCAGGTACTCCACCTCGGCTTCTATGGCGATATCCTTCAGAGATTCCCAATCTCTCAATCCCTTCATCTTCAAACCCTCCCTCAAATATGGGCTCGCATTTCTGATGAACATCCGTATTTGATCTTGAGTATTCGGTTTTCTCCTCATTTCCATCACCTAGTTCTTCCATCGGGTTAGATACTCATGAAAGGACTCGTCTCCCTTCTGCTGCAGTAGCTCTAGGTCTTTCAGGGTAACTTCTATCCTCGTACTACAGTCGTACTGCCTCAAAAATTCCTCCGTTAATAAATCCCAGTCTTCTTTAGTCCGACGATCCAACCCATGATACCAATCCATTGCTGGCCCGGTTAAGCTCCGGTCTCTTCTGCCATTAAGGATGATTCACTAGTCATTGAGAGTGACTCAGAATCCCAAACAGGCACTAATTTCGAGGATCCAAAGAGCAGGCCTGTCCTCACTAGTCGACCGTCAGAACCCTTGGTCCATTTGGATGAATCTATATATGATGGCTGAAAGATCCAGATTGTTAGAATGATGCATGAATGACATTAAAAATGCATGATCGTGTTGATCCATCATAGACAACCACACTCAAGCAGATAGATCCTTCCAACCTTATCACCCCCACAGATGAGGTGGTGCGGTCTTTTCCTAGGTAGGCTTAGTCCATGGGTCAACAGGGGAACCTATGAACGCGTATGGTGCACGGTGAAAGACCGGCAGCATAACACTCTTAATTTAAAGAACATGCGTATGGGTTTTGGCCACTACGTATTCGAACACTTCAATTAAATTAAGGTGAACCTATCGGGGCATGAAAGCCTTTGACAGGGGACCACTTAATTTGCTTGACTTTGTTTAATACGCAATGACCCACATCACAAGCATCATATTAAGGAGCATGTCACCTAGTGGAAGTTTCTATTTGCCATTACATGAACTTTCATCAAGGTGATGATACTTTAGGGCTACCCAAGCATGGTCCCTGCCAATGGGTCTGTCTAGCTCATCGTGAGCATGACGACTGATCGGGTCTCCATTTGATATACCAAAAGGTACTAGGCTTGGGCTAGTGATTATCCTTAACACTTCCCTATAATGAGTGAAAGTAGGGTCGTGCTTCGGGAATGCACTGGGGTAGAATAAGGGACCAAACTAGCGTAATTCTAAGGCTCTAAAATGATGTGATGCAATTTTCAAAAAGAGATAGAATTTTAAGTTTTAAAAAGACTCAATTATACATTTTAACCAAGACACTTTCAGAGCAAAGTCACAAAGCCCACAGCAGAGTCGCCACTGTGATGCGTGCCGAACCTAGCAAAGGCCCTCGTAGGTGAGACCCGCTTTTAGGGCTCCAGGGATTAGTTCACGTCTTTTTGATCTTGGGCGCCATGAGTCATCTTGGAATCCATACCTAATAGAACATTGGGGAGTTCATCTAGCCTCATGGTACCTTTAGGAACTTTTGAGGTACTTTGGAGTCGCCACCCAATTTACGAGAAATTGGGAAAGGTCATCTAACCTCTATGGTCTAAACCAGAGATGGTGTTCGGAACTTCACTCTTATTTATGTCTTGATTAATTATAAATGAGTTTTTATATTCATAAAATTATACCTCTCATCTCACATGATTAATGTATTTAATTTAAAAGTGCATTGCAAGCATTCGAAAGCAATAAATAAAAGCTGTAAAGAAAGCGATAAAAAAAAGTAGTAAACATGTCAAGCACACAATTACAAGAGAAATCGGGATAGAATACAATCCCATATGAAAGAAAGCCAATTAAAATTGAAATAAAAATTGGGACAGATTATAATCCCAAGTAAAGGCTAAATAATATTGACCCAAAAATAATTAATTACAAGGGCCCACAAAATATATGGACAAAAATTTAAAACAAACAAACAAAATCAAACATAGAAAAAATGACATACATAAATCGAGATATTTATTAGATTCAGGAACATTGGTTCCTTCACGCTCACTTGAAGAGGGATCGAAGAGTTATTCGATTGTTGGATTGAAAACCGGGATGAGTGATCCCATTTTAAAAAACTTAACTCTTCGTTTTATTTATGACATTTTACATTCCTTGGCTAAAATGAGGGACATTGGTCCCAATTTTATTAATAAAATCCCAATTAGGTTATAAAAACATTTTTGTACTTTTTTATCTTACATGTGCATGAAATATAATATTTTATTTACAAGTAAAACACATTCACATAAGTAGGGGGTAGGAAACGTCTCACCCAAACGATGTGGTCTCCTACACGTCGTGACCCATCCGTGTGGTCACGAAAATGCTCACACAAGGCAAATCACATTTAAATCCCAAATAAAAAACGACATTAAAAATGTTAGTAACAATTCTAAAATCAAACAAATAAATATAAAGACAAGATAAATATATGACATATTAATTCAATATACAAATAATTCCCATGCAAAGCAAATTAAAAATAAGTAATGCAAAAACCTAAGAATAATAATAAGAAACAATGACAAAGTAATGACAATAACAACAATAAAATGATGATGATGATGATGATGATGATAATAATAATAATAATAATAATAATAATAATAACAACAACAACAACAATGGCAACAAAATAATAATACTGATAATAATAAGAATGATAACATAAATGATGATGATAATAATAATAATAATAATAATAATAATAATAATAATAATAATAATAATAATAATAATAATAATGATGATGATGATGATGATAAAAATATAAATATTGACAGTAAACATAAACATAAACATAATAATAATAATAATAATAATAATAATAATAATAATAATAATAATAATAATAATGATGATGATGATGATGATGATGATGATGATGATGATGATGATGATGATGATGATGAGGATGATGATGATGATGATGATGATGATGATGATACTAAAAACATTGACAGTAATAATAATAATAATAATAATAATAATAATAATAATAATAATAATAATAATAATAATAATAATAATAATAATAATAATAGAGGCAAAAGATGACATTAACAGTGGTGGTGGAATATTAACAATAATGATAATAAATAAAATAAAATGAAAATGGATCCAAGAATATTTACCCTCAGAATTTATAAAGTGGAGAAATGATGTCTTAATCCGTCCTCCTTGTCGATTTTGCGATGGCAAAACACTAAAAAGATTTTAGAAAATTTAAATTTTAACAAAAAAAAAAAGAAAGTAATTTTTGATTGAAGGATCCAGCTAAAGAAATTAATTTTCTTTTTTCAGATCGACCCAAGAACAAAACCCTTTTTGAAAGGAAGAAGATTTAAGTTCCTAAATATTTTTGAAATCTTTTTTTTCGTCTACCTCCCTTTTCTCTCCAGGAAGAAAAGATTTTTTACTAAGGAAGCAGCCCCTCAAAATGAAGACTAAGTCTTCATTTTATTTCCCTAGCCTTCCGCAAAATGGAGAAAAGACAAAACATCCTTTTAATCCCATTGTCCAAAAAAACATAAAAATATGAAACAAAAATTTCTTTCAGTCTGAAATTTGATAATTTTTGCAGGTGGAAAGCAACTACAGAGGACAGCGAAAGAGCTCACAGGTGAGGGCCCACATGCGGGGCACGCGAGCTGCGGCTGTAACACCTCAAAAATCACCCTAGTAGTATTGAGTGTGATTAGTGTAAATAAGTGAGTGTTAATTAGGGTTTACAGATTTGGACCTAATTGAAAATGTGAAACTAGGGACTTAATTGAAAGAAAATAATGTATAGTAGTGATTACAAGGTAATAATGCATGATTAGTGTTAAGTGATGAATGAAGTTAATTAAGTGAACTTAATTAATCCTAATTAAGAATTAGTGGAAGTTAGGTGCTGCAAAGGGAGTCGGCCACCTAGCATGAGAAGGGATGGGAATTTGGCACCTCCTCCTTGCATGCACATATAAGGGTTTAGATGAGAGAGAGAATGCAAAATTCTATCATTTTGATTTCTTCTTCTTTGCTCTTCAATACCTCATCTGTCTCTCTCTTTCTCTTGTTCTTCAAATTGCCATGGATTTCTGAGAATTAAGTAGTGATAGTTAAGAAGATTAAGTACTCAACTTGAAAGGTAAGTCTTGGTATAGAGTTTGTCATCTTCATCTCCTTCTATTTCTGATTTGAGTTTTAAGCTATGAGTATAGTCTAATGGAATTGCACATGTGTTGTATGTGTATATGAGGTGAAGAGCCAAGTAGAGTTGCCAAGGGTAAAGAGAAGGTGGTATAGAAAGAGAGGAAGGAGTGCTCCAAGAGGTTAGGGATTGAGTGTGAATTGATATGCTTTGATGTGTTAAAGTATGTGTTTATTGTGTGTATATGGTTAATTGATTTGAATTGGATAGTGGTTTTAATTTGATAGTGAATTAGTGTAAATTGATGACTGAAATGGAATAGTGATATTGACATGTAGTGGAAAATAGATGCTATTGCCAAGATTGGTAAGTTGATCTTAACACCTTGTATGATTGTTTATGCTAAATTGTATAGTGAGTTTAGAAAGATGTATATAGGAGTTTAATTGTGTATTATGGCATGTGAAGTGATGTGGTAAAGTGTGCTTGAGTTGTGAGTGAGTTAGACAAAAGATAGTGAATGCAAGAATGTAAAGTGTGTAAATAGCACAGCTGTGTCTTGGTAAAACACAGCTGTGTATTGGCAATTTGCATGGGTCATGGTCACAACCATTTGGTTGTCACCGTGAGGCATACAGAGATTGCATTCTGTTTGGATAGAACTGGTATGTCACGGTGACAATGAATCTGGTTGCCACCATGAGATACCCCAGTTTGCATTATGTCTAGGAACTATTTTGTATGTCACGGTCACAACCAGATTGGTTGTCACCGTGAGGTATAAAATTATGCATTTCGTTTTGAGAATTGGTGTATGTCACGGTCACAACCAGATTGGTTGTCACCGTGAGGTTCCTCAACATTGTTTTCTTTTCTAAAACATCATGATATCTTGGGATGCATGATAAAGCCTAACTAAGCTTGATTGCATCACTATGTGAGATTATTAATATGTGATAAGTATCTACTTATGCGATTGGATCTTAATATGTGAATAAAACCATGCGAATAAATAATATTATGGGAATGAGCCACATTATGATAACAATTATTACTATGCGATTGAGTATTATGCGAATAGGTAATGCCATGAGAATAAATGCTTAATGCCTGAATAATCTAATAAATCTATAGTCGAGTCGTGGATAAATAAGCATGCTTATGAAGGGCTAGTGAATTGCGGCTGCTAGTGTGACACCGATGGGTGTCTAGTGATTGATACCGACGGGTATCTAGAGATAAAGAGTTTGAGACTTCAGTCTCTAGTGATTAATATTTATTGTACCCGTATCCACCTCTAAGACGATTCAGGCTAACAATGACAAATGTGTGTGTATGATTAATAATGATGTGGTGTTAAAGAATGTGTTGTGTTTTATATATATATTGATAATATTGTTCCTATTGATCATGTAATATCAATGCCATGCTAAGTGATCTAGTGATATTGATAGTGAAGCCTTCCGCTGGCATAATGTAGTGATTATTGAGCATGGTATGTGATTATTGACTTATAGTGGTTTATAGTTATTCTAACCTTCTTGCTTAACATGTACTAATGGATATTGGCATGCTAAAGCAATATTGACTTAGTGATTGTTACTTGAAGTGGTATATGGTTTAAGCATATTTCCTTTTTGTTATTGTATGGTGTCTTGTGAATGTTTATATTGGTAGCTTAGCACGGGTGCTTGTGTCCCATGTAGGTTGTGAATTGGAGTCGTATTTTTGAAGGAAGTTCTGCAGGCCACCCTAGGAGCGGAAAGTGTCATTTTGAGTGTAATGATTTTGTAGAGTTAAAGCTCCATTTTTGTAATAACTATTCTTTTTGTAATCTGTATAGTAATATGTAAGTTAAGAAGTGAAATCTGTAACTTGTAATATGGGAACTATATTGTACTAGTGATAGTGTATGAGCTAGTGGTAGTGTATAGCTTATAGTCCTTAGTGTATGCTAATAGTGATAGTGATATTAAGTAATGTTAATTGAATATGGTAATTGTATGCTTAGTGCCGTGTAGCATTCCCTTGTCCTCCCAAGGGGCATTGGGGCATTACAGTTGCCTCCTCCCAAGGGGCCGCAGGCTGTCGCGTGGCATGCGGCCTGGGGGCTGCATGCGGGCGCACGAGCTGCGGCCTCCTCGCGAGAGGCCGGATGCTGGCGCACCCAGGCCATATGCGGGTGCGCGAGCTGTAGCCTCCTCGCGGGAGGCCGCATGTTGGCGAGCGGCTTCCTAACGGAGGCGGCATGCGACCTGGAGGCCACATGCGAGCGCACGCCTTGTGCCTCGCGCTGAAGGCCGCACGCGAAGTACGGCCTCGCGCGTGGCGCCGCGTGGGCCAGTATGCAGGTGCTGCATTCCGTGCATGTCGTACGGGGCACCGAAAACCCAAAAACAAAAAAGGAAAAAATAAAAATAAAATAAATTAAAAGTTAAAAATAAAGTTTTATTTCGAATTAAAATTTTTGAAAAAAAGTAAATTCTCGACAAGGGAAACATCATTTTCGAAAATTTTGCCTGTGACCAAGCATCATTTTCATCATCGGGCAATCCTGATCTTAGACCGACTCGGGACTCGGTATCTACACATAGGTACCGGAGGGTACTTTCATATATTATGCATAGGGATCCAAAACACATAGGGACCCACACGGGATCCAAAAATGCATAAAGAACCGAACCGTATGTCCAAAACACATAGGTTGCAGCAATAGAAGACCCTATAGGAATGCCTATCTATTCATTACTCGATTAACACAGGCTATACACATACTCATATTGGTGTCATACTCATTATAAATTGACATTCATTTATGATGATTATATATGTCAATCACAACCATCGAAAAATTTTCAGCCCAATCGGAATCCGTTTCGGGACTTGTTCATTTTAACAGGTCCGATTCGACAATTTTCAGTGTTATCGTAAAATTAATTTTTCATTACCAAAAATTTCTAAATATTTTTCTAAGTTTATCCATACTCTTAAAATAATTTTTTGAGGTCATTTACTATTTTTAGAGGCTCTGTCAAACCTTGGTCAAACCGAGATTCCTAAATACGGTCCGGGATTTTTTTTTTTGACTTTTAGGAACCTATTTAAACTCATTTTTACTCCAAATTTTACCACTACACTCATCATGACTAGTATTTTCCAATGGTCAAATAAAATATTTTTCGCCTCCGGGAGCAATTTCAGTCCCGGTGCACTATTAACCATCAAAAAATACTATTTACAGCTAATTCGGTATCGCGGCCATTACAAGGGGGGTCATGGTGGTCAATGTTCTGTGCCTACCGTGAATAGCAGTTTTACTGACCTCCCAAAATCGAGCTACACAGGTGAACCGAACTGCACATGTAAACTAAGCTACATAGATCAACTAGGTAAATTGAGCTACATAGATGAGCCAGGTAAACCGAGCTACTAAACAACTGAGCTATACAGATAAGCCAGGAAAACCGACCTACTTTGGAGAACTGAGCTATACTAAGGAGTCAGGAAAATTGAGCTACATAGGAGAATTGAGATACACAGATGAGTCAGGTAAATCGAGCTACTTAGGGGAACTGAGCTATACAGAGGAGCCAGAAAAATGGAGCTACTCAGGAGAACTGATACACAGATGAGTTAGGTAAACCGAGCTACTTAGGAGAACTAATACACATATGAATCAAGTAAATCGAGTTACTCAGGAGAATTGATACACAGATGAGTCAGGTAAATCGAGCTACCCAGGAGAAGTGATACACAGATGAGTCAGGTAAACCGAGCTACTAAGGAGAACTGATAAGCAGATGAGTTAGGTAAACCAAGCTACTCAAGAGAACAAAGCTATATAGAGGAGCCAAGAAAATTGAGCTACTCAGGAGAACTAATACACAAATGAGTCAGGTAAACTGAGCTACTCAGGAGAATTGAGCTATACAAACAGGAAAACCGAGCTACTCAGGGGAATAGAGATACGCATGTCAGCTTTCCACTTCTAACTTGTACAGCCTAAACGAATGTCTAAACCTTATTTTTAAGCAAAGTTGTCTGCTTAGAAAATGTTGCCCAAAGTGTTAAATTTCTAATGGAATAAATTTCATGAAATTTGAACTTCTATAACTTCAGTTATGAGTTGAAGAACCCAAACTATTCCCTTGACCCGACCAGAACAGATATGTAATGACCCGAATTGTACCCTAGAAGGATTATAGTGTTAATTGCATAGTAAGGGTACAAGAGAGATTGTGCAAGTATGAGTTTATGGTACACATGAGGATGAAATTGAAAGGAATTAAAAAGTATTTGTAAGGAAGAATTTAGTGAAGGGACTGAAATAGAGTTTGCCAAGGACTTAGTAGGAAGTTTGCATTAAGTTGGACATGTGGCTGGAAATGGACAAGTGGCATGTAGGGCTGCTTAGTGGCTTGTGCTGGAAATGCCACCTAGACTTTACATGCAAATATAAGGTTTTGTGGAGGCAGATTTGTCTCATTTTTCCTTTGCATTCTTAGTTGGCCATTATGATTTTCCTCTTCTTCCTACGTGAGTTTCCATTCCTTTCTTCTTCTTTGTTTGACTGAATTCAAGAGTTTGGCTTGGTTGGTTTGAAGAGGTTAAGAGACTAGTTGAGAAGGTAGGTTGAATTGAAGTTATCTCCTCCTACCTAGTTCTGTGTTGTTGTATTTTGAGTTAGTATGTGTAATGGACTAAGATTATGAAATTGATCGATTGTGTATGAAGCTTTGAACAAGAGGAAAGACGAGGGAAAGGAAAAAAAAAGCTACATGATTGTGAAGTGAAGGAGTGCTTCAAGAGGTTAGGGATTATGTGCTATATTTGGCTAAAGTGCATGTGTTGTTAGCTTGAGATTTATGTGTTTTTGTGTGATAATTGATAGATATTATAAGTTGATATGTGTAATTGAGATGTGTGTTGAAATTATTGATTGAATTTCCATGAGTTATGATCAAACTATGAACCCTAGTTTTAGGGGAAAACTTTGTTTATATTTCACCAGACCTCCATGTGATGTTTTTGTCATACGTGGAGTTTGAGAACTCCTAATCAAGTGATTGTTACTCCATTAGAACCCTGACTTCCATATCTATAAAATTTCCAGAAATGACCATGAATGAATTCTTGCTCTAGGACCCTTAAAAATTGTAAAAACAGATGTTTCTCTACCTTGGCAGGTTCATTAGAATAGTCTATATTGTTTAACTCATATCTTTTGTTTTAGAAGTATAAATTACCTGAAACTTGTTTCATTTGAAACTTAACATCCTTGTTAACAATTGTTAAGAAGAAAATTTTTCCTAAAAATGTTGTTTAGATATCGGTTTAGGCTGAACAAAAAAGAGTAGTAAAGCAGTCCTGAGTTTTGCTTAATTTTGTTATGTCACGGTCACAACCAATTGATTGCCACCGTGATCAATGCCCAGAGAAGCCAAAATTGCATGTAATTGGACCTCACGGTCACAACAAAGTCATAACCACCGTGACCCTTCTGTTTTCCCGAATTGAACCCGTATTACACCGAAACCTTCCGGGATCTATCCAAAGCATGTTTAGGACTATTAAATGAGTACGAGAATGGCTATCACTTGGAAAATACACATGAATGCCAAATGGAAATTGTAATAAGTTACTAACTCTAATTATGAGCTTTAATGTAATATATCTATGAATCCATATATGTATATATGAAGAAAAAATAGGTAATGAATATGAATTTGTATGTGGAACTATATGAATGTGTTTATAGTTAGTACACATATTCATTGATTTGTATGAACAATGGTATAAGTACTTGTATGATGAACTATATGTATGTGTATATAGTTATGTATAGCTAATATATGTATTTATTGAGTAGTATGAGCAATAGTATAACATGATAGTTGAATAGAAGTATTGTATATGGATAAGTGTATAAAGTGTTTATTGTAAGCCTAAGTTGTTCATAGATGGGCATGCCTATAAAGGGTGTTAGATGATTTGCAGCTGCTAGATATTTGGCACCGATGGGTGTCTAGATGTTTGGCACTGACGGGTGTCTATATGTTTGGCATCGACGGGTGTCTATATGTTTGGTACCTTTTGGTATCTAGATGATTTGAGACTCCGGTCTCCATATGTTTGGTACTATTTAACAGTATCTATATGTACCCGTATCCACTATCATTATGAAGTCAGGCTATTTGTTTATATATTTAAATGTATATCGGATGCTATTATATGTTAGAGATTTATCGGAACTGTTATAATTTGTACATGACTATCATACCAGAGATTCCGATATATGATGGCAAGAGTATATAAAAAGCTAAGATTTGTACATGAAAATGTTAGAGATGTACCCCTGTGGTTATATGCATATAAAAGTACTTGAGAAGTAGTGACTTGATGTTCATGTTATGCTGCCTGTAACTAAAACTAGAGAATATGCACATGATATAGTCTATTTTATTAGATATGATATAAAAACTGCATGTTCATTTAGATATGTTCAGTAATGAATATTGTTATATGATTGGCATGCTAAATGTGTATTTGCACTATTGCTTGAAAGTATAAGTAAAGCTATTATTGTATATGATCATACAAGAGATGTGCTATATGCTTATAAGTACATGTATGAACATGAGATGTATTGACATGCTAATATTGTATAAGTAAAGTTAGAAAGCATAGACATAAATAAAGTTACTAAATGTCAAAGGTAAATGTATAGCACATGATTTACATGTTCAACATGTTATTATATGTTAAATGCATGTTCTTATTATTATACTTGGAATAAATATTGTTAAATGATTAACATGTCAAATATGTATTGCCATATTGTTAATGTTTGTGACTTTGCAAGAAGTCTATTATTTGAGTTATCCCTACTAAGCGTTATCGCTTAGCCCGGGTGTTTTCCCATGTAGGTTTGCCAGTAGTAAGGAATTGAGCATCTGCAGGTCAAGGCCACTAGGAGCAAGTTGAAGTCCCTTTTTGTATATTGTTTTGATATAGTATTTTATATAAGCATGTAAATGTTTATTAAAGGAATACTCATGATATGTATAAGGATTTGTGCACATTGAGGAAGGAAGAATTGGATTTTTCCCTCCACAACTCCTAAAAATTAGCCCCCCACTTTATAACAACCCGAAAAGTATCCTAAAAGAATTTGTGCATATTGAGAATGAGTAGTGATCGAAGTTGTGCAAGTTAAAGTGTTTGGTATGCCATTTAGACAATTTAAGAATTTATGAAAAAGTTTCGGCTAGAGTGGCAAATGGTAAATTGTGAAATATGAAATTAGGACTTGATTTAAAGAATAAGATTAATTAAGTGGGCCAATGTGAAGGATTATTAAGTTATGAATACCAATGTATAAGGTTATGGAAGTTGAAGGATTGAATGGAGAATTTGGCATAAATATCTAAATTTGACCATTGGGAGTGTGAGAAGTGGCTAGGGATTAAGAGGAGTATAAAAGAGGAGAGAGAAGGCAGAAAATCTGCCCTCTCCCTTTCCCATTCTCTCGTTTTTCTTTATTTCTTCTTCTTCTTCTTCTTCTTCTTCTTCTTCTTCTTCTTTTCCTTTTTGTTTCAATGCCTTGTGTTTCCCCTATGATCTAAACTCAAGATTGATGATGAAGTTGATTAACTCAAGTGATTTAAGGGAAGATTTTGTTAGGAAACGTGAGTTTAAGTTTTGGATTCCTTCTATCTATTTTGATTTGGATAAATCCTAGATTTATGTTTTGTATATGTTTGTGTGTTTTGGATGAGGATTCTTGGATGAGAAAGATCTTGAATGAGTTTGGAAGCAAGAAAGATCATCAAGGAAGATATTAGGAGCAAAGGAGCTAAGGTTAGGGATTTTGTTATTTTTGATGAATATTTTGATTTGGGGGTTTGATTTGATTTTCAGGGAAATTTTATGGAGTTAAAATTGTTTAGAAATGTTCCAAGTGTTATGTGTTTGAATAACTTTGGGTTAAGATGTTTTATATGTGGATTATTGAACCAAAGTTTGTGTTGATTGGAATTTTGAAGTTGTTTTGCTGATTGTCAATTTAAAGATTTTGATTATGATTAATTTATGATTTGATTGTAATAATTGGAATAAAATTGTGTTTTTATGTTGTTTATAATAAATTGGATGTTTTATATGAGTTGTGATAAGTTTTGGTTTGATTGGAAGGTTTGGGTAAGTTTTTGAAAGAAAAGGATTTTTACAGTTCGCTAGAGATCTGGAAATGCAACTCTGTCGCGAGCACAACCTTGTCGGGAGCGCGATAGAGCCGGGTAATATCAGCGCCTCCCCGAGCAGCCAAGCTATCAGCAGAGGAATGCATGAGTCGTGTCAAGCTTCACAACTCAGCATGAGGATCCTGCTCAGCAAAAGAGCCCACTAGGCATGAGGATCCCGCCTGGCATAGAGTGCACGACTCGTGCTAAGGATCCCGTTCGGTATGTGAGTCCGTTCAGAATGAGAGCACGACCGGTGCTGAGTGTCCGTTCGGCATGTGAGTTCGTTCAGCGTGGGGAGCACGACTTGTGCGGGCAAGCATGATTCGTGACAACTCCCGCCCCTTTTTGTGCTTGTCTCTGTTCTTTTGTTATGCTTTGATGGGTTTGCCTTCACGAGTCGTGATAGTAAGCACGGCTCGTGATCGCTTCTTAGGACACGTCTGTCGTGAGCGTGATAGACCCCTTTTGTCTAAAATGTTTTCGAAAGATTTCTTCCTTGCATAGTTTTCCACTAATGTTAAGCTTATATGATTTAAAATGTGGATCATTTGATGTGTTCCCATGCATAGTATTTTGTGAAATATGAGAATTTAATTTACCATTATTGTGTTATAAATGTATATGTGAATGTAAGGTAAACTTATCTGTTAAGTTTAAGTGAATGTATGATAAATGAAATTAGTACACATGGTAGGCAGATATATATATATATTGTTACATGTGTCTATGTGATCATAAGAGAATGAAGCAAGTATTTGATGGAATATATGTGTAAAATGTTAAAAATTTAATAATGATATGGAGATTTAGCCTGCGTTAGTCAAGTCGTGGATAGATAGGCATGCCTATAGAGTTCTGATACTGCATCCCTTTGTTCTCTTTTGGACCCTGATCAGGTCCCCGTTTAGTTCCTCGCGAACCTCAATGTGTAAGGATCTTGTTTAAGATCCCCAATATGAAAATGTTTTGAATGAGAAAAATACGATGTTGCTTTTCGATTGTACCCTCAGGTATCCCCAATGTGTTCTGTTTACTCGCTTATCCACCCCTTGGACTTAGCAGGCAATTAAAAGAATAACTGAATGTGAACGAATTGATAAGTTTTGTAATGATGTGCAAAGAGTTATGTGAATTAAGTATTTGAAAGTGTTTGTTGAGATGATGTGTAACGCCCCGAAAACTACCCTAGTAATACGTTGGCTGATGAGGGTAATCACGTGAATTTAATAGTGAGTTTGCTAATTTGGATTTAAGAGTAATTAAGAATTGAGGACCCAATTGCATAAATAAAATTATTTAAGTGACTAAAGTAATGGACTTGAGAAATCAGATTTATGAATGGGCTCAATTTGGACTAAGGAGGCTGTGGGCTAAATCTAAATTAGATGGGTTGTTGGGCTTAAGGCTTAAAGTCCATTAGTGGGACAGATTTGTAGTAGAGCCCATGATCCATTGCTGTAAATTCCACCTAGGATTATGCATGAGGGAGAGAGAATGTGACAAGTGGGAATGGCATGCATTAGAGGAAAAAGAGGTGGATTGGCATGCATTGGTTGCAAGGGGCGGCAGCTTTTATTTCCATATTCCTCTCTTTCATTTTCTGCTTGCTATCTCTCTCATACGTTTCCTTTCAGTTTTCTTTCAAAGATTTATGTGTTCTTCTACTACTCCTTTCTCAGTTGTCCTCTTGGTGTATTGGGTGGAAGTTCTGCTGTATTATAAAGGTCTAGAGGAGTGCATGAGTGTGTGTGTGTTTCTGCATCTTAGAAGGTGAGTTAAATTCTACCTGAAAATTTCCTATCCTCATTTTCTTGCTTTTTGCTTGAGAATGAGATTCTGAATCTTGTTCTCTATTTCTGGAAATATGGGTGTTGGTGGTCACGAGAAAGGAAAAACGAAAAGAAGAGGATTGATGATCAAAGTGTCATGTGAGCTTAAGAGGAGCTAAGGATAGAGAGGTTTGGGAACTAACCATTGTTATATGTGTGTAAAGTAGTTTATCATGTGACAATTGAAAGATGATATAGTTGGACTATATGGTTTGTTTGAGTTGAAACTGATGATTGAATTGTTATGAGCTTAATTAACGTATAAACCCTAGTTAGGGAAAAATTCTGTTTATATGTCACCAGACCTCAGTGTAGTGTTTTGGTAATAACTAGAGTTTCAAAACTCCAAATTAAGTTATTGTTACGCCATTTGAACCATGACTCCAATAAGTACAAAAGTCACAGAAATAACTATGAGCTAATTTGGGATCTAAGAAACCTAAAAATAGCACAAACAGACGTGTCTCTACCTTGTAGGGTTCACTGGAACAGTCTATATTGTTTAATTCATATCTTATTTTTTACAAATCCAATTGACCTGAAACTTGTTCCATTTGAAAGATAAGACATAGATGAAGAAATGTTAAGAAGATACCCTTGCCTAAAATTGAGTGTAAGACGTCCGTTTGCACTGTACAAAATTGTGGTGTGAACCATTGTTGAAAGTTAGCTTCTGTTTTGCTTAAATTAGTATGTCACGGTCACAACCAATCCATTGCCACCGTGACCCCTCCCTGTTTTGTCTATTTAGGGTATTTTTCTTCCCGAAATGCACCCGAACTTCACCACGAGTTCCCATGACTTGTCCAATACATAATTATCATTATAAAATGAGTATTTTAAGCATGATGAACTATGTATGCTAATGCATATAAATATGTATGAGTTATAAGTATTTTAATCATGATGAACTATGTATGCTAATGCATATAAATATGTATGAGTTATGAGTCTTTTAAGCATGATGAATCATGTATGTTAATGTGTAAAATTATATGGGAGCAATGTATAATTTATGTATGGTGAACCATGAATGAGAATGCGTATCACCATGAGTGCGAATGCGAATAATCATGAATGCGAATATGATAAATCATGAATGCGAATGCTATAGTTTTGAATGCGAATATGTATATTATGTGTATAATGAATATGATTATGATTTGTGTTATAAATGAATGCCAATGTCAAGAAGGGAAATCAGGTATGTGCTAATTGAATAAGTGGATGATGTATTTGGGTTGATTGCCAAACGTGAGAATGAGATTTGAAGTCTAAATGAGAAGGAAGAATTGAACTGAAAAGCACAGCTGTGCTAGTGTCAAAACACAGCTGTGTTATGGTGATTTTGCATGGGTCATGGTGACAATGAAATTCATTGTGACCGTGAGGTATGCTTGAGTTCAATTCTGCCTAATGGATTTTGGTATGTCACGGTGACAATGAACTTCATTGTGACCGTGAGGTACCCAAGGGAGCATTCTGTTTTGCAAAGAGAGAATATGTCACGGTGACAATGGAATTCATTGTGACCGTGACATACCCTCAAGTTGCATTCTGCCGAGAATTGGGAACATGTCACGGTGACAATGAAATTCATTGTGACCATGACTTGCCCCCAGTTTGCATTCTGTTTTGAACTTCAACATGTCACGGTGACAATGAAATTCATTGTGACCGTGACCTACCCTGTTTTGGCAATATAGCTCTAATGTGTTTGGCCTTCCAAATAGCAAGGCTTTGAGCTGAAATGAAGAACAATATGAGTAAGTATTATGTGTGTATTAGGTAATGTACAATTGCATATTACATGATGATTCTTGAATGCAATCAAATATGTGATTATTAACTATGAAGAATGAGTTTGGAAGCATATTGAGTATGCAAGTGAAATGTTTAGCTATGTGCTAATGTGAATGTGTAAAGCGAATGTGATGTTAACTATCAACATATGAGATATGTACGAGATATGAAAAGTGATCAATGTGAACTGAAAAACATGTTTAACAACTTAAGCCTGCGAGTCAAGTAGTGGATAGTTAGGCATGCCTATAGGGTCAAGTGCTACAGCCCCATGCGTTAAATGTGTCTGATTCCATGGGAATCACAATGCGAATAATCCTTGCTGGATTTTATTATATGTGGAATAATGTGAAGTACCAGAAGGTACTAATGTGATGTGAAGCACCAGAAGGTGCTAATGTGAAAATGTAGTCTCGATGAGATTACTGGTACCTGAGAGGTACCGATGCGATACCCGTTATCCACGTCATTGAGTTGCAGGCGAAGCTTATAATAATAACAATAATAATGACATTGTGACCATGAGCTGAGCATTATGCTAGTGAGAATGTGAATGTGATATGTTATAATTGTCATGCCATACAGTTATATGGGTATGACTCATTAGGAAGAATATATGTGTATGAGCATGAATATTTGTATAAATCAAGCTATAAATTGCTGAAATAACATTAAGAGAATGCCAAAATATGATTAAGTGCATATCCATTGATTTAAGCAATGCAATATGCTTATTGACATAAGAGTATATGAATAATCTGCATGCAAGTTGTTATGTACCTTAACCTGCTATAAATGTCATGTACTATATGGTTTGTGACTATAATTGATGCGGATTTGTATTAAATGAGTGATGGTGTTGATAGTTGATATTGTATAATGTAAGTTAATGCATTATGAGTATAATATGTTGTATCTTGAATGCTATGTTCGAATCACAAGTAAATAACGGTAAGCTTTGCATTAATTAATGTATATGTGGTACTATTGGAAATTGAATAAAGGTATGCATTGTTTGAGTTTGTATTTGTAACATGCTGAAGGTGTTCTCACATTGGTGAGTGCTAATGGCTATTTGATGTACATATGTTCATATTTATATGTATACTCATAGGTAATTATAAAGCTGTATATAAGTATGCGATTCTAGTAATATTAAGACTTATAGAATCCCAAATGAACAACTGAGTAAATATCATATTAAGCAAACAAATATTTGTGTGAGAACTTGGATGGTTACTTATGAGTAATTCCTGATGGGTGTACGATTGATGATGTTAAAATGAACTATATGTATATGTGTATATTGCTAGGGCATGTGATTAATATTAGTAATCACTACGAGTGTTTATCCATCTTTTGTTGTTCCCCACTAAGCGATTATCGCTTAGCATGGATGTTTTGTCCATGCAGGTATTTGAAGATAGTATATTTGAAGATGGTTCTGCATCGCCAACAGCCAACACATAGGAATCGTTATAGTTTATAGGTCATTTTGTAATAAATGTAAGAGTTGTATTTGTAAAGCGAAACTATTGTAAAACATTATAATATTATGCATGGAATTTCAGACCTATATATATATCTTTTGTAAGAAATTTGTTTAACCTGAACTTTGTTTGTAAAACTGTTTGATGCGCATGTGGTTGTGTTGTAATACTCCATAGCCATTATAGTGAATCTCTACAGGTGGTTAGGGGGTGTTACATGATGAGCTTGTGCTTCACGCACTAAAGTGTTCTGGATCCTTTATGGACTCGAATGTGGAATTGTGTGGTATCTTCGGATACCTAAATGGTTTTGTATCTAAATCTAACGTCAGTTAATCGAAAATAGATGTAACCGATAATGTTGTTCTGATAAGTGTGTATGAATGAATACTGTTTGTATAAGAATTCGTATGTGGATAATATATGTTATAAATCTGTTTAAAGGTTAAGGGTATGATGGTCTGTATGAAGTCTTTGTAAAGAATAATTGGGAATAATTAATATGCAAGTTTTCTATAGTTGAATAATCAATGAATGAATTTTATGTATATATTCGTTTACATGTTTGAATTGAGAACACAGGCATGTTATGTAATTTCTTGTCTTCTGAACATTAGCTTGGATTACCAATGTAAGTATATAGGTAAGGAATCTTTGTTTAATGTTCGTTAGTTTTCGATGGACATGATGATTGCATATTGATTTATAGTAAAAGGGAAACAAAGTGGTAAGAATGAAATAGATAACCGAATTTAAGAAAGGATTTAGATTTAATTTTGGATTATGAAGTATAATAGTTTTCTGCAGAACTACATGGTTCGATTCCCAACTATAGGGATACGTAGGAAGCTTGGGATAATTATTTCAAGCCCGAACCAAATCTGAGTATTGAAATGGTTTGTTTAGTTTTGAACAATTAACGGTTTGATTAAAATGAAAGTTTTGATTTAAGTATTGATACTATAATTTGTATGATTTTGAAATATTTGTAATAATGGGAATTTCTGAAGTTTATATTTCGAACCTTAAAACGTATTTCGGGAATTTATGAAGTATAACTATCTATAGGGCCATTAAGTGATTTAAAGTACATGATAAGTTTTGTATAATATATTTTTGATTAAAAAGTAAATAAGCATTTCTGTTTATGGTTTATGAGACTCTAATGTATGTGTAATTGCTTAAGTTTCCATATCAAAATAAAGATATTCGTTTGTATTAACTTTAGCCGGCATTCCTTTATGTTTATGTATTTATATATACTGATTTGCATGTGTTTTCCTCGACAACCACTGTGAGTGGCTGCCCATTATTTGTTTCGTCCGACTAAGCATTATCGCTTAGCACGGTTGTTTGTCCGTGCAGGTTAGGAGATTAGAGTAGCGCAGCTGTCCGCTGAGGTTTGGCCAACGAGTCGCTAGATTTTCATAGGAAGTGTTTTTGATTTCGGCATGTAATTAAGTTTATTTATTAGCATTTGTAATAAGTTGTAATAATCTTTAGTGCGAGTGATGGTGTGTGTGAGATAAGTTTTGGGTGTGTATGTGGTTAAGGTTTTAGATGTTAGGAATTTTATTATTCCGGCTTCCATTTTTCCAAGTAAGTGTATCGTCCGGTAGCACCCTTCACTCACCGTAGCTCTCTGTCCTTCGTTATGCTATGTGTGGGAGTTGGGGGTGTTACAATTAGTGGTATCAGAGCTTCGATTCGGTCGGTTCTAGTTAACTAGGTGTTTTGAAGTGTGTCTGTATAGTTTAACGTTGGCCAAAGTGGATGATTTTGTTTTTCAGGTATGTGTCCGGTAGGGCAACCTCCCGATTAGATAAAGTGTTTAGTTAAGTGTTGGCTTGATAGATCATGATATACCTGTCCTGTATTGTTATGTGTGTATGTGAGTAGTTGGGATGTGTTTGTTAGATGAGTTATCAGAGATTTTGTTAGGAATTTTGTTTCGATTCTAGTTGTTTAAAGAGAAGGTTTTGTAAAAGTTTTGAAGTGTATTGATATGTGGTTGCCTGGGTAGAATATCTGAATTTTTGTAAAGATATGGTAATGCTCTATATGCCTGTCAGCTATCTCGAGAAAAGTGTTTGAATAAAAGCATATTGAACCATGGGGATGGGAAAAGTGCATTATTATAGCATCAATCGCATTTTTGCATTATCTTGCATACATGAACCATAACATCCTCATTGCATCATCATCCCTTTGATTACACATGAGAAACATTTGCATATACATTGTGACGGAGAAAAAGCTGACAGGGTGTACATTGAGTGTTGATATTAAGATAAGGTGTATAATTTAAGAGCATAGCAATTGTTAAGGAAAGTGTAACATGTATATATAATCAGAAGTGAGTAGAAAGAGTATTTTGGAATCTTGCACCGATGAATGTGAAGAGATTTTTTGAGTAAGATACGAGTATTGTTAGTAAGGAAAGTAGTACGTAAGACAGATATTTCTGAAGTATTAAGGAATTATGTAGCAAATGTTATAAGTTAAATGATTTGTGTGTGAAGTGTATGTGCTTTGGTTTTCGATTGGTGGTTAAGGTAATGATTGTTTTGATGAGAATTGTAGATATGAACGTACGATAATGAAAAGAGAATTATGGGATTTCTTCAAATCTGTTTTATGAGTTTGGGTTTAGATATGTACAAGAGAAAGTTATGATTTGTGCAGTCTTTTCAAAAGTTATAGCAAGTAAGTATATTAAAAGTAAAGATGAATTGGAATAAGTGAAATGTATGTAATATAGGTATAGAACGTAAGTGTTATATGATGATACGGAAATGATCGGTGTAAATAATAGTGAATTGGAGTATAGTTCTGAATTTTTCTGATTTAAGTGAATTTCGAGGACGAAATTCTTTTAGGAGGGAAGAGTTGTAACAACCCAAAAAGTACCCTAGAAGGATTTATGCATATTGAGGATGAGTAGTGATCGAAGTTGTGCAAGTTGAAGTGTTTGGTATGCAATTTGGAAAATTTAAGAATTTATGTAAAAGTTTCGGCGAGAGTGGCAAATGGTAAATTGTGAAATATGGAATTAGGACTTAATTGAAAGAATAAGATTAATTAAGTGGGCTAATGTGAAGGATTATTAAGTTATGAATACCAATGTATGAGGTTATGGAGGTTGAAGGATTGAATGGAGAATTTGGCATAAATATCTAAATTGGACCATTGGGAGTGTGACAAGTGGCTAGGGATTAAGAGGAGTATAAAAGAGGAGAGAGAAGGAGAGAGAAGGCAGAAAATCTGCCCTCTCCCTTTCCCATTCTCTCGTTCTTCTTTCTTCTTCCTCTTCTTCTTTTCCTTTTTGTTTCAATGCCTTATGTTTCCCCTATGATCTAAACTCAAGATTGATGATGAAGTTGATTAACTCAAGTGATTTAAGTGAAGATTTTGTTAGGAAAGGTGAGTTTAAGTTTTGGATTCCTTTTATCTATTTTGATTTGGATAAACCCTAGATTTATGTTTTGTATATCTTTGTGTGTTTTGGATGAAGATTCTTCGATAAGAAAGATCTTGAATGAGTTTGGAAGCAAGAAAGATCATCAAGAAAGCTATTAGGAGCAAAGGAGCTAAGGTTAGGGATTTTGTTATTTTTGATGAATATTTTGATTTGGGGGTTTGATTTGATTTTTTGGGAAATTTTATGGAGTTAAAATTGTTTAGAAATGTTCCAAGTGTTATGTGTTTGAATAACTTTGGGTTAAGATGTTTTGTATGTGGATTATTTAACCAAAGTGTGTTTTGATTGGAAATTTAAAGTTGTTTTACTGATTATCAATTTAAAGATTTTGATTATGATTAATTTATGATTTTATTGTAATAATTGGAATAAAAGTTGGTTTTTATGTTGTTTATGATGAATTGGATGTTTTATATGAGTTGTGATGAGTTTTGGTTTGATCGGAATGTTTGGGTAAGTTTTTGAAAGAAAAGGATTTCTGCATTTCGCTGGAGATCTGGAAACGCGACTCTATCGCGAGCGCGATAGAGCCGGGTAATTTAGCACCTCCCGAGCAGCCGAGCTATCGGCGGAGGAATGCACGAGTCCTGTCAAGCTTCACGACTTCGCATGAGGATCTCGCTCAGCTTGAGGATCCCGCCTGGCATGGAGAGCACGACTCATGCTGGGAAGCATGAATCGTGCTAGGGATCCTGTTCGGCATGTTAGTCCATTCAGAATGAGAGCACGACCAGTGCTCGGGAGCACGACTTGTACTGAGTGTCCGTTCAGCGTGGGGAGCACAACTCGTGCTGGGGAGCATGAGTCATGACAACTCTCGCCACTTTTCCTACTTGTCTCTATTCTTTTATTATGCTCTGATGGGTTTGCCTTCACAAGTCGTGACAGTAAGCATGACTCATGATCGCTTCCTGGGACTCGTCTCTCACGAGCATGACAATCGTTGCGAGCGCGACGAACCCCTTTTGTCTAAAATGTTTTTGAAAGATTTCTTCCTTGCATGGTTTTCCACTAATGTTAAGCTTATATGATTTAAAATGTGGATCTTTCGATGTGCTCCCATGCATAATATTTTATGAAATATGAGAATTTAATTTACCATTATTGTGTTATAAATGTATATGTGAATGTAAGGTAAACTTATCTGTTAAGTTTAAGTGAATGTATGATAAATGAAATTAGTACACATGGTAGGCATATATATATATTTTTACATGTGTCTATGTGTTCATAAAAGAATGATGCAAGTATTTGATGGAATGGGTATATATATGTGTAAAATAATAAGAATTTAATAATGATATGGAGGTTTAGCCTGCGTTAGTCGAGTCGTTGATAGATAGGCATGCCTATAAAGTTTTGATACCGCAGCCCTTTGTTCTGTTCTGGACCCTGATCAGGTCCCCGTTTGGTTCCTCGTAAACCTCAATGTGTACGGATCTTATTTAAGATCCCCAATGTGAAAATGTTTTGAATGAGAAAAATACGTTGTTGCTTTTCGATTGTACGCTCGAGGTACCCCCAATGTGTTCTGTTTACTCGCTTATCCACCCCTTGGACTTAGCAGGCCATTAAAAGAATAACTGAATGTGAACGAATTGATAAGTTTTGTAATGATGTGCAAAGAGTTATGTGAACTAAGTAATTGAAAGTGTTTGTTGAGATGATGAGCTTGTGCTTCACGCACTAATGTGTTCTGGATCCTTTATGGACTCGAATATGGAATTGTGTGGTATCTTCGGATACCTAAATGGTTTTGTATCTGAATCTAATGTCAGTTAATCGAAAAGAGATGTAACCGATAATGTTATTTTGATAAGTGTGTATGAATGAATACTGTTTGCATAAGAATTCATATGTGGATAACACATGTTATAAATCTGTTTAAAGGTTAAGGATATGATGGTCTGTATGAAGTCTTTGTAAAGAATAACTGGGAATAATTAATTTGCATGTTTTCTGTAGTTGAATAATCAATGAATGAATTTTATGTATATATTCGTTTACATGTTTGAATTGAGAACACAGGTATGTTATGTAATTGCTTGTCTTCTGAACATTAGTTTGGATGATCAATGTAAGTATATCGGTATGGAATCTTTGTGTAATGTTCGTTAGTTTTCGATGGACATGATGATTGCATATTGATTTATAGTAAAAGGGAAACAAAGTGGTAAGAATGAAATAGATAACCGAATTTAAGAAAGGATTTAGAGTTAATTTTGGATTATGAAGTACAACAGTTTTCTGCAGAACTACGTGGTTCTGATTCCCAACTATAGGGATACATAGGAAGCTTGGGATAATTATTTCAAGCCCGAACCAAATCTGAGTATTGAAATGGTTTGCTTTGTTTTGAACAAGTAACGGTTTGATTAAACTGAAATGTTTTGATTTATGTATTGATACTGTAATTTGTATGATTTTTAAAAATTTGTAATAATGGGAATTTCTAAACTTTATATTTCGAACCTTAAAATGTATTTCGGGTATTTATGAAGTATAACTATCTATAGGGCCATTAAGTTATTTAAAGTACATGATAAGTTTTGTATAATGTATTTTTGATTAAAAAGTAAATAAGTATTTTTGTTTATGGTTTATAAGACGCTAATGTATGCGTAATTGCTTAAGTTTCTGTATCAAAATAATGATATTCGTTTGTATTAACTTTAGTCAGCATTCCTTTATGTTTATGTATTTATATATACTGATTTGAATGTGTTTGCCTCGACCACTACTGTGAGTGGCTGCACATTATTTATTTTGCACGACTAAGCATTATTGCTTAGCACTGTTGTTTGCCATGCAGGTTAGGAGATCAGAGTAGCGCAGCGGTCCGCTGAGGTTTGGCCAACGAGTTGCTATATTTTCATAGGAAGTGTTTTTGATTTCGGCATGTAATTAAGTTTATTTATTAGCATTTGTAATAAGTTGTAATAATCTTTAGTGCAAATGATGGTGTGTGTGAGATAAGTTTAGAGTGTGTATGTGGTTGAGGTTCTAGATGTTAGAAATTTTATTATTCCATCTTCCATTTTGCCAAGTAAGTGTATCATCCGGTAGCACCCTTCGCTCACCGTAACTCTCTGTCCTTCGTTATGCTACGTGTGGGAGTTGGGGTTGTTACGCACTTTCTCACGTTTTAAAAAAATAAATCTGACAAATTTACCGCTATGACTGAGCCACAGACTGGCATCACTCAAAAACTAGTTGTAAATTTATGAAATTGCCATCCAGCCTTGACTTGGCTGACCTGGCAATGACTGGCAGGCATGTTTTATTGACATATGGGTGTCTGTCACTCCAAAAGCTAAATTTCGCAATTTAAATCACCATTTTAGCTCCAGCAAAGTGTAAAAGACTAGGTTTGAGAAAAATCATCGAAAATTGTAAAGACCAAAGATGGAAACTGGTACTTTCCATTCTCCACCTGTGATACAGGTATCAATATGCTCATTGGGAGACTTTAATTTGGGCTGCCTTGGGACCCAGTGCCTACAGTTGCCCCCAATTTTAGGGAATCTAGTGCACCGGTGCCTAAGTGAGCCAAAATTCAGAGTAAAGGAAAGAGACGCGTACCTGAGGCGGCCATCTTCCCGGTTAAGCTGATAGCGATCCGATGTTGCGTGTCTGCTGAGAGGACTTCGGTCAATTGTATGTCGAAAGGAATGCCTCTTAAGAGGTGTTTGGATCTTTGAAGGCTCTTAAGAGATCTTTGGATGTTTAATACCTCTCAAGAGGTCTTTGGATTTTTTTATGCCTCTTAAGAGGTTTTTGGATCTGATGCCTCTTAACAAGTCTTTGAATTTGATGTCTCTTAAGAGGTCTTTGGATGTGATGTGTCACACCCCATTTGCCCCCTAGTAGAATGAGCCTGTCTGTCTGTCTGTATGTGTAAGCATTCGCATGTGTTCAGCATTTCATAAGGGTATCTCAGTAAAATGTATGATTTTGGGGTTTATTTTTATGTGGGTGCATACATGGCATTAGTGTGTTTAATTAAATGAGATATACTTGTGTGCATGTGTTCATACCATGGTAGGGTATGCATAAGTGAAGAGGGTTTTAGGTGTGTGTAGTGTAGGTTATTTTAGTGTGAGTGATTAGTGTCACCAATAGGAGTTTGATACATATTTAGAATAAAGAAAAGAAAAAGAAAAGGGAATGAGAGAAAAGGAACTTACAGATTCACGTTCTTTCTCACTCACTCTCTTCTTCTTCACTTTCTTTATTCCCAAGTACTGTATTATTGATTCAAGTTATTATTGGTGAAATTAATCCTTTCCTTGCATTCCTTAGCTTGGTAAGTGCAAGATCTAGTCTTTGTTTTACTGTAATTTGCATCTTCTTCTTCCTTGAGCTAGGTTTAACTTAGGGTTTACTTTGTGAATGTTCTTGTTGAATTTGTGATTAGTTGAAGCTCCTCGCGAACCTAAGGGCAAAGAAGTTGCTGGTCCTAGTGGAGCTAAGTGATAGAGGCTTAGAATTCAGGTTTGGGAATTTATGATTATGATTTGTGCAATTTTGATGTTTACTGTGAATTCTAGGGTTTATATGTTCTTGAAGAGCTTGAATCAATTAGTCTTGATTTGGTTGTTTAAATGCTAAATTGAGTTGCATGTGTATTGATTATGTGAATTGAGATGATTTCTGGAAGATAAAGACAGGTTTGTATGGTTTAAAATCAGATTGGGATTGAGATTGTTGTTCTGTAAATTCTGGAAATTCTTGGAAAATCGAATTACTGTAGAAACTCCCTCTGTCGCGTGACTCGCTACGCAGGAAGGCAAGTCACATCGCGTGACTCTCGGTCACGACGTGACATGCCTGCTGAGAAGCCAGTCGCGTGACCAGCTGTTGAGTAAGCAAGTCACGCGACGTGATCCTCGATCACGTCGTGCGACCTGCGAAGAGGAGGCGTTGCGTGATCTGTAGGATCACGCAACGTGATCTGCGAGGGAGAAGCAGCGTCATGTCGCGTGACCCTAGGTCACGCCGTGACCTGCATAGGCATTGCGTGATCCGCGAGGATCATGCAATGCGATTGGCGAGAAACAAGCAGGTCACGAGACGTGACCCTAGGTCACGCCGTGACCTGCCTGTTGAGAAGGCCAGTCACGTCTTGTGACCAGCCAACCTCGCCCGATTCTCCGTTCAGCTCGTTTTTCCGATATTTCTCAGTTCTTAACTCAAAAATGAATTTAATATTTCTTCCAAATGAATCTTATCACTATGTGATGCATGTCATAATTTTATATGTCTCGATTTGCGTAATACTATGATCATTCCAATGATGTGTATATGATATTCTGTAATATGATTTGAATATCGCATAGCCTGCTAGAGTCAAGTAAGTGGATAGTTAGGCATTCCTAATAGAGTCTTTTAGCTGCAGCATCAGTTCTGTTCGGACCCCGATCAGGTCCCCGTTTGGTTCCTCGCGAACCCTTTCTGTATAAGGATCTTGTTTAAGGTCCCTTTTGAATATAAAATGTGAAAGTTAAATGTATAACGGCAATCGATTCGTACCCATAAGGTACTGTCTGTAATCGGCTCGTACCCGTAAAGTACTGTCTGTACACTCGTTATCCACTACCTAAGGTCAGCAGGTACTCTTAGTATGTTTGGTTGTAATGCTCAGTTCTGTTTGGCTATATACGTGATATCTGAATGAATGTGATTATGAGATCCTGGTTATATGGCTTTGAAATGTAAACATGTTGATTTGAATTATGCTAACTTTTGCATAATGCCATTCTGAATGTGATATATTTTGACGACCATTGTGAGTGGCCGTCCATAAATTATGTGTGTTTCCCCACTAAGCGTTTATCACTTAGCACGGTGTGTTTACCCGTGCAGGTGCGGAAGGAGATTGTTGCCTTGTGAGAGTCGCCGTCAACCAGCCAACACAGAAGGTTTAGTGTAGGGCTCAGTTTTGTAATAGTTTTAGTTCTTTTTGTATAGAACTCTCTGTATCAGTTTCCGCTTTGTATATATATTTTGTATATGTAATATTATTTTGGTATCAGCTTGCTGATCAGGCCATTATTATAATATGTTATTATAGTAATGCATGATCAGCCTTTGCTTTCTTCTGTAAAGTTTTTAATTACTCTGTATTTCTATATATATGATATGTATGAATGTATGTTATATTATGTGATTGTTTGGTGACACCTTTACTCATACGGTGTCTCACTCCTTAACGGATGGGATCGCCTACGTATGGGAAGGGGGTGTTACATGATGCCTCTGAAGAGGTCATTGGATGTGATGCCTATTAAGAGGTCTTTTGGTTTTTGATGCCTCTTAAGAGGTCTTTGGATGTGACTCCTCTTACGAGGTCTTTGGAAGTTTGATGCCTCTTAAGAGGTCTTTGGATGCTCTACCTTTTAAGAGGTCTTTGGATGCTCTGCCTTTTAAGAGGTCTTTGGATGCTCTTCCCTTATTATTATTTTTTTTAAGTATTTAGATGTCCAAGCCTACTTTTTGCTGATGCCCATGTCATATATCTTTTCAAATAAAAATTACCAAAATAAATGCATAATGATAAAGCATATATGTGAGATGCATAGGCCATGCAAAAATGTAGAGAAGTAATTCATCCAAGTGAGTCAGAGGTGACAGACGTACTGGCCGTGGCTTGCGAGAGGATCGACGCCTTTTGAAGGGGCTTAAGATTTCATGTCTTTAGGTTTACTCATCGAGGAGTATGTCCCCTAGCTGAGAAATATCAATGCGAAATTCTCTCGTGGTGTCTGTAGTCATTATTTTAATGTAGTGTGTCCCTTATTGGTTTTCACACTAGCTTTTTTTAGTGGAAAATGCATCCTTTTAGGGATTTTCACATAACGTTGTTCTTAGCTTTTGCTTGAGATGATCCCAATTCACCCCAACGGCTTTTTTCTTTTCTCTTTTCTCTTTTTTATTTTTTAAGATGTGGCTGCAAAATAAGCTAGAGCTATTATCAGAGTCTCCTCTAAAGTTGATTAGCATGCATTCAATTCCTAAACAATGGATGTATGAGCTTGATTTTCCCCATGAAGGTGTTTTATGATTAGTCCAAAGCTGACAACAAGACGAGTCAGTTGAAGCACCGGGATAGTGATAAAAGTAGAGGTTAGATATGTGATAAAGAAACAATGTGTTACTTTTTACACCGAAACTATACAACTTTGAGTATGTAAAATGAACTACTTGGACCATATTAAGATATCATTGCATAAATGCGTATGTTTCAATCCGATTTCATCACATATGATCATTATTTGGCATTAAACTCAAAAAAACATGATCCCCTCTAATCTCGAAATAGATACTGAAAGCATCAAACTCCTGTTATGATTGAACATTTTCTCTCAACCCCTAATTTTTGCCATGGATGCCTTTTTTCAGTTTTCACCCTGACAGGGTGCCCAATTTTAGCTAGGCTACCATTTTTTGATTTTTGACTCGCATGGCTTTATTCTCTTATTTTGATTTTTAGTCTTTGCCATGGAATCCTTTCGATCTAACGACGTTGACCGGCTCCTTGAACTTGTTTTTGTCACTATCGGTTAGGATTGCTGCATCTTCTTCAACACGAAGGGTGATGCGTACATAGGGGGGTCATCTCATCTTGGCAATCTTACATGGGCCAAATGGTGGATAGCATTGAGTATCAAGAGAGGATGTGGGCTATTGGCATCAAAGCCAATCCAATGAGGCCAAATTATGAAGAAGGGGCTGTTTGAATTGGGCTTTTTATTAGAGCCTTAACTAATGTTTTAATCAAGCCTTTATGATTTTAATAAGCCTTAAAATATGTGGGCTTTGTTTATTAGGGTCGGATTAGGTTTATTTCATGTAATAAAGCTTAAATTACTTTTTTGGGCTTAATTAGTGCTCTAGGCTAACATTGCGCTAAAGTAGTTTTTAAGTTGAGTTAAATGTAATAAGTTTAGCTTGGGTTTAATGGGCTAGAAAAAAAATTTGAAGTGAGCCTATTCATTTGGTCTTGTTTTTTTTTACTATTTCAAGTAGGAAAAGGCCTAATTTATATTCCTAACTTACATGGGAATTTGGCCAACTTTTCTAATTAGGTTTAGGTTATTTGAGAGGGTACAAATACCTCATTAAACAATGTAGATTTCAGATTTGACATTAATTCTTATTGTGCATTGGCCGAATTTTTTTAGGAGAGAGCAACATTGCTTGTCTTCTTCTTTTGCATCAAGAATTTTATTCTTATCAAGGTATTTACTTGTGGTGAATTCTATTCTTGCTTTTTAATCAACCTTATTATATGCGTTTCTATTCACATAGTTGATTGGGGGTTTATTAGGGTTGGGGGTTTATTCTTGTTCATGTTCATACCATATTGTATGTTCAAGGGATTTCGAGTTCTTTAGCCCTGCGGTTCTGCATCATTTTGTGTCAGAGCTTAGATTAGGATTAATTATTATTTATCCTTTGTTTATTTGTTGTTTTAGTTTATTTTTCATAAATTTCATTAGGTTCCTAAATTTTAGGACCCCTTGTTCTTCGTGCGTTTTTGCTCTTTTCTTCATTCTTTTGAGTTTATTTGCTAGTATAGCCATATATATTTACATATATACAAGAAAAGAAAAGAAATCAGTAGCCTATTACAAAAAAAAAAAATTTATTGTTACTGTTCATCGTACTGTTTATCCAAAAAAAGAGATGTGGAGTTTGATGCAAATTATGAAAAACACAAAAGTAGTATTTCAATTTGGATACACTTGTGGTTGGTGTGAACAATTAGGATTGTATTTCTTTAGGATAGAATTGTTATTATCTAATTAGTTAGAGATAATCCAAAAAGAAACAAAATAGGATTAGGACATCATTTAAATTAGGACATTAAATTAGATAAGTTAAATTCTTCTCTTAATCTAGACATTTGGGTTTTCTTATTTTGATTTTATTAAGACATATTAGGTTATTCATTTTTTTAGTTTAGACATATTAGTTTCCTTATTTTGTCTTAAGATATAATAGTTTACTTTTTTTGTTTTTGTCATTCTTTTTCCTTATTTGTCAGTTTCTTTCATTTTAGTTTCTATTTTAGGTGTCTTGTATTTTGTTGCTTCCATTTACATTATAATTAACAAATCGAATCTTGTTAATTCATTTCTATATATTTTGACAACATACATTTCTTCTTCTTGTATGTTCATTTTATTTTTCATCATTTGTTATTTTGCTTCTAGTCTTGTGCCTGTCATTTTTGTTAGGTGTTTTCATTGCATTCTATTTTTTAATTTGTTGTTTGTGAATTATCTTGATTGGAAATTGAATCCTAAAGTGCAATTGAGGACAACAAGCTTGACTGAAAAAAGGCTTGAGTGTGTGAGCTTAAAAGAGGGTAAAAGCCAAATAGAGTGAAACACAAGTGGAGTGCCATATTTTGAGTGAAACACGTGAGGGAGTGATTGTAAGGATGTCCTATTACAAGTCAAAATGACATTTAGATCAAGAAGCATTGAATGAGTTAAAGAAGGATGCTAAGTTGTTGCATTAAGATCTTAAAGATATGGAATTGCAGCTTAAACAACTTTAGAGATAACTAAGTACATATATAAGACAGGAGAAAAGAAAGAAAGAGGAAGTTGTAGTAGAAGAAATTATTTGTGAAGCTGAAAGAGATAATATAGATTTATGTAATGAGGAGGTTGTGAGTGAGGGAGAAATAATTGAAAGTAAGGATGTTGTTGTCTTGAGTGAAAAGGAAAAAAATTGTAAAAAGGAAGATGTGTGTTTGGTTAAGATGGACGATTAACATGATACAATTGATCCTGTAGTGCTTAAGGAGGTGGAATTGAACATGGAGAAAAAAGAGAACCGTGATAAGAATGAAATGGTTGTATTAACTAACCATGTTTTGCCTAGTTTTCTTGTTAACTTGCAGGAACATGATGAGTTCTTTTCTAAATAAGCATTCATATTATTTCCACCTGTTCAGAAGATCATCCATGAAGATCAATTTATTCCACAAGTTTCCATTCCCAACTTGAACAAGACGAAGATTCGAGGATAAATTTTTTCTGAAAAGGGAGGGGATGATGCGTGCAGAGGTGGGGGTCATCTCATCATGGCAATCTTACATGGGCCAATGGTGGATAGCATAGAGTATCAAGAGAGGATGTGGGCCAATGGCATCAAGGCCAATCCAATGAGGCCGAATTATGAAGAAGGGGCTATTTGAATTGGGCTTTTTATTGAAGCCTTAACTAATGTTTTAATCAAGACTTTATGATTTTAATAAGCCTTAAAACATGTGGGCTTTGTTTATTAGGGTCGGATTATTTCATGTAATAAAGCTTAAATTGCTATTTTGGGCTTCATTAGTGGTCTAGGTCAATATTGGGCCTAAGTAGCTTTTAAGTTGAGTTAAAAGTAATAAGTTTAGCTTCATAGGCTGGACGAAATTTGTAGTGAGCCCATTCATTTGATCTTGTTTTTTTACTATTTCAAGTAGGAAAAGGCCTAATTTCCATTCCTAACTTACATGGGAATTTGACCTACTTTTCTAATTAGGTTTAGGTTATTTAAGAGGGTATAAATATCTCATTAAACAATGTAGATTTCAGATTTGACATTAATTCTTATTGTGGCTTGGCCAAATTTCTTTAGGATGGAGCAACATTGCTTGTCTTCTTCTTTTGCATCAAGAACTTTATTCTTACCAAGGTATTTACTTGTTGCAAATTCTGTTCTTACTTTTAAATCAACCTTATTATATGTGTTTCCATTCACATAGTTGATTGGGGGTTCATTAGGATTGGGGATTTGTTCTTGTTCTTGTTCATGTTCATGCCATATTGTATGTTCAAGGGGTTTCGGGTTCTTTAGCCTTGGGTTTCCTCATCAAAGTGACCTTCTCAAGTAGGTCTAAATTTGCCTTGAATATTTGGTACACCTAGCCTCATCTGCTTGAAGAATAAATTTACTTCTTTTACGGGATGCTTTCTAAGCTTCTCTCTAAATGAATGAGCTAGTCTCTTCTAATAGGCCCACATTCGATCTTCATGTAAAAGTTCAATTACAACAACCACTGTTGTGCTCACTCTTCTTTTGGCAACTTGGCTTCTTAGGCCACCTTCAAAGCTTGAAGTTCGACTTCTACTAGTAACACTGCTTCTGTTCCATATTCCAAGGAAGATGGTGTGGTTGTCGTCGAAGTTTTGACAGTGATCTTATAACCCCACAGCACACATGATCCTCTTCTCCCCCTTTTCCTTTTTTTTTTTTGATTGTTGTTTTTTTTTTTTTAGCTCTACAAACCCAGCATAACCTTGACTAGCCACATCGGGTATTGGACCTCTACTAGGAACTTGTCTTTGATCTTGTTTATGTACCTCTTCCTTGATCTTTTTTGCTTATTCTAATATGAGCCTTTTGAGTTTTTTCCTAACAGGCCTATAGTTCGGGTAAGTAAGAATGGCATCTTCGACAACCTCACGGTCAATTCTAGGTAAAGAATTTTTTTGTTTTCTTAATATTTTCTCAAAGTTTTTCCTCTCTTCAGGAGTCATATTAAATTCTATTAAGACTTCCTCTAGATCTTCCAAAGTATCAAGATTTAATGGAGTGGTATTCGTTGAATTAATGTCAAAATGTAAATGATTCATGCATAATTAAATCATGAGAAACATAAGCAAAAATCATTAATATAATTAATATAACCAGTATTGTATACATCATTATTAAAAAGTTCGAATATAAAAAACATCTATAAAAAAAACTTCTTCTATTCCCATGGGTGCAAATGCTGCAACCAATGCTCCTCCACCTTCCAGGGGCCCTTCATTAGTGCTTTGAATTCCCCTTTCAACTCAGACTTTCTTCTTTTGCTTCTCTGGATCAGCAATATGCTTACTATCAATGAGGTCCTTAATTTGGTTCCTCAGAGTTCGACATTCAGCAGTCTCATGTCCTGTATGTTGATAAAAGGCACAATATTGATATGCTCGATGATCGGGATGCCCCTGACTTTTGGCGGGCTTAGCTAGCATCGACTGTAACTTTCCTTCTTTTATCAACCTCTTAAGCACCCAAGACAAAGGTCTGCCCAAGTTAGAATAATGCCTTTGATTTGCTTCAGTACCTGATACCTCGATCTACAATGTTTCTAATTCGGCTCCCATTGCCAGTCCCTGTTGACTTGCCAGTCCCTGATTACTATAGCTCCTTCGAGCATAAGCTTCATTACTTGCTTTCTTCACCAAATATTCTCCCTTAGCTTTGATGGTGATGTCTTTGAGTGATTCCCAATCCTTCAGACCCTTCATTTTGAGTCCTTCCCTCAGATATGGGCTTGCATTTCGAATAAAGAGTCTAACCTGGTCAGGAGTGTCAGCCTTTCTCTTCATTTCCATGAATCGTATCGAGTGAGATACTCGTGGAAGGTCTCCTTCTTCTTATGCTATAAAAGTTTTAAATCTTTCAAGTTCACTTCCATTCGAATGCTACAGTCATACTGCTTCAAAAACTCTTATGTCAACAAGTCCCAATCTTCCTTAGCCTTTCGCTCCAGTCCATGGTACTAGTCTACAGTAGGGCCTGTCAGACTGAGGCAGAAATACTCAATCTTCTACTTCTTTGACAACATCGTGTCCTTTATCACTAGGTTGTACTGCTCGATATGTGTCAATGGGTCCGAAGTGCCATCGAACTTAGGCAAGTTCGGCATTTTGAACCTTTGTGGCAGTATCTCTTCACCATCTAAGTCCCTATCTTTTGGACTTATTCCTTTTGCCACTGACAACATGAGGGCCATTATCTCTATCTTCTCCTCCATATTTTTCCACATGATGTGCTCTACTTTAGTTGCCTCATTCTTCACTATTACTGGCTCCTCTTCATCTTCCACTTTCACGTCATCCTCATAGAATCTTATTTGTTGTTCTTCCTGTGTCGCATCACTAGGATCAACAGCTAAAGGCCGTGCTGCAGTAGCTGCTATGAGAGCCTCCCTAACTAGATTTGGATCAGCTTGCCCCATAGTAGGAGCAGCAGACAGCTGCCAGCGAGTGGTACCAGTATAGCAGCTAAATTTCCCATCATGGTCATCATCCTTCTCTAAAATTCTTCAAACCTTCTATCTATTTCTTAAGTGATTAAGGCTCTAGTCTCATCAATCTCTTATGGTAAACCGGCCATGTCTAACTCTGATGACTGCTCTGAAGAAAATACTGATTCGCTGTTAGCTAAAACTGATTTTGAACCCGACTCCTATGCTATCCCCTAAACCACTTTAATGAAGAATCTATGATGGCTGAAAAACTCAAATTGTGAAGATGATGTGTGATACCCTTAAATCACCATACTATACGTATGGCGATTGATCTAGCTTGGTTAAGTGATTTCCATGATTAGTGAAGTATATCTAATATTAGTTTATTACCAAAACGGGTAATTTTAAAAATTTTTGCGTACTTGCTTCTTAACATACTTTCTTAGTTTCTAACCTATAATGATTACCAGTTAACTAACTTCATTTACCCAATAATCCTTTACATTTCATTTGCCAAACAACTTATAACTGTCTTGATTTACTATTCATTTAGTCAAAATTTTGACAATATAACAGCTACATACTAGACCTACCGGTAGATACCGAGTCCTAAGGTAGTCAAGATTAGAGTTATCCGATGAAGATATCGGTACCCATTTCGCGAGCAAACGAGCAAAGGTTGTAGATCTTCCGCCTTTAGAATTCACAAGATTAAAGGATTTTGGTGACTAGAAGTTTTTGCATGTCAAAATGAGCCTTTTTACTTAGGAAGTTTGATT
This sequence comes from Excoecaria cochinchinensis, assembly GCA_947683425.1. Taxonomy (NCBI): domain Eukaryota; kingdom Viridiplantae; phylum Streptophyta; class Magnoliopsida; order Malpighiales; family Euphorbiaceae; genus Excoecaria; species Excoecaria cochinchinensis. The sequence goes on along the minus strand of CANTUQ010000021.1, from coordinate 8,764,753 downwards.
TTGGGGTTGACCGATGGTCATCGGTCAAGTGATAGCTGTCGCTTGTTCTTGTGGTGGCCTTTCCTCATGCGAGTGGTGCCCGTCGCCTGCCCCTCACGCGAGCGACTCCCGTCGCTCTTGCTTGTGGCACCCACCTCTCGTACGAGTGACGCCTGTCTCCCGCGTGATTGCCAGCCACTCAAAACATCAGGGCTATCCCCATAACCGATGCCCGTCGGTACGCCAAGCGACACCCATTGGTCGACGATCTGCGGCGATTCTCGAAGCAGATTTTGGTGGATTTTCTAAATCTTTTCCAAAATTAAATCATTTTGATTTGATTTCCCAAAATCTTCTCCAAAATAAAAGGATTTTCACTTGATTTTCCAAAATCAAATGATTTTTATTTGATTTTACTAATTTTTTTTTAAATTTAAAGGATTTTGAAATGATTTTGTAGAGATGTTGATTTGATTTTCTAAATCAAATTTAAATTTTAAAACTTTCTGAATTTTTGATCTTAGCCTATAAATAGTAGGCTAAAATTCATTTTTCGGGGTTGGAAAAATTTTTAGATAAAGGTTAGAAAAATTTTCGAAAGTGGAAAAATCTCGAATGAATTTACAAAAAGTTCTTCTTCTTTATTTCATGAAAATTTCATTAAGTCTTTTCGAAAAATAAGAAAGAACCCGAGAAAGTGAAATCAATTTGTTTTTGCTAGATATGTCCTTTAAACATTTATGATTGTTACGAAAAATCATGAAAGAAAAACTAATTTTCTTCTCTTGATTTGATTTCTAAAAATAACAATTTTGCAGTAGAAAGGTTTCTCAAAATTGTATATCGACAATCGATCCTTATAGAATTCAAGCGAAAAAAACCACACAATATTCACCTTCAGAAGATAATATTCCGAGGGTAAACATTCCAGATTGATTGCATAATAAGTGTTTTAAAAGGTGGAATTTTGGGTTTTAATTGAATTTTCTTTGTTTTTTTTTCTGGTCTGGAATGACCGACGGGCTGAAGATGGGCCGTCGCTCAAATGAGCGATGGGCCGTTGCAAAAACCCTCTTCTGCCTGTTGGTAAGCCCAGTGACAGCCGTCTCTCGCTGGGCTTGGGCCGTCCTTGGGCCTCCTTCCCCTTTTTCTTGTTATTTCTTTTTCTACTTTCTTTAAAAACCTTTTTTTAAGGTGATTTATTTTCCTTTTCTCTAGTTTATTTATTCACTGTTATTTCCATCAATTCTTTTCATCGATTTTATTTTTTTTATCTTACTAACATGTTTTGTTTCTTTGTAAGTTTTTTTATTTTATTGAGCTTTTGGTGTTAAAAAAGGAGAATTAGTTAAGGGCGATATGGAAACATCAATGTGGTTCACCTCTTGTACCCTATTCTCTCTTATTTATCATTTTTAATCTTTATTGGTTGCGAATGTTAATTCTGAGCTCGCTAATATGAAAAATGGCAAAGGATTTCTACAAATGGGCTTGATTATCTTTAAATAAAATAGGACCAATGTCCTGATTTTTTATCCAAAAAAAACAAATGCATTATTATCATTCTTTCTCTAAATATGCATGCGAGGACCAATGTCCTCACTCCAAAACGAATATTCCCGTTTTATGTATGTTTGTTTATCTTCTATTCATTTACAGTGGGGGTTGTATTCCGCCCCTAGTTTTGCTGTAAATTATCACATTTTGATTTATTTTATCCTTAATTTATCTTATTTACTGCTTTCTATTATATGATTGATCTGAGCTTTAATTATTGCATTTAACTGAATGAGAAAATGGAATGAAATTTTAACTTTAAAACTCGATTATAATTTAATCAAGGTATGAATAAATGGGAAGTCTTGAACCTAATTTGGTCTTAGGCTCAATGAGGTTAGATAAACCTTTCCAATGTTCTAATAGAAAGGGAATTCCAAAATATCTCTTGTTGCCTAAAATACGCCCAAGTTGCATTGTCTTAGGCTCCACGAGGTTAGATGTACCTTTCCAATGTTATATTGGAAAGGAAATTCTAGAATATCTCTGGCTTGCCCAAAATGGACGTATATGCATCCTCTTAGGCTTCACCAGATTAGATGAACCTTTCCTATGTTCTATTGGAGGGAGCATTCCAAAATATCTCTGATTGGCAAAAATAAATACACATGCAATGTCTTAGGCTCAGTGACGCTAGATGACTCTTCCCAATATTTTATTGGGTGACCACTCCAAAACACTTCCTTGTTGCCCAAAATAGACATCCTTGTAATCTCTTACAAGTCTTATGAACCTCTATCAGATACCCTAAAAGCGGGTTTTCGAGGCTTCCGAGGTTCGGCACGCGTCACACTACGCTCCTGCAAATCGAATAAACCACAGCCCATCATGGGCTCAACAATCCATTTAACATACAATATAATCAATATCACCATAATCTCACCTATGCTTAAAATCATAAACTACTCCAAATGTGCCACTTAATTTTACCGAAATTTCGGCAGAATTCCCTCTATAATATTGCCAATCCCCCAATAAACAAAAGTTCTTTACAATTCTAAAAACCATACATTCATTCAACCTACTCCAATTCAAACTCTAACACAAGTTTTACCGTCCTCCATTTTAGATCCAACCATACACATTATATAACATAATTTGCATATACCATCAACTCGGGTACTTATTTCAAATATACAAAATACAAAGAAATAATATTAATCCATCAAAAACTATCAACTTCTAAAATAATTGTCTGACACAAACTCTTCATTACAAAAGTATTCTAACTATCTATGTAGTATACATGCCATCAAAAAATGGAATTCAAGTTATCCATTCCCAAAACTTTCATCATTTTTACCTTCTTGTCATGACTCCCATCCAACATTAATCCTTTGGAACACTCATGTTTATCGCTTGATTTTTATCTTTTGACTTACGCGAGGGTAAACCACACGCTAAGCTTTACGCTTAGTGGTGACTACCAAATTTACTTATCCAATACATAAAATACAAAATATATTCCAAATTAAATATACATCTAAATGCTTAAAATCTTATACAAAAAATCATTAAATATTACCTTATAGTATTCATACACATAATAATAAATTTTACATTCATCTATCAACTTTACTCTTCATTTCGTTTGCATAAGCCATTTCTATTACACTCACTTCATGTAATCAAGCAACAACATTTCATACATGAATTTAATGAACACATGCAAATAATTAACAGTTTACAAAATATATATAATCAGTGCCTATATCAGAAATCAAGCTTCATTACTTGTAGACTATGCTTAAAAGATACTTATCCATTATGACACTATTAATTCTATGAAACTCTTAATAAATTTGACGTAGACAAAATATAACTTTTAACTTCTATGTTTCATACCTAATACCATTTCATCATAATTCTTATGTCATAATACATATATCAGTCTGTATACATATATGTCATGTATGCTGTGAACATTTAGTTCCATGTATACTTAAAGTCATTTTCATTACATTTTTAATTAGGAAGTTCATTTACTATTTCATAGTTAAATTACTATTTCATCTTCTAAATTATACATTTAATTTATAATTATTATTTTGTCATTTAAGTTTATTATTTCACATTTAGTAGTTATTATTTTGCCCCTAGCAATATCCGGTAGAAATCTCAGAACAAGATATACAGGATGTGGACCCCACGGTCCAAAACACTTTAGAGTGATCCCGAAGGACCACCCAAATATTTCAAAACATTTCAATACAATTCATTGTACACTTTATCACTTTAACACTTTTACACTTTAGTAGACGATCATTGGCCTACTAATGCGAGTTGCCATGACTCGCTACAGCGGTATGGTATCCCTATGGCTAGCCAACTATATCCTGAACTAGATTTTACTACCAAACTACTAAGGGCAATTTCATTTATCTTTCACTATTCACACTTATATTATCACATAACTTTTTTGATATTAACCATTTATTTTACATTGTACATTTTACATTTACACTTTTCAAACCAACACACATTTATGCCTATGACTTTTGTTCTTTACTCCCATGTAGCATGACACTCGCATATCATATTTTGTCACTTATCATTTTTAGTTAACAGTACTTATGAAATAATTCAATTGCATTACATTTATATCAATTAGGCTACATTATTCGGCCATAAACAATATTATTGCTTAAGTTCCACTTTGATTGAGTCATTTAATTCCATCAGATCCTTAAGTTATTCTTTACTTAATTATACCACTGTAATTCCTCACTTTGCGTTTATACTTATTAGTTATTTAATGTAGATTTTTGTAGCTACTTACTACCCACTCATTTCCTACTCTAAGTAATAACATAATAACTTAAGTTCACATTAATACAATTGCTTCCATTTAATCTGCGTTATTCACAACCACATATACATATATATAAGTACTAACATTATAAGAATGGCCCCGTTCATACATACATTTTTTAATACAGCCATATATAAGCATAAATTTTACTTGAACAAAATATACATACCCAAAATTAACATAATTATCTTAAGTTCTTCTACACTGTTTTATACCAATATTATAATGACATTAAGTCAAGTAAAACCTTTAATTACTAATTACACATATTAGGCCAAAATACCCTATCTATTCCTAAATTTTTATTTTTAATTTCCTCATCTGTTATTCCTTATATATAACATAATTAATCAAATTATACTTTTACATTTTAATTTCATACATAGTATACCACTCTATTGTTACCTGCTATATTTATATCACGTTATCTCTTTTATTTATACTTGTTCTATTTACTTATTATATTTACTTATTAAAATAAAATTAAAATAAAAGCATTTATGATCCTAAAATTCTAATTAGCCTTTATCTTATTTGCTATACAACTAATAAACCCTTTAACTTAAACTAATCAATTCCTAAAATAAAAAAAACTTATATCTTTAACCCGAAAGAAATGAACTATCATTAATTCGAACTTTAAATAAACATAATTGAATTTCCCATTTCACATTCAATTTTCCACCAATTCTTCGCATATTAACAATTAGAATATCATTGCCTATATATGTACATTATGATACCAATTCATATATTAAGATTTAACTATCATTAAATTATTTATTAATTAATTACTAATCTGTAAATTAATACATATGTCTTCAATTTTATATATTAAAGTTTAACTATTATTCAAATTATTTACAATTTGAATCCTAACTTATAAATTAACCTATATTTCTCATGCTTTACAAATCCAGTACCACTTTATCAAATGTAGGATACCTTACAACTTTCCAATTCTTTTCATTCAACTCGAAATGTAACACCCCATACCTATACGTAGGGGAACTCACCTGCGAGGAGAGTGAATACCAGTATAGATAAGGGTGTTACCGACAAACAAACATATAAACATATCGAAGGTGGAAAAGAAACATTCATAAACGATAAATTAAAACTTATAATAAGCAAAATGGGCCAACAGAAAATTTCATTTCATAGATCAAAATATCCTTTACAAAGGGGTACAAAAACCTTACATAGGTACAAAAATATACTTCAAACATTTACAAAATCTAATGCATTACGAAAAGATTACATCATAAAACCCAAAATACAATAGTCAAGCTACAAAAAGAATCTCTCTAGAGTGCTGTCTCTGACTGCTGCGGACCGCACTCCTCAAAAACTCGGACAGCTTCCACACCTGCACGGATGGAACACCCGTGCTAAGCGATAATGCTTAGTGGAGAAAACAAGAGATGGATGACCACTCACAGTGGCCGTCGAGGCAAACACATACATATGGTACATACAGAAGTACACAATTATTCATATAAACAATAACACATATCTCATATTTATTCACAAGCATAACTTAATATATATAATCACATTCATGTCTTAATAATAAACAAGGTTGCATTCATAAAAGAACCCAATATATATGCCTGCAAATTCAGAGTAGCTGATAATAAGTAAACGCTAGGTACTCGTAGGTACGAGCAAAAGCAACATCTTTATTTTCATATAAAAACATTTTCACTAGGGATCTTAAATAAGATCCAAACACTCAGGATCGCGAGGACCCAAATAGTGACCTGATCAGGGTCCAGAATACTGGGGCTGCAGCTTATAAAACTCTATAGGCATGCCTATCTATCCACTTACTTGACTCTTATAGGCTAGGCAACAAGAAAAGTTTTCATAAATCACATAAAAGCTCACATATCTCAAAGAACAAGCTCTAATTCTCTATTATAAAACACTATTAAGTATGCAATAATCCCATAGTCATAAACACATGCCAATGCCTAGCTTAAAGAAGACAAAAAAGGAAGAATACAAAAATCCAAAAATTCCAGGACAGAAAGAGGTTACACGGTGGTATGGTAAATCCTTACTGCCGTGTAAGACATTCCACATGGTGGTAAGGAAAACCTTACCGCCGTGTGGCCTGCTGAGCCAAAACTCCTCAGAAAACATAATGCATTCACATGGCGGTATAGAACTCCTGACCACCGTGTAAAATGCACAATAGAGACACCTCAAAATATAATACATTTACATGGCGGTATGACAAGCCCTTACAGCCGTGTAACAACTCAAAGAAGCAAAACTTAAATGCAGAAATACAATTTACACAGTGGTATGGCCTCCTTACTGCCATGTAAATCAACCAAAACCCAAAAATTTTGCTATTCTCTGCTACCCACTTCCCAATTCTTAAACCAACATCCAAAATTACAATACCCCAAGCCACTCATACCATTAAAACTCAACTTAAACAAACTAAAACTCAAATTAAACATCTCAAGCAAGTCAATTCAAAGCTCCAATCAAAAAAATCGTACCCAAGATCATAACTTGAAACCATCCAAATTCTCAAACTTCATCCTATTATCAATTACTAGAAATTACTTCGATTTACTAACACATCCTTCCATTAAGTACATACACATACAATTTAAACATTCATTTTCTAGAGATCAAAGCATAATCTCACAAATAAATAAAAAAATGCCCAACTTCAAATAATTCCCAAACCTTGATTCCTTAGCTGTAAAATCAAGGGGCTGAACTTCCACCCACCACTTCATTCCCTTTAGGATCCTTAGGAGGCAACTCTGACCAAACAACCCAAAACACACAAAACTCAAAACCTTACATATAAACACACCCAATGGGAACATAAGGAGAATAGAAGAACAAGAAGAAGAAAAAGAAGACTTACCCAACACTTGGAATTTGCTCAGACCACTTTAAAATTCAAGAACTTGAGGATGTAATCAAAGAGTAAGAAAGAAGAAGAAAAAGAGAAGAAGCATAGAGGAAGAAAGAGCTGAATGGGGAAGGGGCTAAAGCTAACCTCACATTCCCTCTCTCCTTCTCTTAAGTCAAACCCCTTTTTCCTCTTACTTTAATCTCTACCATCCAAGTGTCAAGATCTAATGATGGTCTTGACAAATTCCACTACACCCTTTCTTCTAACAACAACAAAACAATCAAACCATACAATAAAATAAAACATGCACTGACACTCACACACACACACACACGTATGTGCTCAAACTTATAGGGTGGGAAACGAGGTGTTACACGAAATTTGTATATCTTAATTAAATTCCTATTCAGCCAAGCCAACACATGTAACAACACAGCTAACAAATCAATAGAACAAACAAACATATTTTTCACATTCTATAATTTGTAAAATCACACCCTAACAGATTTAATTTATGTAAAAATCACTTAGAAAAGTAAGTTTGGTAGTCACTTACAATTTTTCTGCCACGTTAGTCCCCTTGGCCGATCACTGAAGACTCGCCAGAGCCTTGCTGAAGCTCTACCGGAGGTACCACGACTGCCGAAAGGGATCTCAAAGCTTTAGGACTACTTTTTCAGTGGTCACGTACCTTGACTCATCATTTTGCCGAAATCGATGTCAAACGAATTCGGTGCACCAGATGCCAATTTGCTAATTGCCAGCGAGTGAGGAGGCAGGAGTTACATCGGAAGACTTCCCTCACTGTCAGAGTCATCCGTCGCCTTGTGTGTTATCGGAGGTGGTCGGAAAAAGCGAAAGAAGATTCGGCCTTCTCTCTCCAAATCGGGTCTATCTTCGTGAACGGGAGACTCGATCGGTTGGGCTCCCAGCATTGTGGAGAATGGCAGTCCAATCGCCATTGTCATCGTCGTTGGTTGCTCCTCCATCATGCTCTCTCTCTCTCTCTCTCTCTCTCTCTCACTCTCACTTTTTGATTTTCTCTTCCCCTTCCCTATTTCGTTCTCCTGTCTGTCCCCCTTTTCAATCTTTTTTCTTATTTTCTAAAATTAGTCTAGATAATTTTAGACTTATGGAATTTTATGTAGCATTATTATTATTATTATTTTCTTCTCATTTTTTTTTACATTTTTCTGGAAAAATCTAGGACTTGATAGCTTTATTTATTATTTACTTACATTTATATATATATATATATGTTATTTGTGTATTTATTTGATTAAAATTATTCAAATATTTGATTATGTAGCTTTTAAAGAAAATTTTGGACCTTGAGAGTCAAAAATTATCTTTCGATGAATCTTTTGACATACCTAGTCACTATTCCCAATGTTGAACTTTTCAGGGCATTACTTGATGCATAAATGACATGTAATGCATGATAGTGCTTATGCAACACCAAGAACCACATATAAATGGATAGAACTTTATTACCCTTACGTAGGAGGTTGTACGGTCTCTTTCCTAGGTAGGCTTAGGCCAAGGGTTATCGGGGAACCAAATGGACGCGTATGGTGCACGACGAAAACTTGACAACATGACCCTCTTATTTAAAGCGTAGACATATGAGTTTTGGCCATTGTGTATTCCAACATTCCAAATGAATTAGAGTGGGCCCATCGGGGCATGAAAGCCTTTGATGAGTGACCTCTTAATTTAATTGAATTTGTTCAATACGTAACAACCCACATAGCAAGCACAGAGTTACTGTTCATGTTACCTAGAAAATGTATATATTTGTTATGACATGGGCTTAAGTCAGGTAGTTAAACTTTAGGGCTACCCAAGCCTGATCCCTGCCAACTGGTCTGGCTCATCACGAGTATAACGACCAATCAAATCACAATTCAATATACCAAAATGGTACAAGGCTTGGGCCGGTGGTCATCCTTGACACTTCTCTACATTGAGTGAACATAGAGTCGTATTTCGAGACTGCACTAGCATAAAAAGGGACCCCTAACATAGTTCTAATGCCCTAGTATGAATTGCAATGCAATTTTTTGAAAGAGATAGTACTTTAATTTCAAAAACTCAATTGTATTTAATTTAACCAAGGTACTTTAGGAGCAATGTCTCTTAGTCCCCAGTGAAATCACTACTATGACAGAGGCCCGCTTTTAGGGTCCGAAAGAGGTTCATTTTTAAACTCCTGAAGATTAGTCACTTCGCAATAGAAAGGGGCATCCCAATTCCATTATTGATGATCAACCTATAAGGGCATCAGTTGGGCACCATAAGGCAGGTATCAGGAAGTTGCCACCTATAAAAACATTGGAAAAGTTGGTCTAAACTTATGAGGCCGAAACTAGAGAGAGTTCATTTAATCACTGTGGACGCTGGGTCCCGAGGCAGCCCAGATCAAAGGTTACATAGTGATGAAAAGTTGTCCATGATATAAATGGAGGAATGAAAGTACTAGTCCTCATCCTTGAATTTCACATTTTCGATAGTTTTCCTCTTTTTTAGTCTTTTGCACTTTGCTGGAGCTAAAATGATGGCTTTAAATGCAAAACATTGGTTTTTTTACTGACAGACGACCGTCCGTCACTGAGCGATGCTTGTCTATCACTGTTGCTGGTGCCTAGCGCTCATTCATGGCCTTTTTGTAATTTTCAGTTGTGCCTTTGAGAGATGCTCTGTCACATCCCAAAAATGGCCTAGTAGAATTGTATGTGTAATTGGATTATAAACGGGTATTTTGGAAATTTCTGCAAATGGATTAAGGACTTAATTGAAGAGTTATTTAAAGTATTTAATGGAAGAATTATTGTTAGTGAGTGATATGTAATTTGCCAATGATTTATAAAGGAATTTACAAGGACTAGAGGAAAAAGAAGCAAAAAAGTCAAAGGAAGAAAGTGAGGTCCAATGAATGAGTAACAAGTGGCAAGGTTGTTGGGTGCATTAATGGGGATTTAAAAGAAGTAGAGAGAGGGAAGGCTGAAATTTCTTAGCTTCCCGTGGAAGCTACTTGGTTTTGCCCTCTCCCTTCTCACGTTCTCTCTCTCACTTTCTCATCTCCATTTTCTACTCTCTCAAGTTTTGCATATGGGTGTTCCTCAAGAGTTGAGCTAGGGTTTGTGATCAAGAGTTGTCCAAGAGGTAAGTGGCAGTTGTTTAGTGCATTGATTCTCCATTTTCCTCTCCATTTAGGTCTTCTGGTTATATGGTTTGTTTTTGGTTTTAAAGTTTTTAATTGCATGGGTTAACTAAGCTTTGGTTTTGATTGGGTTTTGTTTTAATTGGATTTGTGCAAGAATCTGATGAAAGAAGAAAGGATAAAGGGAAAGGAAATATTGGATTTCGAAGCCAGTGGATTTTAGAAGCTCCATACCAGGTTTGGGAGTTGTTTGAGTGTGTTCTATCCATTCTCGTTTTGGATCCTGTTTTGAGTTCAAATGTTTCTATTATTTGTGTGTTTTGGTATATGAAAATGCATGAGTATAATTGATTTGTGAACATGATTTGTGATGAGATAGTTATAGTGGTTTGCATGTTGATTTAGAGTGTATATACATGAATGTGAGATGAATTTCTGGGTTTTTGGAACCTCTATAAATGTTATTTTGATGTGTGATAATATTGTGTGATTTGTGTTATTATGATTGTGAACGGGATTTGGAGGCCAAAAAGGTAAGCTTTTCCATGAAATTGCATCACATATGGGTTTGGGTGAAGTTGGGTTTTGATTTCCTTCAAATCCTGTTTTTGTGTTTCTGGAGATCGAGGAGAATCGATTTTGTCTCGAGCGCGACAGAACCGGCTCTTCTCCTTTTAGCGGGATTACCGCTCTGCAGTCATGAGTAGAAAGGTCACGAGTCGTGAGTGAGGATCATGACTCGTGACCCTCTTCCCTTGGCAGTCACGAGTCGTGAGGGAGGATCACGACTCGTGACCGTCCCTTTCCTGCGAGGTGGGACGCGTTGGCGTCACGAGCCGTGAGGGAGGATCACGACTCGTGACCTCCTCTTCCTGCGAATCGTTGGCAATCACGAGTCGTGAGGGAGGATCACGACTCGTGGCCGTCCCTTTCCTGCGAAGTGGGAGGCGCTAGCATCACGAGTCGCCACAGCATGTGCGACTCGTGACTGGCTTCTCTTCCTCTCACTATCGCAAGCACGACTTCTTGTCGCGAGTGCAACAGTGAGGTCTCTCCTGCCCTGTTTTGAAAAAGAGTTTTAAGCTTATTTTACATGGGTTTTTAATACATAACACATGATTTGTCTTATATGGCCAATTATGTGATAAATTACATGTTGTTAATTAGGATTTGTATATGATTTATATGTCTTCAAAAATGGTAAATATACATGTACACGTGAAATTGCAAAATAATTATACTTGATTTATTCTGTATTATATGAACATTAGTTTAGAACATGATTGATAGTCATAGTAGTGGATAGATAAGCGTTTATCCAGGGTTAGAGTGTGAGTGCAGCTGCTATGTGTTATTTGCTACATACGGGCCCCGTTTGGGTCATATAAGATGTTTGAGGCCTCGGTCTCCGGTATACTTTCGGGTATACATGATGGTAAAATATTTTGAGACCCATGTCTTCATATGCTTGGGATATTATGTCCTATCAGTATCATTAGTACTCGTATCCACTAGTTAGCGAGTAATCAGGCTATTACTTGAAGTTATTATACAAGTTTTGATGTATGAAGCTGTTAGTTATATGAAATGAATATATGTTACATGTATATGTATATGCGTTATGACAGGATAAAATGGAATACTTGTATTCGGGTATGAATGGTTATATAATTATATTCATGTTGATACATGAATATTGACTACTTGGATATGAATGGTTACTTTCCGATATGCGTGTATGATGAATACTTGTTATAAGCATGAGTAGTATATGTTTATATGCTATTATTATTATTAAGCTTACATATATGTTTATTGCAATTATATGTACATGCATGTGTTGTTCCTCCCCACTAAGCGTTATCGCTTAGCACGAGCTCTTTTCCCGTGTAGGTGGCAGGTTCATTTTGGAGTCGGACATCTGCAGGTCGGCCACTAGAATTCTAGAATTGGAGTTATTTTGTCTTCCGCTATATTTTTTTATATGGAGTATGATTTTGGAAATATAATTTTGTAAAGAACGATTTTGTATATGTATATGTTTATCTTCTACAAATCCCTTTTGTAAAAACTATATGGTTATATATATGGATTTGTTATCTTTTGATTAAATGTATTTGTTTTCTTAATTTATTTGAGTATATATATATGTATTTGAGTTTGTGCACGTGGCGCCCCGGTATCCTTCCCACGGGGGTAACGGGGAGTTACACGCTCGTATGTGAGTGACAAACCCCCGTCTATCGTCTCTTTTGCAATGGTTTACAGAACGCTCAGCACAGCGAGAAAAGGGGGAATTTCTTGGGATCCCACCTGATTCTTGCAAGTCCAAGTTTCAAAAAAGAAAGGGTTGTTCTCTACCAAAAAAGGAAAACTAGACATTTTGGTTTGGGTATAAAAAGAAAGAGAAAAGATAGAATAAGAAAGGGGTTGGCATTTTCTTAGAAAAAAAAAAGGCAGAGAAAAAGAAAAAAGAAGAAGAAAAAGAGAAAAGAAAATTCTAGGTTCACAAGCTTTTTATTATAAATACAATTTTTACTACTCTCATTGGGTTTAGAGCTTCTATTAGAGCTTCAATCTCTTCTAGAAATCAACCAAAACGGAAGAACATTTTCTAAAGAGAGAAATAACTTTCTCTCTTAAATTCAAATCTATTTTTTGGGAGTTCAAGGAGGCACAAAGCACTTCTGATTCTCCAAGAACCAAGGAAATGGTCTGAGGGTAAATATTCTAGGCTTAAGCCATTTATTTCATACTTAGATTTAAACAAATAATGTATAATGTGTTTTGATTTCTTGAATATGTGATTCCTTGTGATTGTTTGCTCTTTTCGGTATAAATAGTTTTCTAAGGTCTCAAAAATGATTCTGATGCATTTTTAGGATTTAATATATATGTTTAAGACCTTTTGAAGTAGAAGATTTGAGTTTGAAATAGTATTAATAGAGGTTCAGAGTGATTTTTCGCATTCTGGGCTTGACCAATGGGAAGAAGGAGTGACAGACGCCCATCTCTCAACCGAGTTATAGGACGTAGCAAAACTCTTCCTTTTCATCCATCGCGTCCCCTGTCCCATTTGTCCCGTCTGTAGGTATTGTTTAGCCTTTTGTGATGTATGCTAATGTATTTTCTTTGGCCTTTTAGTGCTATATTATATAGGTTGTTCTAATTTCCTTTTATTGTGCATGTTGCGTTATTCTCCACATTTCGGCGTTTATTTCTACCTTTATTTTATTTAATTTCAGAATATACATTTAAATGTTTTCTTATCATGTCTTTACTAATGAGTTACTTCTTTTATTTTTGGTGGCCTGATATGTCCCTTTTGAGAGCATTCCTCTCAAATGGAGATTTGGAGATTAGGACACCAAGAGGATCTGTGTGGTTAATTCCCTTAGCAATTTATTTAATTTCTTTGCTTTATAGTTTGGACTTGCGATAACAAATATTTTCGTGTTCATATTAATATAAAAAAACTCACCAAAAGATTTCTATTAACTAACTGGGATTTTCTTAATAGAATAGGACCAATGTCCTAATTTTCATCCAAGAAAATATCACTTCTAAAGAAGTGTCTCTATTTATCAAATGGGTTACTCATCTCGATTTTTTAAAACTGCCCAAGAAACTTTTTTATTTTGTAAACATGCATGCGGGGACCAATGTTCCCATTCAAATGAATGCTCCGGTTTATGTATGTATCTCAGTTCCTCTTTTTTTAGATTTTGTATTTATTTTTCGGACAATTGTAATTATATTTTTATTTATTGCTTTATTCATCGTTTTTCTATGTGTTTGTAATGCACCTTTAATTAATTGCATTTATTGTGTGAGAAGAGAGATATCAATTTAATCTTAAAAAATAAATTACATAATTTAATCAAGGTATAAGTAAGAGTGATGTCTCGAACCTTCTTTGGTTTAGGCTTCATGAGGTTAGAAAACCTTTCCCAACATTTTGTTGGATGGCAACTCCATGATACCTACCTTATAGTGCCCAAATCAACACCCTCGTAGGTTAATCGCCGACAATAGAGTAGGGGTGATTTCCTGCCTATTGTGAAGCGACCAGCTTTCACGAGTTTAAGTGAACCTCCATCCAGTCTCGAGTCCTAAAAGCGGACCTCGAGAGTGACCCGAATGCCTCGTGGAGTTCGGCACGCATCACAGTCTCTATTACTTATACCTTGGTTAAATGTTTATGAATGAGTTTTTAAGATTAATTTTTTATCTCTTGTCTCGTATGCGTTATGCAAATAAATTAAATCATAATTCAGGCACATATAAAAGCTGTAAAGATAATAAATTACAATAATCCCAAAGTAAAAACTAATCCTACAAAAGGAAAGATAAACATACATAAAACAGAAAATTTAGTCAGATGAAAACATTGGGTCCCACACGCATATTTTACAAAAAAAAAAAGTTAAGAGTCCTTAGACAAGTTTTAGAAAAAGTGGGATGAGTGATTCCATTTTGATAGAAAGAACTCCTCTTTTTGGGATGGCATTTTGGGAAGAAAAATTAGGACATTGGTCCTATTTTATTAAGAAGACATCATTTATTATGTAAAAATCTTTCAGCGAGTTTTTATATTAATGTGCATAAAAATCTTTTATTATTAAAAATTCAAATCAAAATAAAGAAAAGTAAAAAAAAAATAAAGTACAACGGAATTTAGTAGTCCATGCAATTCCCGCATCCTAGCCACCAAGTCTCCGTGTGTTGGGAAACGCATGTGTGTGAGGTATTTTAGGCCATAAAGAAACAAAGGGAAATGACCCGTTAGAAATAGAATTAATGAATATAATTAAGTAAATAAACATGTGCATACTGTAATTAAAGAAAATAAAGAGTATTGAAAAAATATAAATGGCAGGAAATAATACTACATGCTTGGAACAAGGGTTTAAGATATAACGTGCAAATACAATATACAAATAACAAAAATAATGCAATAAAAGAAAAGAAAAGAAAAGAAAATGGTCAAACAGTGACCACAAATGGCCACAAAATGGGGGAAACGGGCATAAAAGGGGGTGTGGACGAGAAGGGATGGCTTCTGCTCTGTCCTGTTAGTTGTCACTAGAGACAGATATCACTAAAGTCATCTTCCCGTCTATCATGCCCAGAAGGCAGTATCACATGCAGACCTCAAGCTTTTAACTATTTTCACTAACAAATGACCTAAACATGCATATAAAGGTCTAAAAGCACAATAACAACACTCATATTATTTCAAAAAATTATTTAAACCAATAAAAACTAAAAATAACAAAAGATCACAGGTTTAAAACATACAATCTGAAAAACTACATAATGTTTGATGGATTTTAATTATAGAAAAATAAAAGACTGAGCCCAGAATATTCACCTCAGATTGTTTGCTTTTTAGAGAATAGAAATGGTGCTTCAAGTTCCTTTTTAAATTCCACAATCAGTTTTCCAAGACCAAGAAAGAAATCTTTGCCTCTATTTTCTAAAGAAACTTTTTCTCTCTAAATTATATGCCTTTTCTCTCAAAAAAATTCTCTGTCTTCCCAATTCTGTGTTTCAAAAAAGCTTTTTTTATATCCTCTTTCAAGAAAGTACCTTAGAATTAGGGGTTGTGGGAAGGAAAAATCGAATCTTTCCCTCCACAACTCCTAAAAATCAGCCCCCCACTTTCTCGTGTTTTTAAAAAATAGATCTCACAAATTTCTCGCTTTGATCTCACCACGGACAGGCGTCACTCAAAAACTGGTTTTAAATTTATGAAATTGCTACCCAGCCGTGACTCGGCTAACCTGGGATCGACAGATGGGCATCTCTCATTGAGAGACAGGTGTCCCTAAAGCTAAATTTTGCAATTTAAACCATCATATAAATGCTAGAACTATTCCTGATTCAAACAAAGTTATGCAACATAATTATACATACTATTATTTTGTTATTTGTTTGTTTTTTTTTTATTTACCCTACATAACTCATATTAACATATCATCATTTCTTCTTCTTTGCATTCCTTTCATGTATCACCCTATACCCGCAAATGATACGGATATCGAATGTCACCACACTGTACTGTATTGCACTCCTCAGATTCAGTGAAAATTTTTTTTTCCAACAATAACAATCATACATAACAATAACAAACAATTACACTAACACACCATTATTATACTTAACCTGTATAACCTCGAGTTCATCCATTGCAGTCGTATACATGACATGCCTACGTCAATATACTTGTTGTCCCGTAAATTCTTTCGTTTATCAATAACATCGGCCACTACGATTTTTTTTCTTTTATAACCTGCACGCAGTAACAACACTACGCGCTAAGTACACATAACGGACCATAATTAACATTTTGTCCCTAAAAATGGAAAAATTACAACTTAATCCTTAAACTTTATCAAAATTACAAGAATGCCATTATTTCATTCTTTTTATCTTTCTAATTATCATTTAACATGCAAATTACATTTTAGTCCTTAAGCTATCATTTTCATACCAAATTACACTTTAGTCCCTAAAAAGTGACCAATCTCCATATTTAGCCATTTAATTACATTTTTATCCTTATTAACATTTATTAACATATATATAGATAAAATTACCATTTTACCCTCAAAGCTTTTTATTAATTATGATTATACACTTTTTCAAACAAATATAATTTCCATCACATGTTAACCATTTAAAAGCTCATATTTACCATTTTACCCTTAACCCCATCTTTATTCTTTATCCTTATCCTTCTCACTTTAATCATTACCATATCTTATCTTTATCACATAATTACATGCATATCTTATCTTTATCACATAATCACATGCATATCTTATCTTTATCACATAATCACATGCATATCTTATCTTTATCACATAATTATTTCTTTTTATGGTCAAATTTACCATTATGTCCTCAAAACTTTTTAATTATTCGAATTAAGTCCATTTTTCACGCAAATATCATTTTAATCACAGATCAACCATATCAAGCTCATTTTTGCCATTTGCCCCTGTATAAAACTGGCAGACATCTATGACCAGGATAAACGAGACGTGAACCTGATAGGTTCAATATAGAATAGAGGGACCCCGTAGGACCACTTCTATAGATTTAATACAGAATAGAGGGACCCCCTGGGACCACCCCTATGATACAGACAACAAAAATACAGATTAATATTATATTAAAATAGAATAATATACAGAATAGGACCGTTATTGGCCTATAATAAGTGAGACGTTATGCTCACACCCGCAGTCTTCTGTCCCTATGGCTAGCCATCATATCCTGAACTAGACTTGACTACCAGATTACTACATAGGGCATCAAATTTCCACTTTTCATATTTTTAAGTTACCAGTCATACTATTCCTAGAATTTCATCATTCTATTCCATTCTTTTTCATACAATTCAATCATCATTCATGTGATTATCATCATCATACCATCACATGCCATAATTCTCATGTTATTATCATGGTACACATGTAAACACACATGCATACCATTCGGCCAACATGTTAACTTTTCACCATTAATTCTTTTCTTCAACTTTAACATTTCTTTATGTCTTTTACATGTTGAATAACATAACCTGCCATTAATTTCCATTAACACACATCAAAATTATGCCTTTACACATGGTAACCATTTGGCCAACATGCATACCATACATTATGACATTTTCACATGCTCTAATTACATACCATTAGGTAGATCACATGTCAAACAACATAATCATGCCATGAAATCACATCAAAACACCTAAAAATCATGCCTTTTCGTGTGTTAACCATTCGGCCTCATTTATACATCATGCATCATGAAATGTTTTCATGCTCTATCACATACCATCATCTAAATCACATGAAAAACATCATGTATACATCATGAACATGCTATAAACATCATCAAAACACATCAAAATCATGTGATATACCATTCGGCCTAAGTAGGGATCCATCATACCAACTTTTTTTCTCATTTTAAACATTCATATCATCATTTTTAACATCCCTAAGCTTGAATATCAAGTTATTTTCAATTAAACATGCATATTTCTCACACTTTATGTTTAAACATAACCTAAAATCATACGTTTGATATGGAAAAAGGAGGATATTATATCCACTAACCTTATATTCATGCTCTCCACACTTAGATCTTCCTTTTCTTAGCTTTGCTCCAAGAAACAACATCATGTCCTTTGAAATCCTTAATTTGCCGAATATATAATCTAAAGAAATCACCACAATTTTTCTTCCTTTATGAAATATATGTACATAAACATCATCTACATATCCTAAAATACCTATTGGAACCTTTAAACCAATTTAAGAATATCAACTTTACATACCTCAATTTGATACATAAACTCTTCCACTTATTTTCTCCCACTTCTTCCACTTCAAATGAACTCTAATCACCACCATCAGATTTTAGAGAGGCTAAAATTTACTTAGGAGGCTTGGATTTGGGGAGAGATGAAGAGAGAATTGAAAAAAATGGAGGAAAAATCAAGATGAACAATTATGCCTTATAGAGGAGGAGGAGAGCTGCTGGAATTCTACGGATTTCTCTAGAGAAATCTGATATTCCAGCCTTTATATAGCCTCTCCTAATGGGCCAAATCATGGGCCAATCAATTGGGCTAAACCAAAAGCCCATTTAGATAATTTAAGCCCATTTTCCAACCAAAAATAATTTCTCTCACTTTCCAAGCTCTTTTCTTACCAAAATAAATTCCATAATTCTTAAAATATATAATTTAGCCTCCATGTAAAATTTTAGCTCAATAGGAGACCGTTTCCCGATCCGATAATTTCTTACCAATTCGATAACTCAAATTTCTGTCTCACCGTAAAATTTATTTTTCTTTACCATTTATATCTCCATAATTTTTAAAGAAAATCCGTGCTTTCATATAATTTTTTCGAGGTCCATAACTCCATTTAAAGTCCGCTCAAACTTTGGTCAAACTAGTGAAACCAAAGTCAACTTGTCCGACCAGTCCGGTTCACTGGTTGAATCGGTTCGGTTCACTTTTATCCTTAATTTCCATTTTACTCTTAATAGCTCATTTAACCTTCATTCTATCTCATTTAGGGTCCTTATTCGGTTCGGTTCAATTAAACCGGTCCGATTCATCCATTTTCAGTGTCACCATAAAATTACTTTTTTTACCACCAAACTGTTTTACACACTATTCTGAGTCTATCTATGCCTTCAGATAACTTTTTGGAGGTCATTTACTATCTTTAAAGTCTCCGTTAAATCTCGATCAAACCTTGTTACTATTTGAATCGAACTAGAGATTTTTCTTCAGTTTGACTTTCGGGAACCTATTTGACCTCATTTTCACTCCAAATTATACCACCAGACTCCTTATAACTTGTAGTTTTTAATAGTTCAATAAAATATTTTTCACTTTTGGGTTCCCAAGAAGTCACCTATCAGGGGCTTCCTTAACCTGAGCACATTTAACATTTCTTCTCTTCTATCTTTTAGGACCTAATTACTGATATTTTCACCTGAAATTCACATTACATACTCTACAGATTTCACTGATACTATTAACCCGGTATTCGGGCCATTACATTTCATATACAAAAATTACAATGTTGCACATATTTTCATTACCAAAATGCTAACTGTATACACCGGGTCCTGAGGCAGCCCAGATCAAAGTTACCCAATGAAAATAAGATACCTTGTCACAGGCAAAAAAGCTTAAAAATGATGATTTCCTGTTAAAATTTGCATTTTAGAGTGAAAAATGAAAAAATAATAAAAAAACTATTTTAAAAATTAGATTTGAAAAATGCGGCTTAGAAATTATATTATTTTTAGTTAAATTTAAAAAAAAATTTCCGCGAATGTCGGTCATGCGGCAGCGCGCTGCGCCCCGTGCGGAGCGCCGGCTGGGCGTGCGGCCGAAGGGCGTCGGTCGCCCCTATTCCGTCGTAAATGGCCAATATCGCCCCAATTTCAGTTTTTTCCGATTTTTCACCCAAAAATCCGTTTTTTATCCCATTTTTTAGAGTTTTTAAAGGATTTTTTCAATTTTTAAAATTCAAAATAATTAATATCTGATTCAATTGGATTTTTTCCTCTTAATTAATGGTTTTTTCCTTTTTTCTTGATTTTAAAAAAGAAAAGGATGAAACTAATTAGGGGGGAATTTCTTTTAGGGTTTTTTTAGGTTTTCTCTTCTTCTTCCTCTCAAATTCTCTCTAAAATTTTCAGATTTTCCCCAACAAAAAAAATTAAAAATTCAGTTCATCTTTTTGGTTATTTTTTTTCCAATAGAATTTCTTCTAAACATTTTTAGAATTACTTTTATTGATTGATTTCAATTTTGAGACAAATACAATAATTATTTGCTCACAAAATTCTTTTTTAACTTTTTATTTTTGTTCAATTAGACTTTTTCCATTGATTTTCTTTTGAATCTCTTTTTGATGAAAAGTTAATTTTGAGACAAACAAAATAGTTGTTTGTTATCAAAATCTAATTTTTTCATTTGATTTTCTAAAAATAAGATTTTTTTTTTCATATGTTTTTTTTTCTTGAGACAAACAAAAGGATTGTTTGTTCTTGAGATTATTTTTATTCTAATCAATAAAAATCATTCTTTAGGCAAAGAAATTAATTCTTTGTTCTTAAAGAATTTTTGAACATTTATTCTATTTTTTTCCTTGGAATAAAATTCCAATATTTTCATATCTCAATTCTAATCTTATAAACCAAAACTAGGAAATCCATCATCATTTTTGCCTTCATCGAATCCGAAACTTTGAGAGTAAACATTCCGGGCTTGACGCTTTTATTTTCCTTTATTTATTTTTATTCATATTTAATTTATTCATGTAAATTTTTATTGTTTTTATTTATTTATTTATTTTATTATTTTGTATTTATTTTATTTAATATGTTCATATATTATTTTATTCTTGTTCATGTGAATATTGATTTCTTATTATTGCTAACATGTAAATAATTTATTTTTGCTTTGATTTCTCATTATTTTCAACATATAATTAATTAATTCATTTTGATTAATCTTTTTGCCTTGTAAATATTTCATATTAATTGTGATAACATTAATTAATCATGTCACTTATTTAATCATTTTCATCATTCTTTTATTCATTATTTTTTATCATTCTTTTTTATTGCCATTGTTATATTTTTATTGATTATCCATTTATTTGTTTATGTTCATTATTATCATTATCATATTCATATTTTTATGTATTAATTCGTTAGCATGTTTTACTTATTCCAATTAAATCATTTAATTCTTTTATCATTTAATGCATATTTTCGTTTATTTGGATTTGCTAACATGTTAATACATTTATTATCTTTCATGTCATTTTATTTTATTTTACCATTTATTGTATACTTAGTTGATTTAATTGATTTAATTACTAACATTATTTTATTGGTATTTTATTTTTATTTCACAACTTACTTTCTTTTTTGGGCATTTTTGCGAGAACACGAGGAGATCCGAAAGGCTCATTTGGGTTAGAAATTTAACTGCTTTATTTGTAATATTTCATTTATTTGGCTTTTTCCTTTATTTTGCCATGTAATTTTCTTATAAAATTATTTATTTTAGGCACGCTAAAAAGAAAATCACAAAAATATTTTTATTAATTAACTTGGAACATTTCCTAATAAAAATGGGACCAATGTCCCAATTTTCTCCATCCAAAATAAAAATTGTCACATCAAAATTGTTTTATAATAAATATGCATGCGAGGACCAATGTCCTCATCTTTAATATACATCTCGTTTTATGCATGCTTTGTATTTTATTTACAATGGGGGTTCTATTCCGCCCCTAGTTTTATTGTAATTTATTTTCATGCACTTTACTTTAATTATACTTTTATTTATCGCTTCCTTTGAATGAATAACTTGCGCTTTAATTAAACTGCACCGAATTGAATGAGAAAAGGGATGAAACGCTAAATTCAAAACTCAAATATAAACTTAATCAAGGTATGAATAAATAGGAAGTCCCGAACCTACTCTGGTCTTTGGGCTCAATGAGGCGAGAGGGCCACTTCAGCATTTTGTTTGGGTGGAAACCTCCAAGACACCTGTTGTGTCCTGTAAATGGATCAAACTTGCACAGTCCTAGGAGCCACGAGGCGAGAGGGCCATCTTAATGTTCTATTAAGGTGGATACCTCCAAGACACCTCTGGTTTGCCCAAGCGTTAGGCTAGAGGACCATCCTATCATTAGGGTGGATACCTCCAAGACACCTCCGGCTTGCTTATAATGGACATAGTAGCGCCGTCTTAGGCTCACTGCGGCTAGATTACCTTTTCTAATATTCTATTGGGTGGCGACTCCAAGAAACCTCCTTGTTTCTAAAAATGGACGCACTTGTAATTTCTTACAAGTTTTCATGAACCTCATCCCGATCGCTCTGAAGGCGGACGGTTCGGGGCACCCCGGGGTTCGGCGCCTGTCACAGTGGCGACTCCGCTGAGGACAATACTCGAGACTTCGCTTCGAAAGTGCCTTGGTTAAAATTTACAATTGAGTTTTAACTTAAAAATTTCATCCTTTTTTTAAACTACATTGCATCTCATTAGAGCCTTAGATCTATGCTAGTTTGGTCCCTCTTTTAGCCCTAGTGCGTTCCTGAAGCACAACCCTACGTTCACTCAACGTAGGGAAGTGTTAAGGATAATCACCAGCCCAAGCCTCGTACCATCATGGTATATTAAATGGAGACCCAATCGGTCGTTATGCTCGTGATAAGCTAGACCCGTTGGCAGGGACCATGCTTGGGTAGCCCTAAAGTAACATCACCTTGGCCAAAGCTCATGTAATGGAAATAGTTACTTCCCCTAAGTGGTATGAACCTTAATACTATGCTTGCTATATAGATCATTTTGTATTGGACAAACCCAAATAATTTGATTGGTCACCTAATCAAAGGCTTTCATGCCCCGATCGGCCCATGTCAACTTATTCGGACTGCTTAAATACACAATGATCACAACTCATGCGCCTGGGCATTAGTTAAGAGAGGTTATGCTACCGGTTTCCCACCGTGCACCATACGCTCCCATCGGGTCCCCTGTTGACCCATAGGCCAAGCCCACCTAGGAAAGAGACTATGACCTCGTGTGCGGGAGTAACAAGGTTGGAAGGACCTATGTGTTTGCATGTGATTTGTGGATGTTGCATACGCACGATCATACATCTTATACGTCATTCATGCATCATCCTAACGAGTCTGTTCTGCAGCCATCATAGATCAGCCCAGGTGGTCAAGAGGTCCCCAAGGGCGACTGCGTAGGAATCCATTCTTTGAGCTGCCATAAAGGGTAGAGTTCTCCGACTCAGTTTCAGAAGAAAGTCACGCTATATCATCCCAGTGCTTCATAGATTCAGAAATGGCAAACTCACCAAGAGGGACAGATGCTACTAGGGTTATGATAGCAGAAGAAGTGGGCCAAAAGTTGGAAGAATTTGAGAATCGGACGATGGCCATGATGGCTACATTGGATCAGCCAGCTGCGCCGCAGAACCCACCTCCTCCTCCCATGAGACAAAATGGACGGGAGGAGGACAGAAAAGATAGGCAAGAGGAAATTCGCCCACCACCTATAAACTTAAGAGCAACAATGTCAGGGGTCCAGAGGATAAGGCCAACCCAGAGGTTGGAAGATAACCTAGAAGAGGATGAATATGAAGAGTCAGTGTCAAAGAGAGGGAAGGCACCCCAGAAGGAAGAGGCCATCTAGAAAAAGATGGAAGAAAAGTTTGAGGCAAAGGCGAACATGTTGACAAGGGGTCGAGGGATGAACCCCAAGGACAAGGAGCTTGATAGGGAGGATTTATTCCCTCTAAATTTCAAATTACCTGATGTTCTGAAGTTTGACTGGACATCGGACCCCACCGCACACATCAAACAGTACTCCCTGGTAATGAAGGGTACTACGTTGACAAAGAGGCAAAAGATAGAATACTTCTGTTTGAGTTTAACAGGTCCTGCAGTGGACTGGTATCATGGACTGGACAAGAGAACTAAAGAAGATTGGGTTCTATTGACAGAGGAGTTCCTCAAGCAGTACGACTGCAGTTCAAGAATGGAGGTCACTCTGAAGGATCTAGATCTACTTCAATAGAAGTCAGGAGAATCATTCCATGAGTACTTAACCCGATAGAGGAACTAGGTAATGGAGATAAAGAGAAGGCCTGATAACCTAGATCAGATTAGGTTATTTATTAGGAATGCCAGACCATAATTGAAGGAGGCACTCAAGTTAAAGGGATTAAAAGATTGGGAATCCCTTAAAGATATAGCCATCGAGGTAAAAGGGGAGCATTTAGAACGGAAGGCAATTATCGCCAACTATGGTTATGGCGGTAAAAAGTTTAAAGGGGGCTCTAGCAACAATAATAAGAACGATGGTGACGAGAGGGCTGAAGCATCGGTCACTGAGACAGCCGTGCACTGCGATTCTAACTTAGGTAAACCATTATCCTGGTATCTTGAGCATTTCACCAAAGAAGGGAGATTGCAACCACTATCGACAAGGCCAGCCACGAGCCAAGGAAGGCCAGGACATAGGGACGATTGGTATTGTGCATATCATCAGCACACAGGGCATAAAACAGATTATTGCCGCGCTCTAAGGGAGTGCATACAAAAATGGGTTGACACTGATCGGATTCCAGATCCGAGGAAGAAGAGAAAAAGATAGAATAATTATCACCAATCTTGGGGACACGGTCCAGAGAAGGGGAGCCTGAGGTATCAGAAGATTTTCAAGCAATTTGCATTGGTAAGGACAGAAAATGATTAGCTATTCAGAATGTTCTTTTTATTTTTGAACTGTTTAATAATGACATTTTAGCTTCATTAATAAGATGAACGTTTTTGCTTACTTTGTTATGTCTCTTATGATTTCACTATGCATAATCATAATCATGACTCATCCCTATTTGATATTGATTCAATTGATGTTACTCCATTTAATCTCAGAACTTTGGAGAACCCAAAGAAAATCTTGATAGCATCTGTTATAACTCCTGAGGAGAGATTAAAACTTGAGAGAAATTCAACAAAATATAGAAAAGGTCTTTGCCTGGACATATGAAGACATGCTAAGAGTTGATCTTGGAATCACTAGGCACATCATTTAAACACACCACAATCATGAACCAGCCACGCAGAAGCTCAGAGGATTGAAGATGGAAGGGCAGAAAAGGTCAAAAAGGAGGAATCCACAAGCAGAAATAAAGCCAAAATTTCTAGCCGAAGTTCAATGCCAGTCCTGGTTGGTCAATGTTGTACTAAATCGAGAAGAGGAGGAGTGCGTATATGTGTAAACTATTAGGATTTGAACAAAACTTATCCTCAAAAGAACAAAAAGAAAAAAAAAAAGAACAGAAAAAAGCACAAAGCAAAAAAAGAGAAAAATGAAATAAAAAAAATAGAAAAGAGAGAGAAAGAAAAGAATCGATATGTAGATCGAAAAATCATCATGGGGGGGCAAGCTTTGTTCAAATCCCATTGATCTACACATGCCCGTACTTTGCCATTTTTCTCGACTTCTGGAAAGGACAACAAGAATTATATTGACTCGCAATGGATATAGGCTGCTCGAGCTTGGAAATAGACATCATAGGGGAGGTGCGCCCTACAGCCCCAACGGACAGGGTCATGTCAAGATGGTCTTTCGCACCGCGCAGGGTTCAAGGACAGAAGGACACCTTATGGTTAAAGCTAGGGAGTTGCTCCAGACGTATGGCATTAAAGACCATAGGTCCTCTCTGTATTGCCCTCAAACTAATGGGGCAGCCGAGGTTGCTAACAAGAAGATCTTGATCAAGATGGTTCAAAACTACAAGGACTGGGCAGAGGAATGGCCTTTTGCACTTCAAAGCTAGGGAACCGCCATCGGAACCTTTACAAGAGTCACCGCCCAGTTCTCAATACATAGGGAAGAAACAGTATGGCCGATCAAAGTAGAGCTCAAATCTTTAAGAACAGTCATGAAAGACCAAATTTGGGAAGCTAACAGGGCAGAGCAACGGCAGCAGCAATTGAACAAGTCAGACAAGGACAGGTCATGGGATTATCACAACTGTAAGATCTATCGAAAAACGTTCTGTTTGTTCATTTGGAAAGATAGCCAGAAAGCATCCGATGAAAGAGGGAGATTCAATTGTCAAGCAAATGAGACCAGGTGTTCTGGGCATACGGGATAGGTTTAGGCTAACATGAGAGGACCCCTTGTTCTTTAGAGATTGCTTCTAAGACAGAAGCAACAGGCAGCAATGAAGTTGCTTCAAGAACTGATCACGTCAATGAACTCAAGAGGGTCCATAGCGAAAGACTTAAAAATCAAAAGAAGAGAATAAAAGCCCGGCGGGTTGAAAACCGAAAAAAGGCAGCCTTGCTAAAAATGGGCGCCTCGTCAGGGTGAAAACCGAAAAAAGGCATCCTGGGCAAAACTTAGAGGCTTGAGAGAAAATGACCAATCAAGAAAATCCGAGAGGGCTAATTGGAGACAAGAGTTTGATGCTTACAAGATCTACTCTGAAATTAGATTTAGTTATGCATTTTGAATTGATGTTAGATAATGATGATGTATAGAGAAATCATACTGAAATGTACACAATCTTTGCAAATACTTGTGTTCATTGTTTTCTAGTTCATTTATAAAAAGAGGAATGTTGTTCATTACTAAATGCATGAAATCTAAATGACTACTCTCTGCTACGACTCTCACCGTCCAGATGTCTAAGTCGATGAGTTCTATTATCAACTGCAAGACTAATCACCTACCTTTTGAATGCATTAGTGGGAGTAAAGGAACGATCCCTGAAAGATAATATAATAGTCTTCACCGGAAGTTTGCCCAGAGGCTATGGTATCTGGAGGTAAAAGCCAAAGATAAGGTCCATCTTAAAAAGATAGCGATGCCTCGCTATAACGTTAATCCCTCTGAACTATCGAGCACAATGGTCGATAATGTAAAAGGCAGCCTCATGAAGCCCTAAAGAACCCGATCCTCATTCGCTACCTAACCTAATCTGGCAACACATTCATCCAGAAAGTCAAAGGAATGCAACTGATGCTTAGAGAGAAATGCCTCAGAGAGTAACTGCCGATTACCCTAGGAAGGGGCTTTGATAGTAGCTTCAATTTTTCTTGCAGCCGTACCTGAAAGGCAAGAGAGTCTAAAAAAAAAAGGCCGTTAGAGATGAAAACCATGACTGGCGCTCTAAGCAAAAGTTAGGCCAAAGGGCAGGGTGAAAACCTAGGAACAGGCAGTCTGTCCTTCAAAAAATAAAAATGAATGAAAAAAAGCCACTGGAGTGGGTTGGGTCCATTCCAGGCAAAAATTAGGCACAGGGTCTTGTGAAAATCCCCAAAAGGGATGCATTTCCCGCTAAGAAAAGCTAGTGTGAAAATCCACAAGGGACGCACTACCTTTAAAATAATGACTTTTGAAGCCTAGAGCAATAAAGCGGCATTACTTTGAATAACTTCCCTTTAGGCGGGTAGTGCATAATGCAGAACTTGATTCAGAGTTCTGGGGGCAAAATGCTCATTGATCGGGGGGCAAAGATGCGTACGGGTCAGTTCTCCTTGAAAAGATTCTGGGTCAGAGTCCGTAAAGCCAAGACAATGCTTTTCTACATCCTTGGGAGTATCAGACAATGTGAGTAGCCGAGCAGTACCCTCAACGAATCCCTTAACCACCTGGGATGTGGTCTATTCAATTTTGCATATCACATGCATATCACTTGCATTCAGTCGTTTACACGTATGGATATGCACACACAATTCTTGTACATTAATCCTTCGCATGCGTTTTCTGTATATAGTTTTGTATGTATATTTCACACACATAATTCCATACGCACACACAATCTTTTGTATATGTTGTTGTGCACATGACTCAGAGGGAAAGGTTCGAATAGACCTCATGAGCAAGGGTGATCCAACAGATGGTTCAGCTCAACATGATCGGCCACTGTATCCGGCATAAAATCAGGTGAATATGTGCAGAGGTGGAATGCCCAAAAGAACAAGCCTATCCGGGCACACCATGCTAAAGGTACTCCGAAATCACACAAATCTATAGAAAAGAAGATCCCTTGAGAAGCCGGACTACCCGCACATACTTTAGGCAATTAGAGGCCAAAATGGGTTGGGGTACAGCTTTAGCTCTACATCGGTGCTTACCCAAGCCAAACAATTAGATCAAGATGAAGTCCTCACGATAATGGAATCTCGTGGACCTGCTCCGAAGAAGACATTTAAAAGAGCATGCCTACTCATGCATGCCATACCGGGAGCAACCAGGTAAGTTTCTCTATCATAAGACATATGCTCACACACATCACACAATAAATGTACAAAATCCAAATTCAAATGTACAATGAATACAACTCTTCAAACGAAAAAAACAAAAACAATGAAAAAGCAAATTCTTAAAAATAAACAAAAAAAAACAACACAAAACAAAAAGAAGATGTTTTTAAGGCCTTGAAAATCCAAAATACTATAAAAATTCAAATACATCCAAATGTAAGAATCCCAAAAATTTACAAGAACAAAAACAAAAGCAAAAAACAAAAACAAGGGTCATTTTAAGAGACGCCAAAGACATTGAAACCCATCCGCCTGCAGGCAAACAACAAAACCTCAAATCCAATTTCCTATCTGGAGGCTCAAATATAATTTTCCTCTAAGGAGGCTCAAATCTAATTTCCTCTCTGGAGGCTCAAATATAATTTTCCTCTAAGGAGGCTCAAATCTAATTTCCTCTCTGGAGGCTCAAATATAATTTTCCTCTGAGGAGGCTCAAATCCAATTTTCCTCTGAGGAGGCTCAAACCCATTTTCCTCTTTGGAGGCTCAAAATCAAAGTCTCTCAGCGAGCATCAAAGACTCTCAGCGAGCATCAAAGTCTCTCAGCGAGCATCAAAGTCTCCTAGTGAGCATCAAAGACTTTCAGTGAGCATCAAAGTCTCTCAGTGAGCATCAAAGTCTCTCAGTGAGCATCAAAGACTCTTAGTGAGCACAGATTTTTAAAGTCTCCCTCCGAGCACAGAGCCCTCTCGAGAGGTATGCAGGTCTTTTCAACAAGGAGGTTCTGATTGGAGATGATAGAGGAAAATGTATCTGGCATGTCACAGTCGATAAGGGATCTCTAAGAGGATGATACCCAAACTTTGCAAGAAGATGATGTCCACACTTTAGATGCCTGGAAAATGACTCGAGGCAATCAAGGGGAGGATGTTCATGTTCTACAAATCCTTCTCTAGGGGAACAACCAACCGTCTTTCAGGGGGCATCCATTTGACATCGACCCCAACATGTATGCACTGCCATAGGTAAGCATCTCTTTTATATACCTTGCATATTTGCCTTTCCCTTTTTTGTAGAAATAAAAAGAAGAAGAGGCTCAGGATAAGCACCAGCAAAGAAAACGATGAACGAGTCACCATACCGACCTAAGAATGGTCAACAGTCAGCCTTTGGGTTAACCGGAGGGTGGTTAGCAAATCAAACACTACATCATATTGGTTAGCGAATATTGTACTAGCCGGATGGGGGTTAGCATATTAGACATTGAACTAGCCGGATGGGGGTTAGCAGATCAGACAATATACTAGCCAGATGGGGGTTAGCAGATCAGGCATTGAACTAGCCTAATGGGGGTTAGCAGATCAGACATTGTACTGGCCGGATGGGGGTTAGCAGATTAGAATATTGTACTGACCGGATGGTGGTTAGCAGATCAGATATTATACTGACCGGATGGTGGTTAGCAGATCAGATATTATACTGACCGGTTGGGGGTTAGCATTTAAGATATTGTACTGACCGGATGGTGGTTAGCAGATCAGATATTATACTGACCGGATGGTGGTTAGCAGATCAGATATTGTACTGACCAGATGGTGGTTAGCAGATATTACACTGACCGAATAATGGCTAGCAGATAGGATGTTACACGGGTCGATTGGAGGTTAACAAGGTTATGCTGTGCAAGCCCAGAAGCGGCTACCAAGATAGAACGTTCAATCACATCCGATAGAACAGATTGCAATTGAGTTGCAGTTAGAGAACATTGCATCTCACAGATACTGCGCGAGCCGAGATGAGGCCAGAAGAACACATGTGGTAGAACAGATTGCAACTGAGTTACAGTTAGAGAACACTGCATCTCAAAAATACTGCGCGAGCCGAGACGAGGCCAGCAGAATACCAGCGATAGAACAGATCACACACTGAGGCTGTAGTAAGAGAGTACTACATCTCACAGGCACCGTGCAGGCCGAGAAGAGGCTAGCAGATCATTAGCAGTAGAACAGATCACAAACAGAGGATGGAGTTAGAGACACTGCACCTCACAATGTGCAGGCCGAGATGAGGCTAGCGGGACAGACTAGACTCCGTACAGGCTGAGACAAGGCTAGCGGATCATCAGCGGAAGAACAGATCGCAAACAAAGGATGGAGTTAGAGACACTGCACCTCACACCGTGCAGACCGAGACGAGGCCAGTGGGACAGACTAGCTACCGGGCAGACCGAGATGAGGTTAGCGGGGCACCAGCGATAGAACAAATTGCAACAGAGGATGGAGTTAGAGACACTACACCTCACACCGTGTAGGCCGAGACGAGGCTAGTGGGACAGATCATCTACCGTGCAGACCGAGACGAGGTTAGCGGGGCACCAGCGATAGAGCAGATCGCGAGGGGATTGTGGTTAGAGAATACCGCATCTCACAGACGCCGTGCAAGACGACCGGAGGCGAGCGGGACAATGCGATAGAAAATATTGCAAACGAGCCACAGTCGGATAGAACTACAGCTCAATGGTAACAAGTCGCAACATTCCACATGGCAAAAAGGTAAGGGCTGCCTCAGGTATGCATCTCTTTGCTTCTTCTCTAAATTTTGGCTCATCTAGGTACTAGTGCACTACTTTCCCCAAAATTGGAGGCAACTATAGACACCGGGTCCAGAGGCAGTCCAGATCAGAGTTACCCAATGATGATAAGATACCTTATCACAGGCAAAAAAGGTTAAAAGGTCGCCCCTGTTCCGCCGCAAATGGCCAATTTCGCCCTAATTTCAGTTTTTTCCGATTTTCACCCAAAAATCCGTTTTTTATCCCATTTTTTAGGGTTTTTAAAGACTTTTTTCAATTTTTAAAATTCAAAATAATTAATATCTGATTCAATTGGATTTTTTCCTCTTAATTAGTCATTTTTTCCTTTTTTCTTGATTTTAAAAAAGAAAAGGATGAAACTAATTAGGGGGGAATTTTAGGGGGGAATTTCTTTTAGGGTTTTTTTAGGTTTTCTCTTCTTCCTCCTCTCAAATTCTCTCTAAAATTTCTAGATTTTCCCCAACAAAAAGAATTAAAAATTCAGTTCATCTTTTTGGTTCTTTTTTCCAATAGAATTTCTTCTAAACATTTTTAAAAGTACTTTTATTGATTGATTTTAATTTTGAGACAAATACAATAATTATTTGCTCTTAAAATTCTTGTTTAACTTTTTATTTTTATTCAATTAAACTTTTTCCATTGATTTTCTTTTGAATCTCTTTTTGATGAAAAGTTAATTTTGAGACAAACAAAATAATTGTTTGTTATCAAAATCTATTTTTTCATTTGATTTTCTAAAAATAAGATTTTTTTCATATGTTTTGTTTCTTTAGACAAACAAAAGTATTGTTTGTTCTTGAGATTATTTTTATTCTAATCAATAAAAATCATTTTTTCGGCAAAGAAATTAATTCTTTGTTCTTAAAGAATTTTTGATCATTTTTTCTATGTTTTTCCTTGGAATAAAATTCCAATATTTGCATATCTCAATTCTAATCTTGCAAACCAAAACAAGGAAATCCATCATCATTTTTACCTTCATCGAATCCGAAACTCTAAGGGTAAACATTCCGGGCTTGACACTTTTATTTTCCTTTATTTATTTTTATTCATATTTAATTTATTCATGTATATTTTTATTATTTTTATTTATTTTATTATTTTGTATTTATTTTATTTAATATGTTCATATATTATTTTATTCTTGTTCATGTGAATATTGATTTCTTATTATTGCTAACATGTAAATAATTTATTTTTTCTTTGATTTCTCATTATTTTTAACATATAATTAATTAATTCATTTTAATTAATCTTTTTGCCATGTAAATATTTCATATTAATTGTGATAACATTAATTAATTATGTCACTTATTTAATCATTTTCATCATTTTTTTATTCATTACTTTTTATCATTCTTTTTTATTGCCATTGTTATATTTTTATTGATTATCCATTTATTTGTTTATGTTCATTATTATCATTATCATGTTCATATTTTTATGTATTAATTCGTTAGCATGTTTTACTTATTCCAATTAAATCATTTAATTCTTTTATCATTTAATGCATATTTTCGTTTATTTTGATTTGTTAACATGTTAATACATTTATTATCTTTCATGTCATTTTATTTTATTTTACCATTTATTATATACTTAGTTGATTTAATTGATTTAATTACTAACATTATTTCATTCGTGTTTTATTTTTATTTCACAACTCACTTTCCCTTTTGGGCATTTTTGCGAGAACACGAGGAGATCCAGAAGGCTTGTTTGGGTTAGATATTTAACTGCTTTATTTGTAATATTTCATTTATTTGTCTTTTTCCTTTATTTTGCCATGTATTTTTCTTCTAAAATTGTTTATTTTAGGCACGCTAAAAAGAAAATCACAAAAATATTTTTATTAATTAACTTGGAATATTTCCTAATAAAAATGGGACCAATGTCCCAATTTCCTCCATCCAAAATAAAAATTGTCACATCAAAATTGTTTTATAATAAATATGCATGCGAGGACCAATGTCCTCATCTTTAATATACATCCCGTTTTATGCATGCTTTGTATTTTATTTACAATGGGGGTTCTATTCCGCCCCTAGTTTTATTGTAATTTATTTTCATGCACTTTACTTTAATTATACTTTTATTTATCGCTTCCTTTGAATGAATAACTTGCGCTTTAATTAAACTGCACCGAATTGAATGAGAAAAGGGACGAAACGCTAAATTCAAAACTCAAATGTAAACTTAATCAAGGTATGAATAAATGGGAAGTCCCGAACCTACTCTGGTCTTTGGGCTCAATGAGGCGAGAGGGCCACCTCGGCATTTTGTTGGGGTGCAAACATCCTACACACCTGTTATGTCCCGTAAAAGGATCAAACTTGCACAGTCCTACGCGCCATGAGGCGAGAGGGCCATCTTAATGTTCTATTAAGGTGGATACCTCCAAGACACCTCTGGTTTGCCCAAACGTGAGGTTAGAGGACCATCCTATCATTAGGGTGGATACCTCGAAGACACCTCTGGCTTGCCTATAATAGTCATAGCAGCGCTGCCTTAAGCTCACTGAGGCTAGATGACCTTTCCCAATGTTCTATTGGGTGGCGACTCCAAGAAACCTCCTTGTTGCCAAAAATGGACGCACTTATAATTTCTTACAAGTTTTCATGAATCTCATCCCGATCGCCCTGAAGGCGAGCGGTTCAGGGCGCCCCGGGGTTCGGTGCGTGTCACACTAACTAACCATACATATTGCTTAGTATACATATTACATATTTACATTTTTAAAAGAACCTACATGAAAGATCTATGTACATAATCACACGTACAATTTTGCCATTACAGTTACAATACATTAAAGAATGTCACTTCTAAATTATTATCATCATACTCATCGACGGATATTGAATAAACAATCATATCAGAATATTTAACATAATTCATTATTCGCCTTCTTTTCTATGGTAGTAGATAAAGGGAAAACAATAGGTACCCATAGGTACAAACAGAACGATAGGTACCTGAAGGAACGGATCGTAAAATACCCGTAGGTATACAAAATAGCAGGTACCCAAAGGTATAGTATAATTGGAGACTCCTAGAGTCTCTAACACACAAAGTGTCAACAGAACAGTAGGCAGCTACAATAGAGGTCCCTATAGGCATGCCTATCTACCTACAACCTAGACTAATAAGCAGGTATTACATTTTTAATTATCATTTCATAATCAATAATATTCAGTACATTCATAACATGTTGCTATTTGAGCACATTCCAACATGCATGTATTATATACAATTATTAACAATTCCGGTTATTTCCAATCATTTTTACTAATTAAATAATAAATATTCTTGCATTTTCTTAGTAAAATTATCATTAAATTGTCATGTTCATAATGGTATGCACTTATATTTTTGAATAATAACCATACATATATCCATATTATAATGTTTAACATGTTTTGGACAAACTTCGAAAACTTCCGGTGAAGTTCGAGTTCGAATCGGTGAGAAAAAACTCATTTGCTATGCTGAAAATAGGGAACGGGGCAGGTTCCAGGTCCTATTTTAGATGGGCTTTTTTACCTAACAAATGACATTTATGGCAAAATCATCTTCTAGAAAATTGTTACACTATGTCTTAAGTTTATTTTGGTATAAAACCTATGCAATTTGGTTGTCAGACCTAAGAGTTATGGCCTAGGGAATTCAAATTGCTCCCATTACACCGGCAGCAACAGATCCTGTGACTTTAATCAAAATTTTGAAGGTATTTTAGGTAGAACTGGGTCTTAGTATCTCATAACATTTAAAGGTATATCTCTTAAGTTTCATTTTTAATTAAAATCACTCCAATTAGAGGTCTGTAGGCTGAGATATAGTCAAAACACAATGATGGGCTCAAGGGGTTCCTAGAACAGAGTTTCAATACACTATCTCCTCTTAACTTTACTATCCATTTTCATGCAAACTAATACCAATTCATCATTTCATCACCCAATCCATGTCTATAGCACACTTATAAACCATTCAATTTACTTAAGCACATGCTGAAGAAATCAAATATTTCAAAATCTGTTTTAGATACACCAAACTTCTCTTTAAGATTCCTTGGCTCCTTCTTTCATCTTTCCCTTATTTATATGGCTAGAATCTTCCATTAATTTATCATAAAATTCACATTAATAATGTCCCTGATCCCTCAATTCTAACTAATATCCATGAAGAAAAAAGAGAAGAAGAAAACACCATTTAAACTTACCTTAATTGCCTTGAAATAAACTTAATTCAATTGCCCTTTGTACATCAATTTTAATAAGTGGTTTAAGAGGAAGAAGAGATGGAATTTTTTTGAAATTTCAGCCAAATGTGGCTGGCTCCTTCTCTTCCTCAATTTATATGAATTTTTTTTCCTTAATCTAGAAAAATTAAATCTCAAACCTTTATTGGTTACTTTTCCTTCTTCTTTTTTTTTTTTTATATATATATAATGAAGCATTTCACAAGATGAACTCATGAAATGCACCACCAATTTGGCAATTAAGCATTTCACGGAATTAACTTGTGAAATGCACCACCAATAAAATATTTTCCTTTTTTTTTACAATTTAATCCTTTAATTTCACATTTACGTACAATTATTCCCTTTCCATATATTGACCCATAATACTTTCCAATTTATGCATATATGCCACTTTCTTTAACAATTTACCAAATTATCCTTGTCTTTTTAACTTAGTGGCCTCTGTGTCTCTTAACACACTTAACTACCCCATTGTGCATATTTGGCCACAATTATGCCTTAGACGTGTTCTAAGACAACTAAGGTATAATTTGGGCCCTTACACCATATTTCAAGATTCTGTGGACTTCTCTAAAGCGTAACATTTTACCATTCGAGAATAGTCGTCGAATATGGCAAATAGTCATATTAGTTATGACTTTGTGTTTTTATCTCTTGATAACAATCATCAAGACCTGCAAATGATTAGGTTGATTTCATTTTGCAAGCGCTCGAGAGTGATCTGCAACTTGTATTTCAGCAATCGTTTTGATTTGAATGCAATGTTGCGTTTAAATTTTTTGTAGAGGACCTTGGGAATTCTCAAGGTTTTCTTTTATTCACTTCCATGATATTCCTAACTTTCAGGAGTCTATTCACTTCTCTGAAGTGGATTTGTTGAACGGGTGCATACGTCAAGTAAAGCGGATAGTCATATTATGACCTCGCTAGTTATCTTGGGAATAGTTCGCAAGTCATCAGATTAAATTCACTTCGCTATGTCTTAGAGAAAACCTGTAACTTGTATATTCAATAATCATAATACAATATTACAATACGTACCTTTTTAGGAGTATCAATATTCTCATGATGTCAGATCATTTGAATAATTTGAGGTCACTTTTGGGATAGTTTTAGCTTTCAGGAATCTTTCGGCTCTCAGAAGCAAACGTCTTCTATCGAGCTTGCATTTTCTTGGCTTTGCATTTTTTATTGGAGTGCTTTGGCCCATCATCGAGATCTCTGTGTGTGGAGCTCAAGGTTGATGTTTGGGATATTCCTTGATTTCCCACTCGTTTGGCAATTCCTTTGTTGATCGTGTTTGACCCGATCGGGGTTTTTTCTCCTTTTGGTCATTTTTCTTCCTCTTGTGGGCCATTTTGCACTAGCTCTGATTTTGCATAGAATTCTACCAATCCTATCACTAAAATTGTGGCAATGCCAAGTTGGATTAGTGTGGTGGTATTTAGTTTTAGCGTTATGTTGGTGCTCCTTTTTTGCCTTTTCCTATCGACAGATTGCCTTTAGTATGAGCGTGATTGGCTCCCTGGTTTGCTCGGGGTTTTCTTTCGGACAGGTTGCTATTAGCATAGAGCATGGCTCATTTCATCTTAACTTAGAACAACCATGAGTCATTTCATCTTAGCTGGGAATGTGAAGGGGTTTGGCCGGCATTCTTCGGCCTAGCGCATCCTCGATCCTCGATCCTTAAAGGAAGTAGACTCCTTCTGCTGGACCTTTTCCACTTCTTTCAATTGATTTTGAGCAATAGAAGAGAATGTGATTTTTATGGCCTTCTCCAGTATTTTATCTAATTGAGGAATATCCATGGAGTCAATGCATTGGCTTGTGATTAAAAGCTCAACTGATTCCAAGTAATTCGAGAAGCAAATTTCCCTTCTGTTTCTCCTCCTGCTTTATCAGCTTCTTTCTACTGAGCAGGCAAAACAATGGGATTGCCGAGTCCACTCAGTGGGGTGGTATCCCCATTTATGTTGATGCTCCAACTCGGCCTCAGTTCTTCTCTGGCTATTTCTTCTTACTGTAAGTGTGACCGACCCCTTGGCACGCTTAGGGTTTCCTCTCGATGGTTAGACAGTGGCATGGAGCATCAGCCATTTTTGTCTTGACTTGGAATGAGAGGAGGACTTGATGTTCTATTAATTTTCCTTCATTCAGATAGCATCCATAGAGCCTGATTATCGTTCAATGTAAACCCTTACAATTCTATCTTTCTCTAAAAGGGGTCTATGCAATTTGAGAAGGGATGATTTGTCTCCTTTGCAAGAGAAAGGGAAAAATTTGAGAAGGGATAATTCATCTCCTTTAAAAGATCTGATCTGCAACTTATTGAGGGTTATTACGTCTCCCGAATAGTTATCAGTCAGAATCCATGACAAGTGGCCAATCATTAATTACTGCTTAAAAAACTGAGATATCTCTATGAGGTTTCACATCGCATGAGTCTTCCGGGGATATGGTTGCAATGCCTTCGGGGGATATAGCCTGTTCGAATTTCAACAAGCATACCAAATCAACGAGTAGTAAAGCAAGTAAAGTTATGACCCGCAAATATCGTACCTAAGGGAAAGGTAAATTGAGATTAGGATTATAAGAATTTATGCTAAAAAATTCCCAAATTGTTGATCAGTTATGTTTTAAATAAAATAAGAACAATTAAAATGAAATTTAACTAAACTAAACAATCAAACTCAAGAAGTAATTAAAAAAACTAAATGTGAATTTGCAAAACAGAATTAGAACAAGATAAATAGATTCAAAATCAAATTAAGTAAAAACCTTGTTAAGGAATACCCATCCTCCCCATACTACCATGTACTAAATACTAAATCCCCTTGAAACACTACATATACCTGCAGTGGACAACCCATATAAACCCAAGCTCCCATTCTGGATCTAGCTCTTCTAATCAATAAGCCTACCATTCTGGATTCAACACATTGATTAACATAAGTGCGAGTTACCAAATCCTAGGTCTAAGACAGCCTACCACTCCGGATTTAGTTGTCTAAAAACCCATTTATCCCTCACTAATTTGAACCTAATAAAATCAACAGCTATAAATCAAGCCTACCATTCCGGATTTAAATAAACATATATATACAAAGCTTAAAAGAATAGAACATATACATGAGATAGTCATCAAACGTATTCATCTAGATCATCATTCTGAATTAAATCCAAATAAATTGTTCAAATAAAATTCATATAAAAATCATCAAGAGAGATAAAACTGCAGCAACATCTAGTAATTAATGAAGAACATAATTATTTACATGGTTATGGGGATTCAAGGAACCCTTTAACAAGTAAAAGAACTACTCACTATTCATTGAAATAAATAACAAAATAAATGAAATTAACCCTGAAATACTCATGTAAATCTTCAAATCTGAAAGTTCTTACAAAATCCAAGTGTTATTCAATGATGAATCAAAATATTCAGAAAGAAATCTAATAACATAAAATAAATTCTAAGGCTGAATTAATTGAAAACTTAATAAAACTACTCTAAAAATACCCAATGAATGTCTCGAAAACTAGGTTACGGAAAGAATAAAAAAAATACATGAATTCCCTAAGAAAAAAAAAACTCTCCTTTCAAATCTGGAAACTCTAGTTTCTACATTCAGTAGGTTACTCGGCAGTCAAGATTCCTGCCCGCCATATAGAGGCAATTACAATAGATTTTATCCTTGGTTACATGTAATCAGGAATTCCATCCCACTGTGTAAACAGCAATTAGAATGCACTTCAACAATTTGACAATTCACACGGCAGGTAGGAATCTTTTCCCACCTTGTAGAGAACCTTAAGATTCTGATTTTCCTTAATTACATGGGGGTCATAAAATCCTGACCGCCATGTAAAATTCTTTTTAGCTGCATTCTACCTGCCCTTGATCAAACAGTGGTCGGGAAATCCTAAGTGCTATGTGAAATAACAAAAATCTACAAAATTAAGCAAAATTTTCCTAAATCAAATGAAATAAGGATCCAACATTATTTAATCAAAAATAACAACTAAAAGACTGACAATTCACTAAAAAAATAGCACAAAACATAACACGAAAATTAACTTATCAATAACCCCACACTTAGCTTTTGCTCGCCCTCGAGCAAAATGAATAATCCACTAATTCTAACTTTCTCAAATTTTCAATCAAGGTTTCAGCAGTTCAAAAACAGATAGACGACACTCAGCAAGCTCCACTTAATAGAAATCCTATTGTAAAAAGATCCAAAACAAGATAACATAATTAAATTTCCAAGTGTGTGTGTGCACAGACCAAAACTAATGTTTACCAATTTTAAAATCAAAATTTCCAGCACAATTCAACTAGTGACCAAACAAATCAGTGCACATATGCACTTATGGTTTCTTGCTTGAAACTCTAAAAACACCATATGCCTCTCCTTTAGTACCGAAACCCGAAGGTCATCTCCGCTAATACAAATAAAGACATGAACAAAGATCAATATGTCTTAAAAAGGTTGTAATGAAAAGCTAGGGGTAAAGGGCTAACAAAGATATCATAAGTTCACATCATAATTCTTATATCAAGACATATGCGAATCATTGAGTATATTTATCTAGCATATATTAAGCATAATATATATATATATATATATATACAATACTAGTCAATGTTCTTACATTACTTACGCATCAAAAATCTATCTGTATTTAGTACATTCACATACAAACCATCTCATTACTATTATATTCAACACCATACCGTTCACTCGTATTGCTTAAACCTATTTTACTATTAGTTCCTTTAAAACACCCATATTCATTTTATATGTCAGTTTATAATTCTAAAAATACTCATTTCAAAATGCATTCTAAATTCTCACCTCTAAATAATCTCATGGCTTACAAGGGAAGATATATATACTCAATTAGTTCATTCATAAAACTTTTCTAAGCTCTTACACATATATCAATATTTCAGATTTGGTTCGGGCTTGAAATCTTCCTACATATCCCAAAGGTTGGGAATCAGAACCACATAGTTCTAACTATAGAATAATAATGTACAATAGTGACACTCAAATACAATTCATTTATAGTCCTAAACTCATAGCCCCAAATTCATGTCTAGTTTTCAATACAATTTATTAATAATTTATAACATTTTATGTAAGTCATTTTTTAATTTCACATCTTGATTAAAACAAGTTAGTACTTAAGTTAAGAAAAGTTATTCACATAGAATCATCATCAATATTTTAATGATCAACTAATTAATAATTCACAGTAATTAATAGCAATCACACATATTAAACATTTTTAATAATTTTCTTTAGTAACCTCATATAAGCAACCATATTCACACCCTTTAAACAGATTAGAAGTATACATTTCTTACATACCTTTCCTTGGGCAGTCAAAAACATCTCCTGCATACTTACTGAAATAAGCATTTGTAATAAAAGACTCTTACAGTACACACATAGATATTTTCCATTGTACTTATAATATAATACACATTATTTATTACACATTCTTTTATTTAACTGATATCGAAAATGAGATACAATGACGCATAGGTACCCAAAGATACTTCACATATAACACATGGAAATTCAAGGCATAAAAACAAATGATGTGCCCATTCAGAATAGTTGTGATACTTTGCATCATAGGAATCATATAACAATTACCAATTATTTCATATTCTTTTCATTTCATTACTTGCCTGCACTATCAAGGTAGTGGATAACGGGTAAAATCATACGTGCCCGAAGGTACAAAAAAAACATTTTCTTTTCTTTTTAAAAACACATAGGGATCTTAAACAAGATCCAATCACATAGGGATCGCGAGGACCCAAATGCATAGGGACCTGATTAGGGTCCAAGAAACGCATAGGTTGCAACAAATAGAATCCTATAGGCATGCCTATCTATCCATAACCGACTGACACAGGCTATACACATAATTATTCTCTTTTATGATACTTTTATCACTCGTACATTTTTTTATAGGTACATACTTTCATTGTAATCATATATTGATTCCGCTTTTATTTATTAACATAATGTTTATTTATGCTATGACTATCATATTCAGAAATAATCATCCAAACCATATCCTATTTATAAATTTGAACATCCATATACATGGGAGACTTACATATAGGGCATAACACCATTATGCTCAAAATATGATCATATAACACATACTTACATATATATGTACCACCTATATTTTCATATACTCATTAAATCTATAAATGTACATTCATACCGTTAAATACCATAAAATTTCACATTTAATTACTCATGTTAATCATTAAGCTTATTTAACACTCATCACTGTAATCATATAATGACATTGATTACTTAGTGTGAATTATATTCCATAAATCAATTACCTGGATATAAACTAATCAATCCATTTATATAGTAAGGCATAAAGCACTTACAACTAACTGTAATTATTACTATGAACCATTGATAATAATTACGCAATTCAACCCAACTCATATAAATCTTTGTAATTTAAACCTCATGCTAAACATTTTAGTCCTATAGTTATATGATTAAAGAAATACTTAATTTAAACAAAGGCAATTATCTCATAATTCGAATCTGGAAAACAGAGGTCACACGGCGGTCACAAAAATCCTGCCCGCCATGTGAAACTTTGAAAACCCAATTTTATCAAACTGAAGACATTTATATAGCGGTGTGAGAATCCTGACCACCGTGTAAAACATTCCACAATGGTGGTGAGGAAAACCTGACCACCAAGTAACACGTATAAAACCCAAAAAATTCCATGGAGATTACATTTACAAAGCGGTCAAAAAACTCCTACCCACTGTGTAGGCTGTCACATGGTGGTAAGGAAAACCCTGACTATAATACACCTTACCTATACGTAGGGAGCTTCATCCCTCGAGGTGGAAGAAGGACCACGATAGATGAGGGTTGTCACGCAAAACCTCATACAAAGCAACCAAAGTTCTAATCATCCATCAAATTAGGGTAACATAAAATAAAATAAAATAAAATTTCTTAAAACAAAAGACAGAGGCTGAAAACAAAAGTGCGGTATTTTATTAATTTACAATTTAGTCTTTACATATCATAAGTACAAATGTGCCTCAATACCAAAAGATCATATACATATCTGATACCAAGTCAAAAAACAAAAATAGAATTTACATAAGGAGTACATCATTACAAAATACTTAACCTAATACATATACAAAAAGTACATCTTCCTATGCTATAAAAACTCTCTCCTAGTTGCATTGGCCCTGTTGATGCAAATCTCCATGTCCAAAGACTTCAACATCTTCCACACCTGCACGGATGAAACACCCATGCTAAGCAATAACGCTTAGTGGGGAAAACACAAATGCACAACGACCACTCACAGTTGCGTCAACAGAAAAGACATGCTTATGGCACACATACCTGATAATGAAGGCTTATAAAACAGTTCAACACATGGAACATATAGTTATAACATCATACTGATATATATATATATATATATTCGCATATTACAATCCCATGTTTATTGAAGAAATCCTACCATATAAAATAGTGGATAACGAG
The DNA here is from genome assembly GCA_947683425.1 of Excoecaria cochinchinensis. Classification (NCBI taxonomy): domain Eukaryota; kingdom Viridiplantae; phylum Streptophyta; class Magnoliopsida; order Malpighiales; family Euphorbiaceae; genus Excoecaria; species Excoecaria cochinchinensis. Next base: position 8,721,565 of record CANTUQ010000021.1, on the reverse strand, counting down.
TATGCATAGATACCCGAGGATACCTGTGACGCGCGGCGGACCCCTGTGGGCGCCCATCGGCCAGCCCACTTGAGGGCGATCGGACAAGTGAGGGTCGTTTGACAACTTGTAAGGTATTTACAAGTGCGTCTATTCGTCACCCAACAAAACATTGGGAGAGTTCATCTCGCCTCAGTGAGCCTAAGGCGGCGCTTTTATCCATCTTGGGCAAACCAAAGGGGTCTTGGAGGTGAACACCCCAATAGAACATTGGGAATGACCCTCTAACCCTATGGAGCCTAGGATTGTTAATTGAGTCTTTTGGTGGGACACAAGAGGTGTCTTAGAGGTTCCAATGAGTGATCGGATACCTCTCGCCTCGCTGAGCCCAAAGACCAGAGCTGGGTTCGAGACTTCTCATCTATTTCTACCTTGATTAATTTTACGATTAGATTTTGAATTTATTAATTTGCTCTCTCTCCACATGATGCAATTCAATTAAAAAGCGTACTTATTCACGTTAAAAGCGTAATAAATAAAACAATATATAACAATAATGGCTATAAAATAGATTACAATAACACTAGGAGCGGAATACAACTCTCATTTATAAAAGTGCGATACATACATAAAAAAATGGGGAATTCAATTATTTTGAGGGCTTTGGTCCTCGCATGCATTTATTATAAAAGAAACTAGTTTTTATCGTGATGTTTTTATTGGATGGAAAATAGGACATTGGATCCTTGAGTTTGTAAAACATCCCAATTTTATTTACTATAAAATAATTATCCGCTTTTATTTAACATGGAATAAAACGATTCATTGTGAGCACAAAATAATCAATAAAAAATGAATAAATAAATTATTAAATAAGCAAATAAATAAATAAATAAACAAATAAAGGATAAAGAGGTAAACCAAATGGAGTCTCCCACGGCAAAACTCCTCTTAAGCTCCAAATCATCCCAAAGACATAAAAATAATCTCACAAAATAATCAATAATGTTAATATAAAAAAACAAAACATTAATAAATATTAATGAAAATAAAGGATAAAATTCAGAACTAAAATAATAAGAATAAAACTATTGATAAAAGGCAGAAGAGAAAAGATTTAGAGATAAAAGAAATAAATAATAGAAAGCAAATGAGGAAAAGGCTTTGAAAATTGCAAACAGAACCCAGGGACAGCCACTAACGAATGATAGACTGGCGTCACTGGAAGCGACCGATGGATTTGCATGCTGTCGTTCATCCGAGAGACGGGCATATCCTGGGATGACCGACGGGCAATAACTCGTCACATACGTACCGTTGCTCAAACGAAAGACGAGCATCGGTGGCCTTATAACCCGTCGATCACTTCTATTCTTCCAAAAAACAGTAAAAACTAAATTTTCTCAAACAAAATAATTTTTCAACACAAAAATCCAAAAAAAGCAAAATAATTAAAATAAACTAAATGAAATATGTGTCAAGAATATTTACCCTCGGATTTTACCTTTTGGAAGGATTTCTTGAAGATCTGAACCCCACACGCCTCACGAGAAAATGAGTAAAAACCAAGAAATAAAGTTTAGATTTTTGTTTTCTCAATTTTTACAAAAATGGACAAATGTTGGGATCAAATTTAGCGAAAACTAATCGATTTTAGCTCCCTTTAATTAATTTAATTCACCAAACCAAATTGAATGAAAAGAGAAATTTTATGGGATCAACAGAGTGCTGGCAAATGGTTTTTTAGGTAGGAAAATAGCTAAATTCGTCCCACTAGCCAACCCCAAAAACGGGTGAAAAATAGCTTTTTATAGGTTTTGAATTACCGACGGCCGTCGGAATCATACCGACGGGCATCGGCTGAATCCTATTTCCTGTTGGAAATAGGATTCAACTGACGGATGTCTGAAGTCCACAGACGGGTGTCGGTTAAATCCATTTCCTATAGGAAATCGGATTCTACCGGCGGCCGTCGGAGGACCACGGACGGGCGTCGGGGCTCTCCATCGAGCGATGGGCATACTGTGATTGATGGGCTGGCCGTCGGTGGAGGTAAACTTCCTTTTTTTACCCTAAAACTCCCAATTCTCTTTTTCTCTTTGTCGTGTATAAAGAAAACATATTTCTCGTGAATCTAAAGGGCAAAAATCCCTGAATCTCAACCGTTCATTCGGACTCGGGCATCAATTTCTTCATTGGGTAATCTCTGATCTGGACTACCTCGGGACACGTTGTTTACAGTTGCCCCCAATTTTGGGGAAACTAGTGCACAAGTGCCTAGATGAGCCAAAATTCAGAGAAAAAACGAAAACAAAAGGAAGAATAGTGCACCTGAAGCAATCCTTACCTTCTGCGTTCTTTGCTAGGTATACCTCATTTCAATCTACTCAGGAGAGAGTGATGGATACCCCTATCGGTCTCGTCTCGACTTATAAGGTTTTAGTGAGATGTAACGTTCTCTAGCTACAACCTCGCTGTGAAGAGCAGTGCTCTCTAACTGCAACTTCAATTGTGAAATGCGGTGTTCTCTAACCACTATCTCGAGGTGGAGAGCAGTGTTCTCTAACTGCAACTCCTGTTGTGAAGTTCCCTTGCTAACCCCCATCCGATTTGCAAGGTGCGTAGCACTCTCTAGCTACCGCATGAACTGTGAGATGTAGTACTCTCTGACTACAATCTCGGTGTGAAGATGTAACACCCCAAATCGGGCCCAGTCGGAATCGGCAAGCTAAGTCGGTTAAGTGAAGGGTATTTCGGTAATTTATGCATGAGTAATATGGATAATAAGGATTTAGTTGCTAAGAACTTAATTAAATAAAGTAAGTAAAGGAATTATTATGGTGTGTTAGTAGTGTATGGTAGTAGGATGTTAATGGGCTAAGAGATTTCATTGAGTGATTTATGAGCATGGTACCTTGGAGATATTTGCATAAAAGAAATAAGTATCAAGTGGATTATGGGTATGGAACTAAAGATGTAGGATATTTTTATGATAAGTGATTTAGTGTGTGTATGTGTATGGTGACTTGAATTGAGAAGTCAAAGTGAGGAGGCTATCTAGTGTGTATGTATGTGTATGGTGTGTAGGTGTATGAAGTCAAGATATTTATGAGTGAGAGCCAATAAAATGGTGCTAAGTGGGCTTGTAATAGTATGATAGGTGGATCTATAGGAGATGGGCATGTGGAGTGGGTAATTAATGGGAATTAGAAAAAGGAAAAGGGAAAGAGAGAAGACAGCTCACGTCCTGCTCTTCTCCTCCTTCTCCTTGTTCTTATTTCTTTTCTTTTTCATGGATTGTACTCTTCTCTATGGTTAGGCGTGAGTGGTGTTTTTAGTGGAGATTGGAAGCAAGATTGTTAAGGTAAGTAGGGGTTTTAGGGTTCCTACGGATGGATTCTCCTTCTTCTCCTTTTTCTTTTGATTTTGTGTGAGTTAGGGTTTTGAATTAAAAGTAAATTCTGGATTTTTTTTGGTTTGTGTAAGTTGGTGGTAACAAGAGGAAGCTCAAGGGCAAGGAAAAGATTGTAGATAGAAGCTAGAGAGTGACTTTGGATCTTTGATTTCCAGGTTTGGGAAACTTTATTTTATATATATGAATTTATATATATATATATTCATGTATGTTATAAGTTTCTTGATTGTGTGGTTGTTGATAGATGATGATGGTAGTGAGTGTTGGTTTAATTGCTCAATTGTGCGTGTGAGTAGGTTTTTGGGTGAAACTGGGTTAGAATGCACTTGACCTTTCTTCGGTAATTAGGCTGTATTGGGAGTTTTAGAACTCTAAATCATGCGATTCTTGAACCATTAGAACCACGAATGCCATTACTTTAAAAGTCCTAGAAATAGCCTCGGGCCAATTCTTGCTCTAAGACCCTGAATTTTTGATAACACCGTAGTGCCTCTTTTTGTGTCGGGTTGTGTGACCAGTATAGGTTGTGGAGGTCATATCTGGAGTTCTAGATGTCCAATTGACCTGTAACGTGTCCTTTTTGAAAGTTAAGACGTAGGGGAACATTTGTTAAGAAGACCACTTTTCCTAAAATGGAGGTTTAGAGGTCGGTTTTCGCGATATTAGTTTATAGTAGAAAGCAGTCTGCTATGGTAGCTGAGGCGAGCCTCTGTCGCGAGCGCGACAAGGGTCGCGACCTCACGACAGAAAAACATGTTTTGAGCCTTTTCTTCTTTATTTTTGAGTCTAGGGTTGACCCGGATCAATCCCGTACCTTTCCCATCAGTTATTATGCATGTTTAGGGTAATTAAATGGCTATATAAGTAATTATCGTCGGGAAAAACTTATGAGTATGATTAAGATTGATGATTTAACTAGTAATTAATAATAGATATAACTCCATGAAGGTTGTTTATTGATGAGTGCTATTATGTGATGGTCTCATGAGTAACCTTAGCATGACGTACCATATGTACGAATGCATTTAATGTGGGTGTGATTGAGATGATTGACGAATAATGTTGTTATTATAGATTGTGTATATGGATATTGTTAATGGCATGTTTTATTGAAATACTTGATACGAATGTTGGATTATGTTGTCAATGATGTGTGACTGGCTGGAGATGAGGTAAGAGACCTTTGGATGTGTTTCGTGTGTTTGTGGGTGAGTTTGAGGAAGGAAAGATCTTGCAAAATTCTGTAGATTTTCGGAATCATGACTCTGTCGCGATCGCGACACTGTCAGAGCACGACAGAGACCGGTGATTTTGATGCTGTGCCGTCGCGAGCATGCGACGCTATCGCAACCCCGCGACAACAATAACTTGTCTGCTCTCTGTCGCGAGCGCGACAACCGTCGCGATCGCGACAGAGCATATTATTGGCCTGTGCTATCGCGAGCACGCGACCCCGCGATAGCAATGCTTGCCCTCTGTCGCGATCGCGATAACATCACGAGCGCGACAGAGACGGGCCCTTCTCTCCTTTCGACGATCGCGAAGTCCGTCGCGCGCGCGCAGCGAAGAGACTATAGTCTCTGTCACGAGCGCGACAGGGATCGCGAGCGCGACAGATGTGTTGTGTTGAATGAGTTTTCTTTGGTGATTCCAATGTTTGAATTCCGAACTTGTGATGCCTTTAGGTTTATTCTTTGACTATTTTATTAAGTATGTTAATATAATTGAATGTATTATGCATATCTATACTTATGATATCTCTCTAAGATTATTATGTTATGCTTAAGTGTAAATTGTATGATACATGATTGATTTTATGACCTTATTCATATGTCTCATCTATTGCTGATTATGTGCAATGATATAAATTATGTGATTTGAAATATGATTTGTATGATGCATGACCTGCGAGAGTCAGTCTAGTGGATAGTTAGGCATGCCTAATAGAGTCTATGTATGTGTAGCTGCAGCGCCCCTTTGAACGATTTGGACCCTGATCAGGTCCCCGAATGGTTCCTCGCGAACCCCTATTATGTGTATGTGTATGGATCTTGTTTAAGGTCCTGTTAAATGAAATATTGCCTTCTGACTTGTACCTGTATGGTACATTATATTATGTGTTCAATTCGTACCCGTAAGGTACCATTCAGTACTCGTTATCCACTATTGTGAGTCAGCAGGTGTATGATTTGTTATATCGTGTTTATAAGTATGCGGTTCTGATCAGTTATGATTATAAATATGTGAACTAATAAGTGCAGATTTATTGGCTCTCTGGAACACCGTGATTGGAATGCAATATCGTATAGTTGCTTATGTTAAAGATTAATGTTGCGCAACGGAAGTGTGATGGTATTGTGATTATGTATCTATGCATGATGTATTTTCAAAAGCTTGATTTCCTAACGTGTTCGGTAAATGTATGCATATGAGGACATGTACTGGTATAACGATACAAGTATTGGCATATAAGTGTATTGATACTGACATGTAATGTATAGGTAGGTGCACACATGTGAAGTTATATGTAGTTATGCATGAATATACTTACATCTGGTATGGTGATGTTGTTTTGGTTTGTGTCGCACATATAAGTATATGAATATGATAAGAAACATTTGAATGCACAGCTATTATACGTAAGCATATATATTTCTCGGTAAGAACTATGTGTGTATGAGATTTGTGTGTGTTATGCCTTGGCGACCGTTGTGAATGGCCGTCTATATTTTCATGTATTTTCCCCACTAAGCGTTATCGCTTAGCACAGGTTCTTTTTCCCGTGCAGGTGGCAGGTTTGCTTCTGTTTGAGTTGCGCGTCTGCAGAGTCGGCCACATATAGGAGCTAGAAGTTTTGTATTTTGTTCAGTTTCTGTAGCCTGGATTTTGTAATTCTGTATAATATGTGTATGTAATAATATGTAAAGAGAATGATGTAATATTTCAGACTCCTATTGTATGATTGTAAATTTGTATATGTGTATGTTATCGTTTAAAATATGCGCGTTTATGAATATGTATGTTCAGATTTTGCTCCTTAAAAGTTTTAATTCTTTCGTAATTATATATGCTTTGCATCGTTTCTGTTTGGTAACACACCTACTCGTACGGCTTCCTACTCCCTTGAGGATGGGTTCGCCTACGTATGGGTTGGGGTGTTACAGAAGAGCAGTGTTCTCTAACTGCAACTTCGATTGTGAGATGCGGTGTTCTCTAACCACTATCTCGAGGTGGAGAGCAGTGTTCTCTAACTGCGACTCCGGTTATGAGGTTCCCCTGCTAACCCCCATCCGATCTGCAAGGTGCGTAGCACTCTCTGGCTACCGCGCGAACTGTGAGATGTAGTACTCTCTAACTACAATCTCGGTCTTGTTAGAAATTCCTTGCTAACCCCCATCCGATCTGCAAGGTGTGTAGTGCTCTCTAACTATGCCATGGGTTTTGAGGTGCGGTACTCTCTGACCACAGTCTCTGCTTGTTGGCATTTCCTTGCTAATCCCCATCCGATCTGCAAAGTGAATGCCTGTTGGAGTATGATTTTGGAGGACATAATGCTTGATGTGTCCATCCTCCAATGTGATTAATGTCTATGTTTGGATCAATATCATGCAATGTTCCTGTGCGATAAAGAATTTTTGTTAACTCATATGTAAGTGATTCTTGTTTGATATACTCATAAATAATTTTGGATTACCATTTATTATTTATCATCATTTTCTATGCATTGCTTTTTTTTTGTGGTCATATAATTTTAAAGTAGATAAACAGAAAAGTTTACAACTATCCTTAATGCAAATAAATCGCCAATAAAGATAGAAAAGAAATAAAAACATGTAAATCTAAAAGTAAATGTTTTTTTCCACTAATACTCTATTTTCGTACAATGTATATACAAGTGCACTAATAATAAATAGTATACAAAAAGAAACAAAATACAAAATGTCATCCCAACTCCCTGAATAACTACAATGGCGGATAATCCTTGAGCCCCTCCTCGGGGTCATCATCATCATCATCAGACAGATGTATCGGCTGAGGCTGAGGCTGAGGCGGAGGCTGAGGCTGAGATGCAGAAGGTCCGGCTACAGAAGTAGAAGGCTGGCTAGAAGGACCTGCTGGGTCTGGCCGCTGAGAGTTCCATACTCTGACCATGGGCTGGAACCTAGGAGGAACTGCCACTGGCACAGATCGAGGCTGTGGTCTCTCCGAACTCTACGGCTAAAACTGTACCTGAGCATACTCATCTAGGAAGGGTTGTGCACATACTGTCATGAAGCCCAAGGTGTCTGTGATCATCCCCCTTAGCTCCTTGAAGGCTCTGCTCAACTGGCGAGTCTGCTCAACCGAATCGGTCCTCATACTCTCTAGCCTCTGCTCTGTCTACTCCCTGAACTCCCGCATGGATTGAACTAGGGGAGGAACGATCCCTTCCAATCCCTGGACCCTGGACCTGAGAGAGTCAAGTGACTCATCTATCATCTGAAAAGTCACGTCGATCCTCTAAGCTGCCTGGTCCTGGGACCTCCACAACTCCTGCCTGAGCTGCTCTCTAGGGCCCTCCTGCTCCTGCACGATGTGCTCTATGAGCCTAGCCTGCTCCTAACTCATACACTCCACAATCCTGGCCTGCTCTCGGACCATATGCTCAACAAGCCCAGCCTGCTCCTGGTGCATGCGCTCAATGATGCTCGCCTGCTCCTGAATGATGGCTTGCTGCTGGTCCAGCCTCTCCTGAGTGAGTCTGTCCCTCTCTCTAAACTGCTCATGGAGGACCCTATCCCTCTCGTCCTGCCTGCGCTCAAATGCTGCAAACATGAAGACCATGAGCTGGGAGATGTCTGGCTGTGATGGCTGAGGCTGTACTGGCTCCGGAGTCTGCTCTGGTGGTAGAGCTGTGGAGGTAGATGCCCCCAGGTCGCCTCTAGAGTAGGGGTGGAACCTCTCTGATGGCCTGAGTATGGCTCGATGTACCCTCGTAGCTTGAGGAGGAGTGGGGGTCGGCACCCTCGGTGCCGTAGGAGTGCCAAATAGGTCATACATAGTGAACTCCACCTGAAAGTCCGATGGTGTCCTGGGCTGCTCGTGCTCTGGCTGTAGCTGTGGCTGCTCCTCCTGATAGCCCTGGTACTAGGGAGGCTGCTGCCCTGGATATTCTGGATGTACAGGCTGCTGCTCCTGCGGTTGTGTCGATGCCTTCTCCTGTGCTGGTGCTAGCGGAGGAAGTGCAAAGGCTCGCCGAGTCTCGTGTATGGTAAGGAGTCTAAATGCCTCAGGCTGCCCTGCTAGCTGCAACACCATCCCCGTCTGTACAGCAGCTGGTGCATCTACATATATCCCCTCATCCAAGGCATCCCCAAGTCTGTCCGGGGTGACTCCCAATCCCAAGAGTAATCTGGTGATGACCCCGCCGATAATCACCACTGAGGCTGTCCCCCTGGAAACCCTGACCATGTTAGCCAATATCTCATGGCTAACATTGAGACGCCGGCCTGCCACCAAGGCCTAGAGGCTCCAGATCTCTGCCGCATTAAGCGACCCTGGGTTACCAGCTCGGCCGAGGTACGAGCTGGAGAGCACTCTGTGCAAGTACCGGAGTGCCTGTGAAACCAACACGGTACTCTTTGCTGTATCATGGTCATACAGCACTCCGGGTAGGGCTATGGCCGCCCAATGGGCGCATCTCACTGCTCGCTAGGACACCATCACTTCGTCGCCCCGCGGGAGTCCCATAGCCTCTTCAAAGTGTCGACGTGTGATGCTGAACTGCTAACCATCGAACCAAAACTGTATCACTCCAGGCTCGGCATCGGATCTCTGGTACCCTCCGTAGCACAATGTGGCCAGGACCTGTTACACCGCCTCTGGATATGTCTGGAAGGCCGGTGTCAGGAACTCCGTCCAGCCTGCGTCCTCCAGGAGTACGTCAATCTCCTCGGCCATCCCCAAGGCCTCTAGGAATGGCCTAGAAACGAAGCGACTGGCTCGGAATTCTACCTGAACCAGTGCTCTGTATCTCTGTGCAGCCTCGGGGTCCATCCAACCCGGAGCCTGTGGCTCAGGCTGGCCTTGTGGGACACGTCGTCGTGGAGGCATCCTGCAAGAAAGAAGTTATGCAATTAATTTAACATAACGGCCATAAATAGACCTGATTTTTGGTATAAGGCAAATCGGGGATCCTCCAGACAAGGAGGGTCTAACCCGAAAAAGAAATAAGACAAAAATAAAAATAAAGATAAATAATAATAAAAAAATAATAATAAAAAAAAATGGGCAACATCCCGTCAGGGATGTGCCCAACCCCCTGCATTAGGAAAGACAAAGTAACGACAGGCCTCAGGCCTCAATAATCAATCATAATAAGAATAAAAATTTGGGCAGCACCCCGGTAAGGGTGTGCCCAGCCTCCTGCATGAAAAACAAGAAAACCACAGGCCTCAGGCCCCAACAGCAGCACAATATTTATTGGTTTCACAACTAATACATGCATAAGAATTTCTCATTTCTAAGTAAGCATGCTTTATTAGAATTCAAAGCAACAAAAGTTTCCATGTAAAGTTAGCTAACAATGTAACTGAGGAAAAAATATATACCAAAATTAATTGTTTAAACAGCACCTAAGGCAAAATATCTACCCTAACAATCCTTAGTAATAAAAAAATGGAAAAATTAAACTTATTTACTTAAAATTAAGACAAGAAGAAGAAAATAATTAGAAGAAAATAAAAAAAATAGTTACTAACCTGTAATTGGTAGAAAAATGACGAAAATGCGGAAAATATACTTCATTGGGTGCCCGGTGATGCGAGGAATGTGAAAGTGCAAAATAAAAATGTGAAAAGGTGAAGAAAAGTGAGAAAACCGTAATGAGGGACGGTTTGAAGGAGGAAAGCAAAAAGACAAAAGCTAAAAATTTCATGTCCGTCAGTCTCTGCCTTCTTATATAGTTTTCGTGACCGACGTGCTGGGCGTCTCCAGGAGCGACAAACGGGCTGCCCGTCTGTCGTTCAATATTCTCCCATTAAATACGTAATTAATGCACGTGATAAATGCAATGATGATGCATGCATCTGCCAGGTGGACAAATACCGACGGGCAGGCCACCGCTACTAAGGCATGGGCAGGCCGTCGGTGGAGCGTTTCTATAAATTTCACCAGTTTTCTTGGGATTCGTGCCTTTTATCTTATTTTGACCCTTTTCTATCTTAAGTTTTTGACTTTTAAAGGATGACTTCTCCTCTTTTCCAAATGATGTACCGCATCTTGGATGACGCTCACACTTGGGAAAATAACGTCCTCACTACTCTGTCTGGGCTAAAACACTTACATAGAGCCAAAATGCACCACAACTTACTCCTAGCTGCAACCCATTTTTGGAATCCCCGCTTCCATGTTTTCAAGTTTACTTATCAGGAGTTGTGCCCCCTGCCTGAGGAGTTTGTTGCTATCACCGGAGCATGGTATCCTCCCAATGCTCTACCCTGCATCCCCTGCTGCGGTCTGATTCAGACTCGGGATATCGCCCTATCTCTGGGCATAGCTCCTTCTGAGGCCGCTCGGCTGATCGCACAGGGTCTTACTTTTCCGTTGGAGCCACTGATCGAGGCTCTAGACAGATTTTCTGATGTCCCTACATACCGGGTAAGCATTGTGTTCTTATTCTATATGATGAACGTCTTGACCGTAGCTCTAGGGGACCTGGTTGGCGACCTTCGCCTGTTTGGGGTTCTAGATGACTTTCACCGCGGATTATCCCCCTTTCCCCTTATTCTGGCTGAGACCATTCTAGGCGTGGATGTTGTATGCTCTGGATCCACCACCACATTCACCGGAAGCCCCTTATTACTCCAGGTACGTCATTAGTTTAAAAGGTAGTGCGTCCTTTATGGATTTTCGCACTAGCTTTTCTTAGCGGGAAGTGCGTCCTTTCGAATTTTCACACAACCCTATGCCTAATTTTTGCCTGAAGTAAACCCAACTTACTCCAGCGGCTTTTTTTTTTTTTTTAGATATGGCTGAAGGAGAAGCTAAGGATGCTGTCAGAGCCACCTCCTCGAGTCATCGCTCAATACTCACCGAGACACTTCCTCCCGCGTCGATGGTTGTATTCATTCGCAACTCCTGATGAAGGCACCGCTAGATTTGGCGAGCTATCGGACGATGACATCAGCTTCATGTCTGCCTGGCTCCCTCTATCCCATGCAGTCGTCCATGGATCATCGGGTTGATTTCACTAACGGTCACTCAACTTATCACTTATCGTACAAAAGTAACCGACTTTTTTTTTCTTACTTAAATGTCACTGAACTTTTAACATTTTTGCAAAAAAGTCATGTTGACCGAAATCCGGAGAGAACTATCGCCGAATTGATGACATGGCATGCCATGTCAGAAACTACATGTCATTTAACAATATTTCCAACAAATGTTACATTTAAATCAATTTCACTCACGGTCACTAAACTTATCATTTATCGCGCAAAAGTAACCAATTTTCTTTTTTTCCAACTTAAATGTTACTGAACTTCTAACATTTTTGCAAAAAAGTCATATATTTACTATTCGTTGTGCCACGTGTCATATGCCATGTCATCAATCCGACAAGGGTTCTCGCTGAATTCCGGTCAACATGACTTTTTTAAAAAAATGTTAAAAGTTCAATAACATTCAAGATAGAAAAAAAAAAGTCGGTTACTTTTGTGCGATAAGTGATAAGTTGAGTGACCATGAGTGAAATTGACCCATGGATCATCAGGGTACATTCCCCTATGCGGCCTTCGCTAGGCCACCTTCTGTATTATAGCCCGATGTGTTTGTCAGTTCGGGGTGACCCAGGACGTAGTTAGAGTTCCATTATCCTTTCGGGGAGGAGCTTTTTCTGCTGCCTTTGCTTCTCGCTACCATGAGTTGTGGAGCCAACTTCTAGTTAAGACCGTCATACCTCGATTTGGAGCTCATTCTGTAGCCTCTACCAGCGAATATAAGAGATGGGTCCTCAGCCCGACGTCTGACAACAGGACGCAAGGACTTAAACATTTGGCCGGCGAGAGTAGCGGTAGGACATAGTTTATCTTGCACATGTACACCCCTTTGGGTATTATGTTTCTTTTAAAAACAGAACTAGAAAATGACGGAAATGAAAAGAATAATTCTTATTTTATTTCACAAAAATTGTGCATGTTTCCGCAGAACTTCAGCATACATGATCAGTATTTGACATTAACTCGACTGTGCACGCCACATTAATTAATGGAATCAAATTTTGATAGTATCAACTCCTGTTACCAATCGGCCCTCTCGGGTTTTCTCGATTGGACATTTTCTCTCATACCTCTAATTTTTGCACAGGATGCCTTTTTTCGGTTTTCACCCTGTCGAGGTGCCGATTTTAGCAAGGCCGCCTTTTTTCGGTTTTCGACCCGCAAGGCATCTTATTCTCTTCTTTTTCTCTTTTTTTCTTTTTTTTAGCCTTTAGCCGTGGAACCTTTTGAGTCTGTCTATGTTGATCGGTTCCTTGAATTCATTGCCATCGCTATCCGATAGGATTGTAGCTCCCTTTGATAGCAGCCTCTTGTGGATGAACGGCCCTTCCCAGGTTGGTCTGAACTTCCCTCGAATATCCGGTGCCCCAGGTCTCATCTGTTTGAAAACCAAGTCACCCTCTTTCAATGGATGCTTCTTAACCTTCTTCCCAAAGGACCGGGCGAGTCTCTTCTGGTAAACCTGGTTGTGGTAGTAAGCTTTCAATCTGCTCTCATCCAACAGGTTCAGATGTTGCAACCTTTGCTATGCCCATTCAGCTTCAGGAATTTGGGCTTCCATGACCACCCTAAGTGACTTAAGCTCTACCTCCACTGGTAGCATTGCTTCCATCCCATATACCAGAGAAAACGGCGTAACACCCGTGGACGTCCTAACCATTGTCCTATAGCCCCAAAGCGCGAAAGGTAGCTTTTCCGCCCAATCTTTGTAAGTCTGAACCATCTTGGCTAGGATCTTTTTGACGTTCTTATTAGCGGCCTCTACTGCCCCATTAGCCTGCGGTCGATAAGGAGAAGATTTATGGTGCTCAATCCCAAACTTCTCAAGCAGCTTCCTCGTTTCTCCCATGAATTGAACCCTGTTATCAGACACTACATGATGCGGAAGGCCGTATCTGCAGATCAGATTCCTTTCAATAAACTTGGCCATGTCCCGTGCATCAATCTTCTTAAAGGACTCCTCCTCTACCCATTTAGTGAAGTAGTCGATGGCGACTATGATATATCTGTGTCCGTTAGATGCTGTAGGACAAATCTCCCCAATAATATCTATTCCCCAAGCTGCAAACGGCCAAGGCGATGTTAAGCTATGTAGTTCTGACACAGGCAGGTGCCTCAAATTCGCATACTGCTGGCACGACTGGCACTGCTTCACATATTTCGAGCAATCATTATCCATGGTGAGCAAATAAAATCCTCGCCTCACGATTTTCTTGGCCAGCGTCAAACCATTCATATGAGCTCCACACACACCTACATGAGTTTCTTCCATCACCTTCTGGGCCTCCCTTTCATCCAGGCACCTGAGCTGAATACTGTCGGCTTATCTCTTATACAATGCTCCGTTTATGCATATGAATTGAGAGGACAGCTTGCGAATCATTCTTTGGTCTTTTTCAGTAGCTTCTTTCAGAAATTTCGCGTTTTCCAAATAATTCATGATATCAAAATACCACGGCTTTCTGTCCGCCACCTCTATTTCCATTATCGGTTTGACCTCAAAGCTAGGCCTCTCAGAACTTGAGATTAGGACTGGTTTCATGGCTACTCCTTTCGGATTATCCCACATTGACACTAGGGTTGCAAGTGCATCAGCCAACCGGTTTTCATCCCTTGGCACGAAATGGAACGTACAAGTCTCAAACCGACTACATAGCTCCCTCATATATTCGACATATAGCACTAAATGCCCTTCCTTGATAGCCCACTCTCCCTGAATCTGGTTGATTACTAAGGATGAGTCTCCACATCCTTTGCCCCCAAAGCGATTAAGGCTTCTAATCCGAAAGTGCACGCCTAATACTCGGCTTCATTGTTAGTGGCCCTGTATCTCAACTTTTTGGCCAAAAGGAGTTTTTCATTATCCGAGGTTATCAGGATGATTCCTACTCCTGCCCCCTTATTGTTAACAGCCCCGTCAAAGTGCAGTTGCCAACCTTGAACAGAGATTGCCGCTATGTTTTCATGAACTCAAGTGAATCGCCCTGGATGGGATGATCGGCTAGAAACTCGACTACTGTCCGCCCTTTGATAGTCTTTCGAGTGATATACTCGATATCGAACTCCTGTAGCAACAGCAACCACCAACCCATTTACCCAAGTAAAGACGGTGCTTCTTGCAAATACCTCAGAGGATTCTGCTTTGCCACTGCCTGTACTTTGTATGAATGGAAATAGTGTCTCAGTTTCTTGGATACCTAAATCACGGCAAGGCAGATCTTTTCTACTTCTGCATATTTTACCTCGTAAGAGAGAAACTTTTTGCTGAGATAATAGACTGCAAATTTCACTCCGAATTCATCTTCCTAAGCCATCATGGCACCTACAGAGCCATCTTCCACTGCCAAACACAAAATAAGCGGCTTGACTGGTTGTGGTGGCCTCAGTACTGGTGGGTTCAGCAAATACTCTCTGATGCTATCGAAGGCCTTTTAGCAGTCCTCGTTCCATACTACAGGCTGATTCTTTCTAAGCAGCTTGAAAATTAGCTCGCATATCGAGGTGAGCTTTGCAATGAACCGGCTAACATATTGTAACTTGCCCAGAAAACTTCTCACATCCTTTTCCTTTTGTGGCATGGGCATTCCCCTGATAGCTTTCACCTTATCTGGGTCGATTTCGATTCCTCTTTGGCTGACCACATGTCCCAACAACTTTCCTGAAGTTACTCCGAAGATACACTTTTTGGGATTTAGCCGAAGGTTGTACTTATCTATTCTGGTGAAAAACTTCTCTAATGCTTCGAAGTGGCCCTCTCTAGTGGCTGACTTGACCATCATGCCATCTACGTATACTTCCACCTCTTTATGGATCAAGTCACTCAAGATCTTTGTTGCCATCCTCTGGTAGGTGGCCCCTGTGTTCTTCAAACCAAAAGGCATCACTCTATAAGCATATGTTCCCCACTCCGTGATAAAAACCGTTTTGATCCAATCGATTATCTTATTGAGGATCTGGTTATAGCCCGCATAACCATCCCCAAAGCTATACATCGCGTAATTGGCAGCACTGTCTATCAATACATCAATATGGGGTAGCAAAAAATCATCCTTAAGACAGGCCTTGTTCAGACACTTTTCCGTTCTTATTTGCCACAGGGACTACATTGGCTAGCCACGTGGGATACTGTACTTCCACCAGAAACTTAGCTTCAATCTGTTGCCGAATCTCTTCTTTCACCTTGTCTGTCCATTCTAGCCTGAGTCTTCTCAACTTCTGTTTCACAGGCTTGTGGTCTGGATAAGTTGGGATAGCGTGCTCCGCGACGTTCCGATCGATTCCCGGCATGTCCTCATAGGTCCAGGCAAAGACTTTTTCATATTTTTTAATTATTCTCTCAAATTTTTCTCTTTCTTCAGGAGTTATGTTTGATGCTATCAAGATTTCTTCCGAATTTTTCGAGGTTCCAAGATTAAATGGGGTAGTATCAGTAGAATCAATATCAAATATGGATAGAATATGATCATGATTATGCATGTTGAAATTATCAGAAACATCGCACAAGTAAGCAAAATTATTCATTTTATTAATAAAATTATAATTATCATTTACATCACTAAAAAGTTCAGGAATGAAAAGACAATCTAAACTGGCTTCTTCCTCATCTCCCGCTGGATCTGCCGATGTCAATGGTCCTGCATCATCAGGCTTGATTAGAGGCTCTTCATCCACCTCTTGAGCAGCTTCTTCCGTCTTCGCCTTCCCTTTGACATGAGCGGCCAACATAGCTTCGGTCACCACTTCCTCAGGCTCTTCCCTGTCCCAAATAGCTCTGTTGGTCAAGACCTCTTCATCCCAAAAGTCATCAGCTTGCTTGATCATCCCGATGTCCCAGTCATAAACATCGTTGAATACCTCAAATCCCGGCACAATCCTTCCATCGACCAGCTGAGGCTCAGCTTCCCCGGCGTAAGCGCAAAGTGCTGTTGCGGGCACAAAACTTTCCCGAAGGTGGGGAATCCCCTTTGCTGGCTTCACTCCTCTCTGCACTCCTCCTTTATAGCCCAGGCCCTTTCTGTCCTTCTGACCTTTAGTGGCGATGGCCTCTAGCATCCCTTGGGAGTTCTTACCTAATCCAGCACCCGGAAGGAACGACATCTTCTTCATCATAGCTAGCACTTGTGGGCTTCCTTCTATTGTCCCTTCCTCATTGATCATGGCCACGTGGAATCCACTGAAAGGCTGCCTCGTTATCTCAAGTATTGACACTTGATTCTCTCTTGCAGCCTTGATGGTCACCACTTGTCCTTCATGTGGTATCTTGACCATTTGGTGGAGAGTAGAGGGAACACCTCCCAACTTGTGGAACCATGGTCTCCCCAGTAATGTTGAAAAATTGTCAGGAATGGGCAGGACTACAAATTCTACCTCAGTCTCCACTGGCCTTGTCTTGACCAACGCCTTGAAAGTCCCTAAAGCATGCCGACGAAAATTGTCATAGGCTTTGATCATCAAATCTGACTTGGCTAGCATGTCCCCCGTCACTCCAAAGGCTGCCATGGTTACTTGAGGGCATACATTAATTGACGACCCGTCATCCACCATCACATAAGAAGTGTGCTTCTGATTGATCTGAGCCCAAACGTACAAAGGGCGGTTGTGGTTACGGCCTTCCGCAGGTAAATCAGCATTCGTGAACACCACATTTTCTCCGGCCCCTTCTTTCACAACTTTTAGCAGCTCAGTGGGCGAAATTGTTATAGCCACAGTCGTTTCACATAAAGCCTCTACCAATCTCTGCCTATGAGAGGGGGATTGCCTCAGTAGATCCCAAATGGAAATCTGAGCCGGCATTTTCTGCAATTGTTTAACTATCTGATCTCCTTCCGGCTCTTTCCCCTTCTCTTTCTGACCTTCCACTGGCTCCTGAAGTGCTGCCACTTCCGGTATTACCCTTCCGCTGTGAGTCACTGCTCCTACCTTTACCTTTCCTTTGCGCTCTTCCGCTTCTTCCTCCTCTGAACCCCACGGGTTAGGAAACTCAATAACTTCCTCATCATCATCATTTCCACTCTCACTAGTGGACAAGCAATTGATCACTGCAGCGGACATCCCTTTTTCACTTACCTCATAGAGGCTCGTGACAGCAGTGTTTACATCAATACCGTATAATTCATTCAAGACAAACTCCTCCGGTAAACTGGATCCGATCATGAACACGGGTGGGGGCACTTTGTTATATCCGGCTTTCTTCTGGCCTTCCCTCTTCTCAGGGCCTGTAATCTGCTTTATATCGATCAGGTCTTGGATTGCATGCCTCAAAGCATTACAGTTGTCTGTCACATGACCCGTGTGCTGATGGTAAGCACAGTACTCATTCTCCTTGTGACCCGGCATTCCTTGTGTCCTAGGAGGTCTAGGAGGTAATGGCTGTAATTTTCCTTCCTTCATCAGCCTTCTCAGAACCCATGACAAGGATCTCCCCAAGTTTGAAAAACTTCTCGTGGTTGCGTCAGCAGCAGACACCTCAACCGTTCTTCTGGTGCTACCGCTGGGACCCACTGGCCTACTTGCCCCCTGGCTACCATTCCCCCTCTTGGCATAATTATCACTATTCGCTCTTCGGACCAGGTACTCTCCTTTCGCTTTAATGGCTATATCCTTCAAGGACTCCCAGTCTTTTAATCCCTTCATCTCAACCCTTCTCTCAAGTATGGGCTTGCATTCTTGATGAATAATCTAATCTAGTCCTGAGTCTCCAGCTTCCTTCTCATTTCAATCACTCTGTTCCTCCAGCGAGTTAAGTACTCATGGAAGGATTCACCAGCCTTTTACTGTAGCAACTCTAGATCCTTGAGGGTTACTTCCATCCTCGTATTACAATCATACTGCCTCAAGAACTCTTCTGTCAGCAAGTCCCAGTTTTCCTTGGTTCAGCAGTTCAGGCTGTGATACCAATCTATGGCCGGGCCAGTCAGGCTTAAGCAAAAATACTCCACCTTCTGCCTCTTTGTCAAAGTGGTCCCCTTCATGATCAACGAGTATTGCTTAACATGGGCGGTTGGATCGGAGGTGCCATCAAACTTGGGAACATCAGGCATTTTAAAATTATAGGGAACAGGATCCTCCCCCTCTAGCTCTTTATCTTTGGGATTCATCCCCTGTCCTCTACTCAGCATCTGGGCCATTGCCTTGAGTTTTTCCTCCATTTTCTTCCACATGATCTCCTCCGACTGGGGCGCCTTTCCCCTTTCTGACACAATACTTTCCTCATAATCTTCATCCACACGGTCATCCTCTAACCTTTGAACCGGTCTTCTCCTCTGAACCCCCGATGCTACTGACCTCAAATCCACCGGCGGTGGTCGGATCTCTTCTTGCCTCTCTTCTCTGTCCTCCCCCCGTTCATTTTGTCTCATGGGAGGAGGAAGTGGGTCTTGCGGAGCAGCACGCTAGGTCATCGCGGCCATCATATTCATCATCCGACCTTCAAATTCCTCAAATCTTCTACCAACCTCTTCAGCAACCAAAGCCCTAGTGGCATCATTTTCCCTTGGTGAGTTAGCCATCTTTGATGCGGAACAGCTGGTCTCTAGACAGTTCTCTAAGAAGCTCTCCCTTTCTGGTGATTCAAACACGAAAGTTTGGATCAATCGCCCCACGGGTCCTCTTGTCCACCAGGGCAAATCTATGATGGCTGTAGAGACAAGGAGTTAGAATGATGCATGAATGCAAATGAAATGCATGATCGTGATATGCAACACCCATAAATCACATACAAGCAGATAAGTCCTTCCACCCTTATTACTTCCACACACGTGGTCATAGTCTCTCCCCTAGGCAGGATTAGCCCATGGGTTAACAGGGAACCCGATGGATACGTATGGTGCGTGGCGAAAAAAACCGGCAGCATAACACTCCTAAACTCATGCACAAGCGCATGGGAAATGGTCATTACGTATTTAAGTAATCCAAATATATCAACGTGGCCCTACCAGAGCATGAAAGCCTTTGGCTAGGTAACCAAGCAAGACATTTGGACTTACTCAATACATAAGGATTCATACAGCAAGCACGGTATTATGGCTCATATCACCTAGGGGAAGTATCTACGGCCATTACATGAGTTTTAGTCAAGGGTGGTGTTACTTTAGGTCTACCCAAGCATGGTCCCTGCCAACGGGTCTAGCTCATCGTGAGCGTAACGACCGATCGGGTCTCCATTTTATATACCAAATGGTACGAGGCTTGGGCTGGTGATTATCCTTAACACTTTCCTACATTGAGTGAACGTAGGGTTGTGCTTCGGGAATGCACCGAGGTTTAGAAAGGATCAATCTAGCATAGCCTAAGGCTCTAATGGGATGTAAATGCAAATTTGAAAGAAAGCGAATTTATAAACTAAAATTTAATCATAAATTTTAATCAAGGTATATTCAAATCAAAGTCTTGGACCAGAGTCCCCAGCGGAGTCGCCACTATGACGCGCGTCGGAAACCTGGAGGCGCCCATCGACCAGCCCGCTTGAGGGCGATCGGGCAAGTGAGGGTCCGTTGATAACTTATAGGGTATTTACAAGTGCGTCTATTTTGGGCAACAAGGAGGTTTCATGGAGTCGCCACCCAACAAAACGTTGGGAGAGTTCATCTCGCCTCAGTGAGCCTAAGACGGCGCTTTTATCCATCTTTGGCAAACCAAAGGAGTCTTGGAGGTGAACACCCCAATAGAACATTGGGAATGACCCTCTAACCCTATAGAGCCTAGGATTGTTAATTGAGTCTTTTGGTGGGACACAAGAGGTGTCTTGGAGGTTCCAATGAGTGATCGGATACCTCTCGCCTCATTGAGCCTAAAGACCAGAGCTAGGTTCGAGACTTCTCATCTATTTCTACCTTGATTAATTTTACGATTAGATTTTGAATTTATTAATTCGCTCTCTCTCCACACGATGCAATTCAATTAAAAAGCGCACTTATTCACATTAAAAGCGTAATAAATAAAATAATATATAACAATAATGGCTATAAAATAGATTACAATAACACTAGGAGCGGAATACAACTCCCATTTATAAAAGTGCGATGCATACATAAAAAAAATGGGGAATTCAATTATTTTGAGGGCTTTGGTCCTCGCATGCATTTATTATAAAAGAAACTAGTTTTTATCGTGATGTTTTTATTGGATGGAAAATATGACATTGGATCCTTGAGTTTGTAAAAAATCCCAATTTTATTTACTATAAAATATTTATCCGCTTTTATTTAACGCGGAATAAAACGATTCATTGTGAGCACAAAATAATCAATAAAAAATGAATAAGTAAATTATTAAATAAGCAAATAAATAAATAAATAAACAAACAAATAAATAAATAAATAAAGGATAAAGAGGTAAACCAAATGGAGTCTCCCAGGGCAAAACTCCTCTTAAGCTCCAAATCATCCCAAAGACATAAAAATAATCTCACAAAATAATCAATAATGTTAATATAACAAAACAAAACATTAATAAATATTAATTAAAATAAAGGTTAAAATTCAGAACTAAAATAATAAGAATAAAACTATTGATAAAAGGCAGAAGAGAAAAGATTTAGAGATAAAAGAAATAAATAATAGAAAGAAAATGAGGAAAAGGCTTTGAAAATTGCAAACAGAACACAGGGACAGCCACTAACGAATGATAGACGGGCGTCACTAGAAGCGACCGATGGATTTGCATGCTGTCGTTCATCCGAGAGACGGGCATATCCTGGGATGACCGGCGGGCAATAACGCATCACATACGCGCCGTCGCTCAAACGAGCGACGAGCGTCGGTGTCCTTATAACCCGTCGGTCACTTCTGTTCTTCCAAAAAACAGTAAAAACTAAATTTTCTCAAAAAAATAAATTTTCAACACAAAAATCCAAAAAAAGTAAAATAATTAAAATAAACTAAATGAAACATGTGTCCAGAATATTTACCCTCGGATTTTACCTTTTGGAAGGATTTCTTGAAGATCTGGACCCCGCACGCCTCACGAGAAAATGAGTAAAAACCAAGAAATAAAGTTTAGATTTTTGTTTTCTCGATTTTCACGAAAATGGACGAATGTTGGGATCAAATTTAGCGAAAACTAATCGATTTTAGCTCCCTTGAATTAATTTGATTCACCAAACCAAATTGAATGAAAGGAGAAATTTTATGGGATCAACAGAGTACTGGAAAATGGTTTTTTAGGTAGGAAAATAGCTAAATTCGTCCCACTAGCCAACCCCAAAAACGGGTCAAAATAGCTTTTTATAGGTTTTGAATTACCGACGACCATCGGAATCATACCGACGGGCGTCGGTTGAATCCTATTTCCTGTTGGAAACAGGATTCAACCGACGGATGTCTGAAGTCCACATACGGGCGTCGGTTAAATCCATTTTCCTATAGGAAATCAGATTCTACCGGCGGGCGTCGGAGGACCACGGACGGACATCGGGGCTCTCCATCGAGCGACGGGCATACCGTGATCGACGGGCTGGCCGCCGGTGGAGGTAAACTTCCTTTTTTAACCCTAAAACTACCAATTCTCTTTTTCTCTTTGTCGTGAATAAAGAAAATATATTTCTCATCAATCTAGAGGGCCAAAATCCCCGAATCTCAACCGTTCATTCGGACTCGGGCATCGATTTCTTCATCTGGTAATCTCTGATCTGAACTACCTCGGGACACGATGTTTACAATACCAACAATATTTCTTAACACATGGATACCCAAAGGTATCAAAATCAATCTTTTCTTTTTGTTTTGAAAATAATTTCACATGGGATCTTAAACAAGATCCAAGATAGAAGGATCATGAAGATTCGATCGGGGGACCGGATAAGGGTCCAAATCACCGAAGGCTGCAGCTACAAAAACTCTATTAGGCATGCCTAACTAACCACTAGTTTTACTCTTGCAGGCCATGCATAAAACATTCCAATATCTAAACATAACATTCATTACAATTTGATGAAGCAAAGATAATTACAATTAAATGTCCATTAATAACTGAGGAAACACTAAATAAAGATTAAAAACCATAAATAAGTTGAAAAGGAACAAACAAGACAAAAGTTCAAAACTTTAGAAATTTCAAAACAGAAGCCATTTACATGGCGGTATGAACAATCCTTACTGTCGTGTAGGGTAGGAAAAAGAAAATGTCACGAGATGTGCAAGCCTTCACGACTCATGAAGGATCTGCACGAGTCATGCAAGCCTTCACGACTCGTGAAGGAGCTACCGACTTGTGAAGGAGATGCCTTCACGACTCATGCAAGCCTTCACAACTCGTGAAGGAGCCCAAGAACAAGCCGCTAGGAAGTCCAGAGAGCAATCGCACGACTGTGAGGGAGATCCTTACTGCCGTGTTGCTCGACAGACTAACAAAACATCAATCCATAATGCGTTTACACGGTGGTATGAAAATCCCTACCCCCGTGTAAAACAACAAAAACCCAGAAACATGCCAAAAATCATCAAACCCACAATGAAATCATGCTTATCATGGCAACTCAATTTGACTCAACAATCCATCAAAAATACAAAAGTCATGAAAATGCATAAAAAGGGTCCCAAACCTCAAACTCCTAAGCTCTAATCAAGGGGCTCCACTTCCACTTGCTAAATCCTTGCCCTTAGGCTCTCTAGGAGGAATCTCTGAGCAATAACACCCAAAAAAATTACAAAATTCAAAACCCTAACCCAAAAATGCATATTAACCAATCTAAAGAAAGGAAGAAGATGATAAAGAAGGAGAACTAGTTACAAACTTACCAAACCAGCTTAGGGTTACAAAAATTCCACAAAAATTGCAGCAAAAGGGAAAGATCACAAGGAGACAAGAAGAAAGGGAGAAGATAAAGAACGGGTTGAGGAAAAAGAAGAAACGGGGAGAAAGGAAACAGAATAGCTGTCTTCCCTCTTCTCTCTCCACTATAAATATCTCTCCCACATGCCACCTGGCACACTCTCAAAGGTGGACATTACTAGCACACACACAACTACCTTCCTCCTTCATACACTCACTCACACCCCATACAAAACCCCAAATTACATAATAATAACTAGATGAAAATAATAACATATAATCAATATAACATATGCCAAAATTATTCATGCAAAATCATACACCACAAGGCTCAAACTACTAGGGTGGGAACGGGGTGTTACAATACTCCCCTCCTTAATAGAATTTCATCCTCGAAATTCTCACTTGATCCAAATAACTGAGGATGCTGAGCTCTCACAACCTCTTCCAGTTCCCACGTTACTTCTTCAATCCCATGATGCTTCAAAGTACCTTAACTAAAGGAATTTGCTTTCTTCAGAGTCATCCAATTTCTCTAGCAAAAATTTCCTTCGGTTCCTCAACAAATGAAAAATTTGGCTAAACTCGAATATCTTGCACTGCGAATACATGAGACGGATCTGATCGATAGCAGTGGAACATGGACACTGTGACGCACGTCGGACCACACGGCCGCCCCTCTGACCGCCCGCTTGAGGGCGATAAGGCATTTGAAGGATCCGTTGGCAACTTGCAATGAATTGCGACTGCATCTATTTTGGGCAACAAGGAGGTTTCATGGAGTTGCCACCCAATAGAACTTTGGGAAAGTTTCTCTCGCCTCGGAGAGCCTAACACTGCGCTTATTATCCATTTTAGGCCAACCAAAGGGGTCTTGGAGGGTAAACCTCTCTCCCAAAGGAGCCTAGAATTAACGTCTAAGTCTCGTGACACAAGAGGTGTCTTGGAGGTCTTAGTTCCAACGAGTGATCGAATAGACCTCTCGCATCTTTGAGCCCAAAGACCAGAGCTGGGTTCTAGACTTCTCATCTATTTCTACCTCAATCATTTTATGATTAAATTTTGAACTCACTAATTCGCTCTCTCTCCACACGATGCAATTTAATTAAAAGCGCATTTTATTCACGTATTAAAGCGATAGATAAATAAAGGAATATTAAATTAAAAAAATACAATAACACTAGGAGCGGAATACAACTCCCATTTATAAATGTGCAATACATACATAAGACGGGAGATTATTTATTTTGAGGACTTTGGTCCTCGCATGCATTTATTATAAAAATGATGTTTTTATTGTGGAAATTTTTCATTGAATGAAAAATAGGACATTGGGTCCTTAATTTTATGAAAATCTCCCTTTATTAAATATAAAACATTCATCAATTTTTATATTTATCGTGATACAAAAAGGTACATTCATGTACATAAAATAATTAATAAATAAACAAATGAGTGAAATAACTAAGAAGGTTAGAAAATTAAACCGGACGGAATCCTCCGAGCATGGTAGATCGCCCCTCGAGCTCAAAACAGTCCAAGAAAATCACATATGCTCACAAAAGGTTAATGGGTGTTAATATACAAAAAGCGCAATATAAATAAAGCTCTAAGACTTGAGAGAGATAGAAAAAGGAAAAGAAAATGGGGTTTGAAAATATGGAGATAGAACCCAAGGACGGCCACTGCCGAATGACCGACGGGCGTCAGTTAAGGTGACCAACGTGTCCCGTCGCTCACTCGAGAGAGGGCGTCTGTGGGAGGGGTGACCGATGGGCGTCGGTAAGATAGATTACCCGTCGGTGACCGCTGTCTCTAAAAACAACAGCGAAACTATTTTTTCAAAGCAAAAAAATAGATTTTTACCACAAAAATTAGATGAAAAGGATCAAAATAAAGAAAAATAAAAGCAAAAAAATAGATTTTTACCACAAAATTGAGATGAAAAGGATCAAAATAAAGAAAAATAAAAGCAAAAAATGCGAAAAAAAAAGCAAGAATAAGAATAAAGATGAAATAATACGGAGAAGAAGTCCGGAATATTTACCCTCAGATAATATTTTGGTTGGATTTTTTGTGTCAATTAAAGTCCCGTACGCTCCACGAGAAGACAAAATGAAAGGTCAAGAATGAGGAAAATAGACTATTTCCTTCTTGATCCTTCAAAAGACTGGATTTTGCAATCAAAGCCTTAGGAAAACTAATTAGATTTAGCTCCTTTTTAATGGTTTATTCTTAAACTAAAATAGATTTCTTAAGATTTGTGTTTTTTGGAAGAGATAGAAACAAGTGTTAATTTTGACAGAGTTTCCCCCTTTAGAAATTTTTTCAACCCCTTCCTAGGTGGGAAATGAAAGCTTTTATAGGCCAGGGGTGACCGACGGGCGTCGGCTCCACCGATGAGCGTCTGTTCAATCCTACTAACACAAGGATTCAACCGATGGGCCTGCAACTCTTACCGACGGGCGTCGGAGAGGTTGCATGTTCCGAGAAATCAGGTTGCGTGCTCCGAAAAATCTGGTCCCTCCGACGAGCATCGAAAAATCACATAGGCCGTCGGTGACCCGCAAAGAGCAACGGTCTTGCCTTTGACAGACGGGCAGACCGCCGGTGGAGAAAAATACACTTTTTGACCAAAAAAAGAAATCCCCGTTTCCTCCCTCTTTCCTACGGAGACTGAAAGAACACATTTCTCGTGAAGCAGGGGACCAAAACCTCCGAATCTCAACCGTTTGTATGGACTCAGACGTTTGATTCCTCATCGGGTAATCTCTAATCCAGACCGTCTCGGGACACGGTGCTTACAGTTGCCCCCAATTTTGGGGAGACTAGTTCACAGGTGCCTAGGGAGCCAAAATTCAAAGAAGGAAGAGAGAGAATTACATACCTGGGGATGCCGGACCTTACCTTGTTGGCGCTGGTACATGTGCCCTTACCGGTCTCATCTCTACCTATTTCTGCTGGCCTCGTCTCGTCTCGCGCAGCTCTGATGAGATCTAGTACTCTCTGACTACAAATCTCCATTGCGAGATGCGATATTCTCTTACTGCAGTCTCGTCGCGATGTGCTCTATCGCTAGCCCCCTGCTAACCTCGTCCCAGTCCTCATGGTGGCTATGAGGTGCAGTACTCTCTGACTACAACCTCAATCTGTTAGCCTCGTCCCGGCCTGATTGCCCTCGGCATAACATGAATGAAGAGGTTTGCCTTTCTGGGCAGTTTCTGATAAGGTTATGCTAAACCCATCTCTCGGATCATCTCAGGATTGAAGGGATTTGGAATATTATTGAAAATAACCTGATGTTCCGAAGAGACTGAGAAAGCCTCTTAAATATAATGCTCCAAAGAAATCGAGAATGCCTTAAAGAGGTCTTAAAGATAATGCTCCAAAGAGACCGAGAATGCCTTAAAAAAAGTCTTAAAACTAATGCTCTAAAGAGACTGAGAATGCTTTAAAAAGGTCTTAAAGATAATGCTCCAAAGAGACCGAGAATGCCTTAAAAAGGTCTTAAAAATAATGCTCCAAAGAGACTGAGAATGCCTTAAAAAGGTCTTAAAGATAATGCTCCAAAGAGACTGAGAATGTCACACCCCGTTTGCCCCCTAGTAGAATGAGCCATGTTTGTACATGTGCATTGTGTGAGTTTTGGCATGTATTGAGGGTATTTTGGGTAGAAATGTATAATTTAAGAGTTCTGATATCATGTGGGTGCATGTGTGGTGTTAGGGTGTGAATTAGTTGGGTTGCACTTGGGTGTGGTTACTCATATGTTTGTAGGGTGTGTTTGTGGGGCTGTGCTAGAGTGTTTGTGTTCACACATTTGTAGGGTATGCATTAGTTGGGAGTGTCTTGTGTATATGTGATGCATGTCTTTTGGGTGTGAGTGATCAAATCCCACCAATAGGGAAGTGACATTTGTCTAGGGTTAAGGAAAAAGAAAAAGAAAAAGAGAAGAGAAGAGAAGGGGGGCGGTGGCTGTCTCCATCTCTCGTTCTTCTTCCCCCTCACTCTCTTCTTCTTCCTTTTCTCTTCCTCTAAGAACCCTAGCTTGGAATCAAGGCTTAGTTGGTGGGGATTGATCATCCTTTAGCATTTTTGAGGTAAATCCATTGCATTTGTCCTTATTTTCTTCATTTAGTTCTTCATCGTCTCTTCTTTTTCTACTTTCTGGTTTCGGGTTTGAAGTGTGGGTTTTGTGTTTGTGTGTTTTGTTGATTTGATGCTTAGTTGAGCCTCCCCGTGAGCCTAAGGGCAAGGAGAAGGCAGGATCTAGTGGAACTAAGCATTAGGAGCAAAGGATTTCAAGGTTTGGGAAATTTATTGTTTTGTATGTAAATGTGTTTATGCATGTGTTCTTGGTGATTCCCGGAATTGGGTTGTGATATGTTCTTGATAAGGCATGTATGTTATGGGTTTGTGTTTGGGTAAAGTAATTTTGCATGAGCATGGGTTTATTGTCGTGATTTTGTGGATTGATGTAGTTTTGCTGCAAATTTGGGGGTATTGGAAATTATTGGTATTGTGAGTTTGAATTGATGTTTGGTGTCAAATTAATTGTTGATAAATGTTATATTGTGGCTATTGATGTTGATGGGTGGCTGGATTTGAGGTAAGAGACCATTTGAGTGTGAATTGTGTGTTGTTGGTGTGTTTTGGAAGAGGAAGAAATCTGCAAATTTTGCAGATCCCGACTCTATCGCGAGCGCGATAGAGACCGGTGATCTTGGCCTGTGCTGTCGCGAGCTCGCGATAGCAAAAATTGATGTGCTCTCTATCGCGAGTGCGATGGAGCGGAATGCTGGGCTGTGCCGTCACGAGCATGTGATCTATCGCGAGCCTGCGATGGCAAAATATTAGTCTCTATCGCGATCGCGACATAGTCGCCAGTGCGACAGAGTCCGGCTGTTCCCTCCTCCCCGCGATCGCGAAGCCCGTCGCGCGCATACTGCGAAGAGACTATGGTCTCTGTCACGAGCGCGACAGACATCGCGAGCGCGACAATCTTGTTATGCTGAATGAGTTTCCTTTGGCTTGTGTGTGTGGTTTTGAACTCCTGTTTCCTTTGGTGACCATAAGCCTTATATCTGTTAACTTATGAATTATATGAATATGTCTTTATGTATGCAAATATATACATATGTAATTGGGAATGTTATTGAATGAATTGAATGGATTATGCATAGCCTGCAAGAGTCAGTCTAGTGGATAGTTAGGCATGCCTAATAGAGTCTCTTAGCTGCAGCCCTTTGTTCAGTTTGGACCCCGATCAGGTCCCCGCTTGGTTCCTCGCGAACCCCTTTGTGTTCGGATCTTGTTTAAGGTCCCTTTTGAAAATGTTTTGTGGAAATTAAAAGTAAAAATTGGTTTCTCGATTCGTACCCGTAAGGTACTATTTGTAATCGGCTCGTACCCGTAAAGTACTGTTTGTTCACTCGTTATCCACTAATTTGAGTCAGCAGGCGCTTTATCATTTTGAATTGCTTTGATATGTATGAGATTATCTTATCCGAATATGTTATTTATGAGATGTTATGAAGGCAGTGGTACTTTATCAAAGGTATGACTTTATATGTTTACATGTTCATATGTTCATACTTTTGTTAATGCGTATTTCTGATTATATCATCTGTATGTGTATTACCTTGACGACCATTGTGAATGGTTGTCCTTTGCTATATGTTTGTTTCCCCACTAAGCGTTTATCGCTTAGCACGGTGTGTTTACCCATGTAGGTGCGGAGGGAGTTTGCTTGGGAGAGTCGCAGCCATCGGAGTCAACACAGCTGGGTCTTTAGTGTAGGGCCTAATTTTGTATCTCGATGATTCTTTTTGTATAGAACTCTCTTACTTCAGTTTTGTAATAGCTTCCGCATATTTATATGTATAATTTTGGTTATGTAATTATCTTTTGTATCTTTGGGTTGATCAAACAGTAATGTAATGATTTCCGTTATATTAATGCATGATCAGCTTACTTCTTGAATGGTTTTGTAAAATTTTAAATTACCCTGTATTTCGGTATGTATGTTTATGTATGTATATTTTGTATCTGTGTGGTGGCACCTCTACTCATACGGCATCTCACTCCTTACCGGATGGGATCGCCTAAGTACGGGGAAGGGGTGTTACAAAGAATGCCTTAAAAAGGTCTTAAAGATAATGCTCCAAAGAGACTGAGAATGCCTTAAAGAGGTCTTAAAAATAATGCTCCAAAGAGACTTTAATGTCGAGCCTCCAGAGAGAAAATTATTATTTGAGCCTCCTCAGAGAAAAAAAAAATTATTTGAGCCTCCTTAGAGAAAAATTATTATTTGAGGTTTTGGTTGCTTGCCCTCAAGCAGATTTTTCTGTTTTTGTTTTTGTTTTGGGATTTTCTTTCTTGGAATTTTTACACTTCGGATGCATTCGAATTTTTACAGTATGTTGGATTTTCAAGGCCTTGAAAATGTCTTCTTCTTTTTGTTTTGCTATTTTTCTTTGTTGGTCTTTGTTGTTGCTCGAGAATTTGTTTTTGCTTGAGATTTGGTACATTTGAATTTGAATTTTGTACACTTATTGTGTGATGTGTGTGAGCATATGTCTTGTGATAGAGAGACTTACCTGGCTACCCTCGGCATAGCGTGCATGAATAGGCTTACTCTTTTCTTGATAGTGCCTGACAATGTTGAGCTAAACCCATCTCTTGGATCACCTTGGATTGAAGGGATTTGGAACAGTTTTTTTGAAAATAACTTAATGCTCCGAAGAGACTGAGAACGTCTAGGAAAAGATTTGAAATGCCTTAAGAAAATGACTTAAAGATAATGCTCCGAAGAGGCTAGTAATGCCCTAACAAAAGGACCTAAAGAAAATGCTCCGAAGAGACTGAGAATGCATTAGAAAATGTCTTAAAAATAATCCCTTCATGGGCTTACATGATTTCGACTTGCGCGGGCTTCATCTTGAATTCATCTTGCCAAAGTTGTCCATTGGTTCGGCCTTTTCCCTGTAAAGTTATTAGCACAAAAGTATGTACAAAAGATCGTGTGTGCATACTGTGTATGAAATGTACACATAAAGCTATATACACGAGATATGAGCAATGGATTAATGTACAAGAATTGTGTGTGCATATCCATATGTATAAAGGATTGAATGCACGTGAGATGCATATGATATGCAAAAAATGAATAGACCACATCCCAGGTGGTTAAGAGATTCGTTGAGGGTACTACTCGGCTGCTCACATTGTCTGATGCTCCCAAGGATCTAAAAAAGCATTGCCTTGACTTTACGGACTCTGACCCCTAATCTTTTCAAAGAGAACTGCCTCGTGCGCATTTTTGCCCCCCCGGTCAATGAGCATTTTGCCTCCAGCACTCTGAATCGAGTTCTGCATTATACGACACCTATCTAAAGGGAAGTCATTTCGAGTAATGCTGCCTTATTGCTCCAGGCATCAAAAGTCATTAATTTAAAGGTAGTACGTCCCTTGTGGATTTTTACACTAGCTTTTCTTAGCTTGATATGCGTCCATTTGTGGATTTTCACATAACCCTATGCCTAACATTTGCCTGGAATGGAACCAATCCACTCCAGCGGCTTTTTCTTCATTTTCTTTTGAAGGACAGACTGCCTGTTTCCAGGTTTTCACCCTACCTTTTTGCCTAACTTTTGCTTAGAGAGCCAGTCACGGTTTTCATCTCTAACGGCCTTCTTCTTCTTCTTCTTCTTCATTTTTTTTTAAGGGGTAGGAGGAGGATTTGTCACATGAAAGATCATTATTGTTGCTTTGATAATTGTTCCAGCATATGTCCTTATGCCTGCAACAGGTTTCTCTTAACCATCTAATTGCATGTTTATGCCTAGCTTATGCATGCATTTCTATCTATAGGCACCATATAGCAATAAGAATGACCATGACTAGACATGTGATATAAAAGCACTAGTTTTACTTAGTTTCAATGAGTAACAACTTAGGTGCACCCAATCTCCTGTTATCAATCAGCCCTCTCGGGTTTTCTTGATTGAATATTTTCTCTCAAGCCTCTAATTTTTGCCCAGGATGCCTTTTTCGGTTTTCACCCTGACAAGGCACCCAATTTTAGCAAGGCCACCTTTTTTCGGTTTTCAACCCGTGGGGCTTTTATTCTCTTTTTTTGATTTTTAGCCCTTAACCCTGGACCTCTTGAGTCTATCAACATTGATCGGTTCTGTCCGTTACTGCTCTCTTGGATAACAATCTCTGGAAGACAAAGGGACCTTCTCACACTGACCCAAATTTACCTCGTATGTTCGGGACACCTAGTCTCATTTGCTTGACAATTGAATCTCCCTCCTTCATCGGATGCTTTCTGGCCGTCTTTCCAAATGATCAAGCAAAATGTTTCTGATGGATCTGATCGTGGGGATAATCCCATGACTTGTCCTTGTCTGACTTGTGCAATTGTTGCTATCGTTGTTATGCTCTATCGGCTTCCAAAATTTAGCCATGACTGTCCTTAAAGATTTGAGCTTTACATCTATCGGCCATACTGCTTCTGCCCCCTATGTCGAGGAATAATAGATGACTCTTGTAGAGGTTCCAATGGTGGCTCTCTAGCCTCGAGGTGCAAAAGGGGTCATTTCTCTGCCCAATCCTTTTTCATGATATTTTCTGCCAGCATTAAACCATTCATATAGGTCGTGCAAATTTTGGCTTGGATTTCTTCTGTCTCTTAGATCCTTCCTTATTCATCAACTTGTTACTTGTATAGTACACCCTTCATGCAGATAAAACGGGTAGATGGTTTGCAGATCAGCGTTTTGGTCCTTTGCCTTTTGGCAACCAAGAAGAATGGCAGGACACGGACATGTACAAATCAACAGGATTTGGACAAAACTTGCCCCCAAGATGTTTTCCTTCTATCTTTTTTTTATTTCCTTCTTCTTCTTCTTCTTCTTTTTTCTTTTGTTCTTCTTTTTTTTTTCTTATTTTTTTTATTTTTGTTCTTTTTCGAGGATAAGCTTTGTCCTAATCCTGATAGTTTACACATACACTTACCCCTTCTCTTCTTGACTTGAGATAGCATTGACCAACTAAGTCCGGTTTTGAACTCTGACCAAGAATTTTAGCTTCATCTCTGCTTGTGGATTCTTCCTTTTGACTTTTTCTGCCCCCTCCGGCCTGGTCTTCTAAGCTTCTACTTGACTGGTCCATGATCAGGATATGTTGGAATGGCATGTTTGATGACTTTACGATTATCTCCTGGCATGTCTTCATGGGTCCAGGCAAAGACTTCTTCAGACTTTTTTTTTCTTTTGTTCGTTTTTCCTTTTTTTTTTCTTTTTTTTTTTTTGTTCATTCGCTTAAATTTTGTCTCACCTCGGGAGTCAAATTGGGTGCAACCAAGATTACTATTTATTGAAACTAAATGAAATGGTGTTTTAAACCAATGCCTTAATCATAATTATTATTTATGCTTGATGCAATAAAATATAAAAATGCATATATAAGCAAAGCCCATATTATTAAAGCAGAAAAGATAAACAAGTGCATAGTTCAAGAATACACTTTAGAAAATGAAAAGCATTATAACAACTCTAATCCTTTCTTTCTTCATCCAGGCCAAGCACCAATTCTTGAATGCGACCTCTCAGAGGACAATAGTTTGTTCGATGCCCTGTGTATCGGTGATACGCACAATACCAGTCTGTTCTGTGCCTCGGCTTTCCTTGACTTGGGGCAGGCCTAGCTGGCAAGGGTTGCAACTTTCCTTCCTTGATGAGACGAGTGAAGTGCCAAGATAGAGGCTTGCCCGAGATGGTGAGGTGTTTAGGAGTCATTCCGGTGGTTGAGACCTCTGTTGCCTTGGTATTTCCCCCATTGCCACTGTTGTTTCCTAAGGCCAGCTTTGCAGATTTAGCCATTTTATCCAGATGCTCAGCCTCAGCTTCAATGGCTATATCTTTTAAGGACTCCCAGTCCTTCAGCCCCTTCATCTTTAACCCATCTTTCATGTATGGGCTGGCATTCCTAATAAACAGCCTGATCTGGTTTTGGGTGTCCGGCCTCTTCTTCATCTCCATTACCCGGTTCCTCCATCGGGTCAAGTACTCATGGAATGACTCATTCGGCTTTTGTTGTAGTAACTCTAGATCTTTTAGAGTGACCTCTATCCTTGTACTACAGTCATATTGCTGGAGGAACTCCTCCGTCAGCAGATCCCAGTCTTCTTTTGTTCTCTGACCCAGTTCGTGATACCAGCCCACCACAGGACCTATCAAACTTAAACAGAAGTATTCCACCTTCTGCCTCTTTGTTAACGTAGTACCTTTCATTATCAAAGAGTACTGCTTGATGTGTGCAGTGGGGTCCGTTGTGCCATCAAATTTTGGGACATCAGGCATCTTGAAGTTCAGAGGGATTAGATCCTCTCCATCCAGCTCCTTGTCTTCGGGGTTCATCCCCCTTTGCATCATTAGCATTCGGGACATTGCCTCGAACTTCTCTTCCATCTTCCTCCAAAAGGTATCTACTGTCTGGGGTACTTTCCTTCTAACTGACAGGGGTTCTTCATATTCATCCCCTTCTAAGTCCTCTTTCATTCTATGGGCTACTCCTCTCTTTTGCCCTTCTGACGTGGTAGCCCCTAGGTCCACTGGTGGTGGACGAATCGATTCCTCCTGTCTTTCTACTCTTTCCTCCTCTCATTCATTTTGTCTCATGGGAGGAGGAGGAGGATTTTGCGGAGCAGCATGCTGAGCCATTGCAGCTAACATATTCATCATACGGCCTTCGAACTCCTCAAACCTTCTACCCACTTCTTCAGCAATCAAAGCCCTGGTAGCATCATTTTCCCTTGGTGAGTTTGCCATCTCTGATACGGTACCACTAGTTTCTGAATGGGTTTCTAGAAGACTCTCTCTTTCTTGCAGCTCAAATATAAAAACTCTGATCAGTCGTCCGGTCGGTCCTCTCATCCACCTGGGCAGATCTATGATGGCTGCATAGATAAGGTGTTAGAATGATGCATGAAATGCAAATGAAATGCATGGCCATGATATGCAATATCCATAAATCACAGGCAAGCAGATAGGTCCTTCCACCCTTATTGCTCCCACACACGTGGTCGTGCGGTCTCTTTCCTAGGCGGAATTAATCCACGGGTCAGCAGGGAACCCAATGGACACGGATGGTGTGCGGCGAAAAATCGGCAGCATAACACTCCTATGCTAATGCACAAGCGCATGGATAATGATCATCATGTATTTAGACATCCCAAATATATCGACATGGCCCTACCGGGGCATGGAAGCCTTTGGTTAGGTTACCGAGCAAGACATCTGGACTCACCCAATACTTAATGACCCATACAGCAAGCATGATATTATGGTTCATATCACCTAGGGAGAGTAGCTACGGCCATTATATGAGCTTTGGTCGAGGGAGATAGTACTTTAACGCTACCCAAGAATGATCCCTGCCGACGGGTCTAGCTCATCACAAGCGTAACGACCGATCGATTCATCATTTTATATACTAAAAGGTACGAAGCTTGGGCTGGTGATTATCCTTAACACTTCCCCACATTAAGTGAATGTAGGGTTGTGCTTCGGGAATGCACCGAGGTTCAGAAGGGACCAATCTAGCATATTCTAAGGCTCTAATGGGATGTATATGGAAATGAGAGAAAGAGAATTTATGAATTAAACTTTAATCATAAATGTTAACCGAGGTATTTTCAAATCGAAGTCTCGAACCAGATCCCCAGTGGAGTCGCCACTGTGACGCGCGCCGGACCCCGTGGCCGCCCCTCTGACCACCCGCTTGAGGACGATCGGGCATTTGAAGGATCCGTTGGCAACTTGCAATGAATTGCAAATGCGTCTATTTTGGGCAACAAGGAGGTTTCATGGAGTCGCCACCCAATAGAACATTGGGAAAGTTTCTCTCGCCTCGGAGAGCCTAAGACTGCGCTTATTATCCATTTTGGGCCAACCAAAGGGGTCTTGGAGGGTAAACCTCTCTCCCAAAGGAGCCTAGGATTAACGTCTAAGTCTCGTGACACAAGAGGTGTCTTAGAGGTCTTAGTTCTAACGAGTGATCGGATAGACCTCTCGCATCTTTGAGCCCAAAGACCAGAGCTGGGTTCGGGACTTCTCATCTATTTCTACCTCGATCATTTTATTATTAAATTTTGAAGTCATTAATTCGCTCTCTCTCCACACAATATAATTTAATTAAAAGTGCATTTTATTCACATATTAAAGTGATAGATAAATAAAGGAATATTAAATCAAAAAAATACAATAACACTAGGAGCGGAATACAACTCCCATTTATAAATGTGCAAAACATACATACGACAGGAGATTATTTACTTTTAGGACTTTGGTCCTCGCATGCATTTATTATAAAAATGATGTTTTTATTGTGGAAATCTTTCATTGAATGAAAAATAGGACATTGGGTCCTTAATTTTATGAAAATCTCCCTTTATTAAATATAAAACATTCATCAATTTTTATATTTATCGTGATACAAAAAGGTATATTCATGTACATAAAATAATTAATAAATAAACAAATGAGTGAAATAACTAAGAAGGTTAGAAAATTAAACCGGACGGAATCCTCCGAGCATGGTAGATCGCCCCTTGAGCTCAAAACAGTCCAAGAAAATCATATATGCTCACAAAAGGTTAATGGGTGTTAATATACAAAAAGCGCAATATAAATAAAGCTCTAAGACTTGAGAGAGATAGAAAAAGGAAAAGAAAAGGGGGTTTGAAAATATGGAGACAGAACCCAGGGACGGCCACTGTCGAGTGACCGACGGGCGTCAGTCAAGGTGACCAACGTGTCCCGTCGCTCACTCGAGAGAGGGCGTCTGTGGGAGGGGTGACCGACGGGCGTCGGTGAGACAGATGTCTCTGAAAATGACAGCGAAACTATTTTTTCAAAACAAATAAATAGATTTTTACCACAAAAACGAGATGAAAAGGATAAAAATAAAGAAAAATAAAAGCAAAAATTGCGAAAAAAAAGCAAGAATAAGAATAAAGATGAAATAATACGGAGAAGAAGTCCGGAATATTTACCCTCAGATAATATTTTGGTTTGATTTTTGGTGTCGATTAAAGTCCTGCACACTCCACGAGAAGAAAAAATGAAAGGTCAAGAATGAGGAAAATAGACTTTTTCCTTCTTGATCCTTCAAAAGACTGAATTTTGGAATCAAAGCCTTAGGAAAACTAATTAGATTTAGCTCCTTTTTAATGGTTTGATTCTTAAACTAAAAGAGATTTCTTAAGATTTGTGTTTGTTAGAAGAGAGAGAAACAAGTGTAAATTTTTACAGAGTTTCCCCCTTTATAAATTTTTTCAACCCCTTCCTAGGTGGGAAACGAAAGCTTTTATAGGCCAGGGGTGACTGAGGGGCGTCAGCTCCATCGACGGGCGTCGGTTCAATCCTACTGACACAAGGATTCAACCGACGGGCCTGCAACTCTTATCGACAGGCGTCGGAGAGGTTGCATGTTCCGGGAAATCAGGTTGCGTGCTCCGAAAAATCAGGTCCCTCCGACGGGCGTCGAAAAATCACATAGGCCGTCGGTGACCTGCAGAGAGCGACGGTCTTGCCTTTGACAGACAGGCAGACCGTCGGTGGAGAAAAATACACCTTTTGACCCAAAAGGAGAAAAATCCTCGTTTCCTCCCTCTTTCCTACGGAGACTGAAATAACACATTTCTCATGAAGCAGGGGACCAAAACCTCCGAATCTAAACCGTTTGTACGGACTCGGACGTTTGATTCCTCATCGGGTAATCTCTAATCCAGACCGTCTCGGGACATGATGCTTAAAGACATGTGAAATACATCATGCAATTTATCTAACTCCCCCGGCAAAGCAATCCGATAAGCAATTGGGCCAATCCTTTCCAAGATTTCATAAGGTCCAATAAACCGTGGGCTCAATTTTCCCTTTTTACCGAACCGAAGAACTTTCCGCCACGGTGATACTTTTAAAAACACCTTATCGCCCACTTCATACTGAATGTCCCTTCGCTTCAAATTGACATAAGATCACTGTCTATCCTTGGCTACCTTCAAATTCCACTGTATAACTTTAACTTTTCCTTCTGTGTCTTTAGCAATCTCTGGACCCACAATAAATCGTTCCGATAACTCAGTCCAACACACTGGAGTTCTACATTTTCGTCCATAGAGAGCTTCATATGGAGCCATTCCAATACTCACCTGATGACTGTTATTGTACGCAAACTCCATTAAAGGTACATATCTATCCCAACTACCAGAGAATTCCAATGCACATCCCCGAAGCATATCCTCAAGAACCTGAATAACCCTTTCTGACTTACCATTGGTCAGAGTGTGAAATGAAGTGCTAAAATTTAATCGAGTACCCCAAGCTGACTGTAACTCCTTCTAGAACTTTGACGTAAACCTTGGATCCCGATCAGACACAATAGATAACGGAACTCCATGAAGCCTTACTATCTCATTCATATATTGTAACACCCCCTTCACATACGTAAGAGAACCCATTCGCAAGGGAGTGAGAACCCGTATGAGCAAGGGTGTCAGCAAGAAAAACGGTACAAAAAATTCATTCATATAATATAAACATACAAATATATAGCGAAAATTAAAACTTTAAAACCAAACTGAACATGCATTGATGGAATAATAAGATTCAATACATAACTGATCTGATACCAACATAATTACAACACTAAGAGATATAAAGCGGAAGCTGAACAAAAAACTAAATATCAGAGAGTTCACTATTACAAAAGAATCATAATACAAAAAAAAGCTAAGTCCTATCAACAAGTGTTGGGTTGATTGGCGGTGACTCTCCAAAAAGCTATACACCTTCCGCACCTGCATGGGTGAAACACCGTGCTAAGCTATAACGCTTAGTGGGGAAACAAAAAACAATAGTATGGACGGCCATTCACAATGGTCGTCGAGGCAAAACACATTCATAATGGCATATGCTAATAATCATAAGACATAATCATAGATGAATCATAATCATAACCATTTAAAGGTTCAAAGATCACTTTCAAATGCCAACAGATTCATATGCTCATAAATAGAGTCATTCAGATTCACATACTTATAATCGTAATCATTCGGATTCACATTCTCATAAGCATAACAGAACAAATCACAACACCTGCTGACTCACAGTAGTGGATAACGAGCAACACATGGCGGTACCTTACGGGTACGAATCGAACGCATGGCGATACCTTACGGGTACGAATCGAAAAGTAATTTCACATTTTCTCATTTAAAAACATTTTACAAAGTTGAACTTAAACATGATCCAAACACATTCAAGTTCGCGAGGAACTAAACGGGGACCTGATCAGGGTCCATAACAGAACTGAGGGCTGCAGCTATATAACTCTTTTAGGCATGCCTAACTATCCACTAAACTGACTCTTGCAGGTCATACATAATAGAAATCATGCTCAAAGCATAACATATAATTTGTCATAAAGAAATCATAATATTGCACATATATAAGCGTATTTATTCCCAAACAGTAGTAAAAACCCATGAAGAAATGATACAAAATTCATTTTAGAAGAAAGGGGCAAAATCGAAAAAACAGGGCATAACGGGGTCACTGTCGCGATCGCAACCAGTGTTGCGCTCGCGACAGTGGTTGGATGGCCTGCGCAAGGGAAGGGGCATTAGTGCGCAAGTCGTGCTGTGCTAGCAAGAGTCTTGAACAACCTTCACGACTCGTGAAGGTTGTTCACGACTCGTGAATTTGGTTCATGACTCGTGAACCTTGTTCACGACTCGTGAACATGGTTCACGACTCATGAATATCTCAGTCTCCCCTGCCGACACGTGATTTCCTGCACCACTTGCGCATGCCAAAGCTTCAAGACTCGTGCTGCCAATTCACAAGTCGGACACCTCATAGTCAATAGAGAAAACTATCATGAAAACTGGATTTCACCATTCTGTCGTGCTCGCGACAGCATCGCGACTTTCGTTTTCCAGCCAAACGCAGGAAAAACCCAGACTTCGAAAATCAAACCCATTTTGACCCAAATCAAACCAAACTTCATCTTACCTTCAAATAAACCTTCTATGCATCACAAACAACATAAAGCACAACTTTTTTAACAATTATCACAATCAAGATCATGCATTAACATAATCAAGCTTCTCAAGAACACAAACCCAGAAATTTCAGTAAAAGTTCACCAAGCTACAAATTTGCTCAATACTTTAACATTCATGCATCATAACTTAAATCAATTGAATACCCATAACATTAGCATTATAATAAGCCTCATGAAACATCAAATTTCCAGAAATCTCATGCAAAGGCACAAATCTCAAATGTACATCAAAATCAATCAAATTCCCAAACCTAAAATTCCTATGCTCCAAATCAATGAGCACTACTCTCACTAGCCTTCTCCTTTCCCTTGGGATCACGAGGAGTCTCGACTAATCAAGAACACCCAACAATTATACAAACAGAAAACCTAAATCAAAACACATTCTAACCAAAATCAAGAACAAGAGAAGAAGATGAAGAAAAAGAAGTAGAAGAAACCCACTACACTTACCAATCAAAGCTCAAGGAATGATCACTTTCCACCACCAACACTTGAATCCAAGCTAGGGCACACAAATGAAGAGAAAAGAAGAAGAAGAGATAAAGAGAAGGAAGAAAACGGGGAAGAGGCAGCAAATGGCTGTCCCATTTTCTCTCTCTTCTATTTATACCTCCTTTCAAAAGCTCTAGCCACATGTCACCCTATGGTTGGTGGAACTTGACCACTCACACCCAATAAACACACATGATACTACACATAAGAGTAACCCTCATAATTCACACACTACTACCATATGAACATGCACACATTATCACAACCCAACACACACACACCCTACTAACATATATGCACCCATACTCTATGAAAGCCCATAAAACACGCATTTTGCCCAAAATACCTTTAACACATGCCAAAACTCTCACTCATGCACACATACACATGGAAATCATGGCTCAAACTAGTAGGGGGAGAACGGGGTGTTACACATATATCTCTGCTAACTTGTCCATGTAGTAATCCAATCGTACTGGTAAGAAATGCGCTGACTTAGATAACCGGTCGACTATAACCCACACCAAATCATGCTTACGCTGCATCAATGGCAAACCAGTTACGAAATCCATTATAACATCATCCCACTTCCACTGAGGAATGGGTAAGGGATGCAACAATCCTGTTGGAACTTGATGCTCAGCTTTCACTTGCTGACACACCAGACACTTTGAAACAAAATCCACTATGTCCTTTTTCATACCCGGCTACCAATAAAACTGCTTGAGATCTTTATACATCTTATCTCCTCCCGGATGCATAGTGAAAACCGACAAATGAGCTTCTTGCAGAAGCTTTCTCTTCACATCACTTACATTAGGCACACATAACCGACTTCCATGTCTGAGCACTCCTTCACTATCCACAGAAAATTCAGTCTGCTTACCATCTCTTACCATACGAAAAGCACGCTACAATATAGGGTCACTCAACTGTGCATCCACTATTAGTTGTCTCAAACTCGATCTTATCACGACTCATGACTGGCCTCACAGGACGGTCACGAGTCATGACCTTAGATCACGACTCGCGACTGGTCTCTAGGACAGTCACGAGTCGTGACAGATGATCACGACCCGTGACTGGCCTTCTAGCCAGTCGTATCTCCTTAAGGTCACGTATCGTGACTGGGAGACCAGTGTCACGTGTCGTGACTGGAGTCACGAGGCCCTAATCTCCCGATCCGACTTATAACCCTAACACCGTGAAATTTTGATAGAACCCAGAATTTTATCCCATCTTAAATCCAAATCATTCTTACCTGAAATTAGCTTCCTCGGGCACGCAAAAACCAACATAAACAATACAAAATCACTTCTTCAACAATTACCCATCCCAAAACAAAGGATAAACAAATCAAAACTCAGAATATCAAAATCTAGAAAAATAACAATAACTCACATTCACATCAACTCGATTTTCCAGGTTTCAATCATCAGGCATTAACCACAATAAAAACCCATTCATTCAGTGCCAGCATGCATTATCAACATAGCAGGTTGCCAACCAAAGGAGCAAACACAATAAGAACACAGGAAATGCCAAAATTCCCAAACCTGAAATCCTAGCTTTGATTACTTGGTTCCACTACTGCCAGCTTTCTCTTTGCCTTTTGGGTCACAGGGAGGCTCAACTAACAGCCGACACACACCAAGAACACACAAACAAAAACCCTAAATCAAAACCCAATCTAGAAATGCAAAGAAGAAAATGAACAGTGTGAAGAAAATGATGAAAATGTGGAAAACTTTACCTAGCGGAGGTTGAGGAGCAATCAAATTCCACCACAAATCACTTGAATCAAATACCAGGACACAAATGGGAAGGGAAAAGAGGAAGAAGGAGTAATGAAGAAGAGAAAATGGGGCGAGAGGCAGTAGGAGTGGCTGCCCTTCTTTCTCTTTCTTTTTACACCCATTTCCAAACCCTAGCCACGTGTTATCCTAAGATTGGTGGAACTTGACCACTCACACTCAACAAGCATACACTACTCACACACAATGCACTCTCAACTTAAAATACCCTACTAATGTATGAGTAAAGCACACAAACCCAACTCCACTACTCATACCCTACAATGGAACACTCATGCACATAAAAATATATCCCAACTAATTCACACTCTAATGCTATACATGCATCCATATGCTAACAAAACCCTTAAAACACATATTTTTACCTAAAATGTCCTTTAACACATGCCAAGACACACACAATGGATGCACACACAGATGGCTCATTCTACTAGGGGGCAAATGGGGTGTGACAACTCTCCCCTACTAACAAGAACTTCGTCCTCGAAATTCTCACCTGAA
This sequence comes from Excoecaria cochinchinensis, assembly GCA_947683425.1. Classification (NCBI taxonomy): domain Eukaryota; kingdom Viridiplantae; phylum Streptophyta; class Magnoliopsida; order Malpighiales; family Euphorbiaceae; genus Excoecaria; species Excoecaria cochinchinensis. The sequence continues at coordinate 8,679,200 of CANTUQ010000021.1, read as the reverse complement.
CTGAACAAATACGGATACTGAGCTCTCATCGACTCTTCTGGTTCCCAAGTCGCTTCTTCGACTCTATGATGATTCCATAACACTTTAACCAACGGAATTTGCTTACCCCTCAGCTGTCTCACTTCTCTAGCCAGAATGGCTCTTGGTTCTTCATCATAAGAAAAATCTGGCTGCACTTGCACATCCTGAACCGAAAGAACATGCGACGGATCTGACCTGTACCGATGAAGCATCGAAACATGTAACACATCGTGCAATTTCGCCAACTCCATCGGTAGGGCCAATCTATAGGCTACCGGACCAACCTTAGCCAAAATCTCATAAGGACCAATGAAGCGAGGACTAAGTTTGCCTTTCTTACCAAACCTAAGCACTTTCCTCCAAGGCAAAACCTTAAGGAAAACTTTGTCCCTACCTCAAACTGCACATCTTTTCTCTTCAAGTTGGCATAAGACTTTTGTCGATCCTTGGCCGCCTTCAAATTCCACTGCACAACTCTGATCTTTTTCTCGATATCCCTAACCAACTCTGGCCCAATAATTGAATGCTCGGATAGCTCGGTCCAACAAACCGAAGTCCTACACTGCCGACCATATAAAGCTTCATATGGTGCCATACCGATGCTCGACTGATAGCTATTATTGTAGGCAAACTCCATAAGCGACACATATCTGTCCCAACTACCCAGAAAATCCAAAGCACACGCCCTCAACATATCCTTTAAAATCTGAATGACTCACTCTGACTGACCATCTGTCTGAGGATGGAATGCCGTACTGAAGTTCAACTTGGTACCCAAAGCTCTCTGCAACTCCTTCCAAAACTTCGAAGTGAACCTTGGGTCCCGATCTGATACTATGGATAACAGCACTCCATGCAACCGAACTATCTCATCCACATATATACTGGCTAACTTGTCCATCGAATAGTCCACTCTCACAGGCAAGAAGTGAGTTGACTTCGTAAGCCTATCCACAATCACCCATACAGAATCATGCTTCCTCTGTGTCAACGGCAAACCAGAATTGAAATCCATGGCAATGTCATCCCATTTCCACTCGGGAACGGACAAAGGCGTGAGCAATCCTAAAGGAACTTGATGCTCTGCCTTTACCTGCTGACATGTCAAGCACTTGGATACAAAATCCACAATATCCCTCTTCATACCGGACCACCAATAAAATTGGTTCATGTCCCGATACATCTTTTCACTGCCAGGATGCATAGTAAAAACCGTACTATGCGCCTCACTCATAAGCTATCTCCTCAACTCCTCATTTTCCGGTACACACAAGCGATTCCTATACATCAACACTCCATCCAAAGCTGAGAAATCAGGCTGCTTGCCTGAACTAACCTCCTATACAATCCGCTGTAGCCTCTCATCATCCCTTTGAGCATCCACAATCCTCTGTCTTAAAGAAGGCTTCACTCTCAACTGAGCAATCAAAGCTCCATCTGAATCCAACCTCCACCTAAGCCGTCTCAGGAACAAAGCTAAAATCGACTTCCGACTCAAAGCATCAGCGACTACATTAGCTTTACCAGGATCGTAATCCACTATGCAGTCGTAGTCCTTAAACAAATCAAGCCAACAGCGCTGTCTCATATTCAACTCCTTCTGCGTGAGGAAATACTTTAAGCTCTTATGGTCCGTAAAAATCCTACATTTCTCCCCATACAGATAATGGTGCCAAATCTTCAAAGCAAAAACCACGACCGCTAATTCTAAATCATGTGTCGGATAATTCCTCTCATGTGGCTTCAACTATCGAGAAGCATAAGCCACAACCTTACCTTCCTGCATCAGTACACACCCAAGACCGACACCCGATGCATCACTATACATGACAAACTCTTTACCCGAGATGGGTTGAGTAAGTATAGGAGCCTCAACCAACAACTTCTTCAACTGCTCAAAACAAGCCTGGCATCTATCTGACCACTCAAATCTGACCCCTTTCCTCAACAATCTAGTCATCGGAGCGGCAATCACTGAAAAACCCTTAACAAACCGACGGTAGTAACCCGCCAAACCAAAAAAACTCCTCACTTCCTGAACATTCCTAGGCGCTTTCCAATCAACTATCGTCTCAATCTTGGCCGAATCCACCTGAATACCTCTAGCCGAAACAATGTGACCCAGAAATGACACTTTCCGAAGCCAAAAGTCGCACTTGCTAAGCTTAGCAAACAACTGATGTTCTCTCAATACTTGCAAAACCAACCGGAGATGTTCTTCATGCTCACTCTCATTCTTGGAATACACCAAGATGTCATCTATAAACACCACTACAAACCGATCTAAGTATGGCCTAAATACTCTGTTCATCAAATCCATGAATGCCGCTGGAGCACTGGTGAAACCAAACGGCATCACAAGGAACTCATAGTGGCCATACCGCGTCCGAAATGTCATCTTAACCACATCCTCATCCTTAACCCGAAGCTGGTAATACCCTGACCGAAGATCAATCTTTGAGAAAACACCTGCACCTCTAAGCTGATCAAACAAATCCTCAATCCTAGGCAGAGGATACTTATTCTTCACTGTAACCATGTTAATTTGCCTATAATAAATACACATCCACAAAGATCCATCTTTCTTCGTGACAAAAAAAAAGGAGCTCCCTATGGAGATATACTGGGTCGAATAAACCCCTTATCTAATAGCTCTTGTAGTTGAGTTTTGAGTTCTCTCAACTCTACAGGAGCCATCCGATAAGATTCTTTCGATATGGGAGTGGTCCCCGGCATAATCTCTATGGACAACTCAACTTCTCTATCAGGAGGCAAACCTGGCAATTCACTCGGAAACATATCACTAAACTCCCGCACAACCGGGATGTCCTCAATCTGAACTTGATCCCTCTTGGAATTCAACACAATCGCTAGGAAGGCCTCACAACCCTTCCTAATGAACCTCTCAGCTTGCATCGCTGAAATCACATTATTCAAAGAACTAGCACCCAATCCCTTCACAAACACAGGAGACTGACCTCTATCCCGAAGCACCACTGTCTTCATATGGCAATCAACTATAGCCCGATGCTTACCCAACCAGTCCATACCCAGAATCAGATCAAACTCTCTGAAAGGCAACTCAATCAAATCCACTGGAAACACAACTCCCTCAACTATCAATGGACAATTCTTATGGACTCTACTCACACTGACACTATGCCCTAATGGACTGGTCACACATATCTCATAATCTAACTGATCAACCACATGCAACTTATCAACAATCTTATCTGTGCACAAGTATGAGTGTGTGGAACCAGGGTCAATTAGAGCATACAATTCAGTGTCATGGAGTAGGAACTTACCAGCAATAACATCAGGCGCATTCTGCTCCTCTCTAGCTCTCACAGCATAGGCTCTAGCTACGACTGGTAACTGACGCTCAATAGAATCTGATGCAACTCCCTCTCTAGGTCGACCGCTTCGACCCCTACCTCAGCCTCTACCATGGGCAGCCTGTGAAGCATTCGAACCGACTCTGCTAGCCTCTCTCTGGGAACCTGAATCCTCATACAACCTCGGACAACTAGCCAAAAGATGCTCAGTGCTCCCACACTTGAAGCACGCACCAGTGAGCCACCTACACTCACCCCGGTGAGTCTTACTGCAATGAGGACATACCGATGTAGTCTCAGGTCTACCACCTCTACCAGAACCTGACACAGCTGTAGAACCCTGTCTTCTACCTCTAGTAGCCGAACTAGATGATGACTCATCCTACGGTTCCTAGATTTCTTACCCGAGGATGATGAAGATGAACCAGACAGACTCTGATCTCTCTCTCTCAACACAGACTCTGATCTCTCAGCCCTCATAGCAGCATCCACAATCTGATAAAAATTCATCCCTGGAGTGCTCATCAAGGAGATCAACATAACCCTCAAGGACTCATTCAATCATAATCCCCTTTGGAGCATACCTAGACAACCTATTGAACTCTTTCTCAAACTCTGAAACCGACAAAGTTCTCTGTTTCAAGCTCAGAAACTGTGCCCATCTCGCATCCTTATAAGTCTGAGTTACATACTTCTTCGTGAACTCTCTCTCAAAGAAATCCCAAGTGATAGGATCTAGCAGCTGAGGTTGCTTGCAAACTAACTCCCACCATTCATAAGCCGACCCCTGAAGCAAAGCCACTGCACACTCACCTAGCTAATCAGCAGGACACCTAACCTCTCTCAAGGCACGCTTCACTTTATCCAACCATTTCTCAGCTAACTCTGACTCATCCACACCCGTGCCATAAAAGTCTTCAGTACCAGCTCTTCTCAAACTCTCAATAGGGGCTTTAGGAGCAGTCACCCTCTCCAAGACTCTAGCCATGTCCTGGGATAATCTAAACATAGCCTCGAAAGGCATGGCAGCGGCCTCGGGCTGGACCCTAGCATGTTGAGCCGACATAGAAATCAAAGGATCAACAGCTTGAGGGTTCACACTTTCAGCAGACTCCTCAAGTGATCCACGAGCAGAGTTAGAAGCCATCTAAAACAAACAAGAAGACAACCGCATCAGCCAACACAGATCTAGACATATACACATCTAAGCAACTCAACACAACAACAACACCCAGAAACGCCTAAACCTATGGCTCTGATGCCAAAAACTATGACACCCCTTGCCCATACGTAGGCGATCCCATCCGATAAGGAGTGAGATGCCGTATGAGTCAAGGTGCCACCACGCAGATACAATGCAAACCATAGATTCATTCATAACATACAAATAGAAATACGGGATAAATTAAAACTTTAAGGAAAAAGAAGCGAAAGCTGATCATGCATTGATATAACAAAACCATTACAATAATGTTATGATCAAACTAGCTGATACAAAAGATATTACATATCTAAAATGTAAGTACATAAGCGGAAGCTATAACGAAACTGATACAGGAGAGTTCTATACAAAAAGAATCATCAAAGATTACAAAAGCTAAGCCCTACGCTAAAACCTTATGTGTTGGCTTGACTGCGGTGACTCTCTCAAAGCAAAACTCGTTCCGCACCTGCACGGGTAAAAACACCATGCTAAGCGATAAACGCTTAGTGGCGAAACACACATAAGATATGAACGGCCATTCATAATGGTCGTCAAGGCATAACACATTCATAATGGCAAATGCAATAGCTTACAACAAAATCCATATACACATGCTCACAATTTAAAACCATACATTCCGCATCTCAAATTCATATCCATTCCCATAATAATTGAACATACATCTCCTCATCATACTCATTCAGATGTCACATTTATATAGTCAAATCAGAGCAGAGCAAACCAATCGAACACCTGCTGACTCGAGGTAGTGGATAACGAGTGTACTGAGTGTACCTTACGAGTACAAATCGATTATTGAGGGTACCTCACAGGTACAAATCCAAAGTCATTTCATTTTTATCAATTAACACAATATTTTTACTGAGGGGACCTTAAACAAGATCCAAATACTGAGGGGTTCGCGCGGAACCTAACGTTGACCTGATCGGGGTCCGAACTGAACTGAGGGCTACAGCTAAAAGACTCTATTAGGCATGCCTAACTATCCACTTACTTGACTCTAGCAGGTTATGCGTCATTCAATTCATGTTCCAAAGTACAGCATACAATTCATCTGAAGAATCATGGTATTACTTATATAAAAGCATATAAAATCATGACATGCATCAAATAGTAATATAAGTCCATTCAGAAGCGATACGAAATTCATTTTTGTGCTAAAACTGGGAAATTTCAGAAAATAGGCCGAACGGGGTGACCAACAAGGTTGGCCGGCCACGAGTCGTGACTGGCAGTCACAACTCGTGACTAGCCTCCTCTCTTGGCCGGTCACGAGTCGTGATTGGCAGTCACTACTCGTGACTGGCCGCCTCTCTTGGCTGGTCACGAGTCATGACTGGCAGTCACCACTCGTGACTGGCCTCTCTTGGCTGGTCACGAGTCGTGACTGGCAGTCACCACTCGTGACTACCCTCCCTTCTTGGCTGGTCACACCTCACACACACTGGAAATGGAAATTCACCAGGATCGTGATTTTTCGTTCCCAGAATTCACAGAACTCCCAAAAATCAATTCCGAAGTGGCTCAAAACAACACAAATCTCATCTTACCTTCCAGAATATTTCCCATATAATATAAACAGCATAAATAGAACTTAATTCAGCAATCAAAACAACTTAAATCATACATAAACATATTCAAGTCTCTCAAGAACACAAACCCTAAAAATTACAGTAAGTTCAAATTCAAGTAAATTTCTCAAACAAAAATCCCAAACCTGAAATCCTTAGCTTTAAATCACTTAGCTCCACTACTCCCAGCAATCTCTTTGCCCTTGGGATCGCGAGGAGCCTCAGCTAAGCACAACACATCAAAGAACACCAAAAAATGCAAACCCTAAGTTTAATCTAAACCTAGAAATTAAGAAGAAGAAGATGAACAAATAGAAAACAAGATGAAAATGCACTAACTTACCAAAAGAATGCTGAGGAGATGATTGATTTCCACTAACAGTAGCTTGATTCAAGCTAGGGTTTCAAAATAAGAGCAAAGGAAGAAGATGAGCTAAAAGAAGAAGAAGAAGAATGGGGAAAAAGAATTGAGTCTCTGCCTTTCCCACTTTTCCTTCTCTACTAACTCATCTTTTTCCCTAACCCCACACTTGTCACTTTCCTATTGGTGGAAACCACTCACTCACACCCAACAAACATACACTACTCACACACAATGCACTCCCAACTTAAAACACCCTACAATGGTATGAACACACACACATAAACATATCCCAACTAATGCACACCTTACAATGGTATGAACATACACACTATGCATTCCCAACTAATTCACACTCTAATGCCAAACATACCTCCATATGCTAATAAAACCCCAAAAACATGCATTTTTATCAAAATACCCTTATGATATGCCGAACACATGCAAATGCATGCTCACACAGATAGGCTCATACTACTAGGGGGCAAACAGGGTGTGACGCTTTACTATTAGTCCAATTAAGATTTTTACGTCAATTTTTCTTTCCAATCCTTCAACCATTACTACTTCTTGCATTTAACCTATAACTTATTATTCTTAACATTGGCCCACACAATTAGTTAATTCCTTCAGTTTAGTCCATAGATATGGAATACCCAAATTATCCTCAATCCTTTAATTAACACCGAACACATCCTCAACTACCTTTAACCACTTTAACCTATTAAATACACATTTCAATCACTTTGATACTCCAAATACTTATGAATCCGACTAGGGTACATGTTGGGTCCTTACAAATTTCCTTCTTCGTGAGCTCTAACTGAGCCTTAAGCATTGAAACTTCATCCACACGATGCACCCCATATTTCTTCTGCATATTTTTTATGCTAATCCACTGTGCATCATTGGTTACCATTTTATCAAGCAATAGGAATGCTTATTTAGGCATTTTATTCATGAAGCTTTCCCCTAATGCAGTATCTAATAGGGATTTGGTTGTTGAATTCATCGCGACATAAAGCATGGACATAAGTTGGTGTATTGTTATCTCGTGATGCGAACAGCTCTTCAACAATCTTCTGAATCTCTACCAAGCCTCATGAAAAGGCTCTTCGTAAAGTAGCTAGAAATTATAAATGCTATTTCTGATGTTAGCAATTTTTATTAGAGGAAAAAATCTTACCAAAAGTTTTTCATGCATTTGCTCCCATGAACTGATGGACTGACTTGGCATCATTTGCAACCAATCTCGAGCTTTACCTATCAAAGTAAAAGGGAAAAGTTTTAGTCTAATAAAATCCACAGAAACTCTTGGAATTTGCACAGTGTCAGAAATTTCAAAAAATATGTCTAAGTGCTGAGCTGGATCCTCTAATTTAGATCCTGAAAACTAGTTCCATTGGACCATCGTGATAGTCACTAGTTTGAGCTCAAATTGAGTCATATAAGGTAGTAAAATCATTTTGTGCTACTCATCCAACTAGGTGTAACATAGTCTCTAATCATCCTTGGTCGATAACTATCTTCTCTATTCTGATTAGCTGCTACACCAAGCGATTGTTCGTTCCCAAAAGGCACCTCATCTTGTGGCTCCACATATTTTTACTGTCATCTCCGGTGTTGATGAAACATCTCTCGATTTTATAGTCAAATGGTGATAGTTGATCATGCAACTACCTTATAATGCATTATCAACACTTGAAAAGAATGAAAAATGAAAAAATAAGAAAAATAAAAACACATAAATTTAACAAGAAAAATCTCTAATAACACCGCTCCCCGAAAATGGTGTCAAAAACTTGTTCGGATATCGACAAGCGTACCAAATCGACAAGTAGTAAAGCGAGTAAAATTATGACCCACGAATATCATGCCAAAGGGAAAGGTAAATTGAGATTAGGATTGTTAGAATTTATGCTAAAGAATTCCCAAACTGTTAACGAGTTATGTTTTAAATAAAATAAGAACAATTAAAATGAAATTTAACTAAACTAAATAATCAAACTCAGGAAGCAATTAAAGAAATCTAAATTTGAATGTGAAAAACGGAATTAGATCAAGATAAATAGATTGAAAATCAAATTAAGTAAAAACCTTATTAAGGAATACTCATCCTCCCCATACTACCATGTACTAAATCCTCTTGAAATGTGCCTACAGTGGACAACCCATCTAAACCGAAGCTCCCATTCTCGATCCAGCTATTCTAATCAATAAGCCTACAATTCCGGATTCAACACATTGATTAGCATAAATGCAAGTTACCTTAAAGTGTAGATCGAGAATTTATGAAGCTACGACTTGAAACCTGTCAATGTTGTCTCAAAGACTTTTATTAGGTTTTTAAGCCAGGCTGTGCAGATCATCAATTGTTTTCCCTGGTCGAGTTTGGGCAAATCTCGTTATGAAGAGATCGCGAATGTACTCAAAAAATGAGAACAATTTCTAGGGAAGATTGTGAAAACATTATAGGGCTTCATTGTAGGGAAAACTCTACAAAAGATCCGATCATCATAAGAATACATTTGGATTTACATCAAGTATTTAGAGACGTGGGTCTTTGCATTGGATTTGCCCATGTATTTGGCCATCTTTATTTTTTGAAACCTAATAGGTAGTTTAGCTTATCTGTTCTACCGGTAGAAAGGGGAGGTAACATTGCTGCCGGATAAAGGTCCCCTAATTGGGACATATGGTGAGTCGTCTCCCACAAGAGATAAGGGTTTGGAACATAGGAGGGATCACATGTACAGAGAGCAGGGTCCCTGCTGGCTGGGAACATTTTCTCTTTTTTTTTTTGCCATTTCTGCCCATCTTGCAAGCGTCGGGGCGAAGGCGAGATTTATTGTGTCCTCTATCTTATGGATTTGTTATTATAATCCCTTTGTTTCTTTTCTTTTCTCCTCCTTTTTCATCGTCAACCTCTAGGCACTTGTTGGGGCCTAAGGTCGCTTTCCTTTTAGGACGGATTGCATGATAGTTTTCCCGAAGTTGCCAAGGATTCCTCTCAGGTCCTCTATAGTGATGGGAGTATTATCTGGCTATGCCATGAACTTCTCGAGTACAAGACTCAAATAATCATGAGAGAGGGATCTTTCAGGTTCATCCCACCCACTAGTGGATGTTGATCCACCTCGGTTATCACTAATTTTATTATTTCTCTCAGATCTAATGTAACACCCCTTACCCGTACTTAGGCGATCCCATCCGATAAGGAGTAAGATGACGTAGGAGTAAAGGTGTCACCACACATATACAGAATAACATACATTCATACATAAACATACATACCAATATACAGGGTAATTTAAAACTTTACAACACCATTCAAGAAAAGCTGATCATGCATTAATATAATGAAAGCATTACATTACTGTTCTGATCAACTGAACGATACAACAGATAATTACATAACCCAGAATTCATATACAAAGGTGGAAACTATTACAAAACCCTATAAGAGAGTTCTATACAAGATGAATCCTCAAAGGTACAAAAATAAAGCCCTACACTAAGACCCTGCCGTGTTGGCTTTGATGGCGACGACTCTCCCAAAAGCAATTCCTTCCGCACCTGCACGGGTAAACACACCGTGCTAAGCGATAAACGGTTAGTGGGAAAACACACATATAGCATAAAGGTAACCATTCACAACGGTTGTCAAGGCAATCCACATACGTACTTCATGTATATAAGATAATCATGGCATAACAGTAACATAAACTCATGCTCACAAACATAGAGCCATTCATCAGAAGTTCATAACAATAATTATATCCTCAAAACAGATTATACTTCACCGTTGAATCGATACAGCTATAACATACGTTTCATATATTACAATGCATACAAAGCACTTTAAGCATTGGAACACCTGCTGACTCAAGGTAGTGGATAACGAGTGAACAAAAAGTACTTTACGGGTACCAACCGAGTACGAATCGAAAACCATGTAAATATTCATTCACAAACATTTTCAGAAGGATCTTAAACAAGATCCAAACACATTACAGAAGTTCGCGAGGAACCAGACAGGGACCTGATCGGGGTCCAAACGGAGACAGAAGCTGCAGCAAAGACTCTTTTAGGCATGCCTAACTATCCACTTACTAGACTCTAGCAGGTCAAAATACACAGTTAATGGCCGAAGTCAAATTACGTTAAGCAAAGAGTTCACATTTTATGATAATAAGAACATACATAATTATAGCTCAAAATACCTAGTGTCGCGTGTTATAATCCATAATTAAACATTCCTAAAACATGCAGGATAAACGGAAATTTATTGCAAAAATAGGGTAGGTCACGGTGGTAATCAGATTGGTTGCCACCGTGACATACCAGGGATCCTTGGCAGAATGCAAGTCTGGGGTACCTCACGGTGGTAACTGAATAGGTTGCCACCGTGACATACCCAGGCCTCAAAACAGAATGCCTTTGTGGGGTACCTCACGGTGGTAACTGAATAGGTTGCCACCGTGACATACCCACTGCCCAGCCAGAATCTAAAGTTTGGATACCTCACGGTGGTAACCAGATTGGTTGCCACCGTGACATGTTCAAACTCACGGCAGAATGCATCTAGTTCATGGCTCACGGTGGTAACAAAATTGGTTGCCACCGTGACCCATGCCCAGAAGCGATTCATCAGGGCAATTTCCAGGTTATTCAACCTAACAATCCCAAAGTTCTTACCTCAAACAACATATCCTCATTCCAATAGCAATAAAAACCCAACCCAAACGTCATTGAATCATGCCAATAACAAAACTTGCACAAGAATTCAAAGAACAACTTCACTTTACATAATCAAATTCCTCAAATTAAGATACAGCACTATTCATCATCATTTTACCCAAAAACACCATATGAGTTCAAAACTCCACAAGCTAAGCTCAGTCATTCAACCAATATCAGACCCATAGCATATAGACCATAATAAACCTAACACCCATCACAATTCCAGAATTTCACATGAACACATAATCATACACTCATTCAAGATTAGAAATTCCCAAACTCAAATCCTTAGCTCGTAGTGCTTTGATCCGCTAGATCCAGCAACTTCCTTGCCTTTAGGATCCCGGGGAGGCTCAACTAGGAAACCCAACCAAAACATACAAACAAAACAAAATCCAAATCAACCCTAACTCCAAATCCAAAACTAGAGAAAAGAAGATGGGAAAACTTAAATAAAAGCAAAAATGAATGCATAAAACTTACCAATGAGCACTAAGAGATGATCAAACCCCACTAGCACCCTTGAATCTCAACTAAGGTTGATTAGAGAAGAAGAAGGAGAAGAAAAGAAGAAGGGGACGGTGATGAACGGGAAACACAAGATGAAAATCTGAATTTCCCCTTTTTCCTTTCTTTTCCTTTTTCTTTTCTTAACCTAAGACAAGTGTCAATCTCCTATTAGTGGGATTTGGCCACTCACACCCTAGATGCATATGACACACACACACACACAAGATTCTCTCAACTAAAGCATACCCTACAAACATATGCATGTCCACACACTAAAACAACCCACTAGTGCAAATCCTACTATGGTGCACTCATGCACACACAATTCTAACCCAACTAATCCACACCATAATACCATGCATGCACCCACATGCTAGCAAAACTCTTAAAACATGCAAAACTACCAAAATTCCCTTATGTTATGCCTAACAAATGCAAATGCACATACATACACTCGGCTGATTCAACTAGGGGGCAAACGGGGTGTGACAACTCTCCCCTACTAACAAGAATTTCATCCTCGAAATTCTCACCTGAATAGAATAACTGCGGGTATTGCAATCTCATCGACTCCTCCGGTTCCCAAGTTGCTTCCTCAACCCTGTGGTGATTCCATAAAACTTTAACCAAAGGAATCTGCTTATTCCTCAACTGTCTTACTTCCCGAGCTAGGATAGCTCTAGGCTCCTCATCATAGGAAAAATCAGACCGAACCTGAACTTCTTGAACCGATAACACATGGGAAGGATCCGATCTATACCGACGGAGCATCGAAACGCGAAACACATCATGGAGCTTCGATAATTCCATCGGCAATGCTAATCTGTAGGCCACCGGACCAACCCTTGCCAACACCTCATACGGACCAATGAAGTGAGGACTAAGCTTTCCTTTCTTTCCAAACCGAAGTACTTTTCTCCAAGGTGACACTTTAAGAAAAACTTTATCCCCAACTTCAAACTGCACATCCTTTCTCTTCAGGTTGGCATAAGACTTCTGACGATCCTTGGCCACCTTCAGATTTCGCTGCATAACTCTGATCTTCTCCTCTGTATCTCTTACCAATTCTGGCCCAATCACTGACCTCTCGGATAACTCTGTCCAACAAACAGGAGTCCTACACTGACGTCCGTACAAAGCTTCATACGGTGACATACCGATGCTAGACTGAAAACTGTTGTTATCGGCAAACTCCATCAGCGACACATACTTGTCCCAGCTACCCGAAAAGTCCAAAACACAATCCCTCATCATATCCTCTAAGATCTGAATCACACGCTCGGACTGACCATCCGTCTGAGGATGAAACGCTGTACTGAACTTCAGCCTGGTACCCAAAGCTCGCTGCAACTCTTTCCAGAACTTAGACGTGAACCTTGGGTCCCTATCTGAAATAATGGACAAAGGCACTCCATGCAACCGAACTATCTCATCCACATAAATACTGGCCAATCTATGCATCGGATAATCCATCCTAACCGGCAAAAAGTGAGCAAACTTCGTGAGTCGATCCACAACAACCCAAACAGAATCATGCTTTCTCTGAGTCAATGGCAATCCGAAAACAAAATCCATGGCGATGTCATCCCACTTCCACTCGGGAACGGACAAAGGCGTAAGCAATCCAGAAGGAACCTGGTGCTCAGCCTTGACCTGCTGACAAGTCAGGCACTTGGATACAAAGTCCACTATGTCCCTCTTCATACCAGACCACCAAAAGAACTGCTTCAAATCCCGATACATCTTTACACTGCAAGGATGCATGGTGAAAACTGAACTATGTGCCTCATCCAAAATCTGTCTTCTCAACTCTCCACTACCCGGTACACACAAATGGTTTCCAAACAGAAGAACCCCATCCTGAACTGAAAACTCTGACTGTTTACCCGAACTGACTTCTTGCACAATCCGCTGAAGCTTCCCATCAACCTTCTGAGCATCAACTATCCGCTGTCTCAAAGTAGGCTTGACCCTCAACTGAGCTATCAAAGCCCCATCAGAACCAAACCTCCATCTGAGCCGTCTCAAAAACAAGGCAGAAACTGACTTCCTACTCAACGCGTCTACGACTACATTAGCCTTACCCGGATGGTAATCCACAATGCAATCGTAGTCCTTAAACAGTTCAAGCCAACGATGTTGTCTCATATTTAGTTCCTTCTGCGTCAGAAAATACTTCAAACTCTTGTGGTCTGTAAAGATCCTGCACTTCTCTCAGTAGAGATAATGATGCCAAATCTTCAAAGCGAAGACAACCGCTGCTAACTCAAGATCATGCGTCGGATAGTTCCTCTCGTGTGGCTTCAACTGTTGAGAAGCATAAGCCACAACCTTACCTTCCTGCATTAGAACACATCCCAAACCAACACCTGAGGCGTCACTATACATAACAAACTCTTTACCCGAGGTAGGTTGAGTCAATATAGGAGCTTCAACTAACAACTGCTTCAATCTTTCAAAACAGGCTTGGCACTTATCCGACCATTCAAACTTAACTCCTTTCCTCAATAACCTGGTCATCGGAGCAGCAATCACTGAAAAACCCTTAACGAACCGACGGTAATAACCCGCCAAACCAAGAAAACTCCTCACTTCCTGGACATTCCTAGGCGCTTTCCAATCCACCATCGCCTCAATCTTGGCTGGATCCACTTGGATACCCTTAGCTGAAACTATATGGCCCAAAAACGACACTTCCCGAAGCCAAAAATCACACTTACTTAACTTGGCAAACAACCGATGCTCTCTCAAAACTTGCAAAACCATCCGAAGATGCTCTTCATGCTCGGTCTCATCCTTGGAAAACACCAGAATATCATCTATAAATACTACTACAAACCGGTCTAAGTATGGCCTAAACACTCTATTCATCAAATCCATGAATGCCGCTGGAGCATTAGTCAAACCAAACGGCATCACAAGGAATTCATAGTGGCCATACCGAGTCCGAAATGCAGTCTTAACCACATCCTGGTCCTTAACACGGAGCTGATAATACCCAGACCGGAGATCTATCTTGGAAAACACACCTGCACCTCGAAGCTGATCAAACAAATCTTCAGCTCTGGGCAACGGATACTTATTCTTCACTGTGACCTTATTGATTTGCCTGTAATCGATACACATCCTCAAGGATCCATCTTTCTTCTTAACAAACAGAACCGGAGCTCCCCAAGGAGATATGCTGGGTCGAACGAACCCCTTATCTAATAGCTCTTGTAGTTGAGTTTTAAGCTCTCTCAACTCCACAGGAGCCATCCGATAAGGTGCTTGCGATACCGGTGTGGTACCCGGCATAATCTCTATGGCTAACTCAACTTCCCTCTCCGGAGGCAAACCCGGCAAGTCACTCGGAAAAACATCAATAAACTCTCGGACAATAGGGATGTCCTCAATCCTAACTTGATCCCTCCGGGAATCCAAAACCACAGCCAGAAAAGCCTCACAACCTTTTCTCATAAACCTTTTTGCTTGAATTGCAGAAATCGCATTGTGCACGGAACTCGCACCCAAACCTCTAGCAAACACTGGAGCTCGATTCCTATCCTGAAGCACGAAAGTCTTCCTATGACAATCAACCACAGCTCGATACTTGCTCAACCAATCCATTCCCAAAATCAAATCATACTCTCTGAAGGGTAACTCTATCAAATCCACAGGAAACTCAACACCCTCAACCATCAACGGACAATTCCTATAGACTCTACTCACACTGACACTATGCCCTAATGGATTGGTCACACATATCTCATAGTCTAACTGTTCTACCACATGCAACTTATCAACAATCTTATGCGTGCACAAATATGAGTGTGTGGAACCAGGATCTATTAGAGCATATAATTCAGTGTCATGGAGTAGGAACTTACCAGCAATCACATCAGGGGCATCCTGCTCCTCCCTGGCTCTAACTGCATAAGCTCTAGCGGCCATTGGGGGAGGACGCTCCACTGTCTCAGAACCAGCTCCACCACTAGGTCGATCGCCTCGACCTCTACCTCGAGCAGCCTGAGAAGCATTCGATCCAACTCTGCTAGCACCTCCCTGAGGACCCGAATCTTCCCCCATCTGAGGACAATTAGCCACACGGTGCTCGGTACTCCCACACCTGAAACACCCACCAGTACGCCACCTACACTCACCTCAGTGAGCTTTACTACAGTGCGAACAAACAGGTGCAGCATCAGACCGGCCACCTCTACCAGAACCAGATACTGCAGCTGAACCTTGCCTTCTCCCTTTGGTAGCCGAACCAGCTGCAGGATCATCTTGCGGGTTCCTAGGTCTCTTACCCGAAGATGAGGAAACACCACCCCTAGTAGAACTCCTACGCTGAGCTCTCTCTCTAATCAAAGATTCCGTCTTCTCCGCCCTCACGGCAGCCTCAGCAATCTGATAATAACTTACCCCTGGCATACACATCAAAGAAATCAAAGCAATCTTCAAAGAGTCATTCCACCCAGCTTCAAAGTGCTTGCATCTGAAATCATCCGTCATAACCCCACGCGGAGCATAACGAGACAACCGGTTAAACTCCTTCTCATAATCCGCAACCGACAAGGCTCTTTGCCTCAAACTCAGAAACTGCGCCCATCTTGCGTCCTTATATGCCTGAGTCACATACTTCTTAGTGAACTGCTCATCAAAGAAATCCCAAGTCAAAGGGTCAGGCATCTGAGGTAGCCTACTCACCAACTCCCACCATTCATATGCTGGACCTTGAAGCAAAGCTACAGCACACTCAGCTTGCTGATCGGGAGGACACCTAACTTCCCTCAAAGCTCTCTTAACTTTATCAAGCCACTTCTCGGCTAACTCAGATTCATCAAGTCCGGTCCCATAAAAGTCTTCCACACCAGCTCTTCTCAAACTCACTATTGGAGCTTTCGGGGCAGTCACTCTTTCCAAAACCCGAGCCATGTCCTGATGCAATCTGAACATCGCCTCAAAAGGCATGGCAGCGGCCTTGGGCTGGACCCTAGCACGTTGAGCCGACACCGAAATAGAGACAGACGAATCTACCGCTGGAGGGTTCACACTTTCAGCGGACTCCTCGAACGCACCGTGAGCAAAATCAGAATTCATCTAGCAAACAAGAGGACAACAACATCAGCCAACAAAGCCCTAGACATAGACATATACACACATAACATCACATAAACAATCACCCAAAAACGCCTAAACCGGGCTCTGATACCACAACTTGTAACACCCCTTACCCGTACTAAGGCGATCCCATCCGATAAGGAGTAAGATGCCGTAGGAGTAAAGGTGTCACCACACATATACAGAATAACATACATTCATATATAAACATACATACCAATATACAGGGTAATTTAAAACTTTACAACACCATTCAAGAAAAGCTGATCATGCATTAATATAATGAAAGCATTACATTACTGTTCTGATCAACTGAACGATACAACAGATAATTACAAAACCCAGAATTCATATACAAAGGTGGAAACTATTACAAAACCCTATAAGAGAGTTCTATACAAGATGAATCCTCAAAGGTACAAAAATAAAGCCCTACACTAAGACCCTGCCGTGTTGGCTTTGATGGCGACGACTCTCCCAAAAGCAATTCCTTCCGCACCTGCACGGGTAAACACACCATGCTAAGTGATAAACGCTTAGTGGGGAAACACACATATAGCATAAAGACAACCATTCACAACGGTCGTCAAGGCAATCCACATGCGTACTTCATGTATATAAGATAATCATGGCATAACAGTAACATAAACTCATGCTCACAAACATAGAGCCATTCGTCAGAAGTTCATAACAATAATTATATCCTCATATCAGATTATACTTCACCGTTGAATCCATACAGCTATAACATGCGTTTCATATATTACAATGCATACAAAGCACTTTAAGCATTGGAACACCTGCTGACTCAAGGCAGTGGATAACGAGTGAACAGAAAGTACTTTACGGGTACCAACCGAGTACGAATCGAAAACCATGTAAATATTCATTCACAAACATTTTCATAAGGATCTTAAACAAGATCCAAACACATTACAGAAGTTCGCGAGGAACCAGATAGGGACCTGATCGGGGTCCAAATGGAAACAGAAGCTGCAGCAAAGACTCTATTAGGCATGCCTAACTATCCACTTACTAGACTCTAGCAGGTCAAAATACACAGTTAATGGCCGAAGTCAAATTACGTTAAGCAAAGAGTTCACATTTTATGATAATAAGAACATACATAATTATAGCTCAAAATACCTAGTGTCATGTGTTATAATCCATAATTAAACATTCCTAAAACATGCAGGATAAAGGGAAATTTATTGCAAAAATAGGGTAGGTCACGGTGGTAATCAGATTGGTTGCCACCGTGACATACCAGGGATCCTTGGCAGAATGCAAGTCTGGGGTACCTCACGGTGGTAACTGAATAGGTTGCCACCGTGACATACCCAGGCCTCAAAATAGAATGCCTTTGTGGGTTACCTCACGGTGGTAACTGAATAGGTTGCCACCGTGACATACCCACTGCCCAGCCAGAATCTAAAGTTTGGATACCTCACGGTGGTAACCAGATTGGTTACCACCGTGACATGTTCAAACTCACGGCAGAATGCATCTGGTTCGTGGCTCACGGTGGTAACCAAATTGTTTGCCACCGTGACCCATGCCCAGAAGCGATTCATCAGGGCGATTTCCAGGTTATTCAACCCAACAATCCCAAAGTTCTTACCTGAAACAACATATCCTCATTCCAATAGCAATAAAAACCCAACCCAAACATCATTGAATCATGCTAATAACAAAACTTGCACAAGAATTCAAAGAACAACTTCACTTTACATAATCAAATTCCTCAAATTAAGATACAGCACTATTCATCATCATTTTACCCAAAAACACCATATGAGTTCAAAACTCCACAAGCTAAGCTCAGTCATTCAACCAATATCAGACCCATAGCATATAGACCATAATAAACCTAACACCCATCACAATTCCAGAATTTCACATGAACACATAATCATACACTCATTCAAGATTAGAAATTCCCAAACCTCAAATCCTTAGCTCGTAGTGCTTTGATCCGCTAGATCCAGCAACTTCCTTGCCTTTAGGATCCCGGGGAGGCTCAACTAGGAAACCCAACCAAAACATACAAACAAAACAAAATCCAAATCAACCCTAACTCCAAATCCAAAACTAGAGAAAAGAAGATGGGAAAACTTAAATAAAAGCAAAAATGAATGCATAAAACTTACCAATGAGCACTAAGAGATGATCAAACCCCACTAGCACCCTTGAATCTCAACTAAGGTTGATTAGAGAAGAAGAAGGAGAAGAAAAGAAGAAGGGGACGGTGATGAACGGGAAACACAAGATAAAAATCTGAATTTCCCCTTTTTCCTTTCTTTTCCTTTTTCTTTTCTTAACCTAAGACAAGTGTCAATCTCCTATTAGTGGGATTTGGCCACTCACACCCTAGATGCATATGACACACACACACACACAAGATTCTCTCAACTAAAGCATACCCTACAAACATATGCATGTCCACACACTAAAACAACCCACTAGTGCAAATCCTACTATGGTGCACTTATGCACACACAATTCTAACCCAACTAATCCATACCATAATACCATGCACGCACCCACATGCTAGCAAAACTCTTAACACATGCAAAACTACCAAAATGCCCATATATTATGCCTAACAAATGCAAATGCACATACATACACTCGGATCATTCAACTAGGGGGCAAACGGGGTGTGACATTTAAGGCGTCTAGCGCATCTAGAACCTACCATGGACTCTCAACGCTAGCATCAGATGATAATTCCTTAAGTGTCAGAAATTTTATGAGCGAGGCCAGATGGTAGTTCTAAACAAGCCGATCGAATCTCTTATATCTGCAAGAAAGCTTACTCAGTCGGACTGGACATTAACACTTTGAAGCTTAAGTCAGTAGTGTTAGAGATATAATATAGTGCGAGAAGTTCCCAGAATTCAAGTGTGTTACTTGGGTACACAATGACCTGGGATACTTATAGAGGGTGTGAAAACTTACTTGAATGGTCTACTCTCATGTCAGAGTAGGTAAATAGTGATGTGACGGGGAGCAGACAGGAGAAGTGGCTATGACTTGTGTTAGTGGGCTGACAAGCGGCATGCTCTGTCTGTCTGATCAGATAGCCAACAGGCACTATCTCTTTGGGTCTCGTACGCGACCTCTCGTCATGCACCGGGCTCAGTGGCTTTAGGCCTCCTAGTTGGCTGGGCTCTTGGTCCTGTGTTGGGCATCGGGCTTAGGCCCAATAACAAGTTATGTTGGGTATTATCACTTGTATTTAAAAAAAATTTGAATAGAATAATTGATTTTATTAAAATTTCAAATCTTGAGTATACAAAATTTGATGGGTAATTATTATATTTGATTTTTTTTTCCACATTATCATGTGAGCATTACATGCATTTATATCTGTTTCAGATAGTGAAAAAAGTAGACTAATATATCTCGATTTTATAAGTTCGGGAGGCTAAGTGGTTGCTTGCAAAAGTTCAAACAAGCTAAGTGAACTATTGGATATTTTTACACAGCAAACAAAATCACATGGTGTTATTTCATTGGATATTCTTTTCATGTCATCACACATGTATTACAGGAAATAACATTTGTTTTAAAAACTAAAAAAAAAATGGATCAATGTATCTCGAATTTATAAATTTAGAGGGTCAAGAGGCTACTCACAAAGTTCAATAAGTTAAGTAAAATTTTTGTATAGATTTTAAGGGTTTGAGTAAAAATAAAATATTTCAATCAATGGTGGAAAAGTTGTGTAAATCACAAAATAGTATACATTAGAGCCGGCAATTTATGACTCGATTCAAAATCCGCTCAAAAATAGTGACCCAAATAAAAGTGATCCAAAAAATTTAGAGTCAAACCGAAATCTAAAAATCTATCTGAAAACACCTGAAATTAGACTTTACCTGAACCCATGATTCGACTTTTTCAATTAAATTTTATTTTATTTCATATTTATTTGTAAATTATAGTTTAACATTAGATATATACTTTTTAACAAAATTATATATATATATATATATATATATATATATATATATATATATATATATACTTACTATTCAATTAATATTTTCATCCTAATTTTTATATAAAATTTAGATTTAATGAAAAAAAGATAAATGTCTAAATGTTTAAATTTTGATCAGTAAATAAAAGATAAAAGTAAAAAAAAAAAAAATTTGACACAGAATGTCAACCAAAATTTGAGACAGGGTCGTGTTGGATAGTGTATATGTATATCTAATACATATTACCAGAATCTTAAATAACTAACCTTTCGACCCTGTTTTTTGTTGCTCATTTCCCGTACTCTTTGTCTCACTTTATCTCTGTTGCCGTTGGCCTCCTAACTGTGGCATCAGAATGACGTAATTTTACTAATAATTCGATCAGTTAGATTTTAACGATTTTTGGATATTTAAAACCAAAACGGTATAATCAAATTTCTATTTTAAAATTGAACCAAATATATCAAATTACCTTTGGTTAGATCCGATATGGTACAGTCTGATTCGATTTTCGATTCATTTTTTAATTAATTGTGACCCAACCTGAAAATATTGCTCCGAAATCTAAAACTGAAAATAATTTATCCAAAATATTTTGAACCATAACCCAAATTTAGATGCCAGAGCCACTATATGAAAGAATACAGAGAAAATATGGCTAGCTTAGCTCAATAATAAAAGCATACAAAAATCAAGAATGGGGCTGCTCCCTTAGCACTAGTATTCTTTCATCATGGATAGTAACAATTTCTGATGTTGAATCTTAATTTTGAATAATTTAATCGAAACAGTAGACTAAATGATACGAAAACTACTATTTTAAGTAAATATATTAAAATTAAAAGTTGGAGTTTTTTTTCTTTTTTTTTTTAACTAAACAGCAGAAAAGGAATTTTCTAAAAGTTGGAGTTTTTAATTAGTCAATTTATATAATTATGCTAGGAGTATGAAGGATGGCACTAAAAGAATTGCATGGTAGGATGATTAGTAAAGGTCCTCTAATAAAGATCATTTCTAAGAAAATTTAAGGGGATAAAAACCCTTCATTTTTGGGCATTCAAGACTACATATAAAAGTAGTTAACTACAAAACAGGAGTGATAAAGTTATGATACGCCCATGACTCTATATAGGATTGAGTTCCTATCCAGATTAAATTGAGTTATTTAATCTAAATTAAATTACCAAATCCTATCTCAGAAAGGATTCTGAGTTAGACTGGGGTTAAGACTCTAGCCTTTAGGACCTCTATAAATAGAGGTGAGGTCCTCATAATTTGGTAACGAGAAAACTTATACGCCACAAGGCTGCTCGTTCCCACTCACGATTATTTTGTTTTAATCTTTCAGGGACTTCTAGATTGTGATCTAGCTGCTATTATACCGAGTGGGTAAAAGCCAGACCGGTGACCAATAAAGGAACATCCTTGTACCGCTTCCGTAACGTGATTACCGCGCTACAAACAAGTACATTTTGTTTTCCTTTATTTACTTATTTTCCATCATTGGTATCAGAGCCATCGTTTTATTGCGTCCTGGCATGCGGCTTTAAAATCAATCTAAAATTTTATGAGTAAAATTTATAGATTTAGGAAGCATGAAACGCAACAAAAAATTTATTTTTTGTGTGAAAAATATATATGCGCGTATATTTTGGCTCAATTTCGTGTATGTGTACACCGAAACCCGAGGGATAAAATTGAATATTTGAAACGCTAGTTTAGAAATTGGGATTTTTATTTTTGACCATTCCAATGTGTTCACAGACCCCGAGAACCCCAGGCCGGCCGAAATCCAGAGTCCAAAAGAGGCCGGGAAGGTGGCGCGTGGCATGCACGCGCCACCATACGTTGGGCGCATGCGGGTGGGCAGTGGCCCACACGCACGCAAACACGTGTCGATGACGTGGCGCATCATCGACACGTGGCCTAATAGGAAAGAGCCACGTGGCAGACTGAGGTCGTGCCACGTGGCTCCGATGTGTCCACCGGTGCCATGTGGTGCCAGGTGGACCAATAAGGGGTCGACACGTGGCAGAGCTGGGGCTTGCCACGTGTTATGATGACGTGTCAGGGGGACCCACGTGTACCAATCAGAGTCCGCCACGTGTCAAGCCACATCACTGCCACCTGGCATGACACGTGGCTGCCACGTGTCCACATGTTGCCACGTGGGCAACACGTGGACCAGTAATAGTTGGACACGTGTCACACTATGTTGTTGACACGTGTCCGGCCAGTTGAAGATGCGCTTGTGGCGCGTGGGGGCGCGTGAGCGCGTCCCCCTCCCTCTCGTCGGCGCGTGTCAGCGCGTGGGGGATTTTCCGGCCTCAGAATCAGCTCGTTGTTTTTACGAAAATATTTTTCAAAATATTTATGATTTATTGGTCTATGTTTTAAAATTTTTTGACGACCATGGAATATTTTTGTTTATTTTTGAAAACAAATATTATAAAATATTTATGGAAAATGTGTTTTCTATTTTTTAAATATTTTGAAATTTTTTAATTGTCCTTATTTATTGATTGAAATGTGTTTCAATCATATGTGTTTATACATGAGTGTATTAACCACTTGAATTTCTGTAATATGTTTCAGAAATGATGATAAGGACACCTATGATTCCGAAAACCCCGCATGGGATTGCTTTGAGAAATGCAAGAGTGCGTTCATTAAGCAAAATGAGAATGTAGAGGACCTATCGAGCTGATCATATTGATGCTATTGTGCGTCATATATTGACTATGCATGAACAAATGCAGGAGTGCATTTGGATAGGAGGCTTAAGCTTAGGAAGGGATGACAGAGATAAAATCAAAGCGTTGGTTAATTCTTTTGCATATCATCCAGTCCTAAGAGAGCTTTTGGAAAGTACTTGGTACATAGGAGATAGAGTTTATAAGAAATCTATCATCCATTTTTTGGCTAGAGTTGCCAAAAGAGGAGTGTTGAGGAGCAACATTCCATCTGTGATGAAATTGAGAAGCGGACGTGAAGTGTATCGTCCATGGCTTCATCAGCGAACTTATGAGTTCCCTTATGAATTGATGAAGTTGGTTAAAGAATCAGTCCCAGTGTCAGTAAAGGTCTTGAGGAGATCTAGTTTTCTAGATTAGTTGACATGAGTGTCAATTATAGTTAGCGTTTGTTTGATTTTATAGGATTTATGTTTCCTATTATTATGATTATTATTTGACATGTGTGTCTTATTTGAGGATTATTGGATTTTTTTATTGGTTGAATGAATGAGTTTATTCTTATGGCATTTGATTATTTTTTTAATAAATGTGTTTATTTTAAAATGTTAATTGCCTTGCAATGTTTTATGAGCAAAATGTTTGCATGTTTATTAAGTAGAGACTTAATAAAATAAAACCAATAAGATATCCCTCATAAGTTTAAGAACTTAGTAATCCAATAATTCTAATTTACTATGCATGAAATCTTAACCTATAAAGTTGGACATTAGAACTTAGAAGGTAATTGGTACTTGAAGTATACTTTTCGAATTTAAGTCTAATAGAAAACTTTATTAGGTTATTATTTCAGGTGTGTAGTAAATTGCATGTATTGCCTTATCTCCCACTAATAATGTGCAACTTTGTTCCATTTGAATCAAATGATACAAATGGCATCTGCTTCCAAATCTATTATCGCTGAATTGAATAAAGATTTGAAATTAAATGGCGACAACTATGAAATCTGGAGTATGAAGATCCAGTATGTGTTAGAGGAGCAAGAGGCTCTCGAAACCTTGAGTTCGGTTATGGCTGAACCCGAGGATGGCAACACGGCCCAGCATAGGCGGGACCGAGATGTATATCTGGCATGGAAGAAAAAGAATTCCACTGCTCGTATCATTCTCTTGAGTGCTATAGAGGATGATATAACTAAGCAATTTCGAAAGTATCAGAACGTAATGGATCTGTGGATCGCTTTGCGGGAGAAGTTTGGAGGAGTGACTCTAACAAAACTCCGATCTTTGAGGATTAAGTTTGATACTTATCAGAAGAAGGCTGATCATTCAATGAGAAAACATCTAAGAGAGATGGAAAATATGATGAGCGAGCTTAGTGAATATGCTCATAAGTTGACCGACGAGCAGCAAGTGCAAGCTATCATCCGTTCCTTACCCAAGAGTTGGTAGCATATGAAAATGTAACTAACTCATATGGATAGTGTGAAGACATTTGAGGATGTCGCAAGACATTTGGAGCTAGAAGAGGACAGATTGGCATCGATTAAGGTCAATGCCGAGGTGCATGTGGCACACTCTCGTTCTGGTGGAATGAGCTCCAACCAGAACAAAAGGAAGGGCTTCAAAGGTCGGGATAAGGAACCTGCCAAGAGAAACAAAAGGCAGAAAAAGGAGCAGAATTCTAAAAGGTCCAAAGGCAAGAAAAAGATAAACATTTCAAAAGTGAAATGTTTTAACTGCCAGCAGAAAGGACACTATGCAAGAGACTGCACTGTGCCCAATCAGGTACACTATTCTAACTCAAGAGTGAGTGAAATTTGTGTATCTAGTTCTGTATTTCTAACTGAATTTCATCCTTTGTGGGTGGTTGATTCAGGAGCAACGGACCATGTAGCAAAGGATCGAGATGCCTTTGTAGAGTTTCGACGAATACCATATGGAGCAAAATATGTATATGTGGGAAATGACGCAAGAGTGCCGGTTCGAGGGATTGGCGCGTGTAGATTAGTCTTACGCAAAGGCCGAACCTTACTCCTACATGATGTGCTTTATGCTCCAGATATTCGTAGGAATTTAGTTTCTGTTCTTATGTTATTAAAACTTGGTTTTGATTTACACTTTAAAGATGACAGTGTGCGCTTATGTTTGGATGATGTCTATTATGGTTCTGGTTTTATTTCGAACAATTTCATTGTTTTGGATATCGATCCTAACTTTATGAATAATAATAGTTTTTCTTTAATCTCTTCTACTTCACATAATAATGAGAATCATGTGAAATTGTGGCATACAAGATTAAACCATATTGTGTAACACCCCGGAAATCACACTAGAAGAATTAAGTGTCATTAGTGTAATAGAGTGCATGATAATTAGGGTTTACAGCATTGGACCTAAGTGAAAAAGTGAAGTGAGGGACCCAATTGAAGAAAAATAAAGTATTGTAGTGGCTGAATTGCACTTTGCATGATTAGCTAACAAGTGAAGATTAATTAGTGTAGTGGAGATTAATTAAGTTAGTCAATAGTTAGTGGGATCAGCTGTATATTAGTGGAGTCCAAGTGGATTGTGTTAAGGGAGCCACCTAGCATGAGGGGATTGAGAGGTTGACACCTCATTCATGCATGCAAGCATGAGGTGGTTTAGTGGAATGAATCTGTATTTTGATACTTTGAGCCGGCCACTCTCTCTCTGTCAAAAAAAGTTTACTCTCCTTCTTGTTCCTCTTTCATTTTTCTCTTTGATCATAAAGTCTTAAGAGTTGGGTAGAGATAGCTTAGAGGATTGAGTCAAGAACTAGAAAGGTATGTTAGTGTTGAGTTTATCTTTTCCATCTCTTTCTATTTGATTCATAATTGTTATGGGTATAGTCTAATGGACTTAAATGTGTTGTATGTTTATGTGTTATGAGTTGAAGAGCCAAGTAGAGCTGGAAAAGGGAAGGAGAAAGTGATATAGAAGAGTAAGAAGGAGTGCTCCAAGAGGTTAGGGATTTGTTGTGTTTTGATGTGTTAGTATGTTTAAAGTTCTTGCAAATGATATGTGATATTGATTTTTGCTATTGCTATTGAATTGGATAGTGAACTAGTGTAAAGTGAATATTGAAGTGAAATTAGTGTTAATGGCATATAGTGACTAGTGGAATCTATTGGCATGCTTAGTTAATTAGTGTGATTATAGTGTCTTGAATGTTTGTGTGACTAAGTGAATAGTGAATATGGAATGAAGTATGCAAGACTTGGTTGTGTATCATGGCATGTAAATGAGGAGGTGAGGTATGCTTGAATAGTGGAAGGGTTGCCAAGCTATGAGAATGCAAGAATGCAAGTTATGAGAAAAGCACAGCTGTGTCTTGGTAAAACACAATTGTGCAATGGAGATTTGGCATGGGTCACGGTGACAACCAGAGAGGTTGTGACCGTGAGGTGTCAAAATGAGCATTCTGTTTTGAAGTGCAGTATGTCACGGTGAAAATCAAATTGGTTGTGACCGTGACCTACCTCAGACATGCATTCTGCCCGTGAGTTGGTCATATGTCACGGTGACAATCAAATTGGTTGTGACCGTGACCTATCACAAACTACATTCTGTTTTGGGAAATTCAGTATGTCACGGTGACAATCAACTTGATTGTGACCGTGAACCCTCTACCTTGGCAATGCAACCCTATTGTATATGAACGTGTAAATTGTGCAATTTAATCTATGAATGAGAACTTTATTGTATGAGTATTACATAAGTGTTAAATAAGGTTTATAAGCATACAAGTGAGATAGAGATGTGAATATATCAGTATGTAAATGTATGCGAATTAGAGATGCATGATAGCCTAACTCAGCATGATTGCATTATACGCGAAATAATTACATATGCGATGAATAACTTATATGCTTAGATTTATGCATGCGAATGAGTAATACTGTGAGAGTGAACAATGACATGTAAATGAGTGATGCCATGAATATGTATGCGTGGTGAATAAACAAATGAACCTATAAGCCTGTAGTCGGGTCGTGGATAAATAAGTATGCTTATGAAGGGCTAGTGAATTGCGGCTACTAGTGGGACACCGACGGGTGTCTAGTGATTGATACCGACGGGTATCCAGCGATATAGTGTTCGAGACTTCTGTCTCTAGTGATATAATGTTCGAGACCTCGGTCTCTAGTGTTTATTGAATAGTGCACCCGTATCCATCTATAAGACTATACAGGCTATTAATGAATAACAAGAATATTGTATGTGTTCATGATAAATATGTATTGGAGTTATGGTTTCTTGACAATAGTGTGATATTTATGCCATGCTATTGAATTAGTGATAGTGCAGTGAGCCTATAAATGGCTTAGTGTAGTGACTAATGAGCAATGCATATGATTGTTGATTGATAGTGACTTATTGTTCGTCATTGACATAGTGGAGTGAATATTGAACTTGGTAAGTGAATAGTGATTTAAAGTATGTTATAGACAATATATGACTAGTGATTAACATGAGCTACGGTATATTGGCATGTTAGTGTAATATTGATCTAATGAGTGTACATGATTTGCCATATGTGTTAAGCATGCTCTCTATTGTGTAATGCTTTGTGATTGTTGTATTAGTGCTTGTTTGTACATCCCCACTAAGCGTTATCGCTTAGCACGGGTGCTTGTCTCCCGTGTAGGTTGTGGATTGGAGCCAAGTTTTTGAAGGAGTTATGCGGGCCACTATAGATGCAGGAAGTGTCCTCTTAGTGTAATGTTTTGTAAAGTTTTGTTTAGTAGAGCTCCATTTTTGTAAAAGCTATTCTTTTGTATATGTACAGTGTTATATGTAACTTATTGTAGTGAAGCATGTAACTTGTAATATTGAATAGTGAAGAGCTAGTGAAAAAGCATAGTGTAGTGGAACGCATGAATCATCAGTGTTAGTGAATATTACAAGCAAAAGAGAGAGACTAGAAAGGTAATTGCATGCTTAGTGTTGTGTAACACTCCCTTATCCTTCCACGGGGCATTGGGGGCATCACATATTGGGCAAAATCGAATGAGTCGGTTAGCCAAAGTTGGTTTACTAGGTGATTTGAATGAGGTCGGATTATCTACTTGTGAGCATTGTCTAAAAGGAAAACTAATAAGAAAACCGTTCGGAAAAGGAACTAGAGCTGAATTTCCATTGCAATTAATTCATTCTAACGTTTGTGGTCCAATGAATATGAGGGCAAGGCATGGGGCCTACTACTTCATCACATTTATAGATGACTATACAAGGTATGGTTATGTCTACTTGATTTCTCACAAGTCAGAAGCATTGAGTTGCTTCAAAACTTTTATGAACTTAGTTGAGAATCAATTAGATAAAAAGATCAAAGCTTTAAGAACTGTCCGAGGTCGGGAATATCTTTCAGATGAATTTAAAGTTTTGTGTGATGAAAAAGGGATTGAACATCAGTTGTCCATTCCCAGAACTCCAAAACAAAACGGTGTTGCGGAAAGGAGAAATAGGACTCTCCTTGATATGGTTAGATCTATGATGGCAGAAGCAAATTTGCCCATCTCCTATTGGGGAGATGCTTTACTTACTGCCACATATGTTCTAAACCAAGTGCCCTCAAAATCAGTCGCATCCACACCTTACGAGTTGTGGACTGGTCGACAACCTGACCTAAGCCATCTACGACCTTGGGGTTGTGCTGTTTACATCCATGATACCTCAAGTAAATTTGGTAAATTAAGACCAAGAAGTAAAAAGAGTATCTTTGTGAGATATTCTGAAGTATCAAAATGATACGTATTCATGGGTGAGCAAGAGAATGGTTCTGTGACTGAATTTGAATCACGAGACGTCATATTCTTGGAAAATGAGTTTCCGAAGTTGGGCGAAGTGGATCAAGATTTCACTTTCTATGAAACTCAGGAAGATGAACGATCAGGATCACTCCATCCGAGTGGGAGGGAATTAGAAGAAGAAGGTCAAGATCTTCCTCCTCTACATGATTCGGATGTTCGAGACCCTGATTTTAGTGGGAGTATTCCTGACTCCAGTGGGAGTATGGAACATGGTCCCAGTGGGAGTATTCCGAATTACGATGAATATATGAGACATGTTTTTCAAGATTCGAAACTACGTAAGTCTAAAAGGATAAGTGTTTGTGACGCGCGCCGAACCCGGAAACAACCCAGCAAGGGCCCTCTCTTTGAATCCGCTTTAGGATTCGAGGTATGGGGGTTCGCGTCTTTTGATCATGGGCGCCATGAGACATCATCGGTGTATCCCTCCCAATAGAACATTGAGGAGAATAACCTAGCCTATTGACGCCTAAAGGCACATTTGAGGTATTTGGAGTCGCCACCCAATTTGCAAGAAATTGGGAAAGGGTTTCTCACCTCTAACAGTCTAAACCAGAGATATGGTGTTCGGAACCTCCCTCTTATTTATGCTTTGGTTAAGTATAAGTGAGTTTTTAACTTCTTAAAATTATATCTCTCATCTCACACGAGTGATGCATTTAATTAAATAGCGCATTGAAAGCACGTAAAGAAAATAAATAAAAGCGATAAATAAAGTAAATAAAGAAAGCAATAAATGAAAGCGGTAAACACCCAAGCACACAATTACAAGAGAAATTGGGGCGGAATACAACCCCAATAAAAGAAGGTTAAAGATGTAAATGGGGACGGAATACAATCCCCAAAAGATAAATAAAGTTGCCCCAAAATTAATTACAAGGGCCCAAAAAGGAATGAACTTGAATTTAAAACACTCACTTAAGATCGTAATAAAAAGACATGCATAAATCGGGACATTATTTGAGGAACGTTGGTTCCTTCGCGTTTGTTCGAAATTTAGGAACATTGGTTCCTTCGTGTTAACTTAAAGAGGGTTCGAAGAGTCGTTTTGATTGTTTGAATGAAAACCGAGATGAGTGATCCCATTTTGGAGAAAATTGACTCTTCGTTTTAATTGTGACATTTTTATTGTCGGGCTAAAATAAGGGACATTGGTCCCGATTTTATTAGTGAAAATTCCAATTTAATTATAGAAATATTTTTGTGATTTTTTATCGCACGCGTGCACGAATAAAAAAATATATATTTACAAATAACACGACATAAAGAAAGGGTTAAGAAAGATCTCACCGAACAAGAGTACCCGCCTACGCGTCGCGACCCATCCGGGGAGTCACGGGGCGCTCACAAGGCCCGACTCAAATTAAAACTCATACAAAAATAATATCAACAATATTAGTAATTATTTTAAGAATTAATCAAGCAAACGATAAATATAGTAATGACAACAATGATAACAATGCAACAATAAATAGGATGAATAGTAGACATAATAATCATAATAAAACCTTATGATAAATATAATAATAATAATAATAATAATAATAATAATAATAGCAATAATGGACAGTGATAATAAATAATGGTGAATATAATATAAATAAATATGATAGTGATAATAATAAATATAATGATAATGATAATTATAATAACACCAAGAATAATGGCATAAGTGGCCCATAGAATAATCGTAATAATAGCTACTGAGATAACAACAAATAATAAAAATGATAGTAACAAATAATAGCATGAGCCTAAACATGAACACAAGCATAAATAGTGATAACGATAAATAATAATAATAATATTAGCACATGAACATTAAAATCCATTTAAAGCCAACAAATAACATATTAATGATGGTATTAATACAGAAAAATACTAAAAGTAAATAATAGACATGGTATTGATAACAAAAAAATATTTTGAACAATAATAAATAATATGCAAAAAATAAACGAGGGTGAGTTCAAGAATGTTTACCCTCAGAATTTTTTTAGATTAGGAAAACGGTGTCCCGATCGATTTTCCTTGTCAGATTTGTTGTGATAAATACTTGAAGAAAATGGATAAATTGATATTTCGAAATAAAATCAAGAAAAAATTACTTTGATGAAAATATTTTTGGGGAATGATTTGAGCAAAGGAAATTGATTTTCCAAGCCCAAATCACTCTAGAAAATGGATTCTGTATTTTGGGAAGCAATTCCCAAAATTAAAAATTGAGAAAGATGAAAAAAACAAGCTAAAGAAGTCCTCTGGAAAGCCAAAAAGTTGAGAGAAAAAAAAACTTCCAATCCTAGTCTCCGTTCTCCCTTTTTTTTTAAAATGAAAGGAAAAAAACATTTAAAGTTGCCTTGGCCAAAAATGGCAAAAGAAAAAAGATCTATTATTTTTGGTTAATTCAAGATAGCATAAAATGGTGAAACAATGGAAAATGTCAGACTGAAGAAAAATCAGAAAATCAGACTGAAAATAGCGAAAAAAGTGGACAGGCGAAACAGGTCGCGCGGAGGAGGCAAGGGCGCGCGGCAGCCTGCGCGTGGTGCCCTTGCACCGCGCGCGGCAGGCTGCTGCGCGCAGCCTGCCTCGCGCAGGAGGGTCGCGCGAGGCAGCTGCCTCGCGCGCAGGGGGGTCGCGCGAGGCAGCATGCCTCGCGCGCAGGGGCCTCGCGCGAGGCCCCCCTGCCTCGCGCGCAGGGGGGATCGCGCGAGGCGCCCGCCTCTGCGCGCAGGGGAGTCGCGTGAGGCGCCTGCCTCGCGCGCAGGCGCCCCTGCGCGCTGGGGCGGCCTGCCTCGCAGGCGCCCCTGCGCGCTGGGGCGGCCTGCCTCGCAGGCGCCCCTGCGCGCTGGGGCAGCCTGCCGCGCAGGCGGCCCCGCGCTGCCGCAGTGGCACTCGCGACCACTTTTTTTTTTTCTATTATTTTTATTTTTGACACAAAACTAATATTTTTATTTTACTTTACTCCATTTTAATTTTTAATCTCTAAAATATAAATTTTTAAATTATTTTTCGAAAAAACACACTTTTGACAAGGGAACGATCGATTCACACTTTTCTTACCGAAAATCGGTCTTCTATTTCATCATCGGGTAATCCTGATCTTGGACCGCCTCGGGACCCGGTGTCTACAGTTGCCCCCAATTTTGGGGAACTTAGAACCTAGGTGCCTAAGTGAACCAAAATTCAGAAAAGAAAGGAAAGAGGCGCGTACCTGAGGTGGCTGTCTTCCCGAACTGGCTGAAATTATTATGGGTAGTTGCCGTCTGTTTGTCGACGTGTTAACCCCTATTATTTTGGCATCCAACCTGTACGGTGTCTAGCCTTGTTGACGCAAATATACTCATGGATTGAAAGGATTTAGCATATTTCGGAAAAGGCTCAATGCTACGAAGGACAATGCTCTGAAAAGACTGAGAATGCCTTGAAAAAGGACTTAACGACAATGCTGAGAGTGCCCTGTGAAGAAGGACTTACGCATAAAGCTCTGAAGAGACTGAGAATGCCCCGTGAAGGAGGACTCAAGGATAATGCTCCGAAGAGACTGAGAATGCCCCGTGAAGGAGGACTTAAAGATAATGCTCCGAAGAGACTGAGAATGCCCCGTGAAGGAGGACTTAAAGATAATGCTCCGAAGAGACTGAGAATGCCCCGTGAAGGAGGACTTAAAGATAATGCTCCGAAGAGACTGAGAATGCCCCGTGAAGGAGGACTTAAAGATAATGCTCCGAGGAGACTGAGAATGCCTTTTGAGCAAGGACTTTGAAGGTAATATTTTGAAGATATTGAGGACGCCTGTTGGATAAGGACTTAGAGATAATGCTCCGAAGAGACTGAGAATGCCTTCTGAGCAAGGACTTTGAAGATAAAGTTTTGAGGATGCCTTTTGAAGAAGGACTTAAAGATAGTGTTTTAAAGAGATTGAGGATGCCTGTTGGATAAGGACTTAGAGGTAATGCTCCGAAGAGACTGAGAATGCCTTCTGAGCAAGGACTTGAAGATAAAGTTTTGAGGATGCCTTTTGAAGAAGGACTTAAAGATAGTGTTTTAAAGAGATTGAGGATGCCTGTTAGATAGGGACTTAGAGATAATGCTCCGAAGAGACTGAGAATGCCCCGTGAAGGAGGACTTTGAAGGTAATATTTTGAAGATATTGAGGACGCCTGTTGGATAAGAACTTAGAGATAATGCTCCGAAGAGACTGAGAATGCCCCGTGAAGGAGGACTTAAAGATAAATTTTGGAGATATTGAGGACGCCTATTGGATAAGGACTTAGAGATAACGGGGAGATTAGATGCACGTGATAAGTGCTTGTGCTAAGCATGTGCAAAGGATTACGTGTTGCAAGTACGCAAAGATCATGGGCACGAAATGTGTGCGAAGAATTTCTTGTGCAAGATATATATAAAGTTCATGCATGCGCGAATGCATGTTGAGGCACCATCAAATGCCATACCCGTGAGATGCATATGTATGCAATAATGCAGGATAAGAGTTCATCCGAGTGGATTCGGAGGCGTCAGCTGATTTGGTCGTCAGTTACGGTAGGATCTGTGCCCCCCCTTGGATTGCCTTTGAATTTCATGCCTTTAAGGGATTATGAGGTTCTCCTCTGGTACCTGTAGTCATTATTTGAAGGTAGTGCGTCCCTCGTGGATTTTCGCACTAGCTTTTCTTAGCGGGAGATGCGTCCTTGTCGGATTTTCACATAACCCTGTGCCTTATTTTTTGCCTGGAATGGACCCAACCCAATCCAGCGGCTTTTATTTATTTTATTTTTTTTGTAGGGCAGACTGCCTGTCGCCAGGTTTTCACCCTGCCCTTTGGCCTAACTTTTGCTTAGAGCGCCAGTCACGGTTTTCATCTCTAACGGCTTTTTTTTTTTTTTTTGGAGAGAGAAGTTGGAGTTGTTGCGAAAGGTTTTTCAGGTATGATTGGCATGTGTTTATGTCTCAGATTTTGGTTGGATGAGCTTAGTTTTTTATCATGAGGGTGCTATAGAACTGGCTTTACAGTTCATAACAGGAGGAGCTGACTGAAGTGCCTGAGTGGCGAGAGTGGCAAGGGGTAGATGGTAGCAATTTGTTGGTTTCATATCTGACTGAGACAACTTTGAGTGTGCAAGATGAACTGCTCTAGTCATACCAATACATCTTTGCATAAACGCATATATTTCAATCTGATTTCATATCACATGATCACTATTTGGCATTAGCTCGAAAAATATGGGACATCATCCAATCTCGGGATAGATCTTGAGAGCATCAAACTCCTATTATCAATCAGCCCTCGCGGGTTTTCTTGATTGAATATTTTCTCTATTTTTTTTTTTTTTTTTTTTAGCCTTTGCCATGGACCCTCTTTCAGTCCATCAACGTCAGTTGAATTTCTTTCATCTCTATTGGCCGGAGAGACCACTGCTTCCGGGAGTGGTTCCTCTTGATATCAAAGTTTTGGTCTTAGCTCTCGTGCAGACTGGTTGAGGTGATGGGTTCCTTATTTGGGGGTTGACTGCGAAGTTCCATGCTTTGCTTTTATTGGCTTTGGCGGTTTGAGCCCTGGAATGGTTGTTCAATGGCTGAGCTAGGGTAACAGGTTGGGCTTGGATGATTTGAGGTACTTTTATTGGCCTTGGTAGTTCAAGCTTTCGAAATGGTTTTCGTCGGCCGGGATTGGGTGGATGGTTTGGGGGGTTTTAGCCCTTTTGGTCCTCTTCAGTAGCCAAGAAGAATGGCAATGTGCAGGCATGTGTAGATCAACGGGATTTGAACAAAGCTTGCCCCCGAATAGCATTTCCTTGCCCCCTGATCAATTCTCTCTTTTCTTCTCTCTTCTTTTTTTTTTTTTACACCCCAATTTTTTTTTTTACAACTCAATTTTTTTTTACCCCAATTTTTTTCATAACTCAATTTTTTTTTTTTTACCCCAATTTTTTTATAACCCAATTTTTTTTTTACAACCCAAAAATTTTTTTTTTTTACAACCCAATTTTTTTTTTTTTTTTACCCCAATTTTTTCTGACAAGCTTTGCTCAAGTCCTAAAGTTTACACATACGTGCACTTTTCATCTTAACCACTGGGACCATTATTGTTCAATTTGGTCAGGCATTCAATTTTGGTAAGAAATTTGGTTATGAGGGTTTTGGATGGTTAAGGGTCAGTCATAATCGGTTTTGGAGTACACATTCCGAATGGGTAGAGAGAAAAAAGGTCATATGGCTCAGTTCTGATGGGTTGTATATTTCTCGTGGCGGTTTTGAGTTTTATTTGTCTAACTCTTGGTGTAACTCTTGAAGTTTGATTTTATTCAGCGGCACCATATGCAACTTGGATGTTGTGGATGCGAAGAAGTGGCTTTCCAAAATTTGGTTCCTCATCATGCTGGCAGGCAAAAGTAGTACTGATCTCAAAAACTTCCTTGTCAATTTTCAGCATGTCATACCAGATCCGGGCAAAGGCCCTTTTTTTTATTATTATTATCTCTCAAGCTTTTATCTCACTTCAGGAGTCATAACAGATGCTATCAAGATTTTATTTGGATTCCCCAAAGTTCCGAGACTAGATGGAGCCGTATTAATTGGGTTAACGTCAAAATGAATGGATGCATCGTGATCATGAGAAATGAAATCAAGGAAATATCGCATAAACAAAACAGAAATTGTTCACATGTTACAATTACCAAATTGTCCTAAAAGAGTTCTGGAATTGAAAAGCAGTAAGCATTAAAAACATGATCTTCTGCTTGTGGTTTTGGAGGAACATGCCGATGAAGTGGATTGGCCCGATCACATCTATGGTGGAAGGATTGCATTGCAGTCTGCCTTATTTTTCTTCTCTCTTTTCTCGGGATCCGTGATTTGCTTGGAATCGATGAGGTCCTGAACCCGGTCTCTCAAAGTTCGGCAGTAGTTTGTCAAATGTCCAGTGTGCTGGTGGAATGCACAATATTGATCTGCTCTGTGGTGGGGCTGCCCCTGACTGCTGGCGGGCTTCGCCGGTAATGGCTGCAATAACCCCCTTTTCACTAGCTTCTCAAAAACCCACGACAAGGGTCTACCCAAATCAGAGTAATATCTTTGATTCATTCTCACTGATGACTCTCCCGCTTTTTTAACATTGCCCTTACAGCCATCTCGGATATTTAGGTTTGCATTTTTCAGAGCATGCGCCTCTCCATCCTCCTCAAGCATATTGTCATATTCCAGAGTAGGCCTCTTACCACCTCCTTGTCCCACTGGTAAATCAAACGGTTCCTTGCCTCGGGGCTTAGTGGCACTAGGAGATGCCGTGGTTCTCGCTGTATGGGCTATCTCGACAGGGGCCGACTCAACTCGGTTAAAGGTAGCCGCCATCATTCGGGCTTGTAGGACTAGCGCCAGGGCGTCTATTCTCTCCTTAATCATAGCTGTTAACCTCCTTTCGAGCTCCTCAAGCCGTCTATCCATCTCTTGGGCCATTGATGCACGAGCCTCCTCAATCTGTCGTGAAAGGCTGGCCATACTCAATTCTTGGTTAGAGCCCTCTTGTTTTTCACGTTCCTCTTCCTCGCTTTCGCCGCTGGACCAACAGCCTATCATTGCCACAAAAGTCTCTCCTTCATCTGCCTCAGGGCCAGTAGTAGTGGCATACCCATTTCCGTACAAGTCTTGCAGTACATACCATTCCGGTAAGCCTGAACCAATCATGGCACAATGGGCTGACTTCTCTTGACTTTCTCTCTGCCCAGGATTAATAGCCTGTTTGCCATCGATCAAGGCTTGAATTCGGTCCCTTAAAGGACGACAGTAGTCTGTTCTGTGCCCTGTGTACTGATGATATGCGCAATACCAGTCCGTCCTATGCTTCGGCTTCCCTTGACTTGGGGCGAGCCCAGCTGGCAAGGGTTGCAACTTTCCTTCCTTGATGAGACGGGTGAAGTGCCAAGATAATGGTCTACCCGAGATGGTGAGATGTTTGGGAGCTGTCCCTATCGTAGAAACTTCTGCCACCTTATCATTGCCCCCGTTATCGCTGCTGCTTCCCTTATTTTTGCCTGAAGCCACATCTGCAGATCTAGCCACTTTATCTAAATGCTCAGCCTCAACTTCAATGGCTATGTCCTTAAGTGACTCCCAATCTTTGAGTCCCTTCATTTTTAACCCATCCCTCAAATATGGACTAGCATTTCGGATAAATAACCTGATCTGATCTGAGGTATCGGGCTTTCTCTTTATCTCCATCACTCGATTCCTCCATCGGGTCAAGTACTCATGGAATGATTCCCCTGACTTCTGCTTCAGCACTTCTAAATCTTTCAATGTGACCTCTATCTTGGTACTGCAATCATACTGGCCAAGGAATTCTTCTGTTAACAGATTCCAGTCTTCTTTCGCTCCTCGATCCAGCCCATGGTACCAATCCACTGCTGGGCCAGCTAAGCTGAGACAGAAATAGTCTACTTTTTGCCTCTTAGTCAACCCTGTACCCTTCATGATCAGGGTGTATTGCTTAACATGTGCAGAAGGGTCCGATGTACCGTAAAATTTTGGCAGGTCTGGTATCTTAAACCTTTGGGGCAACAGCTCTCCATCATCCAAATCCACATCTTCAGGGCTCACTCCCTTGCCAGCTGTTAATATGCGGGTGATTGCCTCAATTTGCTATCTCATACCCCTCATAGCCTCGTCTTCTACCCTGGGTCCTCCACCCCTCATGGCTTGATGGGCTGCTATCTTCTCAACCTCTTCTTCCATTGCGAAATCCTCATCAGGGTTTGGGATCCTTGCTCTTCCGGGTTCAACTGGCACAGCCGTAACTTTAGGCTTATTTACAGGTTGATGGGTAATAACTCCAACGAAGGGAGCCTCCCCACCAGCAGGTGGTTCGGCTTGCCCCCGAGGAGGGGCTACTGGTGGCTGTGGAGCAACTGGTGCTTGGGGAGCAGGAGGCTGTGCAAATCTTTCGGCCATTGCTCCCATCATTTCTAGCATTCTTCGTTCAAAATCCTCCAGTCTCCTGGCAAGGTCTTGGGTGGTTAAGTTTCCAGCTTCTTCTGCCATTGAGGATGATTCACTAGTCGCTGAGAGTGGCTCAAAATCCCAAACAGGCACTAATTCTAGCAATCCAAAGGGCGAGTTTGTCGTCGCTAGTCGATAGTCGGAGTCTCTAGTCCACTCAGATGAATTTAGGATGGCTGAAAGATCAAAATTGTTAGAATGATGCATGGATGACAGTTATAATGCATGATCGTGAGTTATGCAGCATTTCGCAACCACATGCAAGCAAATA
The DNA here is from genome assembly GCA_947683425.1 of Excoecaria cochinchinensis. NCBI lineage: Eukaryota > Viridiplantae > Streptophyta > Magnoliopsida > Malpighiales > Euphorbiaceae > Excoecaria > Excoecaria cochinchinensis. Next base: position 8,640,539 of record CANTUQ010000021.1, on the reverse strand, counting down.
GATCCTTCCAACCTTATCACTCCCACACACGGGGTTGTGCGGTCTCTTTCTTAGGTGGGCTTCATCCGAGGGTTAACAGGGAACCCATCAGACACGAATAGTGCACGGTGGAAAACCGGCAGCATAACAGTCTTAATCTAATGCGCATTCGTATGGGTTTTGGCTATTACGTATTTGGGCAATTCAATTAAACCAAAGTGGGCCCAACGGGGCATGAAAGCCTTTGATGAAGACCATTTGATTTGGTTGATTTTGCTTAATACGTGATGGCCCATATCACAAGCATCGTATTAAGGAGCATGCCCCCTAGGGAAAGTTTCTATTTGCCATTACATGGGCTTTGGTCGAGGTGATGAATTCTTGGTTACCCAAGCATGATCCCTGCCGACGGGTCTAACTCGTCATGAGTATAGCGACCGATCGGGTTATCATTTGATATACCAAAAGGTAGAAGGCTTGGGCTGGTGATTACCCCTAACACTTCCCTACAATGAGTGAAAGTAGGGTCGTGCTTCGGGAACGCACCGAGGTAAGAAGGGACCAACTAGCGTAATTCTAAGGCTCTAATATGCAATGCAAATTTTTGAAAAGAGATATAATTTTAAGTTTTAAAAACCCAATTATATTTTAACCAAAGCACTTTCGGAGTAAAGTCTCAAACACAAAGTCCCCAGCGGAGTCGCCACTGTGACGCGCGCCGAACCCGGAAACAACCCAACAAGGGTCCTCTCTTTGAATCCGCTTTAGGATTCGAGGTATGGGGGTTCGCGTCTTTTGATCATGGGCGCCATGAGACATCATCGGTGTATCCCTCCCAATAGAACATTGAGGAGAATAACCTAGCCTATTGACGCCTAAAGGCACCTTTGAGGTATTTGGAGTCGCCACCCAATTTGCAAGAAATTGGGAAAGGGTTTCTCACCTCTAACAGTCTAAACCAGAGATATGGTGTTCAGAACCTCCCTCTTATTTATGCTTTGGTTAAGTATAAGTGGGTTTTTAACTTCTTAAAATTATATCTTTCATCTCACACGAGTGATGCATTTAATTAAATAGCGCATTGAAAGCACGTAAAGAAAATAAATAAAAGCGATAAATAAAGTAAATAAAGAAAGCAATAAATGAAAGCGGTAAACACCCAAGCACACAATTACAAGAGAAATTGGGGCGGAATACAACCCCAATAAAAGAAGGTTAAAGATGTAAATGGGGACGGAATACAATCCCTAAAAGATAAATAAAGTTGCCCCAAAATTAATTACAAGGGCCCAAAAAGGAATGAACTTGAATTTAAAACACTCACTTAAGATCGTAATAAAAAGACATGCATAAATCGGGACATTATTTGAGGAACGTTGGTTCCTTCGCGTTTGTTCGAAATTTAGGAACATTGGTTCCTTCGTGTTAACTTAAAGAGGGTTCGAAGAGTCGTTTTGATTGTTTGAATGAAAACCGAGATGAGTGATCCCATTTTGGAGAAAATTGACTCTTCGTTTTAATTGTGACATTTTTATTGTCGGGCTAAAATAAGGGACATTGGTCCCGATTTTATTAGTGAAAATTCCAATTTAATTATAGAAATATTTTTGTGATTTTTTATCGCACGCGTGCACGAATAAAAAAATATATATTTACAAATAACACGCGTGCATGAATAGTAGACATAATAATCATAATAAAACCATATGATAATGATAATAATAATAATAATAATAATAATAATAATAATAATAATAATAATAATAATAATAATAATAATAATAATAATAATAATAGCAATAATGGACAGTGATAATAAATAATGGTGAATATAATATAGATAAATATGATAGTGATAATAATAAATATAATGATAATTATAATTATAATAACACCAAGAATAATGGCATAAGTGGCCCATAGAATAATCGTAATAATAGCTACTGAGATAACAACAAATAATAAAAATGATAGTAACAAATAATAGCATGAGCCTAAACATGAACACAAGCATAAATAGTGATAACGATAAATAATAATAATAATAATATTAGCACATGAACATTAAAATCCATTTAAAGCTAACAAATAACATATTAATGATGGTATTAATACAGAAAAATACTAAAAGTAAATAATAGTCATGGTATTGATAACAAAAAAATATTTTGAACAATAATAAATAATATGCAAAAAATAAACGAGGGTGAGTTCAAGAATGTTTACCCTCAGAATTTTTTTAGATTAGGGAAACGGTGTCTCGATCGATTTTCCTTGTCAGATTTGTTGTGATAAATACTTGAAGAAAATGGAGAAATTGATATTTCGAAATAAAATCAAGAAAAAATTACTTTGATGAAAATATTTTTGGGGAATGATTTGAGCAAAGGAAATTGATTTTCCAAGCCCAAATCACTCTAGAAAATGGATTCTGTATTTTGGGAAGCAATTCCCAAAATTAAAAATTGAGAAAGATGAAAAAAACAAGCTAAAGAAGTCCTCTGGAGAGCCAAAAAGTTGAGAGAAAAAAAAACTTCCAATCCTAGTCTCCGTTCTCCTTTTTTTTTTTAAATAAAAGGAAAAAAACATTTAAAGTTGCCTTGGCCAAAAATGGCAAAAGAAAAAAGATCTATTATTTTTGGTTAATTCAAGATAGCATAAAATGGTGAAACAATGGAAAATGTCAGACTGAAGAAAAATCAGAAAATCAGACTGAAAATAGCGAAAAAAGTGGACAGGCGAAACAGGTCGCGCGGAGGAGGCAAGGGCGCGCGGCAGCCTGCGCGTGGTGCCCTTGCACCGCGCGCGGCAGGCTGCTGCGCGCAGCCTGCCTCGCGCAGGAGGGTCGCGCGAGGCAGCTGCCTCGCGCGAGGCCCCCCTGCCTCACGCGCAGGGCCTACCTCGCGCGAGGCGCCCGCCTCTGCGCGCAAGGGCGTCGCGCGAGGGGCCTACCTCGCGCGCAGGCGCCCCTGCGCGCTGGGGCGGCCTGCCTCGCAGGCGCCCCTGCGCGCTGGGGCAGCCTGCCGTGCAGGCGGCCCCGCGCTGCCGCAGTGGCACTAGCGACCACTTTTTTTTTTTTTGTATTATTTTTATTTTTGACACAAAACTAATATTTTTATTTTACTTTACTCCATTTTAATTTTTAATCTCTAAAATAAAAATTTTCAAATTATTTTTCGAAAAAACACACTTTTGACAAGGGAACGATCGATTCACACTTTTCTTGCCGAAAATCGGTCTTCTATTTCATCATCGGGTAATCCTGATCTTGGACCGCCTCGAGACCCGGTGTCTACAGTGTTCCTCGCCGACGATTTGAGATCGAAGGCTTGAACGAAGCCCTTCTAATTAACCCACATGACGATGAAGAGCCTAAAAATTTCAAAGAGGCCTTCTCAAGCCCAGCTAAAGAAAAATGGATCAATGCAATGGAAGAAGAAATGGCATCTATGAGATCAAACCATGTTTGGGAACTGGTTGATCTACTGGAAGGACGCAAACCGATTGGGAATAAATGGGTTCTCAAGGTGAAGCAAAAAGCTGATGGCAGTATCAAAAGATACAAAGCTCGGCTAGTCGCAAAGGGGTTTACACAGCAGGAAGGGATTGACTATGAGGATACTTTCTCCCCTGTTGTGAGATTTACGTCCATAAGGTTAATTCTTGCCATAGTGGCAAGTTTAGACCTAGAGCTATATCAAATGGATGTAAAGACTACTTTTCTCAATAGAGAACTGAATGAAGAAATCTATATGGAACAACCTGTAGGTTTCATCGAAAAATGCAGCGAACATAAGGTTTGCCGATTGAAAAGATAAATCTATGGCCTTAAACAGTCTTCGCGACAATGGTATATGTGATTTCATGATACAATCATGTCGAATGGGTTCAACATGATTGATGAAGACCATTGCGTGTATAACAAAAGCTCTAAAAATAACTTTGTCATTTTAACGTTGTATGTAGACGACATACTAATAGCTGGTAATGACAAAGTGTACGTAAATCAAATCAAAGATTAGTTATCGTCCAACTTTGAAATGAAAGACATGGGTAATGCAGATTACATTCTTGGAGTTAAGATTTCAAGAGATCGTTCGAGAAGGTTGTTGTCCCTTTCTCAAGAGACATATATCAATAAAGTCCTTGAACGATTCAATATGCAGAACTATAAACCCATAAACTGCCCCATTGCCAAGAATCAGTTTCTTAGCAAAGAGATGTGTCCTAAGACGCCAGATGAAGATGAGCGTATGAGAGACGTTCCTTATGCCAGTGCCGTGGGTAGTCTCATGTATGCTATGTTGTGTACGAGACCGGACATTTGCTATGCAGTGGGCATGGCAAGTAGATATCAATCTAACCCGGGCGAAGCACATTGGAAAGCAGTTAAGAGGATACTTAGATACCTCAAAGGTACAGCAGATTATTCTCTCTGTTATGAAGGCAAGGATCTGCAATTGAGAGGATACACTGATGCTGATTGGGCTGGAGATGTGGACGAGAGAAAATCCACTTCAGGTTTCATATCCTTGCGAGGCAAGGGTGCCATCTCGTGGAGTAGCAAGAAACAAACCTGTGTAGCCTTATCAACAATGGAAGCTGAATTCGTAGCTTCCGCAGCTGCAGTACAAGAGGCAGTTTGGCTAAAACGGTTGCTGGACCATTTGAGAGTAACTACCTCGGAGGGACAAGTGACAGTCTATAGTGACAGTCAATCATCGATAGCTTACACAAAGATCCAAAATTTCATAGTGGGACTAAGCATATCGACATTAAGTATCATTATATAAGAGATGTAGTTGCACGGGGAGATGTGAACTTACAGTACATATCTACGCATGATATGATAGCAGATCCGTTAACTAAACCTGTAACTAGAGATGTGTTTGAGAGACACATTAGAATTCAGGGTTTGCGTAGAATTTGATGTGTACTGACTTTATTTTTGTAATCCCTTATCATTATTATTTATGAATAATAATAAAGTTCATTGTTGGCAATACATGAGTATGAATGTTTAATATGTGAACATTTACTGTTAATTGTTTGAGTTTGAGCATGTCAGACAGAGAAGTAGCCCACTCACAAGGGTGTTTACCTTGGTTTTGTCAATGAGTTGGCAAAGATTAAGATGAGGCGAATTTTGAACAATTGAGTATGCTCGAGAGCCTGTTCAAAATGAAAGTGCCGTCTTGCAGAAATTACAAGATATGTCTTGTTAAGGCGTAAGATAAAGTCATACATAAGGTTGTATACTTTGGATTGAGATCCAAAATAAGGATCGTATGGGATCCGATGGTTAGTTATGTGTAACTACCATGTTCTGTCTTAAAAGCCAGAAGTAGTTCTTAAACAAGCGAACTAAAGTTGGGTGCTTCGGTGCATCGCAACCTTACGCTTCTGTATGGTGTTTTATATGCACATTATTTAAAATGTGAGACATGCGCTCCTTTAAGGGAAAGAAAGAACACCATAACACATGTTTTATACCGTGTGTGTTTAAGTGACCAAAGGGATGGAAATTTAATACAATTGATCTCAACTTTCCCTATTGTGAGACCCTGTTAATATATCGACCCTTAGAACCCTTAACTTATCCCTGAAGTATGGTTTGATGTGGCTAGCTTAGTTAGTCTCCAAGAGGTCTGGGAAAAATTTAGGCCTGGCAGATCTAACTAGAAAAGCGAGTTGAATCATGATGAATGGTATATAGTAAAAGGGGAAGATAACCTTTTGATCACATTCATAAGAATTTGTGGTTCACCGACATGTTTATTCTTGTTTCTATGAGTTGAAACATAATAGTGAACACGAATGACGTTTTATGAGATCATGAGTTTAAAACGGTGATTGTGAGAAGGTGGTCTAGGGTTAGGCATACGTGAAATAAAAGGATAGCCTTTTCGAGAAACTATATATCCCTAACAGGTGTATAGCAAATGTGCTCTCGAGGTATGCTGGTCACACAATCTATTAGTCTGTATAACTGAAGATTATATATATGGAATGTGTTCCGTCATGTACGAGTGGGAGATGATAGAGTTATGATACGCCCATGACTCTATATAGGATTGAGTTCCTATCCAGATTAAATTGAGTTATTTAATCTGAATTAAATTACCAAATCCTATCTCAGAAAAGATTCTGAGTTAGACTGGGGTTAAGATTCTAGCCTTTAGGACCTCTATAAATAGAGGTGAGGTGCTCATAATTTGGTAACGAGAAAACTTATACGCCGCAAGACTGCTCGTTCCCATTCACGATTATTTTGTGTTAATCTTTCAGGGACTTCTAGATTGTGATCTAGCTGCTATTATCCCGAGTGGGTAAAAGCCAGACCGGTGACCAATAAAGGAAGATCCTTGTACCGCTTCCGCAACGTGATTATCGCGCTACAAACAAGTACGTTTTGTTTTCCTTTATTTACTTATTTTCCATCAAGGAGAAAACTTTTTAACCCATAGTGCTATTGAATTTTTATTTAATTTTCAAAAATAAATTTAATAATAAAAATTATATACAATCTAAACTGTTGAAAGTTTGACTACTTTTAAATTGATTAGGATTTAAATTGTATTCTTTTCCTTCTCCTAAAAATGTATTATTAAAAAAATAAACTTAGTATAAAATAAAAATATAATTACCATTATAATATTTGTGTAAATGTGACAATTAAACTAATTATGCAGTAGAGGACACTACTGGCAATGGGGAGAGGCTGCTGTACAATCTTATCCTGACTAAATAACCAAGTATGTGTGATACTAAATGAATTCCCAGTAAGCCGATAAGTTAATTATTTGAGTTCATTCAGGAAAAAATATCTTCATTTGGCAATAGAATTATTGAGAGGCAAAGCATTCGGTTCGTGGATGTACAGGGATGAATTTACAACTTAGAAAAAGGAGTAAAAAGTAAAATTCAAATGAACGGTATCACAAAAGAAAAAATAAATAAATAAATAAAGACTAATTTTCCGATATATTTAATCTTAAGACATATTGTTGCTATGTTTCTCCCAGCAATTTACACAAAATACCCCAGATGATAAGAACACAAAATTCAAGATATAGACCGTTTGTGATTTCTCTCAAGAAACCCTTCCAAAACCACCCTCTTCTTCTGCTCCTCCGAGTTGAAATCCGGTTCCCCCGCATCTAAACCGGTTTTATCGGAATTGAGATTAACCCCATTATTTCTTAACCTAGGAACAAAATATAACCAAGCGCAAGTGCAGAGAATAGCACATAATCGTCCCCATAGTAACATTATTATTAAGGTAACCATAATAATTGACATGCCAATAACCGGGTCAAATTTGTTAGTCACTGTTTCATTTTCTTTTCGAGTTTTTTTTGCAGTGACCCGAGACTTGGCCGCCGAATTAAGTGGAATCGGAGTTGGAAAAGATGTTGACCGGAGAATAGCGGTTGGATAGGACTTGGCCTTCGTCTCGGGTGAACCGGGTTTGCTTGACCTATTTCTTATAGCATCAATTTTCCGGCGAAATGCCTCATTCTTAGGACGAGGATCAATCATACTTTCGAAAAGTTCCCCATTTTCAAGAATGACTTTCTTTTCAAAACTCGACCTTTTCTGAAAAGAAGAACAACAAAAACGACTAATTCAAAACTGACCCAGCAATAAAATTATATTATTTGCCAGATTTTTATCGAAGGTATTCGCATACCTCTTGAGGTTGATCTGCAGTAATAACTTTAAGAGTATCGGCGGCCGAAGTTTGACTCTTTAAAGGGATATCATCATCGGCTTTCTTCTTGGGATCTGACTTCTTCAACAAGAAAGTCTTCTTATTACGCTGTAATTTCTCTGAAAGGTTAGAATCGAGAGGAACAGTTTTGGTGGGTGATTGTTTGAACAGAAAAGTTGACTGGCGAAAACCACGATCACGGTAACGAACTTTGTTTGTAGTTTTAGAGGAATATTTCTCTTTCTTGGAAAATCCAAAACATCTCAAAAAGAATGTGAATTTCGGGTTTTTACTATGATCATCGCCGTCCATTGGAGGGAACAGAAAAAGGAAGAAAATGAGTCGGCATGGAGGATTAGTTTTGAATATTGGAAGCGGTTGGGCTCATTTGTTTTGCGTCATTTTCATATATATATATATATATATATATATATATATATATATATATGCGCGCGCGCGCGTGTATTTTTATTATATAAGCCTTTGGATTTGGAAAGCCGCCGTTCTGTGTGTTGATGAATGATACGCGCGTGCGAACAATTTGATCAAGTGTGCATTATTCTTTATGTTAGATTGGACTGTATACATGCGGGTACTGCTACGGCGGCACCAGATTGTAAGAATCATAGTCAAAATAATTTATTTAATATAACAGTATTATATGTAATTAATTTATTTTTTTTTTTGGGAATTTTTGAATATTTTGAGATTTGTTTGGAAATTAATATATGTAAATGGTTTGGTTAATGACTTGAGAGGGAAGACCTGGACTTCGTGGCTTACTCGTTCTCGTTACACGTTTTCAAATAAAATTAAAATTTAAAAATTGAATTCGTTTGTCCTTTTGCTGCTGCAAGTTCAAAAAATCATACTTTAAAGGGATGAGGGAGATATTTTCCTTCGAACTATTTACGCTATTTTCTCTATGACTTTCCCAAGGATCCTTTCTCCAGGGGGACATCGACGTGTCGGCTAAATAAAGGAGATGTCTGGCACGTCTAGGTAAAAAATACATACGTTAAACTAACTGAACAAATGAAAAATGCCCTTATAGAAAATCTTGCTAAGCTAACGGAATTAATGGCAACCATTTATATTTCGACACGTAAACCGTTAGATGGTAATATCTATTACAATCAGCCATAATTAAAATAAAATGTTATTTCATATGTGACAAAGATGTAGAAATACTTCAAAACCCCTAAATTATTTCTTCTTTCTTCCGCTTGTCATTAATGCTCTCACCAAACTCCTCCTCTTTGAAAAATCATAAGGCGGAATATCGATAAGCAAAGAAAAGCGAAGAGCAACAAATAAGATCAAAGAATTTCACAACGCATTGGGATTCCTTGTCTTAAAGGTGTGTAAAATATAAACTCTCATGCATGTTTAGTTTGTTAAATAGGAAATAATGAATGCCATTTCATACCGTTTGAGTTTGATAAATAGAAATTTTAGTTTTTTTTTTAATGTTATATTCTTAATACGATTTGAGTATAATACATGATTTTTTTTTTTTTAAAGTAGGATGGCAGAGTCCATTGACCTCTATTACCATTATGGGGGAATTTGTTCAACTAATCATGGAATTGATTACATTTCCAATAGAATTCATCAACAATACAAAATAGATCCGGACCATCTATTTAACAAACTAAACATGCATGAGAGTTTGTTGGAACATATTAAAAAATGGGGATTTCGAAAGTGCACAAGATTATTTTTTGTTTTCCTTATAGAAAGGGCTGTGAGATGTATCATGTACTAGATGGGGATTGTGTCAAATGATTATAATATTATCCAACTATACCATGTTGATGTAGGGGAATTAGTACAAGTAACATTCCCACTTATGTCTAAACATCCAAAAGGAAAACACTAAAAAAAAAGGAATTAACGACGACAAATTCTATCACTAAAAGACGTCGCAAATAGCTCAATCGCAAGAAATTTTGCAATTAAAATATAAAATTGAAGGGAAAATAAAAGAAGAGATTAATCGATACATACTTGTTGTAGCGCGGTAAATTTCATTGCGGAAGCGTTACAAATATCTCATTTTATTTGGTCATCGGTCTGGCTCTTACCCACTCGGGATAATAGCAGCTAGATTACAATCTAAAAGTCCCTGAAAGATTAACACAAATAAAGTGAGTGGGAACGAGCAGCCTTGCGGCGTATACGTTTTCTCGTTATAAAATTATGAGGACCTCACCTCTATATATAGAGGTCCTAAAGGCTAGAGACTTATCCCTAGTCTAACTCATAATCCTTTCTGAGATAGGATTTGGTAATTTAATTCAGATTAAATAACTCAATTTAGTCTGGATAGTAACTCAATCCTTTATAGAGTCATGAGCGTATCCTAACTCTATCATCTCCCACTTGTACATGACGGAACACATTCTATATATATAATCTTCAGTTATACAGAGTAATAGATTGTGTGACCAGCATACCTCGAGAGCACTATTGCTATACACCTGTTAGGGATATATAGCTTCTCGAAAAAGGAGATCCTTTTATTTCACGTATGCCTAACCCTAGACCACCTTCTCATAATCACCGTTTTAACTCATGATCTCATAAAACGTCATTCGTGTTCACTATTATGTTTCTACTCATAGAAACAATAATAGACATATCGGTGAACCATGAATTCTTATAAATGTGATCGAAAGGTTATCTTCCCCTCTTACTATATGCCATCCATCATGATTCAACTCGCTTTTCTAGTTAGATCCGCCAAGCCCAAATTTTTCCCAGACCTCTTGGACACTAACGAAACTAGCCACATTGAACCATACTTCAGGGATAAGTTAAGGGTTCTAAGGGTCGATATATAAACAGAGTCTCACAATAGGGAAAGTTGAGATCAATAGTATTAAATTCCCATCCCTTTGGTCACTTAAGCACACACAGTATAAAACATGTGTTATGGTGTTCCTTCCTTCCCTTAAAGGAGCGCATGTCACACATTTAAATAATGTGTATATTAAAACACCATACAAAAGCGTAAGGCTGCGATGCACCGAAGCACCCAACTTTAGTTCGCTTACTTAAGAACTACTTCTGGCTTTTAAGATAGAACATGGTAATTACACATAACTATCCATCGGATTCCATACGATCCTTATTTTGGATCTCAATCTAAAGCATACAACCTCATGTATGATTTTATCTTGCGCCTTAACAAGACATATCTTGTAATTTTTGCAAGACGGCACTTTTATTTTGAACAAGCTCTTGAGCATACTCATTTGTTCAAAAATTGCCTCATCTTAATGTTTGCTAACTCATTGACAAAACCAAGGTAAACACTCTTGTGAGTGGGCTACTTCTCTGTCTAACATGCTCAAACTCAAATAATTACCAATAAATGTTCACATATTAAACATTTACACTCATGTATTGCCAACAATGAACTTTATTATTATTCATAAATAATAATGTTAAGGGATTACAAAAATAAAGTCAATACACATCAAATTCTACGCAAATCCTGAAATCTAATATGTACTGTAGGTTCACATCTCCCCGTGCAACTACATCTCTTATATAATGATACTTAATGTCGATATGCTTAGTCCTACTATGAAATTTTGGATCTTTTGTGTAAGCTATCGACGATTGACTATCACTATAGACTGTTACTTATCCCTCTGAGGTAGTTACTCTTAAATGGTCCATCAACCGTTTTAGCCAAACTGCCTCTTGTACTGCAGCTGCGGAAGCTACGAATTCAGCTCCATTATTGATAAGGCTACACAGGTTTGTTTCTTGCTACTCCATGAGATGGCACCATTGCCAAGAAAGAATATGAAACCTGAAGTGGATTTCTTCTCGTCCACATCTCCAGCCCAATCAGCATCAGTGTATCCTCTCAATTGCAGATCCTCGCCTTCATAACAGAGAGAATAATCTGCTGTACCTTTGAGGTATCTAAGTATCCTCTTAACTGCTTTCCAATGTGCTTCGCCCGTGTTAGATTGATATCTACTTGCCATGCCCACTGCATAGCAAATATCAGGTCTCGTACACAATATAGCATATATAAGACTACCCACGACACTGGCATAAGGAACGTCTCTCATACGCTCCACTTCATCTGGCGTCTTAGGACACATCTCTTTGCTAAGAAACTGATTCTTAGCAATGGGGCAGTCTATGGGTTTGCAGTTCTACATATTGAATCATTCAAAGACTTTGTTGATATATGTCTCTTGAGAAACGGACAACAACCTTCTCGAATAATCTCTTGAAATCTTAACTCCAAGAATGTAGTCTGCATTACCCATATCCTTCATTTCAAAGTTGGACGATAACCAATCTTTGATTTGATTTACGTACACTTTGTCATTTCCAGCTATTAGTATGTCGTCTACATACAACGTTAAAATGACAAAGTTATTTTTAGAGCTTTTTTTATACACACAATGGTCTTCATCAATCATGTTGAACCCATTTTACATGATTGTTTCATGAAATCTCAAATACCATTGTCTAGAAGACTGTTTCAGGCCATATATTGATCTTTCAAATCGGCAAACCTTATGTTCGCTGCCTTTTTCGATGAAACCTACAGGTTGTTCCATGTAGATTTCTTCATTCAGTTCTCCATTGAGAAAATCAGTCTTTACATCCATTTGATGTAGCTCTAGGTCTAAACTCGCCACTATGGCAAGAATTAATCTTATAGACGAAAATCTAACAACAAGGGAGAAAGTCTCCTCATAGTCAATCCCTTCCTATTGTGTGAACCCCTTAGCGACTAGCCGAGCTTTGTATCTTTCAATACTTCCATCAGCTTTTCGGTTTACCTTGAGAATCCATTTGTTCCCAATCGGTTTGCGTCCTTCCGGTAGATCAACCAGTTCCCAAACACAGTTTGATCTCATAGATGCTATTTCTTCTTCCATTGCATTGATCCATTTTTCTTTAGCTGGGCTTGAGAAGGCCTCTTTAGTATTTTTAGGCTCTTCATCGTCATGTGGGTTAACTAAAAGGGCTTCATTCAAGCCTTTGATCTCAAATCATCGGCGAGGAACACTTATCCTTTTAGATTTACGTAATTTCGAATCTTGATAAACATGTCTCATATATTCATCGTAATTTGGAATTCTCCCACTGGGATCATATTCCATACTCCCACTGGAGTCAGGAATGCTCCCATTCAAATCATGGTCTCGAACATCCGGATTATGTAGAGGAGGAAGATCTTGACCTTCTTCCTTTAATTTCCTCCCACTCGGATGGAGTGATCCTGACGGTTCATCTTCTTGAGTTTCATAGAAAGTGAAATCTTGATTCACTTCGCCCAACTTTAGAAACTCATTTTCTAAGAATATGACGTCTCATGATTCAAATTCAGTCACTGAACCATTCTCTTGCTCACCTATGAATACGTATCCTTTTGATACTTCAGAATATCTCACAAAGATACTCTTTTTACCTCTTGGTCCTAATTTACCAAATTTGCTTGAGGTATCATGGACGTAAGCAGCACAACTCCAAGGTCGTAGATGGCTTAGGTCAGGCTGTCGACCAGTCCATAACTCATAAGGTGTGGATGTGACTGATTTTGAGGGCACTCAGTTTAGAACATATGTGGCAGTAAGTAAAGCATCTCCCCAATAGGAGATGAGCAAATTTAGTTCTGCCATCATAGATCTAACCATATCAAGGAGAGTCCTATTTCTCCTTTCGGCAACACCAGTTTGTTGTGGAGTTCTGGGAATGGACAACTGATGTTCAATCCCTTTTTCATCACACAAAGCTTTAAATTCATCTGAAAGATATTCCCAACCTCGGTCAGTTCTTAAAGCTTTGATATTTTTATCTAATTGATTCTCAACTAAGTTCATAAAAGTTTTGAAGCAACTCAATGCTTCTGACTTGTGAAAAATCAAGTAGACATGACCATAAACGTCCTTATTTGTTGTTGTAGTGCGGTAAATCTCGTTGCGGAAGCGTTACAAGGATCTCCTTTTATTTGGTCACCGATCTGGCTCTTACCCACTCGGGATAATAGCAGCTAGATCACAATCTAGAAGTTCTTGAAAGATTAACACAAATAAAGTGAGTGGGAACGAGCAGCCTTGCGGCCTATACGTTTTCTCGTTACAAAATTATAAGGACCTCAACTCTATTTATAGAGGTCCTAAAGGCTAGAGACTTATCCCTAGTTTAACTCAGAATCCTTTCTGAGATAGAATTTGGTAATTTAATTCAGATTAAATAACTTAATTTAATCTGGATAGGAACTCAATCCTTTATAGAGTCATGGGCGTATCCTAACTCTATCAAAAATAATCGCTAAAAATAGTGACAGTAAATTCCGTCACTAAAAACAAAAATTCCGTTATTAAATAATCCCTAAAATTAGTCACCGTAAATATTAAAAATTTATTAGCGAATAAAAGATTCATTCGCTATTTTGTCGCTAAAAATATTAGATTTTTTTATTATGATTTCTGATTTAATTTTTTATTATTATTATTACATCCAAAATTTTATTTATGTAAATAATAATTATGTAATATTATTAACAATACTATTAATTTAAAAAATATAATATTATAGAAGTATATTAAATTTTACAATACTTAAAAAGAACTTTAAAAATCAGTAATTCAAACTAAATTAAAAAACAGTAATTTGAACTAAATAGTGATACTTATAATCACCACTAACAATGTTTTTCACAATATACTATAAAAAAAATTAGAAATTCACAATAATTTTATAAACTCTCCATCTTTTCTCACAACAAGCAATCAATAATATACTTGCCTTTTATGTTCTTGTTATCTTTAGCAGAATTCAATATAATTTCAGTACCTACAAGTTCCCAATAAAATTTACAAATTATTAGATAACATAACATAGGATAATTAATAAAATTTCAATTTTCTATCTAAAAAAATTAATTTCAATTTTATTTTCATAACCTATACTATTAGATTTTATAGAAATTTTGACAAAATTCCCCATGTAATTTCTTAAAATCCTTTTGCAAATAAACTTTCCATACACTTCTAATTCAGCTACTCTACCATCTGTCTCCATTTCAAACTCCAATTTCACAACAATTTGCCCATCCTCCATGATTTCTCATTTTATCTCTAATAGAATATAAACCAATAACTAAACTCAAATATTCACATATGTCAATTTTATAATTTACATACCAACTCCAAAATAAATTTAATTTACAACAACCATGTCTATTTATATCTATACAAATTTACTTCACCTTTTATATGGTGTGCATGCCCAAAATTTCAAAAGAACATAACAAAAATAAACAAATATGGATACCACTTCATCTAAGACATGGTTATTAAATTTAGCATTCATACCGAGAAATTTTAAGGATATCCATAACCTATGCTTATTATGAAAAATACAATTTATACATCCAATATCAAAATTAATCGCATATATATACAACTTTGTTTAGTGACCAATTTAATAAAATTCTTAATTAATACTCAAATCCTTAACTTACATAAAGCATAAATTTAAAGAAAAATGAATTTGCTCGAACACTTACCTAATTTGTTGTCAATTTCTTCAATTTTTACTCTTCACAAGCCTCAATTCATCATCATTTCTCCATTTCCTTCTTTTCACCTTCTTTATCTTCATAAATCCAGTAATTTAACATAAATATCTCACTAAAATATGCAATACTTAGAAATGAAAGTAGTTTTTCATTAAATTTATGCCATAATCCATCAATAAAAAGGGAGTAATAGAGTTTACCTTTGGTTTAATGGGGAAAAATGGCAGCAAAGGGGGCAAAAATTTGTGAAACCCAAAACAAGAAAGAAGGAGACAACAAGGAGGAGGAGCTGATGCCGCTGCACGGTGAAGAGGAGGAGGTGGACGCCGGATCGATTACTACGGGTGGAGATGAGGCACGATTGCAGGAGGATGGACGGCGGCAGAAACGGCGACAGTGATGCGATGAAGAGATGAGGGGGAAGAAGAAAAAAAATAAAAAGGAAAAATGAGGTTTTTGCCTCTGGGATTGCAGCTAAAGGGGAAAAACAAATCCCCATCCCCCAAAAAGACGTAGTTTTAGGGGAAATTTCCCATTTAACCTAGCAAAAAAATAGCAACGGATTCTTTGTCGCTGTTCTATCGCTAAAGTATCACTTCAATTTTCAAAAATTATTTTCATAACTAAAAAATTTAAAAATTTTTTAGGAACAAAATTATCCGTCGCTATTTGGTGGCTAAACTTGACACCAAATTGAAAATCTGCATTTTAACGACGGATTTGAAAAATTGTCACTAATCGGTCGCTAATTAGCAACGGCAAAAAATGTCGTGGCTAAATTTAGTCACAAATTCAAGTTTTTTTTTTTAGTGTTTAGCGACAACACAAATCAGTCTCTAAAAACGTCACAAAAAAGGCACTGAAATTTTCCTTCAAATTTAGCAACCAATATTTAGTCGCTATAATTCAGTCACAACATAATCTTTTAGAATAGAAAAATTGTATATTTTTTAGCGACAAACCAAACAGTCTCTAATTTTGCCACAAAAAAAGGCACCATCAATTACTGCCAAAATTTAGCGACTGTTCCTTTTTTTACGTCACTATTCCATCGCTAAACTTGCCACTAGATTGGAAAAAAGATTTTCACAACTAATTCTATAAAAAGTCGCTAATTTTAGTCTCTAATTTGTGTTTTTTTTTTGTAGTGAAAGCCAGGAACCTACACTTAGTTAGTGGAAGTGTGTCAGCTCAAACAATAGGTCATGAAGTAGGAGATGATAATGTAGTTGAATTAAATGGTGTGGGTAATGCAAGAGATGCCAGGGATCCTAATGATGATAATGTAGATGAATTAAATGGTAAGGATAATGGTGGAGACACATTACATCATGATGCTGAAGTTATAGATAAACAGGTAGTAAACAATAATGTTAATGAAGAAATAGACAAGATGGAAACAATGATCAAATTCATGCAAATGTTTGTGATAATTCTAAAGATTATGGAGATATTGACTTAGGAGATGAATGTAGCTCATGTTACTCTAGTGATGATGTAGAAATTCTAGAGGAAATTAGGGAGTCTAGACAAAGGGGTAATAAATGATATATTGGAGAACTTCAAGTTTATATCATGTAACATGATTTTTAAGGACATAGTTGAGGCAAAGAAGACTATGAATATGAATTATGTGGCAAATGGTTATGAGTTGAAGATTATGAAATCTAATAAGTCAAGGGTAAGGTACAAGTGTAAAATGTGTTTTGCATTTGTATGACTAATTTCTAAGGTCTGAGGTATTTGATGAGTTGAAGCTAAATTTTTCTAAATACAAGTTAAAAACTGAAAAAAAGTGATTTTGATTTGGAAAGGAGTTATGTTGAAGATTACAAGATATTGGAAGGGTATGCTCAAAAGCTTAGAAATAATAATCCTCGAAGTAAGGTTGTATTTGAAATCAGTAGAGATGTTGTGGGTAAAGGAAAAAGGGTATTTGTGAGGATGCTTGTTTGTTTCAATTCATTGCAGCAAGGTTTCAGATCTATATGTAGACCTATCATAGGTCTTGATTCTACCTTTTTACTAAGAAAGTACAAAGGATAACTCATGGTTGTTGTTAGCCAAGATAACATGAATCGTGCATATGCAATTACTGTAATGCCCCAAAAATTTCGATATTGTGAATAGTACCTTTCTACCTATAAATAATGTACATCGAGGTGAAAAGTACCATGCTAGATCAAAAATTGACAAAAGGCCAACTTTTGACTTGAGAATAGTTAATAGTTAACTCTGCCTAAATAATTGAGTCATGAATGAAGCTAAATAAAGAGATTAAGTTGGGTCAATATCATTTATGGTTACTAATTAAATAAAAAATAATATGTGATAAAAAAAATATTTGATTAGAGGATTAAAGATTTATAATTTTTTTTTTCAGAATCATTCAAATAAATAAAAATTATATGGAAAAAGATAATTGTGTAAGGTTTAGTTTTAAAGTCTTTCGATTTTTCTAATGAATAAATCTTAGCCACAACAAATAAAGTATCAAATAAAATAAAGACAAAGGAAAAAAGGGTAAGCAAAAAAAAAGTATAGATTGAGATGAGGAGGGGCTACCTCCTCCATCAGCATTTGAGGAAACCAATCACTACCGGCTCCATATATCAATGGCGACTTCTTACCACTGATACTCCTCCACTGTTGGTAATTTAGCCACCACTGCTCCTCCCCCTTTGCTGTGCCATTTTTTTTCTTTTTCCTTTTCTCGCCATTCTATTTCTCTCTTAAAGCCAAAAATTTTCAAGCTCTACTCTAATCAATTTCGATGCCATAGAGTAACATGAACAACATCAATAGACTCTTGGTAGCAAGACAAGTCTTTTGATGTTCTCTAATTCTCCTCACTCACCAGCGATAAACAAATCGAAAATGGGTATGTCGAAAAGTTCAAGCTCTGATTCTGGCCAAACCACAAAGCCTTAGGGCGCATGACCACCTCCAATATATTCTCCATGGTTCAAGCTTTATTTTGACTATGGTGCTACATCCCCAGTGAAGCTCTAACAACCGGCGACCGGCGAAATGGGCTTGATCTTGACAAAATTGAGCTGAAATTTTGCTGAAAATGGCATATGCACTACCAAAATTACCTTTCCATATTTTCTTTAAGTAAAATATGCTTGTTAGAAAATTCTTTTAATACTTGGGTATCTATTTGATTTAGTTTAGGTAGCAAGTTAAAATTGACTATGATTTGTTTAATTATCAATTTGTTTAGTAATATTAACTCTACCAAGAGAGGGTTTTGGAAGCTATATGAAATTTTTGGGTTGTCTCAACTTATTTAATTGTTTAACTATGTGAGAAAGTTTAATTGGTTGATAAGAAAGTGCAAAGGATGAATCGGGAAGCTAGGAAATCCTTAATTCTAAATTGTTCATGATTGTGTTTATGAATTGAGGGAATGTCATGTTTAATTAATGAAAATTGGATTGTTATGACTTTGGCTTATTGAGGTTCAAGTGGAAATTTAAATGTTTAATGTTTAATGCCTACTAGTTAAAATGTGACATAGTAGAACTTTTATATATATATGTAAAATTATTACTATTAGAAGTGAATTTTGGGTTTATTTGTCTGATAATGTTATTTAGGAATATGGCAATAGAGTGAAATAATGTGGTAGTAATACTATTTTCTGAATGATTCTTCATCATTAATTCTTGATAATTGCGCAAAAACTATTAGTTAGAGCATAAATAAAATTTGGAACATTAAAATTTGTTTATAAATAACATAATTAAGGTGAAAATGGCCAATTGGCATGGAAGCTTCAATGAATGAAGCATAAGATGACTTATGATATTGATTAAAGGAATTTAATATTAGAGAGATGCATGGGATATCTAGTATGAGTATGTAAATATGGGTGTATGGCATGTATAATGCATGTGGAATTGTGAAAATGCTATAATAGTATATGATATTAAGAAATGTTTGTATTTTGATGATACATGGGTGAGACACCCTATACTCATAATTTAATGCAAGCAACAAGTGTCACAAACAACTTAGTTCCTATTTTTTAGCGTATATTCTTTAATACCTTTCTTATTGCTTAAATAACCATGATTTTTTTTTTGTCAGCATGTAGTTAACTATCCCGTATTACTATTTATTTGTTAAAAAAATTGGCAGCATAACGATTGCACTCATATTCTAACCCTCCTATACATATGAAAATCACACTCCTAATATAAACACTTCGTCTATATCAACCTCCAACAATTTCGCAAGTCACAACATCAAATCCCCAAATTCATATATCCATACATTCCACAACATATTTCATAATTTAAACATATATCAAGTAAATTCTTATAATAAACACATATATCCTGCTATAGTATTTTACAATACAAAACTATTTTATATTAACAGGCCTATTCTTTAGTACATATAAATGCCCAAAATATTTTATACACCTTCAATCAAAAATTAAACTTCTATCTGGCTTAATCATTGCTTTGTTGCACCATGCCAACTCTTCACTCAAAGCCTACGCGTAGTAAAAACCACACGCTAAGCAACTAATGCCTAGTGGTAGATGCTCTACTTACAAATTTCATGAATAGACACACACATGCATATATCCTTATATTAATTCTTATATTAAACTTTTTATGTACATTTATAATACTTCACTCTAATTTAATTATTTCCAGTATAAGTCATTATATATTTCCTTTTTATTTATTTATTATTATTTTATTATCACTTTATTACTATTATTATTCTTCTTATCATTATTAATTCCATAAGATTATTACTATACTATAATCAAATTACAATTTTAATACCAAATTTATCTATAGTTGATAAATTACATTTTAGTCCTTATAATTGCCAAAGTTACTAATTTGCCCTTAATTGTTCTTAATGTACCAAATTTCCCATTTATTCATACTTTATTCATTTCTACTTCTTATTTTACCTTTTTACCCTTAATCATTTAACTTTTTAGATTTTCACCCTTATTACTTTCTAAATTTATTATTTTGCCTCTAATATCTCCATTTAACTTATATTTACTTTTATACAACTAAAATTACTAATTTATTCTTATTTAAATAAAAATTTCTTTTTGGTCCCTAAACTTTTATATTAATCAATACTAGTCATTTTTTTCTTATTATTCATTCTTTAATTTCATTCTTTTCCATTAATACTACGTCTTTGCCCCTAATAGTATTCGGTAGAAATCCTCAAACCGGATATGTGGGATGCGGACTCCACAGGTCTATAACATATAAGGGTGACCCCAAATGACCACCAATACAATATACATAATGCCATATATCCTGTAAAAAGCCATATAAGGTCGTAGACTGCTATTGGCCTACACATATACGAGTCACTATGACTCGAATTGCGGTCAGTGTCCCTATGGCTAGCCAATTAAATCCTACACTTCTAATTTACTACCAGCATACTAGGGGCAAAAACTATACATTTCCTTTCATAATATCATATTTAACATATTTTCTATTCCTTTCTCAATGTTCACATTATGAATTATATCATACTCATATTTTAACTACATTATTTATCACGCATTATTTTCACATCACATATTTACATATTTTATTAATTATCATCATACATACATAAGGCACACCATTCGGCCTCTAGGTTTCTTAATCACATATAATTTGATCTTTTCTTTTTTTTTGCATTAAATTCTATACACATCATAATCACCATTTAAGCATAATTCAACCATTTCCAGAAATAATTCCACCATTTACGAATTTCTCTCTATATTCCATATTAGGAGCTGAACTGCACCATCATCAATCACATGTATTTTTTCCAATTTAATGCCTTTAATTCACTTAATTATCAACTAATTACTCAATTATCACATCAATTTAATTTTATATACCATTTACATGTTTTTTCTATTAGTTACTTAATAGGTAGTTATACGCAAGTCTACTAATTATTCATCCAAATGTACAATTTCATATTCTTTATGCCTTAATTTTATCCCAATTTCATGAATTTACATTTAGTTACATTTTTCCCTAACTTAGTTCACATGCACTTATACATGCATAATATGAATTTCACATGAAATAAGCAAGTTTAAGCATCCACATACCTTATTTCCTAAGCTCCAACCTAAGTAGCTCTTTCTTTCCTCTTTCCTTCTTTTTCTCTCCTTCTTCTTCTTCCTCACCACCTTGGCCGAATTCCATAGTAAGAAATTCAATCAATTTTCTTTCAAATTTCAATAAAAGATACATATATTCATGGTAACTACACCTAATTCTAATCAAAACTATTAAAATTACATCAAAATCACTTACTTGATAAAATTCTCCAAATCCAGCTCTTCCAAATTTCTCTCAATTTCTCCACTCAAACTTGCTCTTAGGATGCTAGAGAGCTTGAATAATGCTTAGGAATTAATTTAAAGGTTTAATTTCATGGAATTTAGATGAATATGGAAGGAAAATGGTGGATTGCTATAGAGGAGGATGGCCGGCCAATAGAGAGGGAGAAGGTGGGTGAATCTTCATGAAAATTTTGATTTTTAGGCTAATTATACCCACCCATAATGGGCCAAAATTGGTCCAAGCATAAATAAGCCCAATGGGCCTCATACTTAATATATATCAAGCCTGTAAATTTTTTCCTTTATTTTTTGTGTCATTCCTCATAAAAATATATCCATAAATATTGAAAAATATTTATTCGGGTGTAAAAAAAATTTCAGATCAAAATAATGTCGTTTCGGTGAGTTTCCTGATCTGGTGATAATTTTACCGGTTCGATAACTTATTTTTTTGTGTCATTCAAAAATTCAATTTTCACCACCAAAAATTTATTTAAAATATTTAGAATGATTCTATTAAATTGAAAGAATTTTTACAGGTCTCTAACATTTTATTAAGCCCGGTCAAATGTTGGTCAACTGTTATTACTATTCAAACATAACCGTGACTTATTTTTATTTCTGACTTTTAAGGAACCACTTAAACTCAATTTTATCTCAAATTATATTATCGGACTCCTTATGAACCACTTAAACCCCATTGATCGTATTGTGAATCTTCCCAAAGGAAGATATTTTCCCAATCCATCTTCAACTTCATTTTAACCTCCAAACATAAATTTAACACCTATATCATCCTCTCTGACTTTCAACTTTAACACCTGTATCTTCCTTTCTAACTTTCCATTTGTTTCTGGACCAAAAATAGTAATGAGCTTCATCTCAATACCCAAACCTCATATAATTTCTTCTAAAATTTTTAAATCTCCTCTTTGCCTTTTTCTCTTGGTTATGGTTCAACTAGAACACAAACACACCCTGACATTATGTGTAAGGCCGCAACTCGTACCCCAGTAGTTTTGGACAATTGTGTTGTGTGAAGTGGTCTAGGTTGTTAATATTATTGACCTTAGGGGTTAATTGCTTGTTTTAATATGTTATAAGGGTTTAATTGTGTATGATGAGTTTTATTATGTGGCTTGTCTGAATTTGGAGAAGAAAAGAAGGATTAGAAGTGAATTTGCCAAATCTATCACAAGAAGGTAACAAGTGGAGGGTAGAGATGGGAAAAGAGAAGGAAAAGATAAGCGTTGACTTATAGTCAAGAGAGAGAGAACGTGAGAGAGAGCAAATCTGCCTTCTCCCTTTCTCATTTTCCCTTTCTCATTCCAGGCTCTTTTCTTCTCCTCCTTGCTCTTCTTCATTCCCCAAATTGCCGTAATTTGTGTGTTGGTTTGGCAAATTCTAAAATTTTCGGGTAAGTGATAATGTTCTTGTTCTTCTTCTTCTTCTTCTTCTTCTTCTTCTTCTTCTTCTTCTTCTTCTTCTTCTCCTTAATTTGGTGATGTCTATGTGTGTTTGGGTTTTGAGTATTTATTGTGATTTGGCTTGTTTGCTTAGAGATTCCTCCTAGAGAAGCCAAAGTGAAGGAGAAAGGAGGAGGTAGTGTTGCCAATTGAACTTGGAGGAGCTTAGGAGCTAAGGTTTGGGAAGTTGTGTTTGTGTGAACTTGATTTTTGACCATTGATATGAATTTCTGGAAATTGAGTAATTCAGCATGTTTATTTGCATGATTGAGTTGGGTTTTGACAATTGTGAATTGGTTTTGGTAGTGAATTAGTGTATATAAAGTTAAGAGTGACTTTATGTGGAATTTGGGGAATTTTCTAGGTTTTAAACTTTGTTGTTCAAATTGTTCTTTTTTTGTCTTTTAATCACTTCTTTAAGTGTAAATCTTGGGTAATTTAATGGGTAATATGTTTTTAATGTTTTATGATGTCTATGTAGAATTCTCATGGGTTAATTGCATGTTTTAGAGAAGGTTTGTGTGAGGAAGAGCTGTGCAGATCGGCATCAGGGCCGAGAAGCTTAACTCTATTACGGGCGCGACTTTCATCTCGAGCGCGATAGAGCTTGGTCATCCGAGCTTTCCCCGAGGTGTTGTTTATCGCGAGCGTGACAGAGAGTTCGATAGCCGATCTTTTGCCGGGCTGCTCTCTTTCGCAAGCATAATAGAGGCATTCTAGCTCTCTGTCGCATACGAGATGGGTGTCGCGAATGCGACCTTTAGTGAAGTACGTCTTTGTCACAGGCGCGACTATGGTCGCAAGCGCGACCCTTCCCTGTGCCTTGGATAATTAATATTTGTCACACTTTGCATGGCTTCTCACTTATATTTTATATATGAACTATAATATGCTTTATCGTGTGAACAATATTTGAATTAATATCTTAGCCTTCAATAGTCACGTATTGGACAGATAGGCATGCCTATAGCATTCTGTTTGCTGCAGCCTATTCATTTCTTAGACCCTAATCAGGTCCCTATGCATTTGGATCCTCTCGATCCCTATGTGTTTGGTTCTTGCTTAAGATCCCTGTGTGTTTTTAAAATAAAAAGATAAAAAAAGAAAATATTTGTTTGTGCCTACGGATACCCATGCTTTCACCCGATATCCACTTCATTGAGTTTGCAAGCGTATATATGAGTATGTTCTATCATGGAAATTATGTGAATTATTGAAATGATGCTATATGAAATGTATGAGTGATGCTATTATTAATGAATGGAATTTATGGTTAGCTTATAATGCTTCAGTTATATATATGTGCCATGCGAATGTGATTTGCATTGACGTCCACTGTGAGTGGTCATTCATCTCTTGTTTTCCCCACTAAGCCATTGGGCTTAGCACAGGTGCTTCATTCGTGCAGGTGTGGAAGCGGCAGTAGATTTTAGAGGGACTGATCCGCAGCAGCCAAGGCCAACTCAATAGGATGAGCTTTTGTTTAGTGTTAGGTTTTGCAACTGTTCAGATGCAAAGCTTTTGGATTGTAATTAGATTTGAAAATTTAATATGTATAGTTATGTAATGTTGTAAGACTTGAATATGTATATAAGTAAAGATGATATTGTAATGCAATTCAGCAATGTAAATATTTTTGTTTATGAAGGAATGAGATATTTAGAAGAGAAATTTTTGTTAGCCTCAATTCTATTGTGTATATAAGTATGTATGGTTATTTTTGTATTATATTGAATGTTTCTATATGCTTTGTTTTGCGGGGTATCAACCCTTGCCTATCGGAGCACTCATTTCTCTTCTGAGGGTGAGCTCCCCTAAGTAAAGGTAAGGGGTGCTACAATTTTATTGGTATCAGAGCATAGGTTTAGGCATTTTCAGGCGACCATAGAATAGAGATGTGTTTAGAATTGTGTTGGCCTGATGCGGATCTCCTTGTGTTTTATAGTTAGAATGGAGTCTGCGAGAGGATCTCTTGAGGGTTCAGCCGATAGTGCGAATCCTCGGGATCAAGAACTGTCAGTTTTTTGTCCAACTCAGCCAGTGAGAGTGCAACCTGAGGCTCCAGCCATGCCTTTTAAGGCCATGATTAAGATATCGCAAGACATGGCTAGGGTTTTGGAAAGGGTAACTGCACCGAGAGCTCCGATTGAGATGATAAGGAAGTTTAGAGCCGAAGATATTTATGGAACTAGTTTGGATGAGTCTGACAAAGCAGAGATGTGGATTGAGAAAGTGAAAAGAGTTTTAGAGGAGATTCATTGTCCCCCTGATAGGGAAGTTGAGTGTGTTGTATCGCTCTTGCAGGGTTCTGCCTATGATTGGTGGAAATTGGTTTTGAGGAACCCGCAATTACCTGACTCGTTTACTTGGGAGTTTTTCAAGCGAGAGTTTCACGCCAAGTTTATAACCAAGGCATATAAATAAGCTAGATGGACTCAATTTTTGAATCTCAAGCTGAGGGCTTTGTCTCTAGCAGAATATGAGAAGGAATTCAGCAGGCTTAGCAAGTATGCACCGCCGGGTGTCTTCACCGAAGATTTTCGTTGCCAACATTTTGCGGCGGGCCTGAATGAGTCCCTTAAGGCTATGTTGATTTCTTTAATGTCCTCTCCAATGATTAGTTATTATCAGATTGTGCAAGAAGCAATGTGAGTGGAACGTTCTGAG
This sequence comes from Excoecaria cochinchinensis, assembly GCA_947683425.1. Taxonomy (NCBI): domain Eukaryota; kingdom Viridiplantae; phylum Streptophyta; class Magnoliopsida; order Malpighiales; family Euphorbiaceae; genus Excoecaria; species Excoecaria cochinchinensis. The sequence goes on along the minus strand of CANTUQ010000021.1, from coordinate 8,614,797 downwards.
ACCATTTTAAGAGAAAGGGCTCAAAGGAGGAATCCCTCTCGTGGAGGCTCATCTCTAGGAAAGAGACCAAGGAATTCTCAAGTGAATTCTCCGAATGAGTCTACTAATAGTCCTGCTTCTCAACTGAATTCTCTAGATGAGTCTACTAATAGCCCTGCTATGAGTGGCAGGAGACAAGGATCTGCCCAAGTATCTAGTGCTGGTAGAGGTGCTTTCGGTGGCGGAGGTGATATTGTACCAAAATGTTCGCATTGTAATAAGCGCCATCAGGGTGAGTGCCGTTGGTTGATAGGAGTTTGCTTCAGATGTGGAAGTATGGAGCATTTGTTGGCTCATTGCCCTAAGTTAATTGAGAATACCTATGAGCAGTAAGAAACCAGTTGAGCGGGATCTAATGCCCCTCATGCTAGCCGTGGTAGAGGAATAGGGCGAGGTCGTGGTGGACGGCCTAGAGATGGAGCTTCTTTTGAGATAGTGGACCATTCTCTAATAGTGCCAACTACGGCATATGCAATGAGTGTAACACCCCTATACCCGTACGTAGGACACCGTAAGATGAAACAGGCAGTGTATGATGATGAGTGGAAGTGCTACCACACAGAGATGCAAAATAACCCTAACATGAATAGAAAAAAAAATCGTTTAAATCAAAATATTATTGACACACACACGCGCACGCGCACTTATATCCTTTACATAAATTATTACATAATTATTGCAATTACAAAACACATTAACTTTTATAGACTCATTAGCCAAAACCAGTGCGGAACGCTCGAACGGTACTCCCATCTCCACAACCTGCGTGGACAAACACCCATGCTAAGCGCGAGGCTTAGTGGGAAAAACCACATACAATAAATAACCATTCAAAATGGTTGTCAAGCCAACACTTGCATATTAACCCAATAACACACACACACATATATATAACGCACATAAGGTAGAAGATGCCACATATTTTCATCATAATTCTTTTTACAACAAGGTAAATTATCGAGTACATTTATAGCTTGATATGTATACCATTATGATTGCATGATCTTAAACTAATTACCAATCCAAAAATCTACATTTATATAGCACATATACATATAACAGTTTCATTTCTTACCAACGAACTCCTTTCTTTACTTTCATGCATAAAACCTTTCTAAACTAATAAGCATATATAGTTCTTGAGGCAGTTTGGTTCGGACTTGAAATGGAAATTTCAAGCTTCCTACGTATCCCAAAGATTGGGAATCAAAATCCACCTATATGCTTTTCAAAATATCTTTTCCTTACTTGTCTCATTATGCCTTTAATTATTAATCCATATTCACCGAATCATGTTCACTTAGAGTCATGGTACAATGTTCATATACATACCTTTCACATAAGTTCTTTACCGGACATATATACCTTAGTTATCAATGTCAGGATCTTGAGGATAAAACACATATCAAAACCATTATTCTATTCTTAAACATATCAATGTTTCAATACCCACCAATAAATGCATCATATAACTTCTTTACTGAATGTTTGACTATAGCAAGTACAAATTTAAAAATACTTCAATAATCCTTGTGCGGTCACAATCTTTCATACATACTGTGATGCGCGCTGAACCCCGGACGCCCAAAAAAACCCATTTTTAGGGCATTCAAGAGAGGTTCATTGTAACACCCCCTACCTATACGTAGGCATACCCATCCTCTAGGAGTGAGAAGCCGTATGAGCCGGGTGTGTCACCAAGTATATAAAGATATAAAGCATACATTCATACATAATAACCATACATCATTATGGGAAAATTAAAACCTTCATAAGTACCAGAATGATCCATCATTACAATAGCAAAATTCGTTACAAAAATGTTCTGATCAAAAGTCAGAATAAGATAATTACATAACCCAAAAGTATATAAATGCGAAAGCTTTACAAAATAATGGTATAAAGAGAGTTCCGATACAAAAGAAGCAACATGCTATAAAAAATAAAGCCCTAACACTAATCCCTCTGTGTTGGCTTGACTGGCGATGACTCTCCCAAAAGAACACCATCCTCCGCACCTGCACGGATAAAACACCGTACTAAGCGATAAACGCTTAGTGGGGAACACACAACAAAAGAGTGGACAGCCATTCACAATGGTCGTCTATGCCATACACATACAATATGACAAATGCGGATAATGATATCAACTGTATAATCATACTTGCATAATAAAGACATGCATTTAGAAGTTCACATCCACATTCATTTACACTTTAGTTGATTTCTCATACTTATCATTATACGCATCCGAATACCATATTCTTGTAATCATGTCAAAGCGGAGCAAAACAAAAAGAGCACCTGCTGACTCACAATAGTGGATAACGAGTATACGGACAGTACCTTACGGGTACGAATCAAATACTGACAATACCTTACGGGTACGAATCAAAAACCATTTCATTTTATCAATTACAAAACATTTTACTGAGGGGACTGTGACGTGCAGTGAACCTCGCAGCCTCCCGAAAACCCGCTTTAGGGCGATCAGGAGAGGTTCGTAAAACTTGTAAGGTATTTACAAGTTTGCGTGTATTCTGGGCAACAAAGAGGTTTCTTGGAGTCGCCACCCAATAGAACATTTGGAAGGGTCATCTAGCCTCATCGAGCCTAAGACGGCGCATACATATCCATCTTGGGCTAGCCAGAGGGATCTTGGAGGCCTCATCCTCTACCCCCTGGAGCCTAGGATTGTATATTTAAGCCTTTTGGTGGGACTCAAGAGGTGTCTTGGAAGTCCTAGACCTCTCGCCTCATTGAGCTCCAAAGGCCAGAGTGAGTTCGGGACTTCTCATTTATTTATACCTTGATTAATATTATAATTGAGTTTTGAGTTTATTGTTTCATCAACTTTCCACACGATGCAATTTAAATTAAAGGCACAATCATTCATATCGAAAGCGGTAAATGGAAGATAAATCCAAAAATAAAACATTCAAAAATATTACAATAACACCAGGAGCGGAATACAACTCCCATTTATATATGAAATGCAAATCAAGCATAAATCAGGGTATTCATTGATGATGAGGACATTGATCCTCGCATGCATATTTATTATGAAATAGTTATTGATGTGATGATTTATTTGAGTATGAAAAACTAGGACATTGGTCCCATTTTTTATTTAGAGAAAATGCCAGGTTAATTAATAGAAAGGTTTTGGTCTTTTTTACTTCAACGATATTAAAACCATTTTCATAATAACATAAATAAAAGGTAAAGGCAAAGAAGGAACCCGAATAAAAGTCCTCGGACTGGCACAATCACCATCTTTCATAACTCCAACTCCAAATAGTCAGAAAATAACTCCCAAGAATAAACATGTTAGCATCAAAAACACGTGAATAAAAAATAAAAATAAAAGAATGAGAGAACCCTAACAGAAATAGGTTAAAAGATAGAATTTTATAAATCAAAAACGTAAAAGCCTGCCTAGGGACGGCCCCCTGTACCGTGCCATGGGCCGTCCCTAGTAAGGGGAAACAAGTAAAAAAGACCTTTTAGCTCTTTTATAAAAGAATGATAAAATACGTAAGAGATCAATGTGAATCAAATTAAATTATGCAAATGTTAGTCCAGAATGTTTACCCTCGGATTTTACCTTTTAGGGTGATTGTCGGATGATTTCGTCCCCGTATGCTTCGCAAGGATCGAGTAAGAATCAGATCAAAGAAAGAAAATTTATGTTATTCTTTCCTTGAAAATTTGATAATAATCGAGTGTTCGAATTAGTTATATTGATGGAAACGAATGAATTTTGTCACCTCAAATTGACTTAATTCGCAAGAAAAATTGGAAGAAATCAATTAATAAAAAAAAAATATCAAAATAAAATTCTGCAAATAAAGCAGAGATTTCATAAACTTTTGAGTAAATTGCTCACATAAACTTTTCTAAAAATCAATTTCCCAAAAATATTTGATAGCCTTTTTTCAAAATAAATTACTCTAAAATTTCCCTCTTTTTCTCACCAAAATTCCCAAATTTTCTCCCCAAATTTTCTCTCCAAATTTTCTCCCCAAATTTTCTCTCTAACTTTTCTCTCCAAATTTTCTCTCCAACTTTTCTATCTAAATTTTCTCTCCAAATTTTCTCTAACCCTAAAATTGAAATTTGATCCTCTATTTATAGGATTTTAGGAGATAATTAAGATAAGCCTCAATCTAAAGTTTGAATTTAAAAAAAAAAAAACTTTAAAATTCAACTCTTAGATAAATCCTATCCTTCATCAGATTTTATCCAATCCGGTGTGATCTGGTCAGTTACTGTACCGACAGGCTTCCCTGCATCTACCGATGGCCGTCCCTACTAAGGGCATATGCGGGAAACTGACTAGGGACGGGGCGCGATACTAGGGACGGGGCGTCCCTACATCGCCACGTGTCTGTCCCCACTACGCCTAGAGATGGGGATCACCTTAAGTAGGGACGGGCGTCCCTACACAGACGGGCATCCCGTCTGTGGAGAAAAACTCCCAATTTTACCTAAAATTTATCCAATTCTTTCAAAACTCCACGCCATAGAAAAATATTTTAATCCTTGCGAAACCGAAAGACGAAAACCTCTGAATTTCATCCCCTTATCCGAAAACCGACATCGATCTCTTCATCGGGTAACTCTGATCTGGACTGCCTCAAGACCCGGTGTCTACAGGGACCTTAAACAAGATCCAAATACTGAGGGGGTTCGCGAGGAACCAAACGGGGACCTGATCGGGGTCCAAATGGAACTGAGGCTGCAGCTAAAGATTCTATTAGGCATGCCTAACCATCCACTTACTTGACTTTAGCAGGTTATGCATCATTCAAATCATGCTTCCAAGTGTAGCACATAATTATACTCACATTCATAACAAGGAATCATAAATAAGACATGCATAGTTCAATATCATTCAACAACCTACAACATGCAATATCATATACATTACCTATTATTTGGCTAAGTTAAAATACCATTTATATAATTTACAAATTAAAAACACACAAATGAGGGCTAAAGAACTCAAAGCAGAAGAAAAAAGATTGAGAAAGACCCAAATACGTTTGACAAAAAAACGAAGGGACAGAGGCCTAAAGGGGCACGAGTCGTGCTGAGAAGCACGACTCGTGCTCCTGCTTCCTGCCAGAGCACGTCTCATGTTCATGGAACACGACTCGTGCTTTGGCTCTCTACTCCCTCAGGTGGCAAAGAAAGAGAAGAGAGGAAGGAATACTCACCAGAGGAATGCGACTCGGACGACCATGCATGACTTGGACAATGCACAGACAGCAAAACACAGCAAGCAAAACAAGGAAGAGAAAAGAGAAGGAAAAGCAAGGGAGAGCATGACTCACACACCCAAACACGACTAGGACAAGGACACAGACAGCAAACAAAGGAAACGAAATCACGAAAGAGACAGCTAACGCAATTTTCCAATTTTTAAAACCCTAATGTCGTGAAATTCACCGAAAACCCAGAATTTCCAAGAATTCATCCCAACTTAACTCCATTCCATTTTAACCGGAAAACAAGCTTTCCCAAACATAAAAACCAAAGTAACCAATACATAAACACTTCCTTTAACAACAACCCACTCAAATTACAGATTAGCTTCATCAAGAGTTTCAAAAAACCAGGACCCAGAAAAATTAACAGTAATCTCAAATCAACTTTAACTCCATTCTCAAGGTTTTAATCTTCATCCATTAAGCAAAAATATCAACTTTTACTCATCCAATATCCCAATATGCATCTTCAAAACAACAGGATGCTAACAAAAGAAAGTTCAAACACAGTAAGAACACAAAAATGCAGAAATTCCCAAACCTATAATCCTAGCTTCAGTCACTTGGTTCCACTGCTCCCAGCTTTTTCCTTGCCCTTAGGATTGCGAGCAGACTCAGCTAGACACGACCACCACAGAACATCCAAAAATACAAACCCTAAGTTAAATCTAAACCTAGAAATCAAGAAGAAGATGATGCACAAAGAATGACCAGATGAAGAAATGCAAGGAAACTTACCAAATTAGAGTGCAAGAGATTATCAATTCCCACTAATAATGTCTGAAATCCAAACTAGGGTTCTTAGGGAAAGAGAAGGAAGAAGAAGAGTAAGGAAAAGAGGGGCAACGGGATTTAAAGAAAAGAAATATGCCCTCCCCCTTTTCTCTTTCTTTTTCTTTTTCTTTTCCTAACCTAGACAAGTGTCACTACCCTATTAGTGGGATTTGGTCACTCACACCCTAAGCTCATGCTTCACACATACATAATGCATTTCCAACTTATATACACCCTACTATGATATGATCATGTCCACACAAACATAATCCAACGAATTCACACTCTAATGCCATATATGCATCCATACACTATTATTGCTCATAACACATACAATATTCCCAAAATGCCCTTATGATATGCCGAACACATACAATTGCATGCACACATAAATGGGCTCATACTAATAGGGGGCAAATGGGGTGTGACATTCATAGGACTTGTAAGAGATCACAAGGGCGTCTATTTTGTGCAACAAGGAGGTGTTTTTGAGTCGCTACATAATAAAACATTGGGAAAGTTTATCTAGCCTTACTGCGCCTAAGACAGCGCATGTGTGTTTATTTTGGGCAATCAGAGATATTTTGGACACCTCTTTCCAATAGAACACTGGAAGGATCGTCTAATCTCGTGAAGCCTAAGATGATGCATATATGTCTATTTTGGGCAAGCCAGAGATATTTTGGACACCTCCTTTCAATAGAATACTGGAAAGATCATTTAATCACGGGGAGTCTAAGACAATGCAAATTGGGCCTATTTTGGGCAACAAGAGATATTTTAGAATTCCCTTTCCAATAGAACATTGGAAAGGTTCATCTAACCTCATTGAGCTTAAGACCAGAGATGGTTCAGGACTTCCCATTTATTCATACCTTGGTTAAAGTTATAATTGAATTTAGAATTTAAGATTTCATCCCTTTTCTCATTCATTTAATTGCAATAATTAGAGCGCATATCAATCACATAATAAAAATGATAAATAAAAATAAGATAAAAAAAGGAAAATAAAAATACAATAAATTACAATAAAACTAGGGGCGGAATACAACCCCCAATGTAAATGAAATGTAAATCATACATAAAATGGGGTATTTATTAAGGATGAGGACATTGGACCTCGCATGCATACTTACAGAAAATAATTTTAAATTGACAATTTATTTGGATGGAAAAACTAGGACATTGGTCCCATTTTATTAGAAAACCCCAATTTATTTTAAAAAAAATATTTTTGTGTGATTTTTAATTAAATGTGCATAAAATAAATGATTTTATTACTAATTACATGACAAATAAATTAAAAAGACAAATAAAGGAAAAATAATAAATACAATAAAAAAGATAAATCCCCGGATCTCCTCCTTCGTTCGCATGGATGCTCAAAGAAGGAAAAACAAAGATTTGAAACCAAAAACAAGCACAAATAAAATTAAAGTTAGTAATTAAATCAAGAAAATCAATTAAATACATAAAATAATAAATAACAAATTAAAATAGATAAAAAAACGCATTATGGGTGATAAATAAATTAAATGACTGTGATGCGCGTCGAACGTCGGGGGCCCTAAAAACTCGCTTTTAGGGTGTTCGAGAGAGGTTCATGGAACTTATAAGAGATTTAAATGGGTGTCTATTTTGGGCAACAAGGAGGTATTTTGGAGTCACCACCCAATAAAATATTGGGAAAGGTCGTCTATCCTCACTGAGACTAAGACAGCACATGTGTGTCTATTTTGGGCAATCGGAGATATTTTGGACACCTACTTCCAATAGAACATTGGGAGGATCGTCTAATATCGTGAAGCCTAAGACGATGCATATACGTCTATTTTGGGCAAGCTAGAGATATTTTGGATACATCTTTCAAATAAAACACTGGAAAGATAATCTAATCTCGTGGAGCCTAAGACAATGCAAATTGGGCCTATTTTCGGCAACAAGAGATATTTCGGAGACCCCACCCCAATAGAACATTGAGATGGTCCTCTAACCTCATTGAGCCTAAGACTAGAGATGGTTCGGGACTTCCCATTTATTCATACCTTGGTTAAATTATAATTGAGTTTTGAATTTAATATTTCATTCATTTTCTCATACAATTTAATGAAATAATTAAAGTGCAGATCATTCACGTAATAAAAGCGATAAACGAAAGCGGTAAATAGAAGCAAGATTAAAACAAGATAAACAAAAATCCAATAAATTACAACAAAACTAGAGGCGAAATACAACCCCCATTGTAAATGACATGTAATCATATAGAAGACAGGGCATTTATTAGGGATGAGGACATTGGTCCTCGCATGCATATTCACAAAAGAATAATTTTGAAGTGATAATTTATTTTGATAAAAATTAGGACATTGGTCCCATTTTATTAACAAAACTCCAACTTAATTAATAAAAATATTTAGCCATTTTCATGTTAGCGGAATAAAATAATATTTAAAATAAATGGAAATTGAAATAAAGAGGAGTAGGGTAAAAGAATAAACCCGAATAATGTTCTCAGCTCATCACGGTGTCTTCCATTTTTAATAGCCCAAAGCCAGTAAAGAAACAACGAAGCTCACAAAACAAAAATCATGTAAGTGCAATAATCAACAATAAAATAGACATGAAAAGTAAATAATGATAAAGAATCTATGAAAAATCAATCATGCAAAATAAGAATAAAAGGATAAAATAAAGAAAAGAAGAAAATGAAGAAGGAAGGCCTCGGGACGGCCCATGGCGCGCGAACGACGGCAGTCCCTGGGCCGACCGATGGGTGGAGTTGCAACTCCTCGATGACCCGTTGCTCAATTGAGGGATGACCGTCAGTGGAGCCTCGGCCCGTCGGTCGTCCTAGATCCAAAAAAATTAGGAAAAATAACTAAAAAAACTTGTTTTAATTTGAATAAAATGAAATTTTATGTGTAAAATCAATATGAAAGGATTAAATGCAGAAGAGGATGATCCAAAATGTTTACCCTCGGAATATTACCTTCGAAGGTAAATGTCGTATGATTTCTATCTCTTGAATTATACAAGGATTGATCAGTGATGTGTAATTTCAAGAGATTTTTGACTATAAAATCATACTTTTGAAAACAAATCAAGAAAAGAAAATTATATTTTCCTTGTTGATGTTTTGGTAGAAATTATGAATGCTAAAAATGGCTAGATCAGATAGAAACAAATTAATTTCGTTCCCTCATATTCGCCTTGATTTGAAGAATATTTGATAAAAATTTGATATTAATAAAAGCAAGAACATTTTGTGGGAAAACTCTTTATTTCATAAAAATTTCTAACCTTGAATAATGAGCCTCTATCCCCTATTTATAGGTTAAGGAAAATAATTCAAATAAATTCAAATTTGGAATTTAAATTTGAAAAAGATTTCTGAAATCAAAATTAAATCCGAATGATTTGTAGAATATTCTCAAAATCAAATCAGAGATTTGAAAATATTTGAAGAGATTTGGAAGATATAGGAAATCTAGGAAATATATTTGAAAAGAATTGGAAAATATTGGAAAATCTTTGAAATATATTTGAAAAGACATGAAAATCTTTGAAATATGTTTTATATCTTTAAAAAATCTAGAGAATCCCGTTCAATCTTGCAGCAGATCAACAACCGACGAGCATCGGTGGAGGACCGACGGGCATCAATCACGAGGGCACTCTCAGTCTTTTGAACGGCGGACCACTACATGAGAGGCGAGTGTCGAGAGATAGCCGTTGCTCGCGAGAGGCAGGCATCTCTCGCACGAGCGACGTGCATCTCTCAGCCCGAGAGACGGTCTCCCGTACGTGAGCGACGGGCATCGCTCCCGCAAGAGACAAGCTCCTTACACGAGTGACGGGCGTCGCTCCCGCGAGAGATGAGCCCATCCCACACGAGCAACAGGCATCGCTCGTGCGAGGGAGGCTGTCCTTCGTAACGAATGACGGGCGTCCCTCCTGACAGACGGGCACCCTGTCAGTGGAGCAAAGACAAGATTTTCTAAAGATAAACTCCTTTTGACGCCCGAAAATCTCCTGTCATCAAAAAACCTCAATCCTTGTAAATTCGAAGAGCAAAAACTCACAACTTTCATCCATTTGCCTAGAAAAAGGCATTGATATCTTCATCGGGTAACTCTGATTTGGACTGCCTCAGGACTCGGTGCCTATAGTTGCCCCTAATTTTGGGGAAACTAGTACACTAGTTTCTAGATGAGCCAAAATTCAGAGAAGAAGGAAAGAGATGCATACCTGAGGCAGTCCGTTACCTTTTGAGGTGTGTTTAAGCTAGTGACCCTTCGCTGCCGAGCCGTGGTGTATTTTATCGCAACCCTTTGACGATTCATGTTGCCACGTTCCTTTTACTGGCCTCCTCTCGGCCTGTACAATATCTGACTGTCATGAGATGCAGTGTTATCCAACTGCAACCCAATTGCGATATGTTTTATCGCATGTGTCCCGCTGGCCTCGTCTCGGCTTGCACGGTGCCTGAATGTCATGAGCAATAGTGTTTTCTAACTATAACCCAATTGCTATTTGTTCTATCACGTGTGTCCCATTGGCCTCCTCTCGGCTTGCGCGATATCTGATTGTTATGAGAGGTAATGTTCTCTAACTATAACTCAGTTGCGATTTGTTTTATCGCATATGTCCCGCTGGCCTCATCTCGGTCTGAATGATGTGAGATGCAATGTTCTCTAACTACAATCCAATTGCAATTTTTTCTATCGTATATGTCCTGCTGGCCTCGTCTCGGTTTGTGCGGCATGATCTTGCTAACCCCCATCCGGTCTGTAAAATATGATTTTTGATTTGCTTATCGCCATTCGGTTTGCATATTAACCATTATCTGAATGACGTAGTGTCTGATTTGCTAACCACCATTCAGTTAGCCTAGTGCTTAATTGCTGACCATCCTCGGGTCGATGTGGCGTCATGTGCCTGTGGTTATAAAAGACTTTATTAATTCATTGCGGATTAATTCGTTTTGCCAACGTAAATTCATAAACATTTTTTATGTCGTCATTTATTTTCATCTTTCTTACTTATCATGTTATCAAACATTTTAAAAGTGCAAGTAAGACATTAGCAATAATGGAAAGATACAAGATAAAACATAAATTTAACAAAATGTAAGTTTCACTAACAAAATGCAATTTTTGTACAACGAATATACAAGTACAATGATATAAACTCCCTGAATACACTACAGGGGAAATAATCTGAGGGCTCATCCGGGTCCTCCTCGTCATTTCGTACGTGTACCAGCTGACTAAGAGATGAAGATGTGGACGGCTCGGCTTTGGAGGTGGGAGGCCAACTGTGATGTGCTGAGGGCTTAGTCCCTGGATCTAAACGCGGAGGGATAGCGACCGGTGCGGATACTGGCCGTCCCGTCGCGAGGGTAGCCTGCTAGAACTAAACCTGAGCATACCGATCCAAAAAAGGCTGAGCACAAACCCCGATGAACTCCAACGTGTCTCTGACCACACCGCCCAGCTCCGTAAAGGCCCTCGAAAGTCTCGTGGTCTAGTCTCTGGCTGCATCCTTGATGTCCATGAGCTTGGTCTCTGTCTGCTCCCTGATGGATGCAAATATGGGTGGTATGGCACCCTCCAATCTCTCCACCCGAAATCTGAGGGCAGTGACGGACTTATTAATCACATGGACTGCCTCAACTACCCTCTGGGCTGCTGCGTCATAGGAGGCACCCAAACTGTGCCTCAAGTCCTCAATAAGTCTCCCCTGCTCCTCTATAAGCCTCTCCTGCTGGCGTAAATGCTCAAGGAGTGCTCGATCTCTCTCCTCATATCGATGTTCCATGGCAGTGAGAAGGCCAATCATAGCAGCAATGACATCAAGCTGGGTCAGCTGTGGAGGTGGCATTGGAGTGGGCCGTACTGGCTCTGTGTTATGCTCTAGGGGAGGTGCTGTGGAGGTGGATGCCCCCGGGTGTCTTGACCTGCCATATGGGTGGTACCTCCTAGTCTCTCGGAGTACGGACGACTGGACTCGTGATGGTGGAGGTGGAGTAGGGCTCTGAACTCTCTGCACCGGCGGGGTGACTATTAGATCATCAATACTGAACTCAATACCCATATCGAACGGAGTCTGAGGCTGCTCCTCCTCCGGCTGAGGCTGCTATGGGGACATCTGTGTAGGCTGCAACTCCTGATACTCAGGCTGCTGTGGAGGCTAGCCCTCCATCTGGAGCTCCTCCCCTACTGGTTGGAGTGGAGGGAGACCGAACATATGCCTGGTCTTTGGTATGGAAAGCAACCGATACTCCTCTAGCCGACCAGTCACCTGTGCGATCATACCCATAGTCAGTGCCACTGATGCATCCACATAAACACTCTCATCTGTGGGGGCTTCCAGGATCAACCCCCAAGTGTAACAATAATCTGGTAACCACTCCTCTGGCCCATACTATTAGGGATTCTCCCCGTGAAACTCTAACCAAGTTAGCCACAATCTTGTGGCTAATGTTGAGGCACCGACCAGCTACCATCGCCCATAAGCTCCAGTTCTTGACTCCATTAATAGACCCCAGATTACCTGCCCGACCCAGGTATGAACTGGAGAGGACCCTATGTATATATCTGCGGAACTGAGATGAAAGCATTGTATTCTTCACCGTGTCGTGGTCGTACGACACTCCTGGCATTGTAATAGTCTCCCAATGCTGCCTCCTAACCGCTCTCTGTGGGATCATCACATAGTCCCTATAAGGAAGCCCCATGGCCTCTGTGAATGTCCGGCGCGTGATGCTGTGATGTTGACCTCTAACCCAAAACTGTATAACACCCTCCTCGGTGTTCGACCTCTGGAATCCTCCATAGTGAAGAGTGGCTAAGAACTCCTTGACGACCTCGGGGTGAGTCTTGAATGAGGGCTATAGGAACTCTGTCCATCCCGCTGCTGTTGCCAAGGCGTCAACCTCCTCGAGCACCCCCATGCTCTGTAGGAACGGTCTGGAGATAAAACGAATGGCTCTAAACTGCACATGTGCTAAGTCTCATAATCTCGTCCTGGCCTTATCGCTCATCTTTATGGGAGCCTGAGGCTCGACCTGGTCGTGGGGAACCTTGCATCGCGGAGGCATCCTGAAAATAAGGAAAGTTAGATTTGCATTATCATTGCAAGTAAGCTAATCAAAAGGTTAAAAATTTTGCAAATTTCTGCAGTATTTCGGTTGAAATGTGCCTACCAAAAAAATTTTGGCAGCATCCCGGCAAGGATGTGCCTACCGAGAAAATTCTAAAAAATTGGGCAGTATCCCTACGAAGATGTGCCAAACTCCCTGTATAAAAAAGAAACACAAAATATTGGGACAGGCCTCAGGCCCCGAGCAACAATTTCATTATTGCATGTTATTCACGCTTTCATTTAGTCCAATTTGGTTTCAAAATTCGGTTAGATGGAGACAAGTTCACAAGTCCATTTTCTTTTTACCTTTATTTGTTCATGCATATTCATATTTTTATGGTTTATGTTTCATATAGAGTTCAGAAAGAACTAAGGAAAAACGGGCATAATTTAGTCCTACATCTAGACAATATAGACTAGTCATGCATTTTACATGCAAATTACTTAAAAAGAAAAGGAAAGAGTAGAAAAATATGACAAACTAACCTGGTGGGCGATGAATTGCACCAAAAAATAAAACTTGATAAAGTGCGAAAAAAATTGGTCCCAAGTGTGTGTGATGTTGTAAGGATCGTTTTGGCACAAGTGGTGTGCAAAACGGATCAAAAATGAGAGAGAAAAGGGCAAAAAATGCAGGGAGGGCGTCGGTTTGCGAAGAAGGAGGGAAGAAGAAGAAGAAAAAACTGAAGAGGCGTCGCTGGATGCCCCATTTATAGTTTTTCATGACCGACGGGCAGCCCGTCTAAACACCGAGCGATGGGTATCCCGTCGGTCGTTAAAAAATCCGTTTTTGCTTCTTTGCTTCCGCCCTTCATTAATTAGTTAATTAATAACTAATTAATTAACTAATTAATGCCCTTTTTTTGGACTCCCTGAATATCTTGCTCCGATTTTCGTGTTCAGTCTCTATCAAATTGCAAGGATGATAGAAATATGCAACAATTATTTTATACGTGTGACATGAATGAAATGTGCAAGAAAATAGATCTCCCTAGGGTCAACCAGGTTGACCAACGGGCATCCCGTCGAAATATCGATAGACGGGCATCCCGTCGGTTTGCGCTTCCCTATAAATATCCCTTTTTGCTTGAACTTTGTGCACTTCAACCATGCGGACCTCTGCCAGAGTTTTTTTCTTTTTTCAATATTTTTCCTTGTTAATTTTAATTTTCTAGTCGCAATATTTAGAAAATGTCTTCATCTATCCTTACCAAGATGTACCGAGTTCTGGATAACCCCCAAACTTAGGAAAATACCACACTATCCCCATTTTTTAGCTTAAAATTCCTGAGAAGAGTCAGGGTAGACCAAAACCTTCTTCTAGTCGCAGCCCGCTTCTAGGACCCCCATTTTCATGTCTTTAGGTTCACTTATCAAGAATTATGCCCTTTACTCGAGGAGTTTGCTATTATCATTAGGGCAAGGATTCCGCTTGGCACCCCTCCTTGTATCCCGACTTGTGGTTTTGTACGTGCGAGGGATATCGCACTAACGTTGGGCATTTCTTCTACCGTTGCCACTCAGTTGGCCCCTCAGGGTGCAACCTTTGCTCTAGAACCATTGGTTGAGGTGCTAGAGGGCTATTCTCACATGTCTACCTATTAGGTCAGCGTCATCTTATTGATCTGCCTCTCTATACTTTTTACGGTGACTTCTTTGGATTTGACTGGCGACTTTCGACTATTCGGGATAGTAGACGACATTCATTGCGGGCTCACCCCATTTTCTCTGATTCTAGCTGAGATGATCCTGAGTTTAGACTATGTCCGTGTCGATCCTTCTGTCGTATTTACTGGGAGTCCCTTATTACTCCAGGTACGTCATTATTATTTTTTTAAAGGTAGTGTGCCCCTTGAGGGTTTTCACACTAGCTTTTTTTTACGGGAAATGCGTCCTTTCAGATTTTCACATAACCCTATGCCTTATTTTTGCCTGGATTGGAGCCTACCCATTCTAGCGGCTTTTCTTAATTAATTAATTAATTAATTTTTTTTTTCAGATTTGGCTACAAGAGAAATTGTAGCTTTTTTCGGAACCTCCTCCCAGGGCGATTGGTCAATATTCACCGAGGCATTTGTTTCCTCGGCAGAGATTGTATGCTTTTGCCTCTCCCGACGAGGGTGTTACCAGGTTCAGCGAGATGGCAGATGAGGACATCAGTTTTATGAGCGCCTGGCTTCATGTTAGCACTATGACCACTGACGATTCCTCTTGGTGTGTTCCAGTGTGCGAGCTACAGGAGGCAACTTCTACATCACAGCCCGTTGCACTTGACAGTTTGGGGTAACTCAGGACGTCGTGAGGCTCCCTTTAGCCTTCCAGGGTGGCGTTTTATCTCCAACCTTCACATCTAGATATCACTCCCTCTGGGCAAGGCTGCCAGTAAAGAGTATCCCATCTTCTATTAGGGATTGCTCTACTATTTCTACCAGCGATTACAAGAGATGGGTGCTTAGCCCTGCCGTCAATAATCGGACCCATTGGCTCAAGCATCTGGCCGGCGAGAGTAGTAATAGAGTATAGTTCAGATTTGCATGCATTTTGATCAATGTTTTTCTTTTTAAAACAGAACTAGAAAATAATAAGAATAAATAAATTCAGTTTTATTTCCTTTTGCAAAATTGTGTACATTTCAGTATGCTTTCACTATACATGATCACCATTTAGCATCAATTCAAAATGCAAAACTACGTTCATTCCTGGAACAGATCTTGATAGCATCAAACTCCTATTACCAATCAGCCCTCTCGGGTTTTCTTGATTGGACATTTTCTATCAAGCCTCTAATTTTTGCCCAGGATGCCTTTTTTTGGTTTTCACCCTGACGAGGCGCCTAATTTTAGCAAGGCCGCCTTTTTTGGGTTTTCGACCCGTGGGGCTTTTATTCTCTTATTTTGTTTTTAGCCTTTATCCATGGAATTTCTTGAGTCTATCAATATTGATCGGCTCCTTGAACTCATTGCCATCGCTATCTGCGAGAATTACCGCTCCTTTTGACAATAGCTTTTTGAGGATGAAAGGACCTTCCCACGTCGGTCTGAACTTACCCCTTATGTCCGGCGCCCCTGGTCTCATTTTCTTGAAGACCAAATCCCCTTCCTTCAACGGGTATTTCTTGACCTTCTTTCCGAATGACCTGGCAAGCCTTTTCTGATAAATCTGATTGTGGTAATAGGCTCTCAACATGCTCTCATCTAGCATATTTAGATGTTGCAACCGCTGTTGTGCCCATTCAGCCTCTAGAATTTGGGCCTCCATAATGACCCTCAATGATCTAAGCTCTATTTCAACTAGCAACTGCTTTCGTTCCATACACTAAATAATACGGCGTGACTTCTGTAGTAGTCCTGACGGTAGTTCTATAACCCCAAAGTGCAAAAGGCAATTTTTTCGCCCAATCTTTATAGTTCTGAACCATTTTGGCTAGGATTTTCTTGACATTCTTGTTAAAGGACTCTACTACCCCATTGGCTTGCGGGTGACGTGGAGAGGATTTGTGATGCTTGATGTCATATTTTTGAAGCAACTTCTTAGTCTCAGCCATGAACTAGACACCATTGTCAGACACAACATGATGTGGGAAACCGTATTTGCATATCAGGTTCTTTTCAATGAACCTAGCCATAACCTAAGCATCGACTTTCTAAAAAGACTCAGACTCCACCCACTTAGTAAAATAGTCGATAGCGACTATGATGAATCTATGTCCATTAGAGGCCATAGGGCGTATCTCTCCGATAATATCTATTCCCCAAGCTGCAAACGGCCAAGGTAATGTCAAATTGTGCAATTCTGAAATTGATAAGTGCCTCAAGTCCGCATACTGCTGACACAACTGACATTGCTTTACGTACTTTGAGTAGTCCGTATCCATGGTAAGCCAGTAGAACCCTTGTCTCATGATTTTCTTGGCCAACATCAAACCATTCATGTGGGGCCCACAAATCCCAGTATGAGTTTCCTCTATTACTCTTTCGGCCTCTTTCTTATCCAGACACCTTAATTGAACACCATTGACTTGTCATTTATACAACACCCCATCAATGCAGATGAACTGAGTAGATA